>OX465596.1:73132500-73757500 GCA_950022295.1 Bromus sterilis | reverse complement strand
CACGCCACCTAACGGCTTATCGTCACTCGACTAATCGCATCAATTCATCGGCTGTGTTCCACGTAAGCTATGTGTCCTAGCACACGCACTCAACAAACCAGAGCTTATCACTTTCTGGGTTTCTCTGTGAATATTTCTCACTTCTTCCTCATACATCATGTGCAACCCTCTTGTTCTCCACTGCCAATGTTCTTGGTTTGAGCTCTATCTTCCCCACTGGCTCCTCCTACACGTATGGATCCCTTTCTCCCATCCTCTACTCCTTACTCCTCTCTCGTCTCCTCAGCCGTTCCACATAGATGGTGGTCAGTGGCTGTTGCACAACTAATGTACAAAGAGTTACAGGGTGAAGGGATGTACGGGATGAGATGGTTGTACTTTATTGGATGTCAATGGGCTGAGCGCCTCACCCCCTGAAATTCAAAGGGGGGGAGGGGAATTATGATTAGGAAACAAAGAAGACTGTAAGTTTAAGTAAATTGTTTGTAAGTCTAGCATTTTTGCTAATGATTGGTGTTGCTGCTGCATTCATGTATTGCAAGCAGCTGACATGCCCAGTCATCGTTGTTGCAAGGCCGATCGCTGAGATTTGCGACCCATAGCACCTGTCAAATAAGAAAATCCTTGTCTGAATACAAATTACGCTACATTTATTTATATCTTACTATTCACTAAGTGGTGGCAATGCGGCATTGAACGGTGAACACTTCCTAAAGTAGTCGTAGTAATACAAAACGTTGTTAAATTTTTCTTCATTCTCTTTACAAACCTCAAATGAGCAACAGAAAAAAAATACAAACTTGAGACGTGTAGTCATCGTGTAATAATTTGATAATTGCACCTTCTTTCATCGTTTCCGTTCACCAATGCGGCACGGCGGCGCTCACTCCGCTGTGACGAACGCCACGATCCTCTGGAGCAGCTCCCTCGTCTTCTCCGTCGCAGGCTCGTAAAGGTAAAACACGTGTCCGACACCCTCCGACTCGAACAGCTCCACCGCCGGCTCGGGGCCCCTCGCCCGGGCCGCTGCATCCGCGTACGCCCTGCCGCGCCACCGCAAGAAGTCCCCCTCGGCGACGCACACCATCACCTTGTCGCACGCCAGGTTCTCCAGCCCCGGCGCACCCTGCGCCGTCGGGTTCATCCGGGGGTCGTCCGCGCCGTCGGCAGCGTCGGGGCACACGAACTCCCACAGGCCCTTCTGCTCCACGCCCTCCGCGCGCCCCGGCCGGGGCTCTTCGCCGATGGGCTCCTTGCCCCAGAACCACGGGTGGATCAGGACGATGCCTTTCAGCTTTCCTCCGGTGGCCCTGAAGTCGTGGTGCATGGCGAGATGGTGGCAGATGTTGCCGCCGGCGCTGTCCCCCGCCAGGAAAACGCGGGAGAGGTCGGCTTTCTCGGCGAGACACGGGTCGGCGGCGGAGAGCACCCAGCTGAGGGCAGAGAGGGAGTCCTCGTACGCGGCGGGGACCGGGTGCTCCGGGGCGAGGCGGTAGTCGACGGAGACGGCGACGGCGCCGCAGGCCGCCGTGAGGTCGTTGAGGCAGCGGTGGTAAGCGGCCGACGCAGCCGACCCGATCACAAACCCACCTCCGTGGAAGTAGACGAGGACGGGGAGCTTCTTGCCCCCGCCGGCGCTGGCCTCGGGCGGGAGGTAGAGACGCACGAACGAGGAGGGCGAGAGCGGCACGTCCTTGGACACGACGCCCGTGGCAGCGTCGTGGCCGGGCGGGACACGAGGCATGACGAGGGGCCGCTCTAGCCTGCCGCTCCTGTGGACCAGGAGGAGCGGAGAGAAGTCGTGGACGACCTCGTCGTCGGCGTCGGCGGTGGCCATGGCGTTCGACGGCATTGTCGCTCTGTTCGGTAACTTCAAGGACGTCCGGCGGCGTACGTGTGGTTTATCTGCTATTGCCGTATTTGTAGCGCATGCATTGGAAATGGCACGCAGTGGGAGAGCAGAGATTGGTGCTGGACTGTTTGTTGGTGTGTAGCTGAGTCACGAGCATTGCCCTTTTCTCCGGTTGGGTGGAAGACTGGTAGGGTGGTGGTGGATCTTCATTTTACGGGTAGTTTTGTGGTGGTTTGTGCGTGCACGGAGATGATGATGATGGATCATGGATGGCCCGAGTCCTCGTCCGGTGGTCGCCCGAACAGGCCGGCAAGAGTGTTTATGTCTACTCTTTTCATATATAATCTACATTTTATGTCTATTTTTTCATATATTGTACATTATTGTATACATATAAACATATTTTTTATACACATTCATTTTCTTTTCAAATTTAATGACTAAAATTTTCAAATACATGTTTTCATATGTATTTTTTTTCATACACATTGTACATTTTCTGTATATATCTGAAACAATCATTTTATACTCATTTAATATTATATAAATACATATTAATATTTTTTAAAGAACATTCTTTCGTAATAAGTTTCAAATACATGTCACATATCTTAAAATATAATTTGGAAAATTTAAAATTCTAAAAACATTTTATTAAAGTTGCACAAACATTTTATTAACTGCAAAAATATTTTAAAATTTTAATCAATTGCCTATGTGTGCATTTTAGAATGTTAAAACATAAAAAATAAAAAATAAAAGTAAAATAACCTGTTACTGGCCAGCCCGTTTGAAGGCCGAAATGACATAAATTCAAGAGAATGACTTATGGATCTTCCTTGAGAGTGTTGATTCGATGCCCGGGTACATCGGCACCCGAAGAGATGAAAAATAAAAAAAAATGAAAATGAAAAAAGATCAAAAAATTCTAAAAAAGAATTGTGGTAGAAGATGCTTACGTGCGAGATTTTCGTGCAAACTTTAAAGAAGTTCTATCATCTACAGAGCTCGCGGCAAAAAAATTTTTGCAGTATATTTAAATGTTACTGTTCATGCACTATTCCAGATCGAATTTGTCTTTTTAGCCGTGAACTCCCTGAATGTTGAAAAAATCTCAAATTTTACACAAACATCTAGATCATCTTCCACCATAAAAAATGGATATTTTTTAGCTTTTTCGTATTTTTTTTGAAGAGTTTCTTGTGCAGGAGCGTATGAGCTCGGGCTCAGATTCGAATTACCGATCTTCCTGATCCAATTGTATGTATTGTTGGGCCGTACCAAATTTTTTTGTGAAGCTGCCATAGGTCATTTTAAGAATCTTGCTAATAGGTAGAAGTGAAGATTCAAATAATAAATACGGTTTCAATAGAACGTACCACAAAAAAATTATTTTTCTCAAAAAGAGGATAAAAAATATAATTCATATGGATGTGGAAAATCTGCTCACAGGTTCAAATGTTTCTCGATGAACAATAATATAAAAAATAATAAGAAGAAATCAATTGTTTCTAAATGTGTCTCTTTCATTTTGGGTTGTATGCCTCTATTTGAGTTTCATTTTGGGCTTTGTTTGACTTACATCAACTGTTCCAAACTCTCCAACAATCCAACGTTCTTCGCTTTTGGCAATCAATGGTCGCGCTGTCTAGTGTGAACATTTGACTGGTAACAAGAGAGCTGTTATATTTCTTTTGTAAAAGAAGATGGTGCAAGAATCTGAACTGCTCGGTTTATTAAAGGAAACCGGGCGAAAACTTGAACAACGACAAGCCACACCTAAAAGCATCACGGTACATACAAGACGCTAGAAGAACAGACCCATCATCTAGGCCGCCACACGCATATCTTTCAACATCGCCATCCACACAGAGAAACGATATGTCCTTAGAGGTGAACATATGCCACTCCGATGTTACGACGCTGGTAGACATAACATGTCTGCCGCTCCTCGCATATCTAGTGTGAGCATTTTGTGTTCGATCCTTGTACAATCCCTAAACAAGTGGTCTGATGCAATCTGGTTTCATGCATGGATGGCTTGATTGCATCGCCGTACAAAAATCGCATGCATGTTTTCGTACGTATAGCAACACTCTTTCCGAATCAATCACACTAATCTATATCTTTTATAAAGCAAAACCCCACTAAGATGCATTTATGGTGTCTATCTTAACATGCAAGCTATCCATATCATTCATTACTGTAGCCAACCATTTGTCCATGTCATCCACTAACAAAATCCTACTATGATGCATTTATAGTATCTATCTTAACATGCAAATTATCCACATCATCCATTATTGTAGTCAATCATTTTCCATGTCATCTACTTTCATTTACATGCATCTTATACCCTTTTAATTTACAATATAGAGTTTTTATAGAGATTTCCGCTGCAACGCACGGGGTATTCTTCTAGTTTACCTATAAAAGACATTACTCCCATGCAGCCCATTTAGAAAAAGGAAAAACACCACATATAACAATGTACTAGCACTGATATAGCCATCGCACGCAAACCCCATTCGAAAAGAAGAAAATCTTCCAAATCGATGCCTAATCCATATTCATCAGTCTCTGGGTCGTTTTATGTTGTCTTCCTGTCATTTTAAGTTAACTTTTGACATTATATTCTTCTCCTATTTTAGGGAAATAGATAAATAGGTCCTAAACGCGGGACATGATTCAGAAAGTAAGTGTTGTAGAGGGTTGCAGATAGAACAACCAAGGAGAGGAATACAACTTAACAAGTGGACTGCATTAGTGGTACGTCCCAAACGTATCTATAATTTCTGCTTGCTCCATGCATGTTTTGTGTGATATTGCTATGATCTAGATACACTTTCATACACTTTTGATGATATTTGTACTAACTTATTAACTCAGTGCACCACAATGCCAATTCCTGTTTTCTGGTGTTTTTTCTATTTCAGGTTTTCCCCATATTAAAAGTGCTCCAAAAATTCGGTACAAATCAAATAAAAAATCAGCGCAACTGAAGCTTCCGGAGTCCCGAAGGAGGACCAGAGGGGACCCCCCCAGGGCCCCAGGCGGCCACCTGGTGCGGCCTAGGGCTTGGCCGCTCCAGGGGGCGCCTGGACCCCTGGTGGCCCCCCTGGCTGCCCCCCTTCGCCTATATATTCTCCGTCAGTTCCGCCGTCGCCGCGCTTCCAAGATCAGGAGCGCTGATACACGAGATAATTTCTCGCCCCTCGTTGGTTACCCCAAGTGGAAGGTGAGATGTAGCGTAGCGGCAAATTTCCCTTAGCGAAGATGCTAAGGTTTAGGATCGACAAGTAGGACTCCAACAGATACAAGAAGGTGGTGAAGTGAACAATGGCGCCGTTTACAACCTAGGTTGCTTACTTTACCTGGACCTGCACACACAACAGATAGCTTTGCTTTCCAATGAGTGCAGAAGAGTTGTCAATTCCTCCGGCCTTGTTGTTTACAAAGGATAAAACGCACGGGATAATAATGATAGTGATAGCAACGGAAAAGTAAATACTGAAAGTAAATTGATAGTGTAAACAGTGTAGAAAGTATGGACCGGGGTCCTATGATGTTCACTAGTGATGTCTCTCTCCCAAAAGACGATAAAATAGCCATGCGAGGTAAAAAAATGACAGCTGGGCAATTGACAGGATTATGTGCGCAAACCAATGCTAATTATGCTATAAAGAAAGGAAGAGGCTCAAAAGCATGGGCGGTACACCAAGAAAAGTAGACCAAAATCCATCTGCATCTACCTACTAATCATCCACCTTGAGATATCTATCCAGAACATCTCGCTGGTATTAAGTTGCGAATCCCACCCAAAGTGTAAACTCAAAGCAACGGACAACTGCATTAAAGAACTTTGCGTAAAGTAAACAATCCTTGCACCCGCAAGTACACGCACCGTTGTTTTCCCCCTTGTGGCAACAACACATCTCCTAGACTCATGTTTCTGTCACTCAAGCTAGTCATCGGGGGGCATGAACCCACAATCAAGCATAACACTCCCTCTTGGAGTCACTACCTACTACTTGGCCAAAGCAATAAACAGCAATGGAGAACATGCAAGAATTACTCAAGAACATAAATATAAAAGAAGAGAATCAAATATATAACTCAAACACAATCTGAACATAATCTCATAATCCATCGGATCCCAACAAACTCAGCATAGCAACACCAGAAAGATTACATATGTGCCTCGATCATGTAGGGCAGCTCACGAGGTCTAATCCATGAAGAACAAAGAGGGGAGGAGAACATCACATAGCTACTGATCATAGACCCATGGTCCAAGGTGGACTACTCACGGTTTATCCGGGAAGCGTCCATGGTGGTGGAGAAGCTCTCGGAGGTGATTCCTCCCTCCGGAAGGGTGCCGGGAAGAGGTCTTCTGGTGCTCCCGATCTTGGAAGCGCGACGGCGTCGAAACAGAGGAGAGATCGCAAAAAAGGGTTCCGTCTCCGAGGGTTTCTCGTCACGGGGAATAAATAGGCGAAGGGGGCAACCAGAGGTGGGCCAGGGGCTCCAGGTGCCCCCCTGGCGCGGCCTAGGGGGTGGCCGCCTGGGCCCCCCTAGCCCCCCTCGGCCCCCACTTTGGATCTTCTGGAAGGTTCCCGTACGCTGATTTTTCCTATATTTTTCCCGGAATTTTTCTGGAACTTTAAATAAGGGGGAAACCTGAAATAGAAAAACAGCAGAAAACAGGAACTGGCACTGGGGTGCACTGAGTTAATAGGTTAGTCCAAATATGATCAAAAGTGTATGGAAGTTCATCAATATCATAGCAATATCACACGAAAGAGGCATGGAGCAAGCAGAAATTATAGATACGTTTTGGACGTATCAACATCCCCAAGCTTAATTCCTGCTCGTCCTCGAGTAGGTAAATGATAACAAGCATAATTTCTGGGGTGACATGCTAACAACCATATAAGAACTTTTAAGTAAAGCAATCAAGGCATGTAATTCAATTCAATTCATAACAGGCAAGAGTCTATATTTGGCATTGAAACAAGCAACATAAGAACATAAAGGTGCAAGAGCTCTCGCTGTCCGTGACTCGAATGTCTCCAAATGGTGTTTGCGTGCAAGAAAGGGGATAGGGATATACGAGAAAAAGTATTTTTTATGTTGAGAACTCTATCTACTAAAGTTTCACACCTGATCTTCTTTGGAATCTTATCTTGACTCATCCCCAGACCACTAGCCAGGTATTTTGAGCTTGTTATCATTTACCTACTAAAGTCAAAATGATCCAGTCCTTTTCGATATTTTGAGCACTCATGCAATGGATGAGCGTAAGCAAGAAAGTTGACACTTAGGATGGCAAAGAGAGAATATAGTGGAGGAGGAAGACAAAAAGGTGTGAAGGGCTCACATCAATGAGGACAATCATAGGCGAGAGAAAGCCAAATGATAGATACGATGTGAGGAGTAGGGATTGCCATGCAACGGATGCACATATGAGCTAAAAGCTCTCCAATGGAACTAGTGGGGGTGCATCCAACTTGCTTGCTCAAGAAGACCTAGAGCTCATTTGAGGAGGCTCATCATTGGAATATACAAGCCAAGTTTTATAGTGTGAAGGTCCCCACATAGCTATATGCGTGAATGATAATCTCTATGGAGTACAAGATATAATGGAGTACGAGTGTGGATCTCTCGAAAGGAATAGTAGTGTGCCCCCTTCTCTCTTTTTATTTCTTTCTCTCTTTTTTTTCTTTTTTTTTGTATTTTTTGGTGGCCTCAATGGCTCTTTCTATTCCTCTCTCATTTGTCCTCTTTGGGATCTTTTAATTTGTCCACTTTGGGATCTTTTAATCACTTTAGGGGCAACACTCTATATATTACAAGAAGTATAGAAGATCTTCAACACTTTACAAAGTACTCAAATCATAAAGAAAATGTAACTATCATGATGTATGCAAATGTATGCCTCTGCCAGTGTAGCAGGATAAGCAATGATACTAGCGCGTCATTTAGCAATGATTAGGGCAAGGCCCAACTAGCATGCGGCTCATTGATCAAGCAAGTAGCATGTATGACATGAAGATCAAGTCATGAAAAGATGGATGTTGCATGGTAATATATCTCGGAAAGGCTATGGAAATGCCTTGATAGTTAGGTATGGTGGCTGTTTTGAGGAAGGATATAAGGGGGTTTATGATGACAGAGTGTATCATGCCATATGTTTGGATGTACCGGCGAAGGTGGACGCCGACTCTCGGAGTGAGAAGAAAGCAATGCACGGCACAGGAGAGGCTAGAAAAATATGGGAAGGTGGAAGTGACAACTTTCGAATACTCACATTAGTCCGAAGAACTCATGCACTTATTATCGGTAACTCTCAATCTAATAAGGAGGTTCACAAAGAGACAAGTACCCCGAGGAGGAGTGTATGGGGGTTTGGTTATCCTTGCGCATCCTCGACTCATGGTACGTGAGTGTACTCTAATATTCGACTCCTCAGAAGAGTAGTGATCCATCTAGTAGCTAGAGTTCTCAACAGGGTTTTTTGGTTTTCGAAAAACACACGGATTGCCCAAAATACGACATCTATCACTAATAGGCTCGAGCTCTTGACACCAAAAGTTCAAACATTACTCTAGTCAATACCTCAAGACTTTTGCAAGTTACTACTACAAAGAGAACAGCAACTTCAACTACCTACTTCTAGTCAAGACACAAAACTCAGTGCAACAGGCAAACACTCTTACAAGATAAAACATGCAAACTATAGAAAGTTCAACCTAAAACAAAAGAAAAGCTCTAGAAAAACTAAAGCACTACAACTAACCAGAGCAGTAGCTAAGAAAAGAAAAAGAACAACTCATAGCTAAAAGAATAAGCATGCAAATCCTATGAGGAGTTCTAATTCAAGCGGAGCGTGTATCTCTCCCACAAAAAAGAGTAAGTAAGCTGGGATATAACTTGTTACTACATCAAACAAAGCAAAAACAAACCTAGAAAAGTAAAGAGCGAGACGCTCCAAGTATAGCACATAACGCATGAAGTGATAAAAATATAGTGCAACGAGAGACGAACTGATAATTGTTGATGAAGAAGGGGATGCACGGGGGCATCCCAAAGCTTAGACGCTTGAGTCTCCTTGAATATTTATTGGGGGTGCACATGGGCATCCCCAAGCTTGAGCGTTTGACACTCCAAGATCTTCTTTCATCATCTTCTATCGCGCACTTGAAAACTCCCTTCATATATAACTCATTGTAGACTGATTAGAGAGGTTAGTACCCTAACTTGCTATGAACAGAAAGAAAAGCTAAAGAAAACTAAAAACAAAACCTAAGAGCGAGACACTCCAAGCATAGCACATAACGCATGAAGTGATAAAAATATAGTGAAACGAGAGACGAACTGATAATTGTTGATGGAGAAGGGGATGCACGGGGACATACCCAAGCTTAGACGCTTGAGTCTCCTTGAATATTTCTTGGGGATGCATGGGGGCATACCCAAGCTTGAGCGCTTGACACTCCTGAATCTTCTTTCATCATCTCCCCTCGCACACTTTAAAACTCCCTTCATACATAACTCATCATAATCTGATTAGCGAGGTTAGTACCCATAATAAAATAATTTTTCTCTACTGGAAATAAACATAATCTTGAAGAGCTACTGTTTCTAAAGATTGCCAAAAAGTTTTTGCAAAGAAAAAGAAAGCTTAAGGTTTGCAAAATGAAGAAAAGGCAAAACAGGACAAAATCTCCCTTAGCTTAAGGTTTGATACACGAGATAATTTCTTGCCCCTCGTTGGTTACCCCAAGTGGAAGGTGAGATGTAGCGTAGCGGAAAATTTCCCTTAGCGAAGATGCTAAGGTTTAGGATCGACAAGTAGGACTCCAACAGATACAAGAAGGTGGTGAAGTGAACAATGGCGCCGTTTACAACCTAGGTTGCTTACTTTACCTGGACCTGCACACACAACAGATAGCTTTGCTTCCCAACGAGTGCAGAAGAGTTGTCAATTCCTCCGGCCTTGTTGTTTACAAAGGATAAAACGCACGGGATAATAATGATAGTGATAGCAACGGAAAAGTAAATACTGAAAGTAAATTGATAGTGTAAACAGTGTAGAAAGTATGGACCGGGGTCCTATGATGTTCACTAGTGATGTCTCTCTCCCAAAAGACGATAAAATAGCCATTCGAGGTAAACAAATTACAGCTGGGCAATTGACAGGATTATGTGCACAAACCAATGCTAATTATGCTATAAAGAAAGGAAGAGGCTCAAAAGCATGGGAGGTACGCCAAGACAAGTAGACCGAAATCCATCTGCATCTACCTACTAATCATCCACCTTGAGATATCTATCCAGAACATCTCGCTGGTATTAAGTTGCGAATCCCACCCAAAGTGTAAACTCAAAGAAACGGACAACTGCATTAAAGAACTTTGCGTAAAGTAAACAATCCTTGCACCCGCAAGTACAAGCACCATTGTTTTCCCTCTTGTGGCAACATCACATCCCCTAGACTCATGTTTCTGTCACTCAAGCTAGTCATCGGGGGGCATGAACCCACAATCAAGCATAACGCTCCCTCTTGGAGTCACTACCTACTACTTGGCCAAAGCAATAAACAGCAACGGAGAACATGCAAGAATTACTCAAGAACATAAATATAAAAGAAGAGAATCAAATATATAACTCAAACACAATCTGAACATAATCTCATAATCCATCGGATCCCAGCAAACTCAGCATAGCAATAGCAGAAATATTACATATGTGCCTCGATCATGTAGGGCAGCTCACGAGGTCTAATCCATGAAGAACAAAGAGGGGAGGAGAACATCACATAGCTACTGATCATAGACCCACGGTTTATCCAGGAAGCGTCCATGGTGGTGGAGAAGCTCCCGGAGGTGATTCCTCCCTCCGGCAGGGTGCCGGGAAGATGTCTTTTGGTGCTCCCGATCTTGGAAGCGCGACGGTGGCGGAACAGAGGAGAGATCGCGAAAAAGGGTTCTGTCTCCGAGGGTTTCTCGTCACAGGGAATAAATAGGCGAAGGGGGGCAGCCAGAGGTGGGCCAGGGGCTCCAGGCGCCCCCTTGGCGCGGCCTAGGGTGTGGCCGCGCCGGGTGGCCGTCTAGGCCCCCCTGCCCCCCCTCGGCCCCCACTTTGGATCTTCTAGAAGGTTCCCGTGCGCTGATTTTTTTCCTATATTTTTCCCGGAATTTTTCTGGCACTTTAAATAAGGGGGAAACCTGAAATAGAAAAATAGCAGAAAACATGAACTAGCACTGGGGTGCACTGAGTTAATAGGTTAGTCCAAATATGATCAAAAGTGTATGGAAGTTCATCAATATCATAGCAATATCACACAAAAGAGGCATGGAGCAAACAGAAATTATAGATACGTTTTGGACGTATCAAGCGCCAGCAAACCTCTTCCCGGCACGCTACCAGATGGAGGATTGACCTCCGGGAGCTTCCCCTCCACCATGAACGCTTCCCGGATGATCCGTGAGTAGTCTCCCTTGGACCATGGGTCCGTGATCAGTACCTATGTGATGTTCTCCTCCCGTCTTTGTTCTTCATGGATTTGACCTCGTGAGATGCCCTACATGATCAAGGCACATATGTAATTTTCTGCTGTTGCTATGCTGAGTTTGCTGGGATCTGATGGATTATGAGACTATGTTCAGTTTGTGATTGAGTAATATATTTGGTTCTTATCTTTGTTTTGTTACTAATTAAATCTTGCATCTTATCCGTTGCTGTTTATTGCTTTGGCCAAGTAGTAGGTAGTGACTCCAAGAGGGAACATTATGCTCGATTGTGGGTTCATGCCCCCTGATGACACGCTTGAGTGACAGAAACATGAGTCTAGGGGATGTGCTGTTACCACAAGGGGGAAAACAACGGTGCTTGTAACCGCGGTTGCAAGGATTGTTTACTTTACGCAAAGTGCTTTTTAATGCAGTTGTCTGTTGCTTTGGGTTTACACTTTGGGTGGGGCTCGCAACTTAATACCAGCGAGATGTTCTAGATAGATATCTCAAGGTGGATGATTAGTAGTAGATGCAGTTGTATTTCGGTCAACTTATTTTGGCGTACTGCCCATGCTTTTGAGCCTCGCCCTTTCTTTGTAGCATAGTTTGCATTGCGGTGCGTTTTTAATCCTGTCAATGGACCAGCTGTTATTTGTTTACCTCGCATAGCAGTTTTATCGTCTTCTGGGAGGGAGACATCACTAGTTTACATCACGGGACCCCGGTCCATATTCTCATCACTGTTTACATGCTATTTTTTTTACTGCTTTTACTTTCTAGCTGCTATCACCATTATCATTATCCCTTGCATTTGATCCTTTGTAAACACCAAGGCCAGAGAGATTGACAACCTCTTTGAACTTCGTTGGGAGCAAAGTTATTTGTGTTGTGTGCAGGTCCACGTCAATTGTGCCATTGACACCTACTAATCATTGCCGGAGTCCTACGGGAGACAAACCCTATCCTCTACATAGGGGAAATTTGCTGCTATCTTACATCTCACCTTTCACTTGGGGTAACCAACGAAGGGCGAGAAACCATTATCATCATCTCGCACATCAAGAAAATTTCTGGCGCCGTTGCCGGGGACTCCAAGTGCTAAGATAGGGGAGTTGCACACTATCTTTTACCTTTGCTTTTTAGTCTTGTTAGTTTACCTTTCAGTTTTTATCTTTTTGTCCTATATCAAAAATCACAAAAAACTCTGCCACACTTGCAGCTACTATGGGTTCCACTGAAAACACCAAGTTGTGTGACTTCACTAGTCACAATAACAAAGACTTTATCTGCACTCCTATTGCCACACCTGCCACTTCATCTACCTCTTATGAAATTAATCCTTCTTTGCTAAACCTTGTTATGAGAGATCAATTCTCTGGTGCTGGAGATGATGCTTCTTTACACTTGAATTTTTGTGTTGAGTTTTGTGACATGCAAAATTATAAAGAAGTAGAAGGTGATGTTGTTAAGCTTAAGCTCTTTCATTTCTCTTTAAGGGGAGAAGCTAAAATTTGGTTTCAATCTTTGCCTAGGAATAGCATAGATTTTCGGGATAAGTGCAAAAATGCTTTTATTGGGAAGTATTACCCACCTGCTAAAATTATCCAATTGAGGAGTAACATTATGAATTTTAAGAAATTGGATAATGCACACATTTCCCAAGCTTGGGAATGAATGAAATCTCTTGTTAAGAAATGCCCTACACATGGTTTGACTACTTGGATGGTTATCCAGACTTTCTATGTAGGCTTGAACTTTACCTCGCGGAACCTGTTAGATTCGGCCACGGGAGGAACCTTTATGTCAACTACACTTGGTGCTGCCACAAAACTTCTCGATGAGATGATGACTAACTATTCCCAATGGCGCATCGAATGCGCTGCAACAGGTAAGAAGGTAAACTCTGTCGAGAAGATTACCCCCCTAAATAAAAAATGTTGACTTGATTATGTCTCTACTTACCAATAAACCCTCTATTGATCCTCATGATGTTCCTTTAAATTCTTTGGTTGCTCAGGAACAAGTAGATGAGAATTTTATTGCTACAACTTCAACAACAATGCTTATAGGGGCAATTTTGCTAGCTATCCTAGACCGTTCCCATCCAACTATGGGAACAACAACACTGATCCTAGCAACAAGAACCCCACTTCTGAACTAGAAAGCATGCTTAGAGACTTTATCACTACCCAAAAATCCTTCAACAAGAGTGTAGAAGAGAAATTAGCCAAATTAGATAATCTCTCTTTGAGGGTAGATAGCTTAGCCCCTTATGTTGAGATGCTTAAAATTAGAACCTCCCCCCTTGAGGAGAGGAAGGCCACTCCTATTAATTCTATCCAATTACAAACTAATGAAAATATTAGGATGATGGCTAAACTTAAAGAAAGATGGGCTAGAGAAAAAGAGGAAGAGGATAGAATTAAGAGCCTTCCTACACACCACACAATTGCTACTATCCAAATTGTTGAAGACACCCAAACTATTAGCACCTAATGTGCGAGATGATGATAATGGTTTCTCGCCCTTCGTTGGTTACCCCAAGTGGAAGGTGAGATGTAGGATAGAAACAAATTTCCTCTATGTAGAGGATATGATTTGTCTCCCGTAGGACTCCGGCAATGATAAGTATGTGTCAAATGCGCAACTGACGTGGACCTGCACACAACACAAGTAACTTTGCTCCCAACGAAGTTCAGAGAGGTTGTCAATCTCTCCGGTCTTTTTGTTTACGAAGGATCAAATGCAAGGGATAATGATAATAGTGATAGAAACTAGAAAGTAAAAGCAAGAAAATAAATAAGCGTGTAAACAGTGATGAGAATATGGACCGGGGTCCCGTGATGTTCACTAGTGATGTCTCTCTCCCAAAAGATGATAAAACTTCTATGCGAGGTAAACAAATTATAGCTAGGCAATTGACATGAGTATAAACGCACCGCAATGCTAACTATTCTACAAAGAAAGGACGAGGCTCAAAACCATGGGCGGTACGCCAAAATAAGTAGACCGAAATCCAACTGCATCTACTACTAATCATCCATATTCTCAGCATTGTTTACACGCTATTTTATTTCCTGCTTTTACTTTCTAGCTGCTATCACCATTATCATTATCCCTTCGTTTGATCCTTTGTAAACAACAAGGCCGGATAGATTGACAACCTCTCTGAACTTCGTTGGGGGCAAAGTTATTTGTGTTGTGTGTAGGTTCACGTCAATTGCGCCGTTGACACCTACTTATCATTGCCGGAGTCCTACGAGAGACAAACTCTATCCTCTACATAGGGTAAATTTGCTGCTATCCTACATCTCACCTTCCACTTGGGGTAACCAACGAAGGGCGATAGACCATTATCATCATCTCGCACATCAATTAGAAATCAAGAATTCAAGACCAATGTAAGTCAGCTACATTTTTCGATCACATAAATAAGTGCTTAGCATACATACATTCATTTATATTAGTACAACTTAATGGGTGGATCCTGGATAACTTACAACCATGATAGCTTATAACCTAGCATTACATATCCCACTACTTAGAAAAACTACTAAGAAGTTATACTAAAAATAATTAGGGTTTCATAACCCACTAATAGAAATTATAAAGTAGTGCGAGGGTTCCAGGCACGGATATGAGAAGAACAACATTACATGCCATCTCAATTCTAGCAACACTAGTAGAAAAAGGCTCATTTGTCCCGGTTCTAGATGCCCATTTGTCCCGGTTTTGGAACCGGGACTAAAGGGTCGGTACTAAAGCCCAATACCTTTAGTCCCGGTTGGGTTATGAATCGGGACTAAAGGTCCTCCACGTGGGTTGTTGTGGTGCGCTGGGACGGAGGACCTTTAGTCCCGGTTGTTACACGAACCGGTACTAAAGGCCTCCACGTGAAAAAAATCTCATTTTTTTTCCTCTTCATTTTTTCTATTTTTAAAATAATTGTATTGATTCCATTATTTAACCAGTTTTTTCACTCCCTTTTTACATATTTTCACAATTTCTATTATTTGAGTTATTTGACCAATTTAGTCTCTAACTACCCCTAATGTCTAGTCAAAATACTTAGTCGTAGTCAAACTTCTCGACCGGTCACCCATCCTTAGACTACTCCAGCAATAGCACGCTTAACTTCTGAGTTTATTCCGTCCACACTTCCAACTACACCGCGCACACGTTGTTGATATTACTATCATATCAATCCTATTAACCTCTTGGTCACAATGTCACACTTCTATATTGTTTAATTCCAAATAATTATTTTGATAAAAAATTAATGAAATAATAATAATCTTGATTATTTTTTTATTTTGCAAAACCTAAAATCTGAAAATTTTCATATTTCCCTCAATAGTATAGTTGGAAAACTCCTATTTCATATTTCTCAACTTTAAATTTCTATCCCAACTTTTTTTGAATTATTTTATTGAGGAGAAGAATGAAGAGGTAAGTGGATGGGCGCCCTTTTAATTTTCTTTATAACAGATGAGTTTTCTTCCAAAACCCTCATACTTCGAAGGAGATGGTTCAGTTTGTACACGAAGTGCATTCAGTTTTTTCCGTAATCCTCTCAAATGCTATCACATGCTATGTGGGTGAAATGATGACACAATTCCAAGTTTCAATCTTTTCAGAGTTCATTTGTACTGCTTTTCAATTTCATGGTCATTTAGCGCAAAAAATCACTAAATGCATGAAAATAGTAGAAATGGTTGAAATTTGAGGATGTGGCTTTGAATGGTGCATATTGAATGCACAAAAAGTCTTGAGTTGAATAAGTTTAAAAAAATAAATGCCTTTGCAACAGATGATTTTTCGTTCGAAACCCTCATACTTCAAAGGAGATGGTCCAATTTATACACGAAGTGCATCCAATTTTTGCCGTAACCCTCTCAACTTTTTAGCACATGCTATGTGGGTGAAATGATGATACCATGCCATGTTTCAACCTATTTAAAGTTCATTTGTACTACCTTTTCCATTTCGGGGTCATTTAGCGAAAAAACAATCATTAAATGCATGAAAAATAGCAAATGAAGTGTCGTCCTTTAGTAACAACAGATGCCATAGGGATGGCTAAAGAGAGGGGAAGACTCGAGGGAGAACTATGTTGATGGTGCCGGAAAAGGGTTGGGCACAAGCACGATGAAGGACACCACGATGTACCCAGGTTCGGGGCTCCGGAGAGATAACACCCCTACTCCTGCTTGTCTGCTTGCTATAAATGATCTCAAGAACTACAATCAATGCTCCTGGAGCTGCTCAGAGGAAGAAGAGACCTTCCGTGGGCATGGTTCTCTCCTACTTCTCTACGGGAACTACTGTGGGAAGTAAATGCGAATGGGGGCGTCCCTCTCACAGGAGGGGTACCCCGGGCTCTTATAGTGTGAGCTCGGGGTACTACGGTCATTTCAGTCGGGTACTGGCCCCAGCTGTCATCCTCTCGTCGGCTGGGGTCCACCGACTGCAAATCTCCGGTTGATCCGGACTTGTCAAGCGGCTGCCCATGTTGTAGCCTCTAGGTAATGATGAATGAACAGTGGAGCTACGATCTCTGGTCTTGTCGTCCTGTCTCCGGATTCAGAGGAAAAGGGTGACAACTCTCCTCTAACAGATCGGCGAAGTGACTTAGCTTACGTTGACCCGGATCTCTCGGGATCATGCATTTATGACCTTGTACCAGAGGCTCCGACCTGTACAAGGTCAACTCCTGAGTTGGTTGAAGGGTGAGCCGATTGCGCCTGGGCCGACTGCTCGCATTCGGCATGGCCGAATGCTTGAGGGCAATCGGCCATGTGACTGCCTAGCTCGGCCCAGCAGCAGCCCAATCGGCCTCATCCTTGTCTTGAAATATTGCTTTCGTCTGGGTGACCCTACCCGGGTATCATTCCCCCGACACTAGCCCCTAAAGCTGTAAGGGTCCCGCGGTTGCTTGACTGCGGGGCCTTTGTAGTTTTTCTTTTCTTCTCTTCCTTCTTTGACTGCCCTGGCCTTATCGGGATCCTCAATCCGAGCTGAACGCTCAGCCCGGAGATCATGCCCGGCCGACTAGCTCTGTATTAGTTCAATATCCCTTCTCTGACCTCGCCACCGCCTTGCCGAGTGCTCTCGTGCTTTTCTGAAAAACTTTTCTCACGAAGCTTTCGTCGAGCTAAGATCCGGCTCAGCCGATTGCGCCTTCCAACGGTTACTTTTGACCAAAGTCTGACGGACGCACGTCGCACGTCGTTTCTGATTCCCCGGGGCAGCTAATGCTTCGGGCCCCACGACCCACGCGCGACGGGGCGTTACTACGCACGCCTCGCCTTCTGTGCCACGATCTTCTGTGCCGCAACTGATGACTTGCTTCGTGATACACGCGGCCACATCGTGCCACATGAACCGCACCCACGATCCCACTCACCCCCACCGCCCATTTAAGCCGCAGGGGGGGCTCCTCGAGCTCATCTCTCCCACTTCTCCTTCCTCATCTTGGCTCTCCTCCTCGCGCCGCCGCGGTGTTCTTGCTCCGGCGACCTCTGTTTCTCGCGTCCGTGGCACCGCCACACCGCATCACTTTTCCACTTCCCGTTCGCGCGCTCCTCCGCCACGGCGCTTCAGCTTGCTCGCATACGCTGTCGGCCTCTCATTGCCCTTCTTTTCGGCTTCTTCCTCCGCCGCACTGGAAGACGCCATGGCCGTTGCGGATGAGAAGTCCGCCGCCAGCCGCGGCCGGTGGAAAGGCTCCACCGTCAACGACGGCGAGATCCGCCAGCTGCTCCACGCCCGCAAGATGCCGGCTGGCATCCTCTGGCGTGCTCGCGGCGAGGAGGTCGTGCCAGAACCGCGCGCCAGTAAGCGCGTGGTCTTTGCAGCGCACTTCGAGCGCGGCTTCGGGCTGCCGGTGAGCACATTCTTCCGAGAATTTCTTGACTTCCACCGACTGCAACCGCACCACCTCGCTGCCAACTTCATTATGACGATGTCGGGATTCCTCACTCTCTGCGAGGGCTACCTCGACATCTGGCCGAGCATCGGGCTGTGGAAGCGCCTCTTCCACCTCCGAGGTCACATGGCTCGGACCGGGAACATGCTGCCGAATCCAAAGGGAGAAGACAAGCCACCGATCCACGAGACCGCCATGAACGATTGCGGCGGTTGCATTCTCTACTCCAGCAAACAGGGCTATGAGTCCCCTGCCATCATCTAGTCGGTCAAAGACTAGCAAACCACCTTCTTCTATGTCCGATCTCCTGACAAGGGCCCCAACCTCATCAATCTGCTCGAATTCCAGCTCGCTCCACCGATTGAAAAATACTAGTAGTAGACCAAGCTCGGAGTCGGCGACTGCGACATCGATTCCCAGGTAGCTCAGATTGATCAACTGGAGAAAGATGACCTGCAGGCGTACGACCTCGTAGCCACCTGGCTTCAGGTCCGAGTGCTCCCGCTTCAGCGCCGAGTGCACCGGATCTGCGACATGTCTACCTGGAGGTATCCCACTCGAATTTGCACCAAGAAGCTGAGCAGAAAAGCGCTGCGCCTCCGACTAAAAGCACTCACCACCACCTCGACGACGAAACCGTTCCGATTCGGCCTGAAATGCCTTCACCGCGGGGTTCCTCCTCCAGAGGTATGCTCCGACTGCTTTCTCTCTTTGCCCGATTGCTCGGTTGCTCTTTTGCTTTTCTGACACCTTGTTCATCTTCTAGTATTTCATTGCGACTGTCGTGATGCAAGACGGTCAGGTCGCCGGCGCCTTCGCCCCTGATCGCGAGGAGGAGGACCCAACCGACCTCGAGTATGACGTCGACCCTGCTTCCGACTCCGACGCCGAGGACGACCCCACCGACGTCGATGCGGCAGACCAAGGGGGTATGCATGACTCCTCCTCCGAACGCTTTCTGGATGAGTGGAGTGATGATGACAGCGCCTCAAAATTTGAAGGTTCCGGTGCAGATTCGCATCCCGAAACCAAGAAGGCGCCGCTCAAACGACTCTGAGCTGATCGCTCAACCTCCGGTGCTGCCCCGAGCAAGGGTGCTAAAGCCGCGGTAGCTGCTCCAAAAGGGAAAGCACCTCAGACTGGGCACACTCGGGCTCCGGCTGGGAAAGCTGCTGGTGTGAAGCCCAAGGTCGGTCCCATTCTGCAGGATGCCCCTCTGGATATCCCACCCCTGCGCTTTCGGATGCCCCGAGGAGCGCCGATGTTTGTTGGGTAATGACCTGTCCTTCCTACTCTTCCTTGACATTTTTATTTTCTCTGTCACTTACTTCTATTTTCTGCTCAGAGCTGCTATTGACTTGGACGACATTGATCGTGACATCCCTGCCTTCACCGGCCCGATTCCTTCTGCGACCTCCGTCCATGTCGACGGTACCAGAAAACAGCCACCGATTGCTCCTCTTTCAACGAAATATGCCGAGCGCAAGGCCAAGAGAGCCCGTGCCGACCTTGTCAAGCCATGAGCAAGCTTCCAAGCAAGCCTCTGCCTAAGGCCTCTGTGGCCCCCAAAGACATCGTCGACCTGGAGGCCGCCGACGCCGAGGGATTGCAATCGGATCCTCCGATTTCTCCTTCCCCGACGCGGTCCTTCGATCAAGTCCCTCCTGCCATCGTCACGACCACCCCGCCGATTGTTACAGTGTCTCTGCCTCCCACAACTGTGCCGGCTTCAAGTGCTACTGCTCCGCCAACGACCTCTGCGCCGCCCTCGACTGCTGCTGCTTCCAAAGCTCTGGTCCTTCAGCCGTCGTCGGCGAAGACCTCATCTGCTGCTCTTGAGTCGCAGATGCACTCTGTAGAGCACTTCCGCATGGCCTACTCTCGCCCCGGTCCTGCTGTCCCTGAGCCCGACTCCTCACGCCAATTCCCTTTGGCCTCTCATGGCACCATGGCTTCAGCCTATGACCGAGTGAAGGCACTCTCCACCGGCATGCTTCAGGAGCTCGAGCTCATCGATCGCGGTCACACTGTGAGTTCTCTTTTCTGAGTGGGGGCGCGCAAGCGCACCCACTGGGTGTAGTCCCCGAGATTCGGGCCGATTGCTTGCAATCAGCTCGGATCTTCTTCTGATTCTTGTCTTCTCGTGCTGTCCTCAGATCGGTGGATCTGCCCTCGAGTGGGTGCGCGCAAGCGCACCCACTGGGTGTAGTCCCCGAGATTCGGGCCGATTTCTTTGTAATCAGCTCGGATCTTCTGTCGACTTTTGCTCTCTCTTTTTTTACTTTCTTTTTCATACACAGGCTGTCTCCAAGGAGAAACGCCAAGTCTTTGAGGCTTTGCTCGAGTCCTATTCTGCCAGCCTACGACTCCTTGCCTCTGCTCAGCTCCAAGTGAACCAACAGACCGAAAAGGTCGCCGAGCAGACAGGTAATTCTGCTGATCCCCAACCGATTGACTTTATTTTATGATTCTGAATTTTTCTTCTCAATCATATTGTAGCTGCTGCCGCGTCCTTTCCCACTATCACTGCTCTCCAAGGCCGGGTAGCCGAGCTGGTGGATCAGCTCGGCCGTCAAGGCCCCGAGCTTGCCGCTGCTCAGCAGGAACTTGAGCGTCTACGAGCTGCAGAAACCGATCTGTCCCACACTTCCTTGCGGCTGCGGGGAGAGGTGACTGCGCTTAGAGCCAGCCACAAAGCCGAGCTGGAGGCGGTTGATACGTCCAAAACGTATCTATAATTTCTGCTTGCTCCATGCATGTTTTGTGTGATATTGCTATGATCTAGATACACTTTCATATACCTTTGATCATATTTGGACTAACCTATTAACTCAGTGCACCCCAGTGCCAGTTCCTGTTTTCTGCTGTTTTTCTATTTCAGTTTTCCCCCATATAAAAAGTGCCAGAAAAATTCGGGAAAATTCAGATAAAAAATCAGCGTGAAGGAAGCTTCGCGAAGAGCCCTGGAGGGGCCAGAGGGGAGCCAGGGGGCGCCTGGGGCCCCTGGTCCACCTCTGGTTGCCCCCCTTCGCCTATTTATTCTCCGTCACGGGGAAACTCCGAAGAGAGAACCCTATTTCGCAAACTCGCCTCTGTTCCACCGCCGCCGCGCTTCCGAGATCGGGAGCACCAGAAGACCTCTTCCCGGAACCCTGCCGGAGGGAGGATTGACCTCCGGGAGTCTCCTCTCCACCATGGATGCTCCCCGGATGTCTCGTGAGTAGTTTTCCTTGGACCATGGGTCCGTGATCATTAGCTATGTGATGTTCTCCTCCCCTCTTTGATCTTCATTGTTTAGACCTCGTGAGCTTCCCTACATGATCGAGGCACCTTTGTAATATTTTTGCTGTTGCTATGCTGAGTTTGATGGGATCTGATTGTCGGGACCCGGGGTTAGCGTATGCAAGTATAGTTAAGACATAGTCATATGGAGAGCCGAGAACCGCACCCACTTGTCTAAGCAGACAAGGCCAAGCACTGAACATTCTCGGAAAGCATCGTACGTGAGGGGCATCCCATCCAGGCCGGATGATCAACTGTGATGGGTCCTCATCGTCCGCACACAAGTCTAAAGATATGGGTGGTGAACTCCCATATTCAAAGACAAGTCGCCTCAACCATACTATCGACTATCTCAAAACTCTCACATAGACTTACTCCAGCCCGATCACTTAGTCGGGGTCTAGGGCGGGCTCGATCATACCACAAAGTGTGCACGAGACGGAGTCTCGAGCAATCGCATCGCGATGCCCCAAGCTGCGCACATCTAAAGGCCACTTGGTGTATGAAAGACCGCCAGCCAGAACACAACTAAGGTCTCGAAAACCCATACGAAGACATGCATGTTATAACCATACACGCAGCACACATGCCTTGTATGAAAAGTAGGTACCATTGCAATTCTCTACAAAGTGTACATTTTATATATAACTCTTATAGAGTACACACAGAGATCACATACATGTGATCCAACATTACAACATAAAGCGGAAGCAAAATATGTCTGAGTACAGACAAGTTTAACAAATTGGCTTAAGAAGCCTTATTCAAACATAAAGCCCTCCATGAGGGAACCAGTCTGCTGACTGGGACTAGACTAGCTTAACTTCAGTCGTCCAGCTCGATGAAGAAGCCACCTTCGGGGTCAGTGGCGTCATCTAAAACATATATTAAGCAAACGTGAGTACAAAGGCGTACTCAGCAAGACTTACATAGGAGCTATACTACTCATGCACATGTGTCAAGGTAAAGGAGGTGGGGTTCACTTGCAGAAATGCCAGCTGTGACTTGGCTAATCCTGAACTACGAGTACCAGACTTGAAGTAAGAAGCGTACACGAGTCCACTACTTTCTCCAAACAATTACACCACTATGGTGCCTTCCTCGACTTCCCCACGAGAAAGCACGCCATAGCACTCACACTTATCTTGGTGTGTTTTAGAAGTATCCGGTTCAAGTTATCTAATAATCAAGCTAAGCTTTCCAAGCAGTCCATAACCGCGGACGCGGCTATTCGAATAGTTTTGTTAACCTTGCAAGGGTGTACCGCTACACACACATGATCATCATTTACCGCCTTTGATCTCGACACCATTCAAGGGGTGCCAGCGAGGATGCTCACCACAACTGTTGCCACATAGCCTATCTAGTCCAAGAAAGCCGCCTACTTGGGTGGGCTACCACAATCGTTAACCCGGCCGGTTTACCGAAGTGGACCCAAGCGATGTGTGCGTGGTGCATAAGCCGGTCTCGGGTGAGCCTTTCTCTCACTTAGCATCCAGGCCACAAGCCTACCAGAACTCCGAACTACTGCGACATCTGGACATCGAAAGGGATGAGTTAATAAGTTGAGAGGGGTCAGTGAGCCCAATGTGTGGTTGTACTCTTCATCTTGGATCACCACACAAGAACTCGGACTTAGGGCGGTGTTCAACGAGACAACCCACCGTGTACTCCTACACAGCCTCTCATCGTTCACCTTGTATTAGGGTCGATTCACCAACACTTTTCTACCATCATCAACATGATCACTACCATCCCGACTCACATCACAGTAACAACATGGTATCATACTAAGCATGCAATAAGCAGTAACATTGTAGGGGCCACATGATATCAAACAACTCCTACAGTTGCTAGGATTGTGGTTTGCTTACTACTGTGACAAAAGATAGGTCATGCAAAGGAATTGGTTCATCTATGCGGTAGAATCGTAACATGGTGATCATCCTATACAATGCATAAGCGAGACATGAGAGGGAAGTGCGATTTTATCGACATGATCAATGGGGTTTTGCTTGCCTTGCTGACGAGGTTCGGGTTCTGGATCTTCAGCGAAGGGGGTGACCTCTTGCTCCGGTTCCACCTCTACTCGACAAACAAAGCATGAAGTAGCAATCAATATGAATGCAATGCTCAAGCACATGATTGAATGTTAAAGCTTGAAGTACAAGTTTTGATGTGTGAGGCAATTCCATTTAAGTGGAATATATTGCATTTAAAATGCAAATTCAAACTCCACAATTGAATTCAACATTAACCAAGTTATATGTGATATAGTTTGATCATTTTGAATCATCTTCAAATGTGTATGATATGCCTCTGATGTGTAAGTGAAATGTAGCATGTTGCCATGGTTCAAGTTGCAAAAACATTTGAATTGAATTTGATTTAATTCCATTTAAATCAAATAGCAAATGCTACTGATCACATTTTAAATTCAACTCAAACAGAGTTGGAAGTTGCATATTTGGAAATATAATTTTCTCCTGATCATTTTTCATATATTATTTGTCCAATTTGGAGTTAATATGAATTTTCTATGAATTTCCAAAGTTTGGGGTATTTTCTGGAATTTCTGGATTTATTAAACTATTTTTCTTTTCTGGAAATTCATTTACTGCGTCACTGTGATGTCATGCTGGCGTCAGGGGGGTTTGACCCGAGTCAAACTGACAAGGGGCCCCACCTGTCATCCACAGTGGGGGGTTAATCCCCTGCTTAAAATTAACCCGAGGGGTTAATTTGTGGCTGGCCCCACTTGTCAGCCACTGGGTTAGGTTTAAAAGGGTCATTAGGGGGGGGGCTAATGGTGGCTCGCCGGGGAGCCGCCGGAATCCTGCCGGAGACTCGCCGGAGTTGGGTTCTAGGGTGCGGGGAGGGACCTGGAGGGCATGGACTTGCTCCTTGGGGTCGTCCGCATCGAGTGGTGTCATCAGGGGGCCACGGGGATCACCGGAACATCATCGGCGACGAGCGGCGGCGGAAGTCGGGCACTGGACTCGTCGGGTTCTTCATTTTGTGCACGGATTTGGAAACCGAGAGTATAGAAACGAAGCTGGGGTGTGTGCGGAACTAGTGGAGCCATCCAGGGGTCAAACGGGTGCTTTGGTGCATGTCCTCGACGACGAGCGGCGGCGTTTGGTCTCGGACCTCGCCGAAATCATGCAAACGGGCACGGGAGGATGCGTGGATGGAGGCAAAAGAACGGCAAGCTCACCCTGATCGCGATGAAGGGCTCGGGGAGGCCGGGGAGTGCTTGGCGTGGACGAATTTGAGGTTGGACTCGTCGGCGGCCGGCGGCGATTCCTTAAAGCTGGCGTCACTTGGAGTGCTCCTGGGCTTCGATTGATCTGGGGGAAAGACGAAGTCGTCGACGCTGGTTCGATTGGACACGGTGGCGGAGCTTGAGGACTTCTGTCGCCGCGTTGGGGCTCGTCGGTGCACCGGCTCGGTCACGGGCTCTTCGCAGGTTTCGCACGGGAGAGAGGAGGAAGAGGGTTCCAGAGGGGGGGAAAGAAGTGGATGAGCACGGGGGGTCTCCACGACGCTAGAAGACGGCCGGGGAGCAGCAAGGCAGCTGCCTGGCAGCCATGCCGCGGCCGGCGGCGAGCTGCCTGCCTGCCTGGCCTGTGGAGAAGACGACCCTGCCCCTTTGGGCTGGGCCGCCTCTGCTGGGCCAGGTGGGCCAGGTAAGTGGCTTTCAGCCTTTTTCTTTTTCTCTCTGTTTAAACTTTCCTTTCTTTTTCTGTAATTTGTTTTGGCTCTGATAAAAATACCAAACCATTTTATTAAATGCTGAAAACTTTTATGTGGCCTCATAAAAATATAAACTAGCCACTCATAAACTTTCAACATTTTTAAAATTCAAATGATTTGAATTTTAAATCAAAAAGGGGTATTTCTTTAATTCCAAGGTACTGTTTGAATATTTGAAAAATCTATGAGCATGGGGTGGGTCCCACATCACTTGATATGTGATCACACTCATTTATAAGACTTTTCAAAACTCTAACATGAATTTTTGGAAAATATTTTTATCTGGCCTTTTGAATTAATTCATCTGGGGGGTGTTCCTTCTCCCATTTGCTATTGATTTTGGATTTCAAAGATTTCTTTTGAAATTTTGATATGATGCAAAGGAACTAGCTATCCCTAGCACATACCTAACAGAGGGATCTGACACTGATGGATTATGAGATTATGTTCATATTGTGATAGAGTAATATATTTGGTTTTTATCTCTTATATTTTTGTTCCTAAGTAATTCTTCCATGTTCTCCGTTGCTGTTTATTGCTTTGGCCAAGTAGTAGGTAGTGACTCCAAGAGGGAACGTTGTGCTCGAATGTGGGTTCATGCCCCCCGATGACACGCTTGAGTGACAGAAACATGAGTCTAGGGGATGTGTTGTTGCCACAAGGGGGAAAACAACGGTGCTTGTAACCGCGATTACAAGGATTGTTTACTTTACGCAAAGTGATTTTTAATGCAGTTGTCTGTTGCTTTGGGTTTACACTTTGGGTGGGGCTCGCAACTTAATACCAGCGAGATGTTCTGGATAGATATCTCAAGGTGGATGATTAGTAGTAGATGCAGTTGGATTTCGGTCTACTTATTTTGGCGTACTGCCTGTGCTTTTGAACCTCTGCCTTTCTTTTGTAGCATAGTTAGCATTGCGGTGCATTCATAATCCTGTCAATTGCCCTTCTGTAATTTGTTTACCTCGCATAGCAGTTTTATCGTCTTTTGGGAGAGAGACATCACTAGTGAACATCACGTATCCCGGTCCATATCCTTATTACTATTTCCACGCTATCTTTACTTTATTGCTTTTACTTGCTATCATTATCCCTTGTGTTTTACCCTTTGTAAACAACAAGACTGGAGAGATTGACAACCTCTCTGAACTTCGTTGGGAACAAAGTTATCTGTGTCTGTGTGCAGGTCCACGTCAGTCGCGCCGCTGACACCTACTTATCATCTCTAGAATCCTACTGGAGACAAACCTTGGTATCTTCACCGAGGGAAACTTGCTGCTGCGCTACATCTCCACCTTCCACTTGGGGTAACCAACGAAGGGCGAGAAGCCATCAAGCAAATTTCTGGCGCCGTTGCCGGGGACCCCGAGTGCTAAGATAGGGGAGTTGCACACTACCCTTTACCTTTGTTTTTTTTAGTATTGTTCGTTTAGCCTTCAGTTTTTATCTCATTGCCCTTTATGAAAAACCACAAAATAGTTGCTACCTTTTGCCTTTGTCTTGCTTTGCCTATTTATGCTATCCTCACCATGGGTGATGAACCACCCAAATATGGTAGGATGGACATGTTTCACTTGGATCGTCTTCGATCAATTTGTTCTCGCGCTAAAAACCCAACCGACTTGGTTGAGGGAAAATCATTGGATGAGCATGCTCATTATACGAGGCACCGCCTATCTCAGAAAGGGAAACACTTATGGGATCAAATACATGTTTCTTATTGCCATGCTAAACTTTTGGGCCACATTTATGATTTTACTTGCTGTTCTAATATAGATCATAAACACCTCCCTTTCCAATGTGAGTTTAATGAAAATGAGATCTTATCTTCTTATGCTAAAGGTGTTTATGATTACTTTGATGTTAAAAAGATTGAAGAGTTTGTTGCTTTTAAAGGTGCCTATGAGATTGCTTCCTTGATTGAAAAGTATCATGATACTATTTTCGAGTCTGAAAACTTTGCAGTTCTTGCTTATTGCTTCGAGAATTATACTTCCAATTCTTATATTGAGGATTTTAAAAATAAAATGTTTGCTGCCCAAGAAGAGGCCAATGATTGCTTTGAGGAGGAATCCCATGATTCCGAGGACTCACTTGAAATATCCCTTTCTGAAAATTTTGATACTTGCTTTGTTGATGGCCAAGATGCCACTATGGATGATGCTGACAAAAATGAACTCTATATAGTTCCTTATGTTAAGCATGAAATTGTTGCTATTGCACCCACACTTGATTGTCCTATTATCCTTTTGAAATCTCCAACTCCGGAGAATTTTCCTCTTATCAAATCTCAATGTGATGGGTTGAATCTATCTTATCATCCTAAAAACCGTGTTAAAAACAATACACGTGTGCTTGTAGGTCATGAACAACATGATTTATGTGATAGTTATATTCTTGATTTTGTTCATGATGCTACTGAGAATTACTTTGAGAGAGGAAATTTTGGTTGTAGAAACTTCCATGTTACAAAAACACCTCTCTTTATGTTGAAAGTTTTGAAGTTGTTCTCCTTCTACCTTCCTAAGCTCGTTACTTTGTGCTTTCATGATTTATTTTCTTACAAGTTTCCTAGGCATAGGAAGTGGGTTAGGCTTAAATGTGTTTCACATTTGCTTCTTGATGTTCTCTTTTGCTTCAACTCCTATTCTCTTGTGAGAGCACCTTTTACAATCTTTAAGCCTAGCTAATGGCTTTAAAGAAGCGCTTTCGGGAGGCAGGCCGCAACGAATTTAGGTTTTTCTTTTTGCTTTTGTTGTGTCTTGATGATTGTTACTACTGTAGCAACATCATTGTATCTTTCTTTTTCAGCTTTGTGCCAAGTTATAGCCTCTTACGGCAAGGGAAGTAAAAGTTGTGACATGCTGTCCAGAAAACAGATTCTGTCCTCGTGACCAGAAAAATTCCAGAAAAATCCCAGTTTATCTTTCTGATCTGAATTGTTTAAACAGTATGCTCTATACAATTACGAAACTTCCGTATGTTCTGAGTTTTTTTATTTGAGTTGCAGAAGTTCCCCTAAAAAATTCTTTACTACCTGTTGTTCTGTTTTTCACAGATTCTGCCACGTTTTGTCTCTCCTAACTTTTGCAAACCTTAAGCTTGATTTTTCTTTGAAAAACTTTTTGGCACTCTTGAGAAACAGTAGCTCTTCAAGATTATATTTATATCTAGTGGGGAAAATTATTTATTAAGGGTACTAACCTCTGTAATCAGCTTATGATGAGTTATGTATGAAGGGAGTTTTCAAGTGTGCGATGGAAGATGATGAAAGAAGATCTAGGAGTGTCAAGCGCTCAAGCTTGGGGATGCCCCCATGCATCCCCAAAAAATATTCAAGGAGACTCAAGCGTCTAAGCTTGGGGATGCCCCCGTGCATCCCCTTCTCCATCAACAATCATCAGTTCGTCCTTTGTCTCACTATATTTTTATCACTTCATGCGTTATGTGCTATGCTTGGAGCGTCTCGCTCTTAGGTTTTGTTTTTAGTTTTCTTTAGCTTTGATTGCTGTTCATAACAAGTTAGATCCTGTCTTACTTTGTGTGGGAGAGTTGGTGCATTGCCTTCTTCTCACTCCGAGAGTTGGTGTCCACCTTCGCTGGTACTTCCAAACCCTTGGCATGATACGCTCTGTCATCGTAAACCTCCTTATATCTTTCCTCAAAACAGCCACCATACCTACCTATCAAGGCATTTCCATAGCCTTTACGAGTTACATTGCCATGCAACTTCCACCTCTTCATGACTTGATCTTCATGTCATACATGTTCCTGCTACACTGGCAGCGACATACCTTGCATACATCATGTTAGTTATATCTTCTTTATGATTTTGAGTACCTTGTAAAGTGTGAAAGATCTCCTTTACCTTCTTGTAAATTAGAGTGTTTCCCTTAAGTGAGGAAAAGATCCCAAAGTGGACACATCAAAAGATCCCAAAGAGGACAAATGAGAGTTAAATAGAAAGAGTCATTGAGGCCACCAAAAAAATACAAAAAATAGAAAAAAGATAAAAAGAAATAAAAAGAGAGAAAGGGGCAACACTACTATCCTTTTGAGAGATCCACACTAGTACTCCCTTTATATCCTTGTACTCCATAGAGATGATCTTCATGCATATAGCTATGTGGGGACCTTCACACTATAGAACTTGGCTTGCATATTCCAAGGATGAGCCTCCTCAAACGAGCTCTAGGTCTTCATGAGCGAGCAAGTTAGATGCACCCCCACTAGTTCCATTGGAGAGCTTCCTAGCTCGTATGTGCATCCGTTGCATGGCAATCCCTACTCCTCACATCATATCTATCATTTGGCATTTCTTGCCTATGATTGTCCTCATTGATGTGAGCCTTTCTTCTCCTTTTTGTCTTCCTCCTCCACACTACTTCTCTCTTTGCCATCCTAAGAATCAACTCTCGTGCTTACGCTCATCCATTGTATGAGTGCTCAAAATATTGAAAAAGGAGTGGATCAAATTGACTTGTACCTGGCTAGTGGTCTGGGGACGAGTCAAGATAAGATTCCAAAGAGGACCAAGTGTGAAACTTTAGTAGATTGAGTTCTCAACACAAAAATACTTTTTTCTCGTATTCCCTATGTCGGGACCCGGAATATGCGTATGTAATTCCAGTCACGATGCAATCACATGGAGAGCCGAGAACCGTGCCCACTTGTCTAAGCAGACAAGGCCAAGCACAGAACATTCTCGGTAAGCATCGAACGTGAGGGCATCCCATCCAGGCCGGATGATCAACTGAGGTGGGTCCTCATCGTCCGCTCACAAGTCTAAATGCTTATGGTGGTGAACCCCATACTCATAGACAAGTCGCCTCAACCATGTTATCGACTGAATCCTAACTCTTACATAGACTTACTCCAGCCCGATCACTTATTCGGGGTCTAGGGCGGGCTCGATCACACAACAAAGTGTGCACGTGACAGAGTCACGAACAATCGCATCGCGATGCCCCAATCTGCGCACATCTAAGGGCCACTTGGTGTATAAAAGACCGCCAGCCAGATCACAACTAAGGTCTCGGAAACCCATACTAAGACATGCATGTTATAATCATACACGCATCACATATGTCTAGCATGAACAGCAGGTATCATCACATAACTCTACAAAGTACTTCTTTATTGACTTACACATAGAGCATAGAAAGATCACATGTTTGTGATCAACATTACATCATACAACGGAAGCAAATTAGGTCTGAGTACAGACAAGTTTAACAAATGTCTTAGAGAAGCCTTGTAAACATACATGCCCTTCCACGAGGGACCAGACTGCTGTCTGGAACTATACTACCAAGGTCAACGTCGAGCTTCAGGTCGGTGACTCCATCGGGGTCCGGGTTCTCATCTAAAACATAGAATAAGCAAACGTGAGTACAAAGTCGTACTCAGCAAGACTTACATCAGATCTATACTACTCATGCTCAAGTTTCAAGGTAAAGGAGGTGGGGTTCAACATGCAGAAGTGCCAGCTTTGACTTGGCTAGTCCTGTGCTACGAGTACCAGACTTGAGGTAAGAAGCGTACACGAGTCCACTATCCAAGTCTCCAACCAATACACCACTATGGTTACTTCCTCGACTTCCCCACGAGGAGCACACCATAGCACTCACTCTTAACTTGCGAGTTTTAGAAGGATCCATTCAAGTTGTCTAATAATCAGGTACAGGTTCCAAGTAGTCCTTAACCGCGGACGCGGCTATTCAAATAGTTTTGATAACCTTGCAAGGTTTTAAACTACACACACATGACCATCAGTTACCGCCTTTTTGCTCGCCACCGTTCAAGAGGTGACAGCGAGGATGTTCACCACGACACTTCGCTCACAACCGGTCTATTCCAGGAGTCGACTATCTGAGTTTGTCACCGCTCGAGAGTCCGGCCGGATCAACGAAACGGACCCAGACAATGTAGGCAACCGAGACGCCACCTCTGACAGATGGTTTCACTGTCTCACAGATCCACCCACATATCTAGGATGATGCAACATTTCCACTCACTCTTTTTCTATGCATATGTCAAATGGAAGGCCTGAACTAATGTGACTCCTGGATGTCAACACGGATCAAGGTACTAGGCCGAGAGGGGTCAGTGAGCCCAATGTGTGGTTGTACTCTTTGTCTTGGATTACCATACAAGAACTCGGTGCTTAAGGCGGTGTTCAACGAGACAACCCACTGTGTACTCCTACACAGCCTCTCATCGTTCACCTTGTATTAGGGTGGATTCACCAACACAGTTTCACTTTCATCAACACCATGTTCACTATCATCCTGACTCACATCAAAAGAAACCTCATTGTACCACTAAGCATGCAATAAGTTGTAACAGTTGCAGGGGCCACATGATATCAATCAACTCCTATGTCAGCTAGGATTGTGGTTTGCTTACTACTGTGACAAGATGATAGGTCATGCATCGGATATGGGTTCAACTATGCGGTAGAATCGATACAAAGTGATCTCCTAAACATGCATAAGAGAGACTGAGAGGGAATTGGGATTTTGTAGACATGATCAATGGGGTTTGCTTGCCTTGCTGACGATACACGGTTCTTAATGTTGGTCTTCTTCTTCGGGGGTGATCATCGTCTCGGAAAAGCTGGTACCGGAAACAATCATCAACAAAGGGGGGCAACTTCGGAAGTAAATGCACAAGCACATGATAAGGTTGTCCATGATGTATATGGTACTGGTTTGTTAACAATCCAATTTAATTGAAGTGTATTGCAAAGGAGTTGCAAATTCAAACTCCAAATTCAAATTCAAATTATGCCATATGCATGTTTGCTACTGTTCACCCATTTTAAAATGGTCAAACATGAAAACAAATTGCATATTCATAATCCTTGTATTTTTCTGATAATTTTTCATATATTATTTGTCCAATTTGGAGTTCATATGAATTTTCTATGAATTATTGAAGTTTAAAGCAATCTGTGGAATTTCTGTAATTTCTATAAATGTTTTTCTAATTACAGCGTCAGCATGACGCATGGTTGACGTCATGGGGGCTCTGACGGGTGGGGTCACTCTGTCAGTGGGGGAGGGGGTTAACCCCTCTCTGTTTAGACTAACAGGGGGTTAGGGGGGGTTTGGGGCCCACTGTCATAGGGGATTAGGGGGGTTTAGCTCGGGGGTTAGCTTAGGGTTAGCTGCTAATGGCGGGGGTCACCGGAGTCTCGTCGGAGACTCGCCGGACTTAGGATTTAGGGCGCGGGGAGGGGGTATGGGGGCACTGGCGTGTAGCCCGTGAGCTCGCGCGCGCGTTGGAGTAGGAGGGGGCCAAGGGGGGGCTCTGTGGCGTCGTCGGGCTCATCGAAGGCGGCGGACCGTGGCTCGACCTCGCTGGAATGTCGCGAGAGGGCTCAGGAGGAGGAGGGGATAGGGTCAAACGGACGAGCAGCTCACCGTGAGTTGGATGGAGGAGATGGCGGAGCTGCGGAGTGCTTGACCGCGGTGAATTTGAGCTCGAGCTCGGCGGCGGCCGGCGGCGAGGATTCGAAACGGGTGTTGGCTCCGGTGGCGATGAGCTTCAATTGGCGTGGGGAAACGGCGAGGACGTCGGCGGCGCGTCGAACGGACTGGACGGCGAGGCAGCTCGGAGTGGTTGGCCACGTCGGGGCATCGGCGCGCTCCGGCTAGGGCTTCGGCCGCGGCGCGGATTCGTCGCCGGAGAGAAGAACGGGGGCCAGGAGAGGAAGCAAAGGGTGCGGAGCTTCTGCTGCTGCTGCGTGGCGCAAGGGAGAGAGGGGGAGGCCTAGAAGAGGCTGGGCGTCGCCGTGTCACCGTGGCCTTGCTCTGCCCTCCACCGAGCAGCTTGGCTCGGCGGGGAGGAAGAGACAAACGTCTCTGGTGGGCTGGGCCGAGGCTGGGGGCTTCAGTTGGGCCAGATTGGCCAGGGGGTCTTTTCCTTTTTTCTGTATTTTTGTTGTGCCTTGATAAATAAATACCTAGGAAATTTAATAAAATGCCCAAATAAATTTAAAAACCCTAGGTGGTCAGTAGCAAACCACTTATGACTTTTGGGCATTTTTGAAATTCAATAAATTTGCATTTTAATTCAAATAAGGGTTCTTTTAATTTTCCAAGGCACTGTTTGAATTGTAGAAAATTCCTTGAGTGTGGGAATGAACCCAAACCACTTTTGAAATGATCACCATCATTTATAGGAATTTTCCAAATATTCAAATGATTTTTGGAAAAAGATTTTTATCTGGCCATTTGAATTAAATTCTCAGGGCTTTTCTTCTCCCCATTTTTGATTTTCTTTTTGAATTTTTGCATGATGCAAAGACACAAGCAACCCTAGCACTTACCCAAGTTGGGGTTCTGACACCCTATCCCCCTTCTTGCACGCAAACACCATTTGGAGACATTCGAGTCACGGACAGCGAGAGCTCTTGCACCTAATATCTTTTGTTACTTGTTTCAATGCTAATATAGACTCTTGCATGTTATGAATTGAATTGAATCTCTAACCTTGATTGATTTACTTTTCAAAGTTCTTTTATGGTTTCTAGCATGTCACCACAAAAATTATGCGGTTATCATTTACCTACTCGAGCACGAGCAGGAATTAAGCTTGGGGATGTTGATACGTCCAAAACGTATCTATAATTTCTGCTTGCTCCATGCATGTTTTGTGTGATATTGCTATGATCTAGATACACTTTCATATACTTTTGATAATATTTGGATTAACCTATTAACTCAGTGCACCCAAGTGCCAGTTCCCGTTTTCTGTTGTTTTTCTATTTTAGTTTTCCCCCATATAAAAAGTGCCAGAAAAATTCAGGAAAATTCAGATAAAAAATCAGCGTGAAGGAAGCTTCGCGAAGAGCCCTGGAGGGGCCAGAGGGGAGCCAAGGGGGCCCAGGAGGCCACCCGGCGCCGCCCCACCCCTGGTCGCGGCAGGGGGGGCGCCTGGGGCCCCTGGTCCATCTCTGGCTGCCCCCCTTCTCCTATTTATTCTCCGTCACGGGGAAACTCCGAAGAGAGAACCCTATTTCGCAAACTCGCCTCTGTTCCGCCGCCGCCGCGCTTCTGAGATCGGGAGCACCAGAAGACCTCTTCCCGGCACCCTGCCGGAGGGAGGGTTGACCTCCGGGAGTCTCCTCTCCACCATGGATGCTCCCCGGATGGCTCGTGAGTAGTTTTCCTTGGACCATGGGTCCGTGATCAGTAGCTATGTGATGTTCTCCTCCCCTCTTTGATCTTCATTGTTTAGACCTCGTGAGCTGCCCTACATGATCGAGGCACCTTTGTAATATTTCTGCTGTTGCTATGCTGAGTTTGATGGGATCTGATGGATTATGAGATTATGTTCATATTGTGATAGAGTAATATATTTGGTTTTTATCTCTTATATTTTTGTTCCTAAGTAATTCTTGCATGTTCTCCGTTGCTGTTTATTGCTTTGGCCAAGTAGTAGGTAGTGACTCCAAGAGGGAACGTTGTGCTCGATTGTGGGTTCATGCCCCCCGATGACACGCTTGAGTGATAGAAACATGAGTCTAGGGGATGTGATGTTGCCACAAGGGGGAAAACAATGGTACTTGTAACCGCGGTTACAAGGATTATTTACTTTACGCAAAGTGCTTTTTGGGTTTACACTTTGGGTGGGGCTCGCAACTTAATACCAGCGAGATGTTCTGGATAGATATCTCAAGGTGGATGATTAGTAGTAGATGCAGTTGGATTTCGGTCTACTTATTTTGGCGTACTGCCTGTGCTTTTGAACCTCTTCCTTTCTTTTGTAGCATAGTTAGCATTGCGGTGCATTCATAATCCTGTCAATTGCCCTTCTGTAATTTGTTTACCTCGCATAGCAGTTTTATCGTCTTTTGGGAGAGAGACATCACTAGTGAACATCACGTATCCCGGTCCATATCCTTATTACTGTTTCCACGCTATCTTTACTTTATTGCTTTTACTTTCTATCATTATCCCTTGTGTTTTACCCTTTGTAAACAACAAGACCGGAGAGATTGACAACCTCTCTGAACTTCGTTGGGAACAAAGTTATATGTGTCTTTGTGCAGGTCCACGTCAGTCGCGCCGCTGACACCACTTATCATCTCTGGAGTCCTACTGGAGACAAACCTTGGTATCTTCACCGAGGGAAACTTGCTGTTGCGCTACATCTCCACCTTCCACTTGGGGTAACCAACGAAGGGCGAGAAGCCATCAACGGTGATCTCGGCTCACGCCACGAGTGCTGAGGTCTTGCGCTCAGAGCGCGATGCTGCGGTGACTGCTCGAGCCGCTCTGCAAGCAGAACGAGATAACGCAGTGGGCAAGATGGATGCCATGACGCTGCGCCACAACGAAGTACTGACTAAGGCCCGGCGCGAGGCCCGAGCTCATCTCGAGGGACTGCGCGAGATGGATTCCCTTCTTTCTGGTGAGTTGTCTTTCTTGTCTCGGTTTTCTTGCCGATTTCCTCTCTTTTGCGTCTTCTCATGCTTAACCCTCCAATACAGAGCATTGGCCTGCCTCCGAATCCGCTTCTCAGCATGTCGTTACCGAAGAAAGGCTAATCCAAGCAGAAGAACGTTGGCCGGTGCGGGCCGAAGCCGAGGGATGGACTCCTCGGGAATTCATCATTGCCACCGAGGCTCGCATCCCCGTGATTCATGGTAGCGTCTTTGCATTCAAACTGGGCGTCTAGAAGCTCGCCGAACTGCTTTGGGAGCCTGCCGAACTGAAGCACGCACTTGGGCGCCTGCGCCATGGTGAAGGATCGTCGGCTGGCACCAACGAGTCTGATGAAGAAGATTCAGAGCAAGGATATGCCCCCAATGCTACCCACGACCAGGTGCTGCAGCTACTGAAGGCTGCTCCCCGTCGAGTCGAGGCTCTGCTTGACTCAGCAGCTCGGACTGGCGCAGAGACAGCTCTTCAGACCGCGCTGAGCTGGTACCCCAAGCTCAACTTGTCTCGTCTGTACACCATGCGAGACGGGGCGTCGGATCTCCTTGAGAGCGCCTATTCCCAGGTAAACCGCCTTGCCACGACCATGGCTGGGTGGTTCCCTCATACTGAGTACACTCATGTCCTTGATAATGCTGGGATGCCGATTGCTCCTTTGCCGATAGCCGCTCTGGCCGACGACAACCCTTCTGCTGACAGTCGCGCCAGAGGAGGTCAGGGCAGTCGTCCAGCTCGCTCCTCGAGCACCCATATGTACCAAGATGACTTATCCGGCAGTAGCTCTTCTCATACTTCTCCCAAGGCTACCTCAAGAAGGACTAGCGCCAAGATAGCCGATGTTGATCCCTCCAAGGCAAAGGGAAATTTGACAAGGCCGGAGCAATCGGAGGCCGCTGCTGTGCAAGAGGGTCCGACTGCACCGGAGCAAGCAATTCCGGCCATTACACAAGCGCCATCCACTGCTCCGTCTGCCTCGACTGCGCCGCCGACAGCTCCGACCACTTCGGCCGCACCGCCGACGGCTCTAGTCTCTTCTGCTCCCGACACCTAGCTAGTTCACTTTATTTCCTTTACTGCAAACTTTCACAAGACTTGCGAGATTCCAAGGACACCCACCGGGGGTGGTTTGATGTAATGACTTTATTCGGCCTTGAGCCTCTTATCTTTGCTTACTGCATGACTTTCTTATGTGATCGACTTCATGCTTTCTGCTTTTCACTTGTGATTTTTTGCCATTCTTCCCTTGGGAGCACGATCCCATGTTTTCCAACAGCCGACATGCGGTCTGGTAGGATCAAAGGATCATGTTCCGCTCTGGGTTTGGTCAATGCAGTTGAGCTACTCAAGCGTTAGCACAGAAGGATTCTGCATAGAACTTAGTCAGCCGATTGCTCCTTGCCGATTTCTTGGTGCATCGATCGGGGACGCAACCGGCGAACAGCGTCGTCGGCCACGGTTCACTTTTTATGGTGTTTTTAAGTTCGTGGTGTGATACCGCAGGTCCGACCAGTCGTTGCTCCATCGATGCCACAGCCAACTTGTGATATGTGCTCGTGTCGCATGCTAGCTTGGTTTCAAACCTGCAGTTCTCATGGTGTTTCACCTTATGCTTTGTGACCGTATGGTCGGCCAGTCCCCGAGTGAGATTTTTCGCACATCTCGGAGATGACAAGGCATTGCCGAATGAGGCTTGCCTAAAAAACGAAATAACCATATAAAGACAATCGGATGCCATCTCTCAGATGCACGACAGCTTTACTGATTGATTTCTTGATAGCATGAATACATTCGTACGACTCAACTGTAAAACGGGCATACGAGCTCGGCGTTCTAGGGACGCCGCGTCTCAACTCCTGAAGTGTCCTTGTGCCGAGTGCCTTGTGTGCAATCGATGAGGTAATATGCATTGTTCTTGAGTGCTCAGCTGACGATGAAAGGACCCTCCCAAGGTGAGGACAACTTGTGCTGACCATCTGACTTCTGGATTTGGCGGAGCACCAAATCGCCCTCACGGAAAGCGAGGGGACGAATCTTCTTGCTATGGTAGTGCCGCAGCCTCTGCTGGTAAATTTCCGACCTGGACAGGGCCAGCAATCAAGCTTCTTCCTTTAGATCCACACCGTCTTCTCGAGCTTCCTTGGCTTCTGCTTCAGTGTATAGGACGTGCCGAGGTGAATCAAATTCGATGTCGGCTGGGATGACTGCTTCTGAGCCATACACCAGGAAGTATGGCGTGAAACCAGTTGATCGGTTTGGTATGGTTCTCAAGCTCCACAAAACTGATGGGAGCTCGTCAATCCATGCTCCGGGCGCTCTTTCAAGTGGCTCAATCAATCGGGGTTTGATGCCCGCCAGGATGAGGTCGTTTGCTCTTTCTGCTTGGCCATTTGACTGGGGGTGTGCTACGGATGCCACATCGAGCCGAATGTCGTACCCGGATGCATACCGAGCTAATGCTCCCTTTTCAAAATTCGTGTAGTTGTCGGTGATGATGATGTTGGGAACTCTGTATCAGCTCGTGACATCGGCAATGAACCAGACTACCGTCGGACCATCCAGCTTCTTGATCGGACGTGCCTCAATCCACTTGGTGAATTTGTCGACTGCGACTAGTAAGTGAGTTAAACCACCCCTCGCTCGCTTGAACGGCCCAACCATGTCCAGTCCCCATACTACAAACGGCCATGTTATTGGGATTGTTTTGAGTACCGACGCCGGTAGATGACTCTTGGCTTTGAACCGTTGACAACCATTGCAGTGCTTCACCAGATGCTCTGCTGCTGCTCGCGCCGTCTGCCAATAGAAACCATGGTGAAATGCCTTGGCTACGATTGCTGTTGCTGATGCGTGGTGACCACATTCGCCTTGATGAATATCCCGGAGCAGCTCGAGCCCCCTGTCCTCTTCCACACATCGCTGGAGCACTCCAGTTGCGCTTCTGTGCATCAGCTCGTTGTTGATGATGGTGTACGCACCAGATCAGCGCTGGATCTGCCTAGCTTCAACTTCATCTAGGGGAAGAGTCCCGTCGACCAGGAAATCTCTGATCGGCTGTGCCCAGCTCGGAGCAGTGACAACCACCATGACCATTGCATGCTGTGGTGCGACTGCTTCTTCTGGCTCGGCCTCTTGTGCATTTATCATCTCAGTTTCAACCTCCGAGCTAATGACTTCGACAGCTGGCTTGTCATCGGCAGCCCCTGGTGTTGCTTGCTCTGCTGAAACTTGAGCCTCGGGATCTTCTGGCTCTTCTCTTGGACTCGGCATCTTTGGATCGCAATCGGTAGCCCCTGGTGTCGATAGCTCGGATGAGTTCCCGACACCTGGTGCTGCTGCTGCTTTTGCCTTGGACTTCTTCTTTTTGCCGAGATCGGCAGCCCCTGGATCGCAATCGGCAGCCCCTGGTTCTGCTGGATTCGCCGAGGCCACAGCTCCCTGGGCGTTCGACTGCTTCTTCAGAGTTGGGATCTTCATTGGCTGAACCAGCTTTGCTTGCCTCAATGCCTCCAGTTCGGTTTCTGATATGAAGATGGACTCGGATTCTGGCGAAGGCATGATGGAGGGCTTCTTGATATGCTCGAGTGATATCCCTGGTGGGATGCTTTTCCTGGTGGAGCCGAGCTTGGATATGGCGTCTGCTACTTCATTGTTTGCTTTGGGCACATGATGAAATTCGCAGCCTTCAAACTACCCACTGAGCTGCTGTTCCAGGAAACGGTAGCTCGCCATATTTGCATCCTTGGCATCCCAATTGTCTGTACACTGCTGCACCACTAGGTCGGAGTCGCCGAAACACTCTATGTTCCGAATGCCGATCTCCTTGGCCATCTTGATGCCATGCACAAGGGCCTCATATTCAGCAACGTTGTTTGACGCTGCGAAGTGGATTTGCAGTACATAGTGCAGTCGGTCTCCCTTCGGCGATGTGAGAACAATGCCAGCCCCTAGGCCATTCTTCATCTTGGATCCATCAAAATGCATTCTCCAGAAATCCGATCCTGGGACGGGTGGCATATACTGAGTTTCAGCCCAGTCCACCAGGAAATCGACCAATGCTTGGGACTTGATTGTTGTTCTTGGCTCGTACTGGATGCCATGGTTGGCGATCTTAATTGCCCATTTGGCCACTCTGCCGGTTGCATCTCTGCTGCCAATGATGTTGGCTAGTGGAGCCGAGCTGACCACCATAATCGGATGAGCTTGGAAATAGGGCTTCAATCTTTTGGCCGCCATGTAGACGCCATAGCACATCTTCTGGTAATGGGGATAATTTTTCTTGGATGTTGAGAGCACCTCGCTGATGTAATATACTGGCCGCTGAATCGGTTGCGCTTTGTCCTTCTCAAGATGCTCCACCACCATCACTGCACTGATCACCCGATTGGTTGCCGCGATATATAACATCATCGACACCTTCTCAATTGGTGCAGCCAGAATCGGCGCGGTGGAGAGCATGCGCTTCAGCTCCTTGAATGCTTCATCTGCTTGTGGAGTCCATGTGAATTTCTCCGTCTTCTTCATGAGCTGATATAGTGGGATTGCCTTCTCTCCCAGCCGACTGAGAAATCGACTGAGTGACGCCAAGCAGCCGGTAAACTTCTGCACTTGTTTCAAATTCTTGGGCCGATCCATTCGTTCGATTGCGGCTATCTTCTCGGGATTGCATTCGATTCCTCTTTCAGAAACGAGAAATCCCAAGAGCTTGCCAGCTAGAACGCCAAACACACACTTCTCTGGATTTAGCTTGATCTGGTAGGTGCGTAGGTTGGCAAATATCTCCTTGAGGTCGTCCAGGAGTGTGGCTCCTTTGACCGTCTTCACCACCAAATCATCTACATACACATGCAAATTTCTTCCGATCTGAGAATGCGTGCATCGTTGGATGGTGCGCTGATAAGTAGCACCTCCATTCTTCAGGCTGAAAGGCATGGTGATATAGCAATAATCCCCAAAGGGGGTTATAAAGGCAGTTTTTATTTGATCTCCCACAGCAAGTTTGATCTGGTGATAGCCAGCAGTGGCATCCAGAAATGACAAAAGCTCGCAGCCAGCCGTAGAGTCAATGACTTGATCTATACGGGGCAGAGCAAACGGATCCTTGGGGCACGCCTTGTTCAGGCAGGTGTAATCGATACACATGCGCCAAGTCTTGTTCTTCTTCATCACGAGGACTGGGTTTGCCAGCCACTCGGGGTAGAAACCTCTATGATGAAGCCTGCAGCCTTGAGCTTGGCGACTTCCTCGCTGATTGCTCTTCTCTTATCTTCAGAAAAACGTCGAAGGGGTTGCTTGACCGGTTTAGAACCTGGCCGAATGTGGAGCTTGTGCTCGGCGAGTTCCCTCGGCACTCCAGGCATGTCTTGTGGAGACCATGCAAAGATGTCTCGGTTCTCACGGAGGAACTCGACGAGCTCGCCTTCCTATTTGTTGCTAAGTCCTTCTCCGACCACAACAAACTTGGTTGGGTCGGAGGGATCTAGAGCAACCTTCTTGCTGTCCTTGGCCGACTGGAAAGTGGTCTCCCCGTCTGTTCTCTTGGCTGGGCCGACTGGAAGGGGAACCTTGCTTTGAGCCTGGGCCATTGCCACCAACTTGTCGAGTTGACGCTTCTCTTCGACCACCACCAAGGAGTCGACCAGATTTGCACCGGCTGACGAGCACTCGAGGGACTTCCTGAAGTCCCCGGCGACGGTGATGATGTCGTTTGGAGCTGGCAGCTTCATCTTCAGGTAGGGCTCATATGAATTAAGCATGAACTTGGCGATTGCAGGCAATCCCAAGAGGGCATGGTATGGACTGCTGAGGTCGGCGACCTCGAACTAGATCGGCTCTCTCCAGAAGTTCTCCTCTGTCCCAAAGATCACATCCCGCCGAATGCGGCCAATGGGGGTGCATGACAAACCGGGGACAATCCCATGGAAAGTCGTCCGACTGCGCTCCAAATCGCTTTCTGTGAGTCCTAGATTGATCATCGTGTCTCTGTACAGGATGTTGATTGTGCTCCCTGGATCAATGAGCACTCAGAAAAACAGGGATGAAAACTTGGGGGCCGCAAACAGGGCATACACCACGAGCGGATAGGTGTCCGGATTCGGCATGATACTCGAGTGATCCTCTCTGCCCCAGGTAATCTTGCAATCGGACCAATCCATGTAATGGGGAATCGGGGGCATGGTGGCATTGACCTCCTGAGCTCGGGCTCTCCGACTGCCCTTGTCACTTGACTCGCTGGTGAAAATCATGTATGCGGCATCTTGCCGCGGAAACTGGTTTTGCGCTTAAGGTGGCGCTCTGTTCTGAGGTGGTGGTGGGGTGGAGGTGGTAATGCTTCTCCTTCGCTATGGGCTTGACGAAATCACACTGACGAGTGGTATGTGCCATTGGCTTGCCTGGACTGCTGTGCATTTTCCATGGTTGGTCCAGCATGTCCTTGAATGTATACTTGGGCTTCATCGACCACTGCGGCTTCGCATTCGGCTTCATCTTCCGACTGCCTCATGCAGCCCCTTATTTCTCTTGGTCTTGGACAGCGGCCACCTGCTGACTTCCATATTGAGCGTCTGGCTGCTCATCCTTCCTCTTTCCGCTATTCTGCTGGTTGTTGTTGTTGTTGTTCCGATTAATATCTCTGCGCTCTCGCCGACTGAGCCCCTGGTTCCCTGCCTCTGCCGCTTTCACAGCCTTCATGAGCTCGGCCAGTGACGAAAAATCTTTGCGGAGCAGCTTGTGCTTCATCATCGATCCTACCAAGCATCCATCAATGAAATACTGGATGGCCTGTATCTCATGGACTCCTTCACATGAATTCTTCAACTTGTTCCATCAAGCTAGATACTCTCGGAGTGGCTCGTCCTTGCCTTGCACGTAGAGGGAAAGCTGCCGAGGAAGATGCGGCCGATCATACGTGCCCGTGAAATTGCGAATGAAGGCTTCCGAAAAATCTTCCCAGCAGTTGATGTTGTTGTCGGGAAAATTGTTCAACCAAGTTTGAGCTGACCCCTGCAGCATCAGAGGAGCGTAGAGTACAACTACACGCCGACTGCCGCCGGTGATGCCGACTGCGGTCATGTAATCTGTCAGCCAGTCCTCTGGCTTAACAGAGCCATTGTACTTGGGGGTGTCTCTGGGCAAGGTGAACCCTTTGGGAAACTGCTCGGTCCGAATGCGGTGTCCGAAACACGCTGGGCCGGCTGCTCCCTCCTCTTCCTGCTGTACATCTCTTTCCAATAGCTCGATGCGATGCCTGGAATCATTCTCGTTGATCTGACGAGCGCCAAGCCGATTGCTGATTGTTGGCCCTGCTTCTGGCTGACGAGGTGGGTCATTGCGCTTGCTTCTCACAACCGGCTCCTCTGCTCTTCTGTTCATGACCAGGGGACCCCGATTGCTTCTGACCCTGCTCTCACGTCGGGACTGGCCTTGCTGCCTGTTCTGCCGCGACGCACTCGGCCGCTGACTAGCCTCTGGAGCTGGCCTCGCAGTCCTTCTTGATGCTTCAGGCCCTGCAACCGGATCATCCAATGCCTCTTGCTGTTGCTACTTTGCCGACGCCAGCAGCTCGCGCATTCGGCGAGTTTGCTGACGCCGCTCCTCGCCTTCCAAATCCTCCAGCTCGTTCTCAATCTTCTCAGCGGCTCGCAAATTCTTGTCGGGCGCGCTGTATGTTGGCCGCTGGACAAATGCTGATGCTGCCGGCTTCTCCCTGCTCGGCCCCTGACAGCTCTCTGCCGACGGCAAGGCCTCTACTCCTGAGATCCTCTAGGACCGCATGTGCAATCGGCCGCCGCTGGTTGGCGTGCGCTGCATTGTACTCTCTGGTGATGGCTCCCAGCCTACGCTCTTCTGCCAGCACATGCTCGGCCCTGCGAGCAAGAGCAAGCCGTGCTGTCTCCAGATCGGTATGAACCTGATCAGGATCACCATTCCTGTTCACGGGTGTGTACAACACATCCCGCAACGCACTGGTACTGTCGGGACCCGGGGTTAGAGTATGCAAGTTCCGCTATAACACAATCATATGGTGAGCCGAGAACCGTACCCACTTGTCTCAGCAGACAAGGCCAAGCACAGAACGTTCTCGGAAAGCATCGAACGTGAGGGGCGTCCCATCCAGGCCGGATGATCAACTGAGATGGGTCCTCATCGTCCGCACACAAGTCTAAATGATATGGGTGGTGAAGTCCCATATACGTAGACAAGTCGCCTCAACCATACTATTGATTGTATTACAACCCTTACATAGACTTACTCCAGCCCGATCACTTAGTCGGGGTCCAGGGAGGGCTCGATCATACAACAAAGTGTGCCACGTGACAGAGTCACCAGCAATCGCATCGCGATGCCCCAAGCTACGCACATCTAAGGGCCACTTTGTGTATAAAAGACCGCCAGCCAGATCACAACTAAGGTCTCGAAAACCCATACTAAGACATGCATGTTATAACCGTACACGCAGCACACATATCTCGTATGAACAGCAGGTATCATTGCAATTCTCTACAAAGTTTACAACTTTATTGATAACTCTTACAGAGTGCACACAGAGATCACGAGACCGTGATCCAACATTACATCAAACATGCGGAAGCAAAGTAGGTCTGAGTACAGACAAGTTTAACAAATGGCTTAAGAAGCCTTATTTATAAACAAGACCTTCCACGAGGGACCAGTCGTCTGACTGGGACTACACTAGCTTGATCAGTCGTCGAGCTCCAGGAAGAATCCACCTTCGGGGTCAGTGGGTTCATCTAAAACATAGAATAAGCAAACATGAGTACAAAGTCGTACTCAGCAAGACTTACGTAGGAGATATACTACTCATGCACATTTATCAAGGTAAAGGGAGGTGGGGTTCAAATGCAGAAGTGCCAGCTTTGACTTGGCTAGTCCTGATCTACGAATACCAGACTTGAGGTAAGAAGCGTACACGATTCCACTACATGTCTCCAACCAATTACACCACTATGGTGCCTTCCTCGACTTCCCACGAGAAAGCACGCCATAGCACTCACGCTTATCTTGGAAAGTTTCATAAGTATCCAATTCAAGTTGTCTAATAATCAGGAACAGCTTTCCAAGTAGTCCCTTACCGCGGACGCGACTATTCGAATAGTTTATTAACCCTGCAGGGGTGTACTGCTACACACATGAAACTATCAGTTACCGCCGGGATCTCGTCACCCTTCAAGCGGGTGTCGGCGAGGATAATTTCCACAACTTTTACCTCACAGCCAACTCAGGTTCAATGAAGACGCCTATCTGGGATGGTTTCCACATTCGTAACCCGACTGGTTTACCGAAGTGGTACCAAAAGATGTGTGTGTGGTGCATAAGCCGGTCTCGGTTGAGCCGTTCTCTCACTTTGCAGCCAGACCACAAACCTACCAGAACTCCGAACTACTGCGACTCATTGAACTAAGGAGGGGTGAGTTAGTAGGTTGAGCGGGGGTCCATGTGCCCAACATGTGGTATTACTCTTCGTCTTGGATCACCACACAAGAACTCGGGCTTAGGGCGGTGTTCAACGAGACAACCTACTGTGTACTCCTACACAGCCTCTCATCGTTCACCTTGTATTAGGGTAGATTCACCAACACATTTCCACCATCATCAACATGATTGCTACCATCCCGACTCACATAATAGTATCAACATTGTATCAATCTAAGCATGCAATAAGCAGTAACAGTTGCAGGGGCCACATGATATCAATCAACTCCTACATGTGCTAGGATTGTGGTTTGCTTACTACTGTGACAAATGATAGGTCATGCAAAGGAATGGGTTCATCTATGCGCTAGAAACGTTATCATGGTAATCATCCTAAACAATGCATAAGCGAGACTGAGAGGGAAGTGGGATTTTGTCGACATGATCAATGGGGGTTTGCTTGCCTTGCTGACGAGGGTCGTACACGGTATCTTCAACGGAGGGGGTGATCTCCGGTTCTGGCTCCACCTCTATTCGATAGCAAACAATGCAAACAAAGAAACAATAATAAGACAATGCTCAAACACATGAGTTGAAGGTTGAAACTTGATGTATGTGTCACCGATGTGTGAGTTATTCCAATTAAAAGGAGTGTATTGCATTTGAAATGCAAAATCAAACTCCAATTGAATTTCCAAAAGGGTTCATATGAAATGTTGCCACTGTTCACCCATTTTCATTTGGTCAAACATGAAAACAGATTGCATATTCAGAATCCTTGCATTTTTCTGATAAATTTACATATATTATATTTTTAATTTGAAGTTAAAATGAATTAGTTATGAATTTCCAAAGTTTAAAACATTTTCTGGAATTCCTGATTTATTCTGTAAATTGGATAATGATTTATTGCGCCAGCATGAGGTCAGCATGACATCAGGGTTTGACCCTAGTCAAACTGATCAGTGGGCCAGGGTTGTCAGCCTCTTTGGAATTAATCCCCCTGTTGGTGAGTGATTAGCCAGGGATTAAGGTTTAACTCGCCGGCCACGTGGACCTCACCGGCGGCAAGTCATCGGCGACCATCCAGCACGGCGGCGTCGACGTTTTCAGCGGTTTTGGGCTCCAAATGTTGCGCTACTTGCACCAAACTACTTGCCATGCTGTCGCCGTTCAAGGGGAGCAGTCGGGGAACCTCGGGGGTCACCGGAGGCACGCCGACGACGAAGGGAGGCGGAAACAGAAACATGGCGGCGTCGGGTTTGCGCTCTGGAGCACCATTTTGACCATGGGCTGGCTCTTTGGCTTTCTGTGAACACGGGGAACGCTACTGGCTAGGCGGGAAAGGAGATAGGGCACGGGAGCTAGGGTGGCGTCGTCAATGGCAGCGACGGGCTCCTGCTTCCATGGAGGATCCGCACAGAGACCAAAAGGAACCACGCGAGGTTAGGGGATATGCTCACCGTGATGAAAGGAACACGACAGAGCAAACGGAAGAGGCGGGGAGGCTTCCACGGCGAGAAATTTGACGACGTTCTTCTCGGCGACTGGTGAGGACTCGGTGAAGATTCCGGCGGCTCGGGAAGGAATTGGCCTGCGATTTCTTGCACGGAGACGAAGTCGAGGACGGAGAGGAGGATGGACACACTCAGGGGACCTAGCTCGGGCTCAGGCTACGAGTTTCCATGCGGGTGCGCTGCTGATCTTCTCGGGCGTCGACGAACTCACGCGGGGAGAGAGAGAGAGAGAGAGACGACCAGGAGAGGGGGAATGGATAGGGGCGTCTCCCAGACGTCTGTGGACGCGAAGACGTGGCCTGGGGAGAGCAGGCAGCTGCCTGGCGCGCTCACGGCGCCCACCGGCGACCTGCGTGCCTGCTTGGCCGGGGTTGAAGACGCATGTGCCCCTGTGGGCTGGGCTGGCCTAGGCTGGGCTGCTGGGGGTTAAGTTGGGCCTCTTCGCCAGGTAGGCCTTTTTCTTTATTCTTTCTGTTTTAATTTCTGCTATTTGTTTTGTCTTGGCTAAAAAAATAGCTAGGCGTTTTATAAAATGCTGAAACTTTTTATATGGCCTCACAATATAATAGGCTAGCCACTTGTAAAGTTTGAACATTTTTAAAATTCAAATAATTTGAACTTTAATTCAAATAGGGGTTTAAATTTAAATCCATGCTCCTGTTTGAATATTTGAAAAATCCATGAGCATGGGGTTGGTTCCACGTCACTTGATATGTGATCACACTCATTTATGAGACTTTTCAAAAATGCAATAGGAATTTTTGGAGCAACTTTTATTCTGGCCATTTGAATTAAATTCATCTGGGGGTGTTCTCTCTCCCATTTCATTTTCTTTTTGAAATTTTTCCATGATGCAAAGTGAGACTTGATCCTAGCACATACCTAACAGAGGGTTCTGACAGGTATCGATTCTTTCCGCGGCGTCCGCCGCCTCCTTGGATTTTTTGGCTGCACTTGCCGCGCCTTGATTGCTTGACGCAGTCGTTCCCGTCATCATGACGGTTGCGTGCACACGTGGCTCCACTCCGCCGGGAGCTGGCGTGCAGCCCCTGATCGGGAGTGGATCCGTGGCACTGGAGAAGACGCGCACCTCCTTGGGATACGCCTCGGGAAAGCAGCTGATGAAGAGGCGATGGTTGTCGATCTGCAGCGATACACCGGGCGGCAAGGGTGAGCCGACCCCGAACCGCGCAGCGTAGTCCACCACAAAGTCCACCGCCCCATGCCTAGAGATCAGGCCAGAGGCGTGGCTCATGCTCGATGACGAGGAAGATCCCGTCCGGATCAGAACTCCAGTCGACGCCTCGGTCTGCCCCACAATGGGCGCCAACTGTCTTCGTTTAGTAACAACAGATGCCATAGGGATGGCTAAAGAGAGGGGAAGACTCGAGGGAGAACTATGTCGATGGTGCCAGAAACGGGTTGGGCACAAGCACGGTGAAGGACACCACGACGTACCCAGGTTCGGGGCTCTCCGGAGAGATAACACCCCTACTCCTGCTTGTCTGCTTGCTATAAATGATCTCACGAACTACAATCAATGCTCCTGGAGCTGCTCAGAGGAAGAAGAGACCTGTCGTGGGCATGGTTCTCTCCTACTTCTCTACGGGGACTACTGTGGGAAGTAAATGCGAATGGGGGCGTCCCTCTCACATGAGGGGTACCCCGGGCTCTTATAGTATGAGCTCGGGGTACTACGGTCATTTCAGTCGGGTACTGGCCCTAGCTGTCATCCTCTCGTCGGCTGGGGTCCACCGACTGCAAATCTCCGGTTGATCCGGACTTGTCAAGTGGCTGCCCATGCTATAGCCTCTAGGTAATGATGAATGAACAATGGAGCTACGATCTCTGGTCTTGTCGTCCTGTCTCCGGATTCAGAGGAAAAGGGTGACAACTCTCCTCTGACAGATCGGCGAAGTGACTTAGCTTACTGCCACCCGGATCTCTCGGGGTCATGCATTTATGACCTTGTACCAGAGGCTCCGACCTGGACAAGGTCAACTCCTGAGTTGATTGAAGGGTGAGCCGACTGCTCGCATTCGGCATGGCCGATTGCTTGAGGGCAATCGGCCATGTGACTGCCTAGCTCGGCCCAGCAGCAGCCCAATCGGCCTTATCCTTGTCTTGAAATATTGCTTTCGTCTGGGTGACCCTACCCGGGTATCATTCCCCCGACATGAAGTTAGAAAGGTTTGAAACTTAAGGATGTGGCTTTGAATGGTGCATATTTGATGCACATTAAGTCTGGAGTTGAAATAAGAAAAAAAAATGCCTTGTAACAGATGAGTTTTCGTTTGAAACCCTCATAAAGAGTTAAATAGAATCTAGTTTTGATTAAAACACATATTTAAAATATCCTAAAATCCCATAGGGAACATACTGATAAAACATACTAATATTAAACAACAGGAAAAATAATCACTCAAAAAAATATTTTTAAACTAAAGTTATTCACAAACTAGTGATTCACACAAATTTTAAAAGAACTCAAGTTTAAACTATTTCAATTTGAAAACTACTAGCACTAACAGAAAGTTTATAATTTTTTTGACCTAAAAAAAGATTCATTCAAAAACTCTAAATATTCTAACAGTTATTCAAAATCTAAAAAGAGAACCTCTTCTGTTTAGAAAAAAAATGAAAAAATAGACCTTTAGTCCCGGTTGGATACAACAGCCGGAACTAAAAAGGGAGGGGGGTGGACGGTCAAAATTTAGAAAAAAAAATCAATTCTTTTTTGTCTCGGTTGGTGTCTCCAACCGGAACTAAAGGTCCTACCTTTAGTACCGGTTCAAGCCACCAACCGGGACTAAAGGTTGCGATACTGCTTAGTACCGGTTCGTGGTTGGAACCGGGATTAAAGGTCCCAGACGAACCGGGACTGATGCTTGCGGAGGCCCGACCGACGTCCTAGCCTCTCGAACCGGGACTGATGCATCCATTAGTTGCGGTTCGTAACACGACCGGGACAAATGCTCTTATCTGGGGTGAACGAAAGCACTGTTTTCTACTAGTGCAAGTTTATTTTTGAAATTCTTGTAGTCTTCATCCTCACGCCAATCAGTATTGCACATAAAAGGGCAATTATGTTAGAAGATTATTAATGCGAGAGCCTACTTATAGCGATTTCTTCTTCTATCAGGAATCATCATCTAAAGTGCGATTACACGCATTCAGCTCTTTTTTCTTTGACTTCTTCGTAGCGAACATCCGTCACCAAAAAAATTGTACTGGAGTACTACTTGACGTTATGGAACATGTACAAGACCTGCGATATGGATAGATGACCATTGACCCTAAAAGCATTTTTAAATACTTAATTAACATATGTTTTGAATATATACTTTTATGTCTTATTCTCATAAATATTGTACATTTTTGTATACATGTTTTCATATATATTGTACATTTTTATACATATTTTCATATATATTGTAATTTTTTATATTTTTAAAATAAATATTTTCATATGTATTTTTTCATACACATTGTAAAAAAATATCTTAAACATTTATTTTAAATTCATCTAAAATTTAATAAATAAATATTAATATTTTTAAAGCACATTCCAATGAGATAAGTTTGGAATACATGTTAAAAAATTAAAATAGAATTTGAAACATTTTTAAAATGCTAACAAATTTTATTAAATTTGCACAAACATATTTTAAATTGCACATATATTCTTTAAAAAAAATAAGTAATTGTTTGTCAAATGTGTGAATTTTAGAATTATTTTTGAAACATAAACAAAAAAGAAATGGGAAAATAAACCATCCTGTTACTAACCATCATATATATATATATATATATATATATATATATAGTGAAGCTATTCATCACCCAGGGTACAGAATAATTTATTCTTCACCGAGGTAATTTTGCGAACCTTTCAAAAAAAATTACGTTTGCAATACAAATAGTTACATTAATATGGATTCGCTTCATAAATTTTGACATAAAAAACAAAAAAATTGGTCATAAGATCAAAAAAATACATTTTATGTATATTTTACACCATCATTTTTACCTTTGTAATTTTACGTAATATAAAATATATTTTACGACGATTATATTTTTTTACGTTCTCTTTTTACGTATGAAATAAGACAAAATTTACAAAATGTAAAATTACGGTGCATTGATGTGAAAACAAAAGGGGTGAAGAATAACTATTCCTCACCCACGGTGACGAATAGTCCATCCCTATATAGACTATTCGTCACCCTGGGTGAGGAATAGTTATTCTTCACTCCCCCTCTGATTTGACATTAATACACCGTAATTTTACATTTCGTAAATTTGATCTTATTTCATACGTAAAAAGAGAACGTAAACAAATATAATCACCATAAAATATATTTTATGTTACGTAAAATTACAAACGTAAAAATAATGGGGTAAAATATACATAAATGTAAAATTTTTTGATCTTATGAGTTATATTTTTGTTTTTATGTCAAAATTTATGTAGTGAATCCATATTAATGTAACTATTTGTATTATAAATGTAAAAAATTTATGAAATGTTCGTAAAATTACCTCGGGTGAAGAATAAATTATTCTGTACCCTGGATCATTATAAACAGGACATAGCATATTGTCCGAAGCTGAAGCAAACGGCAGAGGCAATTTGAAAGCCGAGATGATAGAAATTCAAGAGAATGACATATGTATCTTCTTGATCCAATCTATAATACCTAAATAGTTCATCCTCACTAATCTATCTATCTTGACATGCAAGCTACCCACATCATAAAGTAGGTTCACCATGCAAAAAAATCCACTAACTATGCATGCAGATGCTTCCATTAATTGCATGCACATGCAACCTAAAAAAATAATAACTTTTTATGCATTTAGCCTCACAATTTCTAAGAGACTTTTTATAAAAAAACAAATTATGAGTTATCTCATATTTTATTTTTCTATGCACGTCTATAATTGATATTATTGCTTTAGCCTTAGCCAATGGTGAAGATGTCTCCACTATCTCTACTCAACATTATTTTCATCTCATATTGTCTCTCACCATATATTATCAAGCTAATAAATTAACAAAACAAAAATCATACTCATTTTTTTGGATTTTCATCAAATTTCTTACATTTTTGCTCTATATAGTATTGATTTCAAAAGAGAATTTATAATCAAATTATGTTACACTTAATAATTTTTCTCATGTTTTAAAAAACATTTTTTATATATTTTTTCTCTGAAAAATTCCCGCAGCAACGTGCGGGGTATCATCTAGTTGTATGTATTGCTGGGCTAGGCCATTCTAAGAATCTTGCCGATAGGCAGAATTGAAGATTCAAAAAATAAATATGGTTTCAATAGAACATACCAACAAAAACATTTTTTTCTTGAAAATTGATCAAAAAGTATAATTCACATGGACGTGGACTATCTGCTCAAAGGCTCAAATGCTTCCTGATGAACAACAATATCAAAAATAATAATAAGAAATCAATTGTTTCTGAAGGCATCTCTTTCACTATGGGCTCTATTTGAGTTCCATTGTGAGCTTTGTTTGACTTGCTTCAACAACTAACTGTTCTAGTCTCTTTGCCTCAACAAAAAAAAAAGACTGTTCCAGGCTCTTCTCCTGCAATCCATCGTTCTCAATTTTTGGCAATCAATGGGCGTGAGCCGTCTAGTGCGAACACCACAGACACGTGGGAAAGAGGGAGACGAAATTTTGATAGCTGATGGATCGACTCGGACATGAGAATGCCCGTGACAGATGGATGTATACATATCTGCAATTCTTTGACTTGGTACGTACATACGTACACGCATTCAGCTCTTCTTCGTAGCGAACGTGCGTCACCAAACGAATTGTACTAGTACTTGACGTTACGTGACACGTACAAGCCCGGCAATGGATCCTACTTGGCCCGCCAGCTTCCTGTTCCTCGGTCACGCTCTTCTCAGACCATGGCGAATAGTATAGCCGACTGTTGGTTATAAGGAGATGTCATGTCATTTATAGCCAATCTTATATTTAATTAATACAATGGTTAAGTATGACCTTCGATCCATAATAAGTGTCGCATATTTTGTACTAAGTTAGTACAAACTTTGTATTAGATGAGCGACATTTATTATGTATCGGAGGGAGTATTATTTTATTGATATATAACCCACATGTCTATCTTATAAAGTATCTAGAACACGTGCGGCAGCTGGCTACTAATCTGTAGCCCGCTTTTCTTCTCTCCTCTCCTGTCTCCTCACTTCACCTTAAATATAATATTTTAATGCTCCTGTTGACTGTACCTTATTGTATTTGCTCTCACACTTCGGCGAATCCATATGTTTTAATCACGCACCCGTTGTGCCCCAAGTTGACATGATTCCTTCATCACCCAGGCTGCTTTCGGTTTCAAATTTTGGACACAGATGCCGATAGGGATTACTAGATGTCTACGAACCATTTTTGCCAACGCTTTTAGAGCATGTACAACAAGTCCTACTCAGCTAGTTATAAGATGATTCACGTCAGCAAAATCTTATGTGAAGGAGAGAGAGTTTAGGAAAGAGAAGGCAGCCGGCTCTTCCTCAATCGCCCGGCTGTAACACAGTGTACGATGAAAACAGCTAAGCATGCAGCCAGCACGAGGATAAAAGGCATGCACTTCCTACCATAGCCCAATCACTGCAGACTTTTCTTTCTTTCTCTGCATGCAAACATTATTTGCTATAGCTAGTACACAGCCTTCTTATTGTATGAGTATATTTTTGAGAAGGCTATAGATGATGTGGCATGAGTATAGAGCCGACAGTCGGCTCTTCTATTAACCATGAGTATAGGACACTCCCAATGCTTATATTTTAGCACGTAATCATAGGTATTTTGATTATGTGACATAGTATTTAATGAAAAAAAAGAGGAAGGTTGTATCTTAGGCTGGTCGTAATAGGTAGTATCATAAGTTGGTATCATGCATATGATACTACTGCATGATACTACTCCCGTAATACTAGACCAATGCAAGACACATAGTAGTACTGCATTTAACATGATACGGTATCATAATATGATACTACACTCTCTCTTTCCTTATTAAATTGCTTGCCACCTCATCAAAATTGCCTAGTTGGCATCTATGATACTCCCATTAGACCTCCCGCAATGTGTAGTATCATAAGCTAGTATCATGCACATGATACTAGTGTATGACACTACCTTCACAATGCATATTATCATATCTTAGTATCATAAGTAGTACTATTTATTATCATGCAAGACGCATACTCCCTCCGTGCCGGTTTATTAGGCCCCAAGACCATTTTTCTTAGACCAATGCACATAGTAACTTGCTCACATTAATCACTCCATCCCACTTTCAATGCACTCTTTCATATGCTAACTCTCGCATGCAATGAAAAAACATGCATGCAATGTATTTATTTCCTAGCAATGGGACTAGCAACAATAACTCTTCATGCAACCAATGAAGAGGATACACACATGCAACTTCCCAACACAAAGCCTTATAAAAGGGACATGCTTGTGCCACTTAGGGGCCTAATAAACCAGGACGGAGGGAGTACTTGCTTAGCATTCATTTTGATACGGTATCATAATATGATATTCAACCCCCTCTCTCTTCATTTAATTCTATGTCACATCATCAAAATTGCTTAGGTGGCATGCATAATATTAGCTATGATACTCCCATTGCGGGAGGTCTTACGGGCAGCCTTACTTCCTCCGTCACGGTTTAAAAGGCACGACTGGAAAATCTCTGGGACCAAGGTAGTTACCGATTGGTTATGAGATGTAGCAAAAGTAGCATCAATAAATGAGTAAAGTAGTAGTATTAATTACATTTACACCATGCATGCATCAACTCCACCCGGCTAGAGCAGCAAAAAATTGAGAGGGTGCATGCATACATGAGTAGAGTAGTAGTGCTAATTAATAAAAGTAATTGCCTTCGCGCCTTAGACCTTTTCTATTATGGAAACGCACGCAAGTTTAACTGTGCCTTCTAAACCGTGACGGAGGGAGTAGCTAAGATACAACCATTGCACATGGCCATATGCAAAAAGCATGATTACACCAATCATATTTATGCATGGAGCTAAAATCATTAAATAATATATTGTGCTGAGAAACAATGTATTGGAGGAGCCTTTACTGTGTGGGTTCAGTGGTAAACGGGGTACCTTGGACCTACCAGCACTCGGATTTAGATTTTTTTATGGACCAAGGTCAATAAAGTGTTTGGACCTACCGGTGACCTTGGTCCATCATAAGATCAATACAATTTAGATCATGTGGGTTTATAAGCCACACATGGAGACCTTTGTCTAAACTAAAAAAACTAGCAAGGTTGTGCGAATCGAAATTTAAGTTTTTACTTTCAAAAATAAAAAGGCTAGTATGAAAACGGTTACAACGGGCTGAGAATTTCTTGATGATTGTGTCATCACCGCGCCCCGCGTCATCTACAGTGTGTCCTGCACTACCTACCCGTTCTAGCCTGTTGCACGACGGCAACATTTTCTTGAACAACTTCTTGTTGTTACATGTTCTTGTCTTTATATTTCACTTCCCATTATCTTTAGATATGCATGTATAGGTGATAAAAAACTAGACTAGAATTGCTAAATTTTGCAGTCTAGGTTATCCCCCCCCCCCCCCCCGCGCGCCCTCTAGACCTACTTCTTTCATTCCTTCCATCATCGGAGTAAACTATGTCGCACATACCTTAGAGATGAACCATAACATATTGATCACTGTGACCGACCGAAAGTCTTAAATATAAGTCGCCTCAACTAGTTTGAGGATTAGGATAATGTCACCAAAGTTCAATCATGATATATCCAATATCACGATGTAAAATTCTTAGAACATAAGCATAATCATCAATTGAAGTTGCATCCAAAACTTCTGAAGGAAAGAGACGAGTAAGCCATCCGCCCTGGGTGTTCAACTAGCCTTCATCTCAACAATGATCCGACCAACCAGCTCTTGCAAGAATGGGAGAGTGGATTCCCTATTCCCACAAAACCATGGCTTCTACTAGCCAACTGTTTGCCCTAAAGAATCCCTAGGATTAGGTTTTGGGTAGCTCCTTATAAAAAGAGTACATGTGTATAATTTCTTTTAAAGAACTAAAAATTTAGGCATTGAAAATACTTATGTGTGCAAGGTATGTATAAAATTTCATGAAGATTGGATATATGCGGATGTTGTGGTAAAAAAATCAAGATCGGCTTTGAATAATATTATTTTTTAAAGTGTCTCACTTACCTAAATTTTATATCTTATATGAGCTCCTCGAATGTTCAAACATCATTAAGTTTTACAGGCATCTTGCGCATAGAGTATCTTGAAGTTAAAAATTTATTATTTCTTTCGAATTTATGGTTCACGCCTATGTGGCGACGGATCTGGGTGCCAAATCATCACTCTCCTTCTCTCCTACTCCCTTCGTAAACTAATATAAGATGTTTTAGATAACGAGGGTAGTCATTTAAAACATCTTATATTAGTTTACGGAGGAAGTACTATAATGGTATGGTATGAGAACATAGATGTCGTGGGAATGACCCCGGGTAGGGTCACCCAGGAGAAATATTTCATCAAGGAAAAGATCACCGACCTGATGGTCGGCGATCTGATCAAGGCCGAGCTAATAAAGACCAAGAAAGAAGTGGGTCGAACTGATCAGGTCGAAGGCCGATTGCCCCAAGAGAGTGCAATCGGCCTCACCTAGGATCATTCGGCCAAAGAGAACAAGGCAACCTTCGAGCAGAATCCCAGGTCGGACACCTGGTACAAGTGCATTCAATGCACAATCCCAGAAGATCCGGTCTGTCAGAGGCGTGCGGTCTTCTCCAGCGCCCATCACGCAGACAAGACGACAGGTCTAAGCTCCTAGCTCTACTGTTCACTAGCAAGTTCTACAAGTTAGCGGCATGGTGAGCCGCAAGTCTACACCGGGTCATCCGGGAGCACACGATGTGAGGACTCTAGCTTCTGGCAGCTGGATCCTCCCCTTTGTACATTTACCTTTGTACCCCGGGCTCGACCTATAAGAGCCCCGGGTACCCCTCCTGCGTGAGGGACGACAGAGCACTTATTGCAACTTCACCCACCAGAGAGAGAGAAAGGAGAGAGTTGCGCTTACAGCCCTCTTCTCCTTCCTCTCATACAGCTCAAGGAGCACTCATTGTAGCCAGAGTTATTGCATATAGATAGCTCAGCAGGACCAGGAGTGTTATCTGTACGGAGAACCCCGAACCTGGGTACATCGCGGTGTCTCACTGTGTTTGTCTCCACTCTCGATTTCGGTACCATCGACACTCACCTCGGTTTATCCCCTCTTTAGCCATCCCCATGGCATCTGTCGTTACCAAACGACGATAATAGACCTATACAATTTCAAAATGGCAGTATTATATTGGTGTATTTTTACCCTGAAATGTTTTTCGAATGTTAGCAGGCTCACTGCTAAATTCATTGAATAGAGAGAAAGAGTTGGTCCAGTTTATAAGGAAAACCGGACCAAAAACCATAGAAGTGATGCCCATCGGCTTACAACGCACAACCATACACACAACAAGACGTATACACCTTGCCTAACCCTTGCCAGGATGGCGAGAGGTCGATACACAGAGCCACTAGACCGCTTCTCAACCGAAGCACAACCCAAACCTCAGGCAGGCACGTGTCAACGTACATCCCACCCTTGATACCGAGAGGAAAGTGGCGAGTGGACCATAGGACCCGACAGGACCTGAGGACAACGTCGTCGAAGAGGTGCCACATCAGTGTACATTGCTCGCTCGAGGCTCACGCTCAAGTGAAGTCCAATCCTAGCGCCAAGAATTGTCGTAGAACTCCTCGAGCAACCCGAACAGGGCCGGTCCTGGGATTTTGGGGGCCCAGGGCGAGATTAGAATATAGGGCCCTTAAAAAATCAAGTACGCTATCTCTAAAGTTGTGGCATCGTGTCGGCCGATAAACATCGGGCATTCTCCTATCGACTTGTACACGTAGGCCCAATAATAAGGTATCGCCAAATAATAAGATGCAGGAGAGATTAAATGTTGGTTGTAGATATCCAAACAAGGAGATCACGTGAGATTACGGAAGACAAAGTAAATTTTTTGTATGGCGAAACCGATTGCAATATAAGCATAGTGAGGCAAATTTAGAATATCCAAGAATATAAATTGCTAAATAAAATTGATAGAATAGTAAAATATAATTTAAAATATGGAATCAACATTAAAATAAATAATTTGTAACGCTGCAAATTAGCGAAGACAATAGTACAAAACGTTTTGTCGGTTGTTGTTATCGCCTATGTGTGCGCATATGTCAGGTGTGCATTTGACTTCCTACAATAATACTTAAATTTTTTGTTGTCTCTAAAATTTAGACATATTAGTTTGCTAGGTTGAATTGGATTTCGGCATATCCGCACACAACAAGCTCACAAGTATTTTCATTGAAAAAGCTACAAGCACACAAGCATTCATCAGTTAATAAATATATTTTTACTGAGGAACGTTTTAACAAATGCCATTTTTAGGGAATGTTTTAATAAATATTTTTATAGTGTCGTTTTAATAAATACGTGACCTGAGTGTGTGGCTCACACCACACCACCACCACACCATCCACGTTTTTTTGGAGGGGACCAAACCACCATCCACGTTTACACACAACAAGCTAAAGAAAAAACAAGCTAAAGAAAAAAATGGCCCGAGGCCCAAGTGGCTAAAGAAGGAAACGATTGGGCGTCTTTCTTCCTCAGGACACACACATAAGTACAAAACTTGTAGAGCTCTCTAATGGCGTCCCAAATATCTCTCTCGTGGGGTGCTCAGACGTACCTACCTGGGGGGGGCCTTGGTCCCGGGGGCCCGGGGCGGCCGCCCCTCCTGCCCCCCCTCAGGGTCGGGCCTGAACCCGAACAGCGCCTCCAAGGAGGGAACGACGCCGAGGCGCTGCCACTGCCTGAACCAGCAAGCTTGATCTGGGGTTTCCCCCGTTTCTCGGGAGGGGGATGAAGAAGTCTAAGACAACGCCTTCAAGAAGGTGAGGGCGCCAGGAGGCGTCGCTGTCGTCTGCTTCAACACGGGATTTCTCCCAGCCCAACAGCATCCCCACAGTCCACTCTCATGCCAATGGAACTAGCGGAGAAAGCAACTGATACGGTGAGGATCTCTCACTCCTCGTTGATTACCCCAAGTGGAAGGTGAGATGTAGCGTAGCAGCAAATTTCCCCTATATAGAGGATAGGGTTTGTCTCCCGTAGGACTCGCAGAAATACAAGAAGGTGGTAAAGTGAACAATGGCGCCGAGGTTGCTAACTTCACCTGGACCTGCACACAGATACAAATAATTTTGCTCCCAACAAGTACAAAGGAATTGTCAATTCCTCCGGCCTTGCTGTTTACAAAGGATTAACGCAAGAGATAATGATAGTGATAGCAACTGGAAAGTAAACTAAGGATGTAAACAGTAATGTGAAGATGGACCGGGTCCCGTGATTTTCACTAGTGATGTCTCTCTCCCAAAAGACAATAAAAGTGCTAGCGAGGTAAACAAATAACAGTTGGAAAATTGACAAGATTATGAAGGCACCGCAATGCTAACTATGTTGCACAGAAAGGAAGGGCTCAAAAGCAATGGGCAGTATGCCAAGGTAAGTAAACCGAAATCCATCTGCATCTACTACGAATCATCCACCTTGAGATATCTATCCAGAACATCTCGCTGGTATTAAGTTGCGAATCCCACCCAAAGTGTAAATCCAAAGCAACAGACAACTGCATTAAAAGAACTTTGCGTAAAGTAAACAATCCTTGCATCCGCGGATACAAGCACCGTTGTTTTATCCCTGGTGGCAACAACACATCCCCTAGTCTCATGTTTCTGTCACTCAAGCTAGACATCAAGGGGCTGAACCCACAAGCAAGCATAACGCTCCCTCTTGGAGTTGCAACAAATCACTTGGCCAAAGTAAAATACGGCAACAGAGAACATGCAAGAATTTACTCAAGAACAAAATATAAAAGAGAAGAACCAAATATATTACTCATCACAATCTGAACATAGTCTCATAATCCATCAGATCCCAACAAACTCAGCATAGCAACGGCAGAAAATTACAAAGGTGCATCGATCATGTGAGGCAGCTCACGAGGTCTCGAAAGTGGAGGCACAAAGAAGGGAGAGGAACATCACATAACTACTGGTCACGGACCCATGGTCCAAGGGAAACTACTCACGGTACATACGGGAGGTGTCCATGGCTATGGATGGTCTCCCGGAGGGGGTAGCTTCTCCTGGCAGGGTGCCAGAGCAGCCTCTCCAGGCGGCCCAGATCTTGAAGTGGCGGAGGCGGCGGTACAGAGGAAAGATCGCGGAAAAGAGATCGATATTAGGGGTTTCCACCCCGAGGGCTAAATATAGGCGTATGGGGGTGTCGAGGGGACCCACAGGGCAGCCAGGAGGCCCCCTGGCGCGGCCTAGGGTGGGGCCGCGCCAGGGACCCTTCTGGAGTCCCTATGGTGGCCCCCCCTCCGCTGCCTTGGTTATTCCGGAAGCTTCTGGGTCGCTGATTTTTTATCTGATTTTTCCGGATTTTTTGGAGCACTTTTAATGGCCGGAAAACCTGAAATACAAAAACAGCAGAAAACAGCAACTGGCAGCTGGGTGCACTGGGTTAATAGATTAGTCCAAATATGCTCAAAAGTGTATGAAAGTTCAAGCAAAACATGGCAAAGTCACACAAAACATGCATGGAGCAAGCAGAAATTATAGATACGTTTGGGACGTATCAACATCCCCAAGCTTAATTACTGCTTGTCCTCGAGTAGGTAAATGATAACAAGCATAATTTCTGTGGTGACATGCCACACAACCATATAAGAACTTTGTAAGTAAAGCAATCAAAGCATGCAATTCAATTCAAGTCATAACAGGCAAGAGTCTATATTTGCATTGACACAAGCAATAAAAGAACAAAAGGTGCAAGAGATCTCGCTGTCCGTGACTCGAATGTCTCCAGATGGTGTTTGCGTGCAAGAAGAGGGATAGGGAATACGAGATAAAAATAAGGTTGTTGAGAACAACTATCTACTAAAGTTTCACACTTGGTCTCCTTCGGATTCTTATCTTGACTCGTCCCCAGACCACTAGCCAGGTACAAGTCAAACGGATCCACTCCCTTTCGATATTTTGAGTACTTATGCAATGGATGAGCGTGAGCAAGAAAGTCGACATCTAAAAGGAGAAACAGAAAGAAGGTGGAGAGGAAGACAAAAAAGGTGTGAAAGGCTCACATCAATGAGGACAATCATAGGCAAGAGAAGGCCATATGATAGATATGATGTGAGGAGTAGGGATTTCCATGCAACAGATGCACATGTGAGCTAAAAGCTCTCCAAGGGAAATAGTGGGGGTGCATCTAACTTGCTTGCTCAAGAAGACCTAGAGCTTGTTTGAGGAGGCTCATCATTGGAATATACAAGCCAAGTTCTATAGTGTGAAGGTCCCCACATAGCTATATGCATGATGATGATCTCTATGGAGTACAAGGGATAGAGGATGAAGTACTAGTGTGGATCTCTCAAAAGGAATAGTAGTGTGCCCCCTTCTCTCTTTTTATTAATCTCTTTTTTCTTTTATTTTGTATTTTTTGGTGGCCTCAATGGCTCTTTCTATTTAACTCTCATTTGTCCTCTTTGGGATCTTTTGATTTTATCCTCTTTGGGATTTTTTCCTCACTTTAGGGGCAACACTCTATATTTTACAAGAATATAGGAGATCTTTCACACTTTACAAAGGTACTCACATAAAGCAGATATAACTATCATGATGCAAAGGTATGACATGAGGATCAAGTCATGAGAAGGTGGATGTTGCATGGCAATGTATCTCGGAAAGGCTATGGAAATGCCTTGTAGGTAGGTATGGTGGCTGTTTTGAGGAAAGATATAAGGAGGCTTATGATGACTGAGTGTATCGTGCCAAGGGTTTGGATGCACCGGAGAAGTATGCGCCAACTCTCAAGGTGAGAAAAGGGTAATGCACGGTACCGAAGAGGCTAGAAAAAGTATAGGTGGGCAGAAGTGTCAACTTTCGAATACTCACATTAGTCCGAAGAACTCATGCACTTATTATCGGTAACTCTCAATCTAATTAGGAGGTTCACAAAGAGACAAGTACCCCGAGGAGGAGTGTATGGGGGTTTGGTTATCCTTGCGCATCCTCGACTCATGGTATGTGAGTGTACTCTAATATTCGAACCCTCCAGAGGTTAGTGATCCATCTAGTGGCTAGAGTTCTCAACAGGGGTTTTTGGTTTTCGAAAAACACATGGATTGCCCAAAATACGACATCTATAACTAATAGGCTCGAGCTCTTGACACCAAAAGTTCAAACATTACTCTAGTCAATACCTCAAAACTATTGCAAGTTACTACTACAAAGAGAAAAGCAACTTCAACTACCTACTTCTAGTCAAGACACAAAACTCAGTGCAACAGGAAAACTCTCTAACAAGATAAAACATGCAACCTATAGAAAGTTCAACCTAAAACAAAAGAAAAGCTCTAGAAAGACTAAAGCACTACAACTAAACAGAGCAGCAGCTAAGAAAAGAAAAAGAACAACTCACAGCTAAAAGAATAAGCATGCAAATCCTATGAGGAGTTCTAATTCAAGCGGAGCGTGTAATTCTCCCACACAAAATAGTAAGCTGGGATCTAACTTGTTACTACAGCAAACAACGCAAAAAACTAACCTAGAAAAGTAAAGAGCGAGACGCTCCAAGTATAGCACATAACGCATGAAGTGATAAAAATATAGTGCAGCGAGAGACGAACTGATAATTGTTGATGGAGAAGGGGATGCATGGGGCATCCCCAAGCTTAGACGCTTGAGTCTCCTTGAATATTTATTGGGGGTGCACATGAGCATCCCCAAGCTTTAGTGTTTGACACTCCAGGATCTTCTTTCATCATCTTCCATCGCACACTTGAAAACTTCCTTCATACATAACTCATTGTAGACTGATTAGAGAATTTAGTACCCTAATAAAATAATTTTTCCTTTGATGTAAATAAAGATAATATTTAAGATCTACTGTTTCTCAAGATTGCCAAAAAGTTTTTGCAAAGAAAAAGAAATCTTAAGGTTTGCAAAAGTAAAGAGAGACAAAACGTGGCAGAATCTATGAAAAACAGAACAGCAGATAGAAACGAATTCTTTAGGGGTACTTCAACAACTCAAATCAAAAAACTCAGAACATACGCAAGTTTCGTAATTGTATAGAGCACGCGGTGTAAAAAATTCAGCTCAATAAGATGAACTGGGAATTTTCCATGATTTTTCTAGTCACGAGGACAGAATCTGTTTTCTGGACAGCATGTCACAAAATTTCACTCCCCTTGTCATATGAGGCTATAAAAGGCACAAATCTTGAAAAGTAAAGATACAATGATGTTGTTACAGTAGTAACAATCATCAAGACCACTAAGAACAGAAGAAAAGCAAAAAGAAAAACCTAGATTCGTTGCAGGCTGCCTCCCGAAAGCGCTTCTTTAAAGCCATTAGCTAGGCTTAAAGATTATAGAAGATGCTCTCACAAGAATAAGAATTTGGAAGAAAAAGAGAGCATCAAGAAGCAAATGTGAAACACATTTAAGCCTAACCCACTTCCTATGCATAGGCATCTCGTAAGAAAATAAATCAAAGAAGCACAAAGTGATATGCATAGGAAGGTGGAACAAGAACAACTTCGAAAGTTTCAACATAAAGAGAGGAGTATTAGTAATATGGAAGTTTCTACAACCAAACTTACCTCTCTAAAAATAATTTTCATTAGTATCATGAACAACATCAATAATATAACTATCACATAAATCATGTTGTTCATGACCTACAAGCACACGTGTATAGTTTTCAACACGGTCTTTAGGAATATAAGATAAATGCAACCCATCACATTGAGCCTCAATAAGAGCACAATTCTCCGGAATATAAGTTTGAGATTTCAAAAGGATAATAGGAAAATCAAGTGTGGGTGCAATAGCAACAATTTCATGCTTAACATGAGGAACTATAGAGAGTTCATCTCCGTAAGCATCATCCATAGTGGCATCACGGCCATAAGCATAGAAGGCATCAACTTCATCAAAAAGGGATATTTGAAAAGAATCCATAGGATCATAGCACTCATATAAGGTAAGATTCAAAGGGTTACTCTCATTAGAAGGTAGACATGGATGGATCCATTCTTCCTCCTTTTGTTCGTCACTCTCCTTCTCTTTTTCATCCAAGGAGCTTTCGGTTTCAGCAATTTCTTCTTCCATAGAGTCCTGCAAATCATTAGTATCTTCCTTTGGGGGAGAGATCCTCTCAAGATGATCAGTAATATAATAATTTGCATCATAATTTTCCAAACAATAGTTAAGTATAGCAAGACTCTCAAGTTTGTAAGGGGCATCATCAATATTTTTAAGAAGAGAAGTAATTTCATAAGCACCCTTATAAGCAACAAACTCTTCTATTTCCTCTGCATCATAAAAATCATAGTTTCTCTTTGCATAAGAAGCTAAGGTTTCATCATCATTGTACTCACATTGGAAAGCAAGGTGTTTGTGCCTCACAAAGCAACAAGATTCATCCCTGCAGAAAGATATATTATATATTGAGCACAAGTTTCTAGCATAGTCATACAACTGGTGTATTTGTTTCCATAAGTGTATCCCCTTTTGAGACAGGCGATGTTCCTTGTACCACTTTTGTTGATCCTCGGTAAATCCTCCATGCCAATAAGATCTGGTTTCAAAGAAGTCAGACATTGGTTGACAGGTAAGGAACTATACATACTATTGTTTTTTGGATTTTTGATAAAGAACACGAAGATAAAAACTGAAAGGTAAACTAACAAGACTAAAAAGCAAAGATAAAATATAGTGTGCAACTCCCCTATCTTGTAGACTAGAGTCCCCGGCAACGGCGCCAAAAATTGGCTTGATACGGTGAGGATCTCTCACTCCTCGTTGGTTACCCCAAGTGGAAGGTGAGATGTAGCGTAGCAGCAAATTTCCCCTATATAGAGGATAGGGTTTGTCTCCCGTCGGACTCGCAGAAATACAAGAAGGTGGTAAAGTGAACAATGGTGCCGAGGTTGCTAACTTCACCTGGACCTGCACACAGATACAAATAACTTTGCTCCCAACGAGTACAGAGGAGTTGTCATTTCCTCCGGCCTTGCTGTTTACAAAGGATTAACGCAAGAGATAATGATAGTGATAGCAACTGGAAAGTAAAATAAGGATGTAAACAGTAATGTGAAGATGGACCGGGTGACGGGGATGTACCCCAGAAAATCCCATGGTCAGGGACCCTGGGTTAGTCATGAGAGGCACAGGTTGGACGATAGCTCGTCGGCTAACAGGAGGATACATTCCTGCTCGATGTTATTGATTGGAGATGGCGATTACAGGGGAGCCAAGACTAGTGCGCACAAGGCTAGGGTTACATATTGTGTATTGCTTGATCTCGACGTCTCCCCTCCTAGCCTTTATATACTATGCTAGGTCTCGGGGAGTCCGTCCTGGATTACAGATGAAGTTTCCTAACCCTGATCTTATACCGTATGGCAAGTTTGCACCTTCCTTATGAGTCGCGGACTCCTACGTCGGTGCCAAAAGTGGGCCAAGGCTGGGCCCAGGCGACATCTCTGTGGGCCTTCTGTCTTCGGGTACACCGGGTAGGCTCATCCATAGGAGTCGTGGGGTCACCCCCTCGTCAGTAGCCCCCGAGTGCCTGGGGGGCTCGAAGAGTCGCGCAGGGACTCGAGTCCATACTTGCGTCGTTTTTATGTATGCACGGTTCAACCGCGGGTCGCTGACAGTCTGGGGCCATGACAAAACCTGTTTCGAGGGATGCTAAGCTGAAAGGGCCCAAGGAGTCGACTGGTCAAGCCTTGGTGAATTACACTAGTGGCAAAAACCGCAGTAGCCCAATCAAGCCCACGTCCCTCGACATGAGCTTGGAACACTGGTGTTGAGAAAAAGTCATGCCGCTGCAGGTCTTACAGTGATCAATTGCCGCCAGTAAAGTTCGTAGCCTAGGCGCGTCCGCCCGACTTTTTCTATCATGCAAGCGCATGGAAAAGATTGGGAGTGAAATCGCTCTGCGGCAAGTCCCAGTCCGGCCGATCTGCGCAGCGGGGTCTTACCTACAAGTTAAGCTTGCGTGGCATCTGGGCACAATGTATCGTGTTCCAGGAATATGTAATTTATTGAGACGCGGAGCCTAGTTGATGACGCACCCACTTGGAATAAACAATCAAGTGAGCTATTTGAGCAGTCCCTGATGGCGCGAGAGTTGACGGGTGTAGTCTTCTCGCCCTTCGTTGGTGAGCCCCAAGTGGAAGGCGTGATGCAGCACAGCAGCAAATTTCCCTCAGTAAAGATACCAAGGTTTGTCTCCAGTAGGACTCCAGAGATGATAAGTAGGTGTCAGCGGCGCTACTGACGCGGACCTGCACACAGACACAAATAACTTTGTTCCCAACAAAGTTCAGAGAGGTTGTCAATCTCTCCGGTCTTGTTGTTCACAAAGGATCAAACACAAGGGATAATGATAGCAACTGAAAGTAAAAGAAGAAAAGTAAATGAGCGTGGAAACAGTAATGAGGATATGGAATGGGATACGTGATGTTCACTAGTGATGTCTCTCTCCCAAAAGACGATAAAACTGCTATGCAAGGTAAAAAAATTACAGAAGGACAATTGACAGGATTATGAACGCACCGCAATGCTAACTATGCTACAAAAGAAAGGAAGAGGCTCAAAAGCACGGGCAGTACGCCAAAATAAGTAGACCGAAATCCAACTGCATCTACTATTAATCATCCACCTTGAGATATCTATCGAGAACATCTCGCTGGTATTAAGTTGCGAGCCCCACCCAAAGTGTAAACCCAAAGCAACAGATAACTGCATTAAAAAGCACTTTGCGTAAAGTAAACAATCCTTGCAACCGCGGTTACAAGCACCATTGTTTTCCCCCTTGTGGCAACAACACATCCCCTAGACTCATGTTTCTGTCACTCAAGCGTGTCATCGGGGGGCATGAACCCACAATCGAGCACAACGTTCCCTCTTGGAGTCACTACCTACTACTTGGCCAAAGCAATAAACAGCAACGGAGAACATGCAAGAATTACTTAGGAACAAAAATATAAGAGATAAAAACCAAATATGTTACTCTATCACAATATGAACATAATCTCATAAACCATCAGATCACATCAAACTCAGCATAGCAACAGCAGAAAGATTACAAAAGTGCCTCGATCATGTAGGGCAGCTCACGAGGTCTAAACCATGAAGAACAAAGATGGGAGGAGAACATCACATAGCTACTGATCACGGACCCATGGTCCAAAGAAAACTACTCACGAGACATCCGGGGAGCATCCATGGTGGAGAGGAGACTCCCGGAGGTCAACCCTCCCTCCGGCAAGGTGCCGGGAAGAGGTCTTCTGGTGCTCCCGATCTCGGAAGCGCGGCGGCGGCGGAATAGAGGAGAGATCGCGAAAAAGGGTTCTCTTTTCTGAAGTTTCCCGTGACGGAGAATATATAGGCGAAGGGGGGCAGCCAGAGGTGGACCAGGGGCCCCAGGAGCCCCCCTGGCGCGGCCAGGGGTGGGGCCGCGCTGTGACGCCCCCAAAATCAGACCGTGTACAGTAATCATACACGCAAGGTACACGATCGAGATCAGGGACTCACGGTGAGATATCACAACACAACTCTACAAATAAAATAATACAAGTTGTATAATACAAGCCAGGGGCCACGAGGGCTCGAATACAACAGCTCGAGAGCACAAAGTCAGCGGAAGCAATAGTATCTGAGTACAGACACAAGGATACAAGGTTGCCTTAAGAAGGCTAGCACAAATAACAACAGATCGAAAAGGCGAGGCCTCTTGCCTGGGAACCTCCAAACTACGCCTGCTCTTGGTCATCGGGGATCTTCACGTTGCGGTGGTCGGCATCGGGAACTCCTGCTCCTGGACTTCAAGGCTCCAACGTCGACTGCAGCGGCCGATCAGGCAAAACAGTAAAGTAATTAAAGCAGGGTGAGTATCTAGTATACCCGCGAGTCTTACGTCCGCTACTAAGCATTATGAATGGTATCAACGGAAAGAAGAGGCTGTATATAGTGGACTGAAAGACGGAAATCCAGAGCAAGGGTAAGAAGCTAGGCCTAACGAAGACTAGCATCTTCCGACGATGTCTTGCAGCATGAGGTAAGAATCAGCCAACAGTTATATAAAGCATAAAGTAACAATGCAGCAGAAGTTGCTGCAGCATTGTATAATAATAAGTTGTAATAATTAACAATGCCTCCGAGTTCCCTCCTCGACTCCCCTGCGAGGAAGCAAACCCGGAACCATACAGTTTAATAATAATAGTTTGTAGTGGTAAGATCCAGCTTCAGCATAAAGCGTCCTGTTACCGTGGACACGGCTATTCGAATAGATTAATCTTCCCTGCAGGGGTGCACTTGTGTTACGCTACACGCACGGATCTCCAGGGTGGCGGGAACCTTGTTAGGGAACGCTCCACCGAGGCTATCCGACACTTCATAGCCCATCTTTCAAACTCAACGGAGAGGCCATCCGCCGGTCTAAATCCTAAGTACGCCGAGCCTTGGACCCCAACCCGAACGTACTCCTGCACGGTGCGTGGTTGGCCGGTGAAGTTAAAGCAAATCCAAATAAGACACCACCACGCGAGCAAATAAGACAACACCACTTCCCGACAATCAGCCCGCAGTACTGCTGACGTCTGAAGAGTCCTCGGACGACACTACGAAGCAGAGGAGTCCATAACTCGTAATTCCCACGGGTAGGTAGTGCGTACATGGCATATAGCCAACTCAAGACATCCACTGAACCATTTAGCATTTTTAATTAACCTGCGTGACAACCGTTATCGTTGCCTCGACTTAACTGACCCGCGGACAACGACAGCAGCCAGGACCACCAGTACATCGGTGCCTGCCCCGTCGTCCCACCAAGCCACTGCGGTTACCAACAAGGTGAACCGTCTCCTTACCTTGTCTCGCGTGTGCTCCTGGGGGAGCTCGACTTTCGTGGTTTGGTAACTCTCGCGGCCAACGATCAGGGGCCAAGCACACCGGTACACTGGTCGTACCCTCCCTGTCATCCCGTCGCAATACCTCTCGCGGGCACCGTTGGGTCGCCCGACTTCTTACCTTTAAGGACACCAGTTGGTTCGAGTTCCTACCATTAAGTGAAACCAGGAGGTATCACCCTCGATGGCACACTTAAAGAGGTTTGACAGAGACATCAGCGGAATGAACTAAAGAGGTAAACCTCGTATCATCCCGGTGATGCTACGCTACTGAGCCGACGAGAGTGAAATACGAGTCCATTCCACTCGTAAGTCAAACTCGAAGCGACTCGGCATAGTCTCGCCGTTGTAGGTTCCCTAGGGCGTCTGCATTGATCCGTACCTGTTGCAGTTGTAATATATCGTTCCCGCGATCACTCCCAAAGTGATCACGACCCTCTATTCTAAACCTAGCTAACAATGCGCAGGGTTTACTGCTGAATAATGCATAAGTAATAAATAGGCAGCATAGGATAAAGGAAGGCACATCAAGGGGCGACAAAAAACAGGCTATGCAATTGAATAGGATTGTAATCGTAGCAGCGGCAGTAACAATGCCTAGTGCAAGAAATGTACGGAAAGATAGGCGATATCTGGGGAAGAGAATGGCTCTGCTTGCCTGCAAGCTCGACAGTAGCGGTACGGTCGTCGACGAAGTAGTCGTACTCAGCATCGGTGTAGTCGACGGCAGCAGCGGGGTCTACCGGAGATTAAGAGGGGAAGAAACAATAAATACACAACAATAATAACAATACAAATGCAAGACATAACAGATGAATTGTAAACGGGGTTCTATCGCAGTACGATGCACGTTGCTCGGAGCGGGAATTCATCCGGGGATGAAATACCGGCTCCGGGTGATTATCGGACAAGGTGTCCGGAGGGGGGAGATATCATGCCGGAGGTGTCGTGGACACCCGACACATGTGTGGGTGGTGTAACCGGGTTAGTTGATCTATTCCGAACAACTTTCGTGTTCGAAATAAATTCATCCGGAGGGTTTATCGGTATCGGGCAATTATCGGACTGACGGTACCGGAGGGGGACGGTTCGATGTTCGGCATGTTAGAGGGGTGTGGTGGGGATATGGGTATCGTATCCGAACTCGGTGATCCGTTCTGAGCAACTTTCGTATACAAAAGTTTTTCATCCGGACAACTTTTATCGGTACCGGGAATTATCGACAGACAGCCCGAAGGGGGGAATGTCGATGTTCAGTACGTTAGAGGGGGGTGGTAGACATACGGATAGCGTATCCGTATTCGTTATATTTTTCTTATCAATTTGCATGTATAAAGTTTTTGAATCTGACCTACGGTTTAAAAGATATTATTTTCTGAAGTTCTAAACATTTTTAAACAATTTCTGGAATTTATTTTATTAATAAATCCAACCTTATCCACAGAGGGGTTGACTGGTCAAACCTGACCAGTGGGTCCTATTTGTCATAGACACAGTTCTAATAAAATTCATTTTATTTATCTGAATATTAAAGGGGACCCACATGTCATACCCACTAGTTTTAAAAAAATCATTATGTTTATTTAACACTGAAGTGGGACCCATGTGTCATTGACACATGGTTAAATATCTCAGTTTAGTGTAATATAATGGCCTGGGGCCCACTAGTAAGCCCCACAGGGGGGGGTTAATCTCTGTTAATTTTTATTATTAGTGACTAATCCAAAGGGGGTGGGCCCCATTGATTAGTGGCTTAGCCATTAGCTTAGTACACATGGGAAAACCGGCGGCCAGGGCCAGAGGCCACGGCGGGATGGCCATCGCCGGCGGGGACGGGGGCAGCCGGCGGAAGGCTTGACCGGCGGCGCCACCAAGAGGTCGGGCGCGGCCAGCAGCAGGACGACCCCTCACAGCCAAAGCGGACGCGGCCGGGGCAGCAGGATGAGCCTGCACGGCGACACGGCGAGGCCGGGGCAGGGGCTCGGCGGCCACGGGACAGAGCGGACGCGGCGGCAGCGTGGCGAGGGCGCGAGCGCATACGGGGCGTGGCCACGGAGGTCACGGGGCGCACACGGGAGGAGAGGACGCGGTCAGGGGCCACGGGAGCTTGAGCTCCCGTCCATGGCGGCTCGACAGGTCACGGGCACTACGGCGGCGGCTCGCGCGGGAAGAGAGGGGGAATCGAAGCGGAGGCTCACGGGGGTTCAGTAGGGGACGGCAGCAAGCTCGGAGCAGCGCCGACGGCGACGAATTCGTCGGGGAGGACGACGGCGGCCCGGCGGGAGGAACTGGTTTGATTCACGGCTTCCGCAGCGCCCTGGTCCGATTCCTCGCCGCTGGTGAGGAAGACGTATGTGGGGAACCTCCTGGACAAGCTCCCGTGGAACGTGGTTGCCGGTGGCCGCGTCCACGTCGAGGTGGTGGCGGCGGCCGTGCACAGCCGAGCGGAGGGAGGAGCAGGGGGGCGTGGCGGGAGAAAAGGGATGGGAGCGGATAGGGCTGCCAGGGGGGTTCGGCCTTATCCCCATGGGGGAGTAGGTGGAGGAGGGCAGGTGAGGGGGAGCAGGTGAGGGGGGGCCGGCGTGCGTGCCCCCTGTCCATGGCGACGGCGGGGTAGGTGGGGAGGGGAGGGAAAACAGGGGAGGGGAGAGAGAAGGGGCTGGGCCGGGGTAGGCCTTTGCCCAGGGGCGGGTTTTAGATAGTTTTAGGTTCTTGCATTTTTTTCTTTTAGTTTTTCTGTTAATATTTAATTGGCCATCAAAATGATTTTTATAAAAATTCCAAACAACCCCAATATTATGGTTACACCATACAAAGATGCCACAAAAGATTTGGATCAAATATAAAATCATTTGTATTTTCTATAATTATTTAATAATTAAAATGGGCTACTTTGCTACTATTTTTAATTATTTATTTTATTTAAACAAACTAATAATTCTGCAATACATCACAACCTTACCTACTGATTATTTCACATTTTATAAAATAGGTGCCACAATTTTTAGTGCATTTAAAATTCCCATATTTTTATTAAAATTATCATGGCAACTTAATAATCACTAAGTAATTATTTTTATTACCTATTATTACTATGCCAATTTAATAAAACAACCATTGCTATATTACCATCACCTAATATTGCTAGGCATTTTAATTAATATGTTTCATTAACTTTGGTTTAACTATGACTTCATTTTTATATTAACCTTCAAAACAATTTTGATGACCCCACAACATTGGTTACATAATTATCATTGACTGGTGATTATTCAAATGGCTAGGAGTTAACTTGGTTTAAGTTTTTGCATGATGGTTATCAATTACCCATAAATTCTTGGAGCAATTCAATAGTCTACACAAATTTGAAAATTTTATCAGGGTTGAAATCTGACAGAGCTATGATCAAAGGTGATCATGGCTTGATCATCAACAGTAATGATCACTAACGGTGGAATCACTGTAGTGATTACTGTTACTGATTCTGAGGGTGTTACACGCGCCGGGTGGCCGCCTGGGCGACCCCTGACTCCCCTATGGCCCCACTCGGGCTCTTCGCGAAGCTTCCTGTACGCTGATTTTTCCTATATTTTTCCCGGAATTTTTCTGGCACTTTTTATATGGGGGAAAACTGAAATAGAAAAACAGCAGAAAATAGGAACTGGCACTGTGGTGCACTGAGTTAATAGGTTAGTAAAAATATGATCAAAAGTGTATGAAAGTGTATCTAGATCATAGCAATATCACACAAAACATGCATGGAGCAAGCAGAAATTATAGATATGTTTTGGACGTATCAACATCCCCAAGCTTAATTCCTGCTCGTCCTCGAGTATGTAAATGATAACGGCATAATTTCTGTGGAGACATGCTACCAACCATAAAAGAACTTTGAAAAGTAAAGCAATCAAGGTTAGAAACTCAATTCAAATCATAACATGCAAGAGTCTATATTAGCATTGAAACAAGTAACAAAAGAACATTAGGCGCAAGAGCGCTCGCTGTCCGTGACTCGAATGTCTCCAAATGGTGTTTGCGTGCAAGAAGGGGGATAGGGAATACGAGAAAAACATTTATTTTTTGAGAACTCAATCTACTAAAGTTTCACACTCGGTCTTTTTCTGGAATCTTATCTTGACTCGTCCCCAGACCACTAGCCAGGTACAAGTCAATTTGATCCACTCCTTTTTCAATATTTTGAGCACTCATGCAATGGATGAGCGTAAGCACGAGAGTTGACACTTAGGATGGCAAAGAGATAAGTGCGGAGGAGGAAGACAAAAAGGAGGAGAAAGGCTCACATCAATGAGGACAATCATAGGCAAGAGATGCCAAATGATAGATATGATGTGAGGAGTAGGGATTGCCATGCAACGGATGCACATACGAGCTAGGAAGCTCTCCAATGGAACTAGTGGGGGTGCATCTAACTTGCTCGCTCATGAAGACCTAGAGCTCGTTTTAGGAGGCTCATCCTTGGAATATGCAAGCCAAGTTCTATAGTGTGAAGGTCCCCACATAGCTATATGCATAATGATCATCTCTATGGAGTACAAGGATATAAAGGGAGTACTGGTGTGGATCTCTCAAAAGGATAGTAGTGTTGCCCCTTTCTCTCTTTTTATTTCTTTTTCTCCTTTTTCTATTTTTTTGTATTTTTTTGTGGCCTCAATGGCTCTTTCTATTTAACTCTCATTTGTCCTCTTTGGGATCTTTTATTGTGTCCAATTTGGGATCTTTTCCTCACTTAAGGGCAACACCCTATTTTACAAGAAGGTAAAGGAGATCTTTCACACTTTACAAGGTACTCAAAATCGTAAAGAAGGTGTAACTATCATGATGTATGCAATGTATGTCGCTGACAGTGTAGCAGGAACATGTATGACATGAAGATCAAGTCATGAAGAGGTGGAAGTTGCATGGCAATATATCTCGGAAAGGCTATGGAAATGCCTTGATAGGTAGGTATGGTGGCTGTTTTGAGGAAAGATATAAGGAGGTTTATGATGAGAGAGCGTATCATGCCAAGGGTTTGGATGTACCGGCGAAGGTGGACACCAACTCTCGGAGTGAGAAAAAGGCAATGCACGGCACGGGAGAGGCTAGCAAAATATGGGAAGGTGGAAGTGTCAACTTTCAATACTTACATTAGTCCGAAGAACTCATGCACTTATTATCGATAACTCTCAATCTAATAAGGAGGTTCACAAAGAGACAAGTACCCCGAGGAGGAGTGTATGGGGGTTTGGTTATCCTTGCGCATCCTCGACTCATGGTACGTGAGTGTACTCTAATATTCGATCCCTCCAAAGATTAGTGATCCATCTAGTAGCTAGAGTTCTCAACTGGTTTTGTAGGTTTTGAAAATACACACGGATATCCCAAAATACGACACCTATCACTAATAGGCTAGAGCTCTTGACACCAAAAGTTCAAACATTACTCACAACAATACCTCAAAACTATTGCAAGTTACTACTAGAATTAAATAGCAACCTCAATTACCTACTTTCAAGACAAGACACAACTCAGTGCAACAACTAACTCTCTTTAACAAGATAAACATGAAAACTAAAAAGAGTTCCAGCAACAAACTAAACAAAAGCCAAGGCTGTTGCTAAAGACAAACTAAGACTAAGACTAAACATGGCAGTAGCTACGAAAAGATAAAGAACACACAACAGCAAAAAGATAGGCAGGAAAAATCCTATGATGTGTTCTAGTTTTTGAAAGTGGAGCGTGTTTCTCTCCCACACAAAGTAAGACGGGATCTAACTTGTTATAAAAAGAAAGCAAAGCTAAAGAAAACTAAAAATAAAACCTAAGAGCGAGACGCTCCAAGCATAGCACATAACGCATGAAGTGATAAAAATATAGTGAGACGAAGGACGAACTGATGATTGTTGATGGAGAAGGGGATGCACGGGGGCATCCCCAAGCTTAGACGCTTGAGTCTCCTTGAATATTTATTGGGGATGCATGGGGGCATCCCCAAGCTTGAGCGCTTGACACTCCTGGATCTTCTTTCATCATCTTCCATCGCACACTTGAAAACTCCCTTCATACATAACTCATCATAAGCTGATTAGAGAGGTTAGTACCCTTAATAAAGTACTTTTTCCCCACTGGATATAAAGATATTCTTGAATATCTACTGTTTCTCAAGAGTGCCAAAAAGTTTTTACAAAGAAAAAGCAAGCTTAAGGTTTGCAAAAGTTAGGAGAGACAAAACGTGGCAGAATCTGTGAAAAACAGAACAGCAGGTAGTAAAGATTTTTTTAGGGGCAATTCTGCAACTCAAATCAAAAAACTCAGAACATACGGAAGTTTCACAATTGTATAGAGCATGCTGTCAAAAAAATTCAGATCAAAAAGATGATCTGGTGATTTGATTCAAATTTTTTTGTCAAGGGACAGAATCTGTTTTCTGGACAGCACGTCACAACTTTTGCTTCCCTTATCATAAGAGGCTATAACTTGGCACAAAGCTGAAAAATAAAGATACAATGATGTAGCTACAGTAGTAAAAAACATCAAGACACAACAAAAAGCAAAAAGAAACCTAAATTCCTTGTGGGGTGCCTCCCAAAAGCGCTTTCTTTTGTGCCTTTAAGCTAGGCATGAAGATTGTAGAAGGTGCTCTCATAAGAATAAGAATTTGAAGCAAAAGAGAGCATCAAGAAACAAATATGAAACGCATTTAAGCCTAACCCACTTCCTATGAATAGGCATCTTATAAGAAAATAAGTCAAAGAAGCACAAAGTGACATGCATAGAAAGGTGGAACAGGAACAATTTCAAAACTTTCAACATGAAGAGAGGTGTTTTTGCAACATGGAAATTTCTACAACCAAACTTTCCCCTCTCAAAGTAATTTTCAGTAGTATCATGAACAACATCAAGAATATAACTATCACATAAATCATGTTGTGCATGACCTACAAGCACACGTGTATAATTTTCAACACGGTCTTTAGGATCACAAGATAAATGCAACGCATCACATTGAGCCTTAATAAGAGCACAGTTCTCCAGAATATGAGTTGGAGATTTCAAAAGGATAATAGGACAATCAAGTGTGGGTGCAATAGAAAAAATTTCATGCTTAACATAAGGAACTATAGCAAGTTCATCTTCGTAGGCATCATCCATAGTGGCATCATGGCCATCAACAAAGCAAGTATCAAAATCATCAGAAAGAGAAGTATCAAGTGAGTCCTCGGAATCATAAGATTCCTCTTCATAGCAATCATTAGCCTCTTCTTGGGCAGCAAGCATTCTATTTTTAAAATCCTCAATATAAGCATTGGAAGTATAATTCTCAAAGCAATAAGAAAGAACATCAAAGTTTTCAAACTTGTGAATAGTATCATAATACTTTTTAATCAAAGAAGCAATCTCATAAGCACCTTTAAAAGCAACAAACTCTTCAATCTTTTCAACATCAAAGTAATCATAAAAACCTTTGGCATAAGAAGATAGGATCTCGTTTTCATTAAACTCACATTGGAAAGGAAGGTGTTTACGCTCTATATTAGAGCAGCAAGTAAAATCATAAATGTGGCATAAACACTCAGCATAGCAATAAGAAGTTTGTATTTGGTCCCATAAGTGTTTCCCTTTCTGAGATAGGCGGTGCCGTGTGTAATGAGCATGCTCATCCAATGATTTTCCCTCAACCAAATCGGTTGGGTTTTTTAGCGCGAGCACAAATTGATCGAAGACGAGCCAAGTGAAACATGTCCATCCTACCATATTTGGGTGATTCAAAACCGATGGTAAAGATAGCATCAGCAAGCAAGGTAATAGGTATTTTTGGTATTTTTGATTAGGGACACAAAGATAAAAACTGAAAGGTAAACTAACAAGAATAAAAAACAAAGGTAAAGGGTAGTGTGCAACTCCCCTATCTTAGCACTCGGAGTCCCCGGCAACGGCGCCAGAAATTTGCTTTGATGGCGCGAGAGTTGACGGGTGTAGTCTTCTCGCCCTTCGTTGGTGAGCCCCAAGTGGAAGGCGTGATGCAGCACAGCAGCAAATTTCCCTCAGTAAAGATACCAAGGTTTGTCTCCAGTAGGACTCCAGAGATGATAAGTAGGTGTCAGCGACGCTATTGACGCGGACCTGCACACAGACACAAATAACTTTGTTCCCAACGAAGTTCAGAGAGGTTGTCAATCTCTCTGGTCTTGTTGTTCACAAAGGATCAAACACAAGGGATAATGATAGCAACTGAAAGTAAAAGCAGAAAAGTAAATGAGCGTGGAAACAGTAATGAGGATATGGACCGGGATACGTGATGTTCACTAGTGATGTCTCTCTCCCAAAAGACGATAAAACTGCTATGCAAGGTAAAAAAATTACAGAAGGGCAATTGACAAGATTATGAACGCACCGCAATGTTAACTATGCTACAAAAGAAAGGAAGAGGCTCAAAAGCACGGGCAGTACGCCAAAATAAGTAGACCGAAATCCAACTGCATCTACTACTAATCATCCACCTTGAGATATCTATCCAGAACATCTCGCTGGTATTAAGTTGCGAGCCCCACCCAAAGTGTAAACCCAAAGCAACAGACAACTGCATTAAAAAACACTTTGCGTAAAGTAAACAATCCTTGCAACCGCGGTTACAAGCACCGTTGTTTTCCCCCTTGTGGCAACATCACATCCCTTAGACTCATGTTTCTGTCACTCAAGCGTGTCATCGGGGGGCATGAACCCACAATCGAGCATAACGTTCCCTCTTGGGGTTACTACCTACTACTTGGCCAAAGCAATAAACAACAACGGATAACATGCAAGAATTACTTAGGAACAAAAATATAAGAGATAAAAACCAAATATATTACTCAACCACAATCTGAACATAATCTCATAATCCATCAGATCCCATCAAACTCAGCATAGCAACAGCAGAAAGATTACAAAAGTGCCTCGATCATGTAGGGCAGCTCACGAGGTCTAAACCATGAAGAACAAAGAGGGGAGGAGAACATCACATAGCTACTGATCACGGACCCATGGTCCAAGGAAAACTACTCACGAGACATCCGGGGAGCATCCATGGTGGAGAGGAGACTCCCGGAGGTCAACCCTCCCTCCGGCAGGGTGCCGGGAAGAGGTCTTCTGGTGCTCTCGATCTCGGAAGCGCGGCGGCGGAGGAACAGAGGAGAGATCACGAAAAAGGGTTCTCTTTTCTGAAGTTTTCCGTGAATGAGAATATATAGGCGAAGGGGGGCAGCCAGAGGTGGACCAGGGGCCCCAGGCGCCCCCCTGGCGCGGCCAGTGGTGGGGCCCTCGCCAGGTGGCTGCCTGGGCCACCCCTGGCTCCTCTCTGGCCCCACTCGGGCTCTTCGCTAAGCTTCCTATACGCTGATTTTTCCTATATTTTTCCTAGAATTTTTCTGGCACTTTTTATATGGGGGAAAACTGAAATAGAAAAACAGCAGAAAACAGGAACTGACACTGTGGTGCACTGAGTTAATAGGTTAGTCCAAATATGATCAGAAGTGTATGAAAGTGTATCTAGATCATAGCAATATCACACAAAACATGCATGGAGCAAGCATAAATTATAGATACGTTTTGGACGTATCAGTCCCTCGCGGAGCTTGGTCGAGCGCTCGGGCGAGGAGTAATGTAGAGGAGTACTTGCTCGGGAGGTCTTCGAGTGTTCAGGTACTCAGAGTTTTGTGAGTAATCTCTCAAGTATCGCCTTCTCTCTCGGGGTGAGGGAGCACCTGATACTCTGGGATCGCTCGATCTGGCGAGTGCGGGTCTGCTTATCTTCTGTCGTGGTGAGGGAGCACCCGATACTCTCATGGGTGCGAGCAGTTACTCGAGCACGTCTTTTCTTTTAGGTGAGGGAGCACCCGAAACTCTCATGGATGCGAGTAATCACTCGAGCATATATTTACTCTTTAGGTGAGGGAGCACCCGAAACTCTAGTGGAGATGCTCCCGATGGGAGTTAAATGTATTTGAGTTGGTAAAAACGGTGCTTGCAGGCTGTATTTTTTGCGCTGCCATTTTAATTTACCTCTTCTTGGTAAGGATAACGATCTCTTTGCTGGAGGACCGTCAAAGATGCTCTGTCTATGAACCGTCATGTCTTCATGACCGGTCATAATGATGGCTGTTGGTGGTGTGCTGCGGCCGCCTGTTGAGTTATCGATGCGCGCATTGAAAACGCGCGAGATTTGACGCGTCCAGCGCACACTGCCGCCCGTGTGAAGGCATCTTTGTCTCGGAATTCGAATCGCCCGGCATGCTTGGTCTTTGAATTAATTGCTGCCGTCGTCTGGGCTTCTGTGTGCTCTTGGGTTTGTGCTATAAATAGACCCTTCTTCTTCGTCTAGCAGAAGTGTTCGACCTCTGCTCATCTTGCTCCTCTTTCTCTTCCTCCTCTTATGGGACCCAAGCGAGGTGCGGGTATGACTGGCCGCGGCCGTGTTCGCCGTGGCTGCGGTGGCCGTACCCCGCGCTCCTCTCGCGGCGGCCGTCATGGTGCACCATCGACGCCTTACTCCTCTTCTTCGGAGGAGGGTTTTTGGCGCTATGATTTCCTCCTGCGTGTCCGTGGCCGGAACGCCGCTCGGATTCTGCTTCCTTCTGCATTTTCTGCCCTTGTTTCTGAGCGCAGTATTGATGGCTTGCTGCTTCGTCTTCAGGGGTGCGCTCGATCTCCTTCTTATGTTAAGTTGGAGATCGGTAGTTCCCGCTTGATTTTTCTTGGCTTTGGGTGGAAGTCGTTTGCTCGACGCTTGAACTTGTGTGATGGTGACACTCTTTGTTGCCGTTTTGATGGCGGAGACACTCTTATCACCCGCGCCTTTGACCCGAGCGGCAACCGCATGGATCCGTACTTGCCGGAGACAAGCAGCGATGGTTCTGACAGGTCGATGAGTCCTTCGCCTGAGTCTTCAATTGCTTCCTCCTCCGGCAACTCTTCGGGTGCTGATGATGATCCGTCTTCAACTGCTTCCTCCTCCGGCTCTGAAGAGGACCCCGACCTGAAGCCGCCGATCAAGCGGGCGCGCGAGGAAACCTTGTAGGACTGGAGGCAGCGGCGTCATCTTCGCCGACAGCTCGGGTGGAGCTGGAGAAGAAGCTGGTGGAGCAGGAGAAGAAGCTGGTGGATCATCGTCCTCGGTGCTCCGCAAATAAGTCGAGCTTCACCTTTTGTTATGTCATTGGCATCATGAGCTGGCTGCTTCGACTCCTCCTTTGTCTGTGATGATGTTCTTTGTCTTAGTGCCAATTATCCCAGCATGGGCACACATGTAAAAGTCATAATTCCTTGGGTGATTGATGTTGTAGACTTATCGGCTGCTTGTGTCTTTTGTAACTAGGTTGGTTCTCCATGTAATGAGGATTGTCTTCGAGTAATCAGAGCTGCCTTCTATCCAGTGTACTTCGAATTTTTGTACTGAGAATGATCTTCGGGTCCTTGTAATGCGAACTGTGCTTGAGTCTTTGTAATGGAATGTGTCTTCGGGTCCTTTGCAACCGAGAGCTGTGTTCGAGTCCTTTGCAAACGAGACTTGTCTTCGAGTCCATCGAATATTTGCACTATGGGTTCTATCGGGTGCGCGACAGCGCTCCCGATGGGAGTAGCCCCCGAGGCTATGTTTGAGTTGTAGAGTCGAACGTAGGCTGAGATTTGTTTCCTTCATCATTCTTCTGTTAGCTGTCGTCTTTTATCGGGTGCGCGACAGCGCTCCCGATGGAGTAGCCCCCGAGTCCTTAGGTGATCGTTAGCGATCAGTTGAAGACTAAAAGGATTGTCTGTGTCTTGTGCTCCATCCAGATTTCTCCAGAGTGTTTGGTGTTCTATCTGTTTGTAGTCGTGTCTTCCCTTTGATTCCGAACGGTTTTCAGCGGCTGGCGCCTGTCAGCGGTTTTTACTTGGACCTTTATTTGTAAGTTACGAGCCGCGTGGGAGATGGTAGTTTTCCTCCGAGGGGGATGTGCTCGAGCCCCCGGGTGTTTTTGAGGCAAAGATCGCGTGAGCGACGATAGAGTCTCTCGGGGGGAGTTTTGTACTCGAGCCCCCGAGTGCTTTGGGTATAGATCGCGTGAGCGACGATAGCGTCTCTCGGGGGGAGTTTTGTACTCGAGCCCCCGAGTGCTTTGGGTATAGATCGCGTGAGCGACGACGACGTCTCTCGGGGGGAGTTTTGTACTCGAGCCCCCTGAGTGCTTTGTGGTTGTAGTATTTGGGCAACATCATTTTATTGCGTCGAAGGGTTACATGAGCTGCCAGTTGAGCCTGATTGGTGGATACTATGGGTAGAACAGGCGTAGGTTCGCCACGTTCCATGGATTTCCCACGTCCTCATCAGTCTTCGGGTTCTTCAGTCTATAGGCGCCTCCTCCTATGATTTACGAGATTATGAATGGTCCTTCCCATTGGGGGGCAAGCTTGTGGACTTTCTCTTGTATGAGCCGTAGGACAAGGTCGCCTTTGTTGAAGGTTCTGGTGCGCAGGCGGCTGCTTTGGTAAGTGCGCAACTTGTCCTGGTACCCCTCTGACCTTGCTAGGGTTGTGTCCCTTGCTTCGTCTGTTGTGTCCTTGTCAACTTGAAGTGCTTCTTCTGCTTCCTCTTCTTCGTACCGCGAGATCCGGGGTGCCCCGAATTTGAGGTCATGTGGTAGCACTACCTTCGACCCATACACCATGAAGAAAGGTGTGTACTGGGTTGCGGTATTTGGGGTGGTGGGCAGGCTCCATAGTACTGCAGGGAGTTCTTCTACCCAGTTGCCCGCGGCCTGCTCGAGTGGTGCAAGGAGCCGCTTTTTGAGTCCTCCGCATACTAGGCCATTTGCTTTTTCCACCTGTCCGTTGGACTGCGGGTGCGCGACTGATGCGTGGTTGATTTTGATGCCCGGTTCTTCGCAGAAGTTCTGGAATTCTGCCGCTGTGAAGTTCGTGTCGTTGTCCGTGATGATGTTGTGTGGCACCCCGAACCTGAAGATGGTTGATTTGATAAAGTTTACTACCGTGAGGGCTGTGGAGCTGGTGATGGCCACTGCTTCGATCCACTAGGTGAACTGGTCGACTGCTACTAGCAGGTGTGTTCTTCCTCCCTTTGATGATTTCTTGAGCGGGCCCACCATGTCGAGTCCCCAGGTGCTGAATGGCCATGATAGTGGTGTGGTATTGAGTCTTGAGGCTGGAGCGTGTGGTCTGCTGGAGAGGTTTTGACAGGCGATGCAGCGCCGCATGATGTCTTCTGCGTTTCTCATGGTTGTTGGCCAGTAGAGTCCTGCTCGGAAGGCTTTTGCCACGAGTGCTCGACTGCTGGCATGGTGCCCGCAGGTGCCTTCGTGGATCTCCAGCAGTAGGGTTTTGCCGTCTTCCTCGTCTGTGCATTTTTGTAGGACCTGGGAAATGCTGCGCTTGTAGAGTTGCCCGTTGATTACTGTGAAAGCTTTGGATCGTCGACTGACGCGTCTGGCTTCTGCGATGTCCTGTGGTAGGGTGCCGTCGATTAGGAATCTGAGAAGCGGCTCTCTCCAAGATGGGTCTTCGGGTGCGGCTGGCTCTGGCTCCTCGACTGCATTGTTGGCTTCTTCATTAGCGATTGAGTTTGCGGCTGCCGCTTGCGCTGGTTCACCTGTGTTGTCGTCCTCTGTATCTGCTTCTGGTCCGAGTTCTTTGATTATGGTGATGATCTCGTCTATGTAGGCCTGGATGTTTTGACAAATCTGGTTTCTCATGAAAGCTTGCATCATTCGCTGGTATGTTCTTCCTGCGTTGTTTGGACCGAGGGGAATTTTGGGGCGGCAGGTCGTGCCGCGAGGGGTGGTGGCCAAGGCGTGCTCTTCGTCTTTTTCCTCCATTCTGCCCTGATTAAGTCCTGAGTAGTCGTCGAAGAACGATAGTAAGTCGCATCCTGCTGTCGAGTCGATTATCTGATCGATTCTTGGAGGGGGAGAGTGATCCTTTGGGCAGTGTTTGTTGACTGGCCCGTAGTCGACGCACATCCGCAACACATCTGTGTCTTTCTTGGGGACCAGCACAGGGTTGGTGATCCAAGTGGCTTTCTTCGTCTCTCGGATGAATTGGGCGTCGAGTACTCGGTTGACTTCCTCCCCGATTGCTCTGCGCTTTGGTTCTGAGAATCTTCGTAGCGCCTGCTTCACTGGCTTGGTGTTTGTCTTGATGCGCAGAGCGTGTTCCACGAACTCGCGCGGTACTCCTGGCATGTCGGCTGGGCACCAGGAAAAGATTTCCCATTCTTCGTGGAGGAAAGCGATGAGGGCAGTCGCTTGCTCTTCCGGGAGGTGGGCGTACACGCGGACTGTTTTTTCTGGGTCCGTCGGGTGCACCTGGTGGGTGGTCGTGTCGCTGTCGATCCTGAAGTCCCGTCCATACTCTTTTGTCTCGCTTCGGCTTGCTAGCGGAAAGATAATTTTGTCTGTCGCCATGGCTATTTCTGTGAGTTCTTGCTCGGCTCCGAAGGTGTCGGAGACTGTGGAAATCGCGATCGCACTTGTCTGATTTGGTGAAGCTCCCGTTGACTGTAATGACACCCGCGGATCCTGGCATCTTGAGTTTGAGGTAGGCATAGTGCGGAATCGCCATGAATTGTGCGAACGCTGGACGTCCCAGTATGGCGTGATACTGCGACTGCCAATCGAGTACTTCGAACTCGAGGGTGTGTCTTGCGAAATTGCGTCTGCTGCCAAAGATGACTTTGAGCTCGATTAATCCAAGGGAATTAGCCGCTTCTCCTGGGACTACTCCGTATAACACGGTGCTTGATTTCTTCCATACTGATCGTGGGATCAGCATCTTGCGTAGGGTGCTGACGAAGATTATGTTCATGCTGCTGCCTCCGTCCATGAAGATTTTTTCCATGTCGTACCCTCCAATTTGAGTGTCGAGTACCAGGGGCGCGTGTCCCGGCCTTGGGACTACGGGCGGGTGATCGCTCTGGGAGAACGTGATGTTGGTTTCTGCGTTGTGTAGCTGGTAGACTTCGACTGTGTTTAGGTTCTCGGCTGCTCTGGCTTGCAGGGTGTAGGCGTCCTGTTGGGCTTGCGATACCCTTCCTTCTTGGATCGTGTACACATGTCGTTGAGTCGGCGACTGCTCGGTTCGTCGAGTGCGCTTGGCTTCTCGCTGTTTTTCTTCCTTGAGGCTGTCGGCGAGTTCGTTGGACAGGCGGCAGGCTCCCAGAGTGTGACTCGATCTGATGTATCTCCAGTTGTCTTCGAAGCAGTGGATCGTGCAGGGTCCTTCTAGATGTTCCATGACCGTGAGTTTGCCGGATCCGGCGTGGCGTTTCCTCCTTGAGATTCGGAAGAACAACGCGTGATCCGCTGGGTGCTCGCGAACTCGCGGGTCGATTTCGATCCCCTTGCTTAGATTCTGGTTCCTTATAAGATTGGAAAATTTGTCTGGTCTTTGATCTGGGTCGTAGTATTCGCCGGTCTGAGTCTCAGAGTCGTTGTCCTGGCGGGCGACAGCTGTCTGCACGGAAGCGGGTCGTCGAGTGGTCAGCGAGCGCGTGGCTGTATAGTTCGACTCGTCGAGTGGGGTCTCTTCGTAGAATCCTCGCGCCTGTCTTCTGGGTCGTCGGTTTCTTCCTCGTTGGCGATGATCTTGGCGATCGCTGATCTCGAGCTCGGAGTCGGTATCTTGTTGCGCAGCGGGTACCTGGGTGGCGGTGGGTTGTCGAGTGGTCGGCAAGCCCTCTGCTTCATGTTGTAGCTCGTCGATCGGGATCTCCATGTGGAACCCTCGCGCCTTTCTTTTGGGTCGTCGAGTTCTCTTTCGCTAGCGGTGGGCTCGATTGCCGCCCTAGTATTGGTCTTGGCACGGCTGCAGGCTGAGCGGTCTCGCTGGGGCGGCAGAGATGTTTGCCGTGATCTTGAATTCTTCGGGTGGATTGCATCTAGTTCTTGCTCTTGAGTTGTGGCTTGCTGAGGACGGAACCTCCAAGATCGTAATTCCAACCTATGTAGTTCCCACAGACGGCGCCAATTGACGGGGATGTACCCCGGCAAATCCCATGGTCAGGGACCCTGGGTTAGTCATGAGAGGCATAGGTTTGACGATAGCTCGTCGGCTAACAGGAGGATACGTTCCTGCTCGATGTTATTGATTGGAGATGGCGATTACAGGGGAGCCAAGGCTAGTGCGCACAAGGCTAGGGTTACAGATTGTGTATTGCTTGATCTCAACGTCTCCCCTCCTAGCTTTATATACTAGGCTAGGTCTCGGGGAGTCCGTCCTGGATTACAGATGAAGTTTTTTAACCCTGATCTTGTATCGTATGGCAAGTTTGCACCTTCCTTATGAGTCGCGGACTCCTACGTCAGTGCCAATAGTGGGCCAAGGCTGGGCCCAGGCGACATCTCTGTGGGCCTTCTGTCTTCGGGTACACCGGGTAGGCTCATCCATAGGAGTCGTGGGGTCACCCCCTCGTCACCGGGGTCCCGTTATTTTCACTAGTGATGTCTCTCTCCCAAAACACGATAAAAGTGCTAGCGAGGTAAACAAGTAACAGTTGGGCAATTGACAGGATCATGAAGGCACCACAATGCTAACTATGATGCAAAGAAAGGAAAGGCTCAAAAGCAATGGGCAGTACGCCAAGGTAAGTAGACCGAAATCCATCTGCATCTACTACGAATCATCCACCTTGAGATATCTATCCAGAAAATCTCGCTGGTATTATGTTGCGAATCCCACCCAAAGTGTAAATCCAAAGCAACAGACAACTGCATTAAAAGAACTTTGCGTAAAGTAAACAATCCTTGCATCTGCGGATACAAGCACCGTTGTTTTATCCCTGGTGGCAACAGCACATCCCCTAGTCTCATGTTTCTGTCACTCAAGCTAGACATCAAGGGGCTGAACCCACAATCAAGCATAACGCTCCCTCTTGGAGTTGCAACAAATCACTTGGCCAAAGTAAAATACGACAACGGAGAACATGCAAGAATTTACTCAAGAACAAAATATAAAAGAGAAGAACCAAATATATTACTCAGCACAATCTGAACATAGTCTCATAATCCATCAGATCCAAAACTCAGCATAGCAACGACAGAAAATTACAAAGGTGCCTCGATCATGTGAGGCAGCTCACGAGGTCTCGAAAGTGGAGGCACAAAGAGGGGAGAGGAACATCACATAGCTACTGGTCACGGACCCATGGTCCAAGGGAAACTACTTACGGTACATACGGGAGGTGTCCATGGCTATGGATGGTCTTCCGGAGGGGGTAGCTTCTCCCAGCAGGGTGCCGGAGCAGCCTCTCCAGGCAGCCCCGATCATGAAGCGGCGGAGGCGGCGGTACAGAGTCGAGATCGCGGAAAAGAGATCGATATTAGGGGTTTCCACCCCGAGGGCTAAATATAGGCGTATGGGGTGTCGAAGGGACCCATAGGGCAGCCAGGAGGCCCCCTGGCGCGGCCTAGGGTGGGGCCGCGCCAGGGACCCTTCTGGAGTCCCTATGGTGGCCCCCCTCCGCTGCCTTGGTTATTCCGGAAGCTTCCGGGTCGCTGATTTTTTATCTGATTTTTCCGGATTTTTTGGAGCACTTTTAATGGCCGGAAAACCTGAAATACAAAAACAGCAGAAAACAACAACTGGCAGCTGGGTGCACTGGGTTAATAGATTAGTCAAAATATGCTCAAAAGTGTATGAAAGTTCAAGCAAAACATGACAAAGTCACACAAAACATGCATGGAGCAAGCAGAAATTATAGATACGTTTAGGACGTATCAGCAACCACCGAAGAGAGGCCATCCATGCGCTGGCAGGGGGCGATGGCCACCTAGAGCAACACCTAGGACGGACTGACGTGATGCCAACCTTCGTCCGCTTCATCGCATCGGACGAGCGGATGCAACACCCATCGACGGAGCCATTCGTAGCCCGTCGGCCACCAATCCCTCGCACCATCACCTTCCACATCACGCCGCGCCGTCCCGACCATCGGATGATGCAACGACCACCGGAAGGCGGCGTCATTCATCTCCCCACCATGCACGGGCCAGATCCGTGCCTCCTTGGCGCGCCAAGCCGCAAGCGCGCGCGACCCTCCTGGAGAGCCCTTCCTCGCGCGCGTGCCCTTCATCGCCGAGCCTCCTGGCCAAGCCGCTACCCAGTGCGCCGCGCCCGTCGGCATGGCTGCGCCGCCCTTGGCCGCGCCCGCGCCAGAGCGCACTTGGCCGCCACGCCCGCGCGCGCCACATCAGCTCGCCGCGCCTTGCCGCTAAAGTCACCGGAGGCTGCTCAGGATCTGCCTCACGCCAGCCATGGCGCGCATCTCCCTCCACCGGCCGGCCGCCGCGCCCGTCGACTCCTTCTTGCAACGCTCTCCGTCTCGCGCGCCGCTCTGTCTTTCGCTCGCCGCGTCCATGCGCCGCTCCTCAGGCGACTCCGATCGCCATGCTGCGCAAAACAGGTGAAGGGTCCGTCGCCACCTTCCTTAGAGCCGGCACGGGCTTCACCGGCCGCTCCTCTAGTGGCGGCGAGACAAAGGGGAAGGAAGGAGGGGCGGCGGCGCTCTATCTAGGGTTTCTCCAAGTTGCGAGGGAGGGCGACGCGGGGGTCAGGGGAAGAGGTTGCGACTTACCCTGAAATGTGGATGAATAGGAGTAGGAATGAAGTAGCGTGTCAGCAGGGTCTGAACAAGCAGGAAAGCCTGCAGACCTAGTCCCAAAGACACGTCAAATCCCTCCCTGTTTCCCTCGCCGCCTTTCTGGAGCGAGGCGACGGATGTGACCGTCCATTGCCGCAGGCCATCAAGTTCGTTTCGCTATCCCTTTCCCCTGGAGTACGCGGCAAGCCAGGCCACGGCACCTCGTCAAGTCATTCATTCCTTCTGTCCCAAGTCCCATGGTCTGACCAGCGTGCGCGCGTCAACCAAACACAATAAAATAAAAATAGCAGGTCGCAGCCAAGACATTTCAATTCTTAAGAGGGGTAAGCCTCAACTAATCATCATTCTCCGAGGAGTTAATTCCCTAGAAACTTCTCCGGCACATGGAGTGGAGATTCAAGCAAGTCGATAAGATTCAACGAGATACGGAGATGAGTTGCATATGTTGGCCTCCTCCCTTGGTTAAGCGCGTTGACATTCCTTTCTTTACTTGTGTGTAGACGACCTAATGTTGCCTGCTGGATGTTTGTTCTATCTGAACTAAGTACTCCTGACTCCTTAATAGTACAACTTTTGAGGTTATCGTTTGATAACCTGTTTCTAGAAGACGATTATTTATTTATTTTTGAACTGTAAGATAATGTTGTTGACTTATGGGTGAGAGTGTGCCATCCGATGAAGTACCACAATTTTTTTCATTTATATGGTTAACCAGATTGAAACGCCAAAGACATTTCGTGCTTCATCATGTTCTTCTTCTAGAATCTGTTTTTTGCTGCTCCATACTCCAGCTTTCAGCGCTCTTGGCCATGATCAAGTTTCTGTAACAACATTGGCGACCTCCACTTCCGAGTAATCCCGCCATTTTTTCTGCTTCTATTTGTATATGCTATTCTGCCAACCAGCAGCAGCACTCCAATTCTCCAAGCCTGCACGGCAAACCGTCAGGTCCTTTTCACAACCACGACGATTAATTCACCTCGATATCGGCGCCGCAGTGAGCTGCAGCACCGCAAATTGTCGATACCAATGCATGACAAGTGTCAGCACCTTATACAGTGGCGCGTAGCCTGCTGCATCGCCATCCATATCCATGGCGCCTATCCTATCCTAGTACTGGCAGGGGAGCCTGCGAAGACGATACACTACCAGGAGGAGACAGCACAGAGAGAACAAGGAGGCGTGCAGTGCGGGCAGAAACAAAGCAGCCATCAGCGAAAGGCGAAGGCCAACCGACGGCGCGACCGGACTCTCCGAGGATACGTGCCCTCACGGAGCTAAACGCCGTCACCGGGCGGTCGAGGTAAAAATTAAAGATGTTTGACGGACTGATTTGATGGCAAAAACAAATGTATTAGTCCAAACGGAGTGGCTGCTGCACTGAGTAGACAGTAACCGCTGTGGCTCTAAACAAGTGCGTTAGGCCAAACCAAGTGGCTGCTATCTTGCTAATAAGCCAGTGTAGAGTTCGCAAAGGAAGAACCAGCAGGCGTCGACGTTGGGTACGACGACGTACCCAAAGCATGATTACACGCAAGAAACACACGAGTTGGTGAAAGGAAGCGATCTGATGACGCCTGCTTTAGATTGTCCACGGTCACTTAATTGGGAAGCAGACTTTGCATACTGATATTTGGGAAACAAGCCGGTGAAAGTGGACTTGGCTAGCTAGATTATAGATAATTATACCAGAGTCGTCAAAAAAATCAAAGAAAATTATTTTAGGTATTAGAGCCCTTTAGAAAAAAATATAGATAAAAGACGTAGCTGAGCCCGAGTGGGGCGCTAGCCTAGTCCGACTTTGAATTAACAAAGTCGTCAACCTAGGATACAACTGCAACACCCACAAGGAAGACGAACAAGCGAAAGCGAAAAGATACATAGGCGCTGAAAAGCAGCTAACAAGCTTCACACACTTCGCGCAAGAAAGATCTAACAAGAAACACAAGGAGAAGATGATGAGGCCTCCAACGCGACTATACATGAACGGAGACAAAGCCTGCAATGAAACGGAATAGAAGTGCATCTATAAGGTGAATCATCACCATCCACTAAGGACCTCGGCAAGACACTACCATCCAGCTCTGTCTTCGAAGGAGGCCACAACCTCCTCGCCTGGCTCGCAAGGCGCCGCACCGTCGAAGAACGGAAAGTTCCCCTGAACAAGGATGGAGTCGCCGGGACTCCCACGGAACGGATCAGAGCACACCACCTATGCCGATGGGTCCTTCCAGAGCGAAGCATGCCACACAATCCATGGCCAGACCGCCGGAGGAGTCAGGCTTGGACGAAGAGGACACACCATTGACGCCACCAAACGCATCCCCGCAGCACACACCACCTAGCCAGCCCCCAAAGGCGGCGCCTTCAAGAAGAGAGCAGCGCTGAGAATGTCGCCGCCGCCCACCGAGGTTGGGCTTTCGCCCAGGAGGCAGGAGGAAGGTGAGTGGAGGGGGCAGATCAGACCCACGCCTCCAAGGAGGAAGCGTGTAACACCCCGGGTGTCACGCTACAGTAACCCAACAGTAATCACTGTTGTTGGAACAGTAATCCTTTTGCTACAGTCAAATCATTGTTGCTAATTTCACTTTGATCACCTTTGCATTGATCCTTTCAATAATCATGTTGGGTGATATTCAAAAGCAATGTGATCATGGACCTTGCTCATCATGAATCAATAAAAAGTCCAACCCTTTTCATTTGCATTCAAATCAAATCTTGAAATGCCTTGGGTGCAATATTAAAACCTAGGTGACAATTAAAGTTTGTCCAAAAATTGCACAACCACTTTTATAAATTCACTAATAATCTCTGGATCAGGTTGGTATAGTTGTTGTTATTTATTGTACTATAAACTAATGCAAACAAATAAAACAGTAGATTAAAAAGTCCAAATTAAATAATAATTATTTAAATAAAATGATGAATGATTTTATTTACAGTTCAAACTTTAAGTAGCCATTGTATATTACCTAACACTAATATTGGAGCCAGTCCTATATTTTACAAAATTATAATGCTAGCTAAAAGAATTAAATAAAGTAAATAATAAATAATTATAAAATAATTTAAAAAAACAATAGAACCGACCCAGGCCAACCGGGCCTAGTGCCCAGCCAGCCCAGGCCGGCCTGCCAGGCCACCCCGGCCCACCTGGCCTCCCCCTAGACCTAGCCCGAGCTGGCTCCTCCCTCATCTCTCTCCCTCACCCCCACCCCGATCCCCCTTCTCGATCTGGAGAGACCCTCGACGCCCCCCCCTCGTCCTCCTGGGCGCCGCCGCCGGCCAGCCCCAACGCCGGCTGCCCCGCCCCGGACCCCCCTCGACGCCGCCCTGCACCCTGCCCCGCCGTGCTACCCCCCTTGCGACGCCCCCTCGAGCCGCGCCCCCTCCCCCCCGTGGGCACGTCGACCTAGCCGCCCCGGCTTGCTAGGGCACGGCGCCGCCGTGGCCAGGCCGACTCCGGCGCCTCCGCGCACTCGCCCCCAATCCTGATGGCGCCGCCTTCCTCCCCCACCACGCCGATCTGTGGTCGCCACCTCCTTGCGCGATTTTCTCCGAACCCTAGCCTCCGTGGCCCCGGTGCACGGGCCGCCAAGGTTCGCCGGCAATGGCGCCGCCGTGGCCACGGCCGGGTCTGGCACCTCTACGTGCTCGCCCTTTGGTGGCCACGCCACCTCTTCGCGCGGACGTGCCCGCGCCTGATGCGCACGACGACCGGAGCTCGCCGCCGAGCTCGGCAACCCAGCCCGCCCCGGCGCCATAGCGGCTCGCTGCATCGACCAGCCGCGACGCCCCCCCACCGTGAGCTCGCTGGCCGCGCGTAACCGTGCCGCCATGGCCGTGCTCGCAGTTGTTGACTGTTGTTGTTGTTGTTAGTTTTTGCACTTTGTACAACAACAAAACTGGGAGCAAAACAAGTTTAACATAGCAACAAATTGAATGGACAGAAAGTAGATGTACCAAGGTCCATTTTGTTTTGCTGGACAGAGTTGAGATACTGCATGGTTTAAATCCAACAGAATGTGTAAAATTGCTGGAGAACAGCAGCAAAACCAATTTCAATGTGGATAAACTTTACATGGGCATATAGAACAATTATCAAGGTTCAAATGTCTCCATTGTAACAGATCCATTTAATGCATGAATTTAATCCTACAAAAATCGCAAATTGCAACTTTTTGTTAATAGCATAAAGGACAAAAAAATGGAATTACTTGATAGCTACTTTAGGGATGTTAATATATAATTTACAGAAATATTTTATGAAAATTATACCCATAGAATGTTAGTAGACCTTATATGTTACAAATTATTTATACGAGGTATCCTAATTTGAGCTATAGATCAATAGTTACTATCTTGCAAAGAATGAATAAAATAAAGTAATGTGTAATTAAAAATTGGTAGCACTGTTTAGGCAATGTTTTAATTAGGAAAATGAACCCTAATAAATTTGGCTTCCGTACCATATTCGAGATCACAGAAAATTATCCGACTTTGATATAAGGCAAAAATTCGGCGGTTGAGTGGAACCCTAAACCATAGCCCCCCAAAGACGGCTAGATGATGTTTAAATAGCGATTCTCAGACTTAGCAATATTTCAGAGAAAAGCCCAAATAGACAATGACATGTGGGACCCCACTGCCAAGTTGACTAGTCAGCCCCACTATTGTGAATAATGTTGGATTTAATATTACAAATAATTTCAGTAAATTCCAAAAGCATTTAAATATTATAAATTCAATATCTTTTAAACTATAACTTCGATGAAAATACTTTGTGCATGAAACTTGCTTAGAAAAATATCACGAATCGAAATACGCTACCCGTTTATCCACCGCACCCCTCTAACCTAACGAACGTGGAACATTTCTCCTCCAGTTCATCTGTTTGTCCGACGATCGGAGCCGGTAGAACTTTGCCGGATGAAACTGTTCTGAACATGAAAGTTGCTCAGAATGGATCAACTAACAGGGATACACCATCCACATGTCTGTCAGATGTCTCTAACACTGCAGACATGGAACCTTCCCCTCCGGATCATCGGTCCGGTAATCAACCGGTACTGATGAGTCATCCCCGGATAAATTCCCGCTCCGAGCAAAGCACCGAACACTGCGTTAGAACCCCATTGCTTTATATCTGCTATGTCATACAATTGTATTGCTATTATTGTTGTGTATTTATTGTTTCTTCCCCCTTTATTCTCCGATAGACCTTGTTGCTGCCGTCGACTACACCGCTGCTGAGTTCGACTACTTCGTCGACGACCGTACCTCTACCGTCGAGCTACCAGGCAAGCAGAGTCATTTCCTTCCCCAGATATCGCCTATCTTTCCGTACATTTCTTGCACTAGGCATGGTTACTGCTGCTGCTATGTTACAATCCTATTCAATTGCATAGCATGTTTTTGTCGCCCCTTGATGTACCTTCCTTTATCCTATGCTGCCTTATAAATATATATATAATATTCAGCAGTAAACCCTGCGCATTGTTAGCTAGGTTTAGAATAGCGGCCTGTGATCACTCTGGTGAGTGAACGCGGATTACAAAATATTATAACTGCAACAGGTACGGATCAATGCAGACGCCCTAGGGAACCTACAACGGTGAGACTCTGCCGATTCGCTTCGAGTTTGACTTACGAGTGGACGAACTCGTATTTCACTCTCGTCAGTAGCGTAGCATCACTGGGATGATACGAGGGTATTCCTCTTTAGTTTATTCCGTTGGTATCTCGGCACCACCGGGGTGATACGAGAATATTCCTCTTTAGTTCATTTCGTTGATGTCTTTGTCGACCCTCTTCAAGTGTACCATCGAGGGTGATTCCTCCTGATTTCACTTGATGGTAGGCACTCAAATAAACTAGTGTCCTTACAGGTAAGGAGTCGGGTGACCCCACGGTGCCCGCGCAGGGTATCTTAGCGGAACGACAGGTCAAGTGTATTCCACCGGTGTGCGGCGGGCCTGGTACTGTTCGTGGCCGAAGGATTTCCTGTTGTACGAAAGTCGAGCTCTTCGGAGCAAACGCGAGACAAGGTAAGGAGACGGTTCACCTTGTTGGTAACCGCACGAGTTGGTGGGACGACAGGGCAGGCACCGACGTTACTGGTGGTCCTGACTGCTGTCGTTGTCCGCGACTCATTCAATAAGGGGCAACAATAACGGTTGTCTCGACAGAAAATTAATAAAATGCTTAACGGGTTCGGCGGATGACTTGAGTAGCCTTTTGGCTTGTACGCACTACCTATACGTGGGATTACGCGTTTGGGCGCCTCCGCAATGTAGCCTCGTTCGAAAGCTCTGAAAGACGTCCAGTTCAGCATTGCGGCAGGGACGGATCGCGCTGCGGCGTTGGAATTCACCCTCCTCGCAACGACCCGGAGAGCGAAGGGTGATAGGCCCATGACCCCCTTGCACTTAGGGCTGTAGACCGGCAGGGACCTCTCTGATGAGTCGTAGGATGGACTGTGTTGTGTCGGATAGCCTCGGTGGGGTGCTCCCTAACCAGGTGTACGCCACACTGGAGATCCGAGCGTGTAGTGTCACACTAGTGCACCCCTGCAGGGAAGATTAATCTATCGATAGCCGTGTCCACGGTAACAGGACGCTTTATGCTGAAGCCAGATCCTACCACTACAAACTACTACTATTAAATTGTTGGTTCCAGTTTCTTTTCCTCGCAGGGAAGTCGAGGAGGGGATCTCGGAGGCATATATAATTGTTATCTATACAACTTATTATTATACAATGCTACAGCAACTTCTGCTGCATTGTTACTTTCATTACTGTTATATTAAACTGTTGGCTGATTCTTACCTCATGCTGCAAGACTCGTCGGAAGATGCTAGTCTTCGATAGGCCTAGCTTCTTACCCTTATTCTGATTTCTACCTTGCAGTCCACTATATACAGCCTCCCTTTTCCATTTGATACATGCATAAATGCTTAGTAGCGAACGTAAGACTCGCGGGTATACTAGATACTCACCTGCTTTATTTCCTTTACTGTTTTGCCTGATCGGCCGCTGCAGTCGACGTTGGAGCCCAGGAGCAGGAGATCCCTGATGCCGACCACCGCAACGTGAAGATCCCCGATGCCTTCTACGACGCCGAGTTCCCATTTGACCAGGAGTAGTTTGGAGGTTCCCAGGCAGGAGGCCTCGCCTTTTCGATCGAGTGTTGATTTTTGTGCTAGCCTTCTTAAGGCAACCTTGTACCCTTGTGTCTGTACTCAGATACTTTTGCTTCCGCTGACTTTGTGCTCTCGAGCTGTTGTATTCGAGCCCTCGTGGCCCCTGGCTTGTATTAAACAGCTTGTATTATTTTTATTTGTAGAGTTGTGTTGTGATATCTCACCGTGAGTCCCTGATCTCGATCGTGTACCTTGCGTGTATGATTACTGTACACGGTCTGATTTTGGGGGCGTCACAAAGCGGCACCCGCTAGCGCCGTTGAGGTCGCTGCCGGCCATGCCGGCCAAGGATTTCTCTGATCTAGCCCCACACCACCGTCCCGTCCGCAACACGGAGTAGGAAGGTCGAAACCGTTTCAGATCCGAAGGGGGAGAACACATCCAGCAGGGAAGAAAATGCGCCGCCAGATCTGGTGTTGCCGGCCACCGAGCCAGCGCCAGGTCCACGCCCAGCAGGGCCCCGCCGCCCACACGGCCGGGGCACCACCACCACGCCCGCGCCACCGCTCGCCTCAAAGCCGGCGGCGCCACTCCGACCAGGGCCGCCGCCCCGGAGTCCGCAGCCCTCTGCGAGGTATAGCAGCAAGATCCCCGCCGCCACCTTCCTCGGCGGCGCCCCGGGCTTGCCCAACGGCAGGCTCAGGCGGCGGCGAGAGGGAAGGGAGATGGGGGTGAGGCCTCGGCGATCTAGAAATTTGGCTAGAGATGCTTTTTGATTCATGTTGGATCTACACACTTCATGATCAAAATGAAGAATGAATACATATATACATCATCTTGCAACACAAGTCGCTAAATTTTGTAGACTCTGATTTTATCGAACCGCCATTGGTTCAGCAAATCTGCATCCAAGTTGGTAATATGAAAATGGAGACAAAACAGGATGCAAATGCCCATCGAAAATTGCCGTAGTTAATAAATAGGTCACATTTTCAAGACTAGGAAAGAACATCTTCATTGTTGCCGCTCTCCAAAACCGATTTACATCATCTTCAACAATTTTTGTATTTGTTAAAAAACATCATTTAGAGGAAGTTGAGGTCAAGATAGCTCTTCAATAGATCCCGTAAACGGTAATATTTTTTAAAAGATTTTGTAAAAATTACCCCTCCACCTCGTACATTTACAGGTTAAAGGTGAACCCCTATAATTTAGACATCAATTAGACCATTGTGAGACTTCCTGTAGCCATTACGCCGTCGCTGCTCGTCGCTGCCGCACCAGTCAGCCTGGGCGTTCGGTTTAACCCGAAATTTCGGGTCGGGTTTTTCGGGGTTTTCTTAATTCGGGTTTTCAAATCTGACACCCAAAATTTAGCTAAAAACATCAAAACCCGAAATTTCGGGTACCCGAAATTTCGGGTTCGGGTTTCCCCGATTTGCCCGAACAAGAACAACTCCTTGAACAGAGCCAGATGAGATGGAAGGATGGAGGCGCTGCATCGCTGCCGGTCGTGCTCGTAGAGATTTGCCGCTGTGGCTCGCCGGTGGAGTGGTGAGGGTGGAGAACAAGCAGGCCGGGGAAGGGCGACGGGAAGAGGCCGCGCGGTCGGTGTGGTGGGTCGGCGCCGCGAAGGATAGGAATAGGCCGCACAAGCGGTGGGGTGGGGCGGCGGCGCGGATGACTGGTAGAGGCCGTGCAGCCAGTGGGGTGGGGCGGCGGCGGCGGGTTGGCCGCGCTTGCCGCTAGGTTTTGAGTGCGGCGGCGGTGGGGATAGGGAAAGCGAGGGGATTCGGGATGGTGAGAGACTGGTGGGAGTCTGGGATGTGCGTGGCCTGGCCGCCTGCTTGTGAGTTTATTTTGGGCCGGGATGGGCCTCTATTTCTATGGGTTGTCGAATATTTCGGGTTATTCAAGAATTTAGGGTACCGTGGCCTGTTACCCGAATTACCCGTATTAATTTCGGGTTTTCTAATATACAACCCGATATAGTGATCGGGTTTATCGGGTTCGGGGTTCGGGTTTCGGGGTTCGGGTTTTATGCCCAGGCTGACGCACCAGGAACACAACCCCACCATACCGTGTCGCGCTGCTGCCCCGCCGCCCCCGACCGTCGTGACACTGACTTGTGAGCCCTATGTACTTAAAGAAAATAAATGAAATGTAAATGGATTTTACGGGATGAAATTTACAAAATCTGAAAACAATTAAGTTTCTTAAATATTTTGTATAATTAATAGCCATCATGTAATTGTAGTTTTATGGAATGTTTAAAAAAAATAAGAAATCCAGCGAGTTACCACGCTAACTCCTTTGTCACATACCTTACAAGTATAAATACAAATATTAGCGGCCCAAAACTTTGCACCCTACTTATTTGCCACTTTTTTCAGGGAAATTATACATATGTTATGCATAATGTAACAAAAAAATACACATAAGACGAATCTTACATTTTAAAAATTTGATCTTAATTCTCTTAACATGCAAAGTTTTCAGCTCAATGTTTCCACTAAAACATGCATTTCAGTTTTCTCTCCCACTAGATCATGTAAAATATGACACATAAGTAAAATTATGAATTATAATTATTTTTGCATTTATCTATGCATGTAACGTTGTTAATCATCCTTCACTTTTTTGTTCAAAATGATATTTTAAATAATATTTTTTCTATTCTATTTTCCGACATATTTTTTAATTAATTTTCAAGCTTATATTTTTTATTAGATTTAGCTATTTTTATCAACTAGGAAAGTGGCCCTCGCAAATGCGAGGGCATCGTCTTTACTCTTTAATGTGCTAAGAGAGGCAGGGTGAAAGGAGAAAACTATAAGTGTTTAAAAAACCATAAAGGCATCGATAAATACATATTCTAAATTTCTAACATGAAAATTTCAGTCGGAAAGCTTTGGAATTTATTGTGGAAAAATAATATAACTGGTCATACCACTTCTACCTGAGCAATGTAGAATGTGTTACATTACATATCAAAGTTTGACAATGTTAACTTGACATTTTCAACAACTTCAACTATTTTATACATCAAGTGAGGTTATTTGATACGTAAATATGTAGCCTACCCTATAGCAAGTTTATTAGATAAATATATAAGTGTGGAATCCTTTCGTATAAAAGAGATATCTGAGAACCCTTGTTTATTTAGCTATTCCATCCTGATTGGCATTGTGATTTTCTTACTTTATCGTGTCTCACATTCTTCCTTTTTTTATATAAAATCTCACATTCTTCGTACAGAGATTTTTTTGCTTGTATGAAATAAAAAATAAAAAATATTGATTGTTTCCCATTCAACAAAATATGCTTATTCCCAATGGGCGTGACTGTAAATTAAGTAGTTTGATCGGACAGTATTTCTGAAATAAAAGTGCAGCACCGACTGAAGCTATTTTGAACACATACGCATGGATAAGAATTGCAGATTGATGAGAAGCTATGTATGCTGATGTTGGTACAATTTGATGTGGGTGCACGTGAATCTTACAAATCAAACAGAGGTAATCAACTCGATATAGATGATCTGATGAATATAGCAAACCTCTGGTTCGATTCCATGTGCCCTAGCCAAAAGAGATCAAACATGCATGATCTCCTAAGCTATGAGTAGTCGTTCATGTTCGTCTCGGCTTTCGTAATACTGTGCTCTTAGAGGATGCTGGGTTCCTCAATCCTCATCACAGCGCCCATGTGGCACCCCCACAACAGCAGTAAGACGAAGCACCTCAAGCTGCTTCTCGTAAGGAATCACGACCATGTAGTAAAAACAGCAGGAATCACGGCAGGGGTAGTTGCAAGGTCAAGGATGATGATCCGTTGCATGCCGCTTGCAACTTTTGTGACCGTGATGACGAGGAAATCAGAGATCGGGAGAGGAGGCCAGGAAGACTACGACGGTTGGTGAACACACACGCAAAGCCCAGGCAAGCGCAATCTTTTTTTAGGGCCCACCGGTTTATGAAGATCTAGCGGCCATGCTTCACTAATTAAAAGAGATGTACCAAATCAACGGTGAGATGTTTTTAATTATTGTGGGATTTTCTAGCTAATTTTCTATTATTAATCCGCATTTTGCTTTTAGTATATAATAGATAGATAGATAGATAGATTATTTACACATTTTTCGGAAAGGTATCGTAACAACACACGAAAAATCATCTACTACTAGTGACTAAATATTGTCAGCAACCAAAGCAAACCTCAGCGCTTACCACACGAGCATGGTCACCGCATTATCGCCTTGACCGTTAGCTTTGACTCCCATCACACAAACGCCGTTAAATAAGCACGTCACGGCGCGCACCAATCGAAACTACCCGAACAAACGGACAAAACGAGAGGCTGCTCCGTCTCGGCAGTTAACTCCTCCCCCGAAAAATAAGTAAATTAAACCGAAAAGGCCAAACCCCCGAAACTTCTTCTCTCCGTTCCCCTCTCCGGTCTTCTTTCTCGTCGCAAACATTTCGTTCGACTCACGAGCGAGAGCGGGAACGCGAGCGCGCGCAGCCGCCGTTTTGACCCGAGTACCCGACCAGCCGGCGGATCAAGAACCCTTATAAGCGCCCTTTTCTTCCTCGCACGGCTTGTCAAGCAAGCCGCTGCTGAGTTTTCTGTTCCCCCAGCGCTCGCCGGTCGCAGATTCCCCCGGCGAAAGCGAGGACGAGCGCTATTCTTTTCTATCTCCTCCCCCCCCCTCCTTTGTGCTCTCCGTTCTGCCAAAGCGGCAGAAAGTTGCAGCTCGCGGGGGTTCGCCGGTTCACTTTGCTGGTCTTGGTTGGCGGCCCGGATGTGAAGGAGCCCGCGGCGGGGCGATCGATGGGCACGGTGAAGGCGTGGGTGACGGACAAGCACGCGGCGGAGACCATGGGGCCGATGCACGACTCGCTGCGCGTCGCCTACGTGGTCTTCTCCTTCTGCGCCGCCTTCTTCCTCGGCGGCATCAAAGGCATGTGTCTTCCTTCCTTCCTTCCTGAGCTTGAGCGCCACGGGTTTCGGTGTGGCTTATTGTTCTTCTTGTCTTTCTTGGGAAAATGGCTGTGCAGCCATGGTGGTCGGCCCGGTGGCGGCGGCGCTGATGATACTGGGGAACGTCGGCGTCATACTCGTGCTCTTCCCGGCGCACGTCTGGTGGACCATCTACTCTGTCATCAAGTAAGCCCCAATCGATGCAAACCAAATCTTCCTTCTTTTCGTTTCTGTATTTTTGTCCGTGTGTTGGAAATGGGAACAGAGCATTTCAGCTGGTTCAAATCCCTTGCGCTGAATGTTCAGTCCATGGGGCAAGTACCGATTCTGCCTTGGCCGTGGTTTTGGGAACCCGATTCTGCTGCCAATTTTCAAATTTTAGTGGCGAATCAAACGATCCACCTGAGAATTATAGCTAATTGATCACTGTTGGTTGGGTTCCTCTGCATTCTGAACCCAGGACGGACCGCATCAACTCCGGCCTGAAGCTTGCGGCGCTCGTCGCGCTGCCGGCGCTGTTCGGGCTGTGGCTGGGCCTGGGCATCTTCGGGAGCGCCCTGGTGGCCCTCGGCTACGGCTTCTTCACGCCGTGGATCTCCACCTTCGAGGCGTTCCGGCAGGACAGCGAGGCCAAGAAGTTCTTGCATGGCATTGTGGTAAGCAAGGTCCTTACTTATCACCGTTAACTATGAGAGGTGAGGCATCGATAATTGATTGGTGATTTTGGTTTGGTGCAGGACGGGACGTGGGGGACAATTAAGGGCAGTTGCACGGTGGTGAGGGACTTCGCGGACATGTGCTTCCACTCCTACCCCGTTTACCTCAAGGAGTTCCGCGAGTGCTCCCAGGACCGTGAACCCCTCTCCATAAGGTAATAATACTACTGTAATTTGTTAATCATATTAGCACCGGATTCATAACCTGTCTCAAGCTGTCTAGGAGTCTTGTTACGTGTTGTGATCTTGTGTGAGACAAGGATGGCATCGCCACAAGAAGGGCGTGCTTACTTATACTACTGACACCAATACATTTCTCATAAGGAAACCAAGCTCTGGCAGCGTGTTATTCTAGACTTAGTGATGCATAGTGAAATCTGTCAACCTGGGTCGATCTTCCCGTCATGATCAGTGATCACTGCACATTACATTATAAATACAGTTGCTTGAAACACGACGCTGAAAGCGACAGGGAATGCAGAATTGCACGCCTCAAACAAAGATCATCCTGAAAAATGTGTTGTGCTGTGGTGTGTGCAGGCTGTTGGACGTGCCGTCATGCATCCTGGTCGGCATCCTGGGGCTGGTGGTGGACATACCGCTCTACACGGTGATCTCGCTGATCAAGAGCCCCTACATGCTCTTCAAGGGCTGGCAGAGGCTGCTGCACGACCTCATCAGCCGTGAAGGCCCCTTCCTGGAGACGGTCTGCGTGCCCATCGCCGGCCTCGCCATCCTTTTCTGGCCCCTCGTGGTGGTTGGGAGCGTCCTGCTCGCCGTTGTCTCCAGCATTTTCGTCGGTCTCTACGGGGCGGTCATCGTCTACCAGGTCGCTTTCTCGCCACTGCCAACGTATCGGGGCATTTCTTGCCCAGCTCCTCCGTGTCTCTGATCCATACTATATGCGCGAAAGAGATTGTCTGATGTGCTCGAGGTCCCTCATATGGAATGCAGGAGAAGTCCTTCCGGAGGGGCGCTTCTTACGTGGTCACCATGGTCGCCGAGTTTGACGAGTACACCAACGACTGGCTTTACCTTCGCGAAGGCACTGTTCTTCCAAAGTAAAGTGTTTCCCACTGCTGCTGTTATTGATAACTTTGGGTTGTAGGAGTACTTCTTTGTTTCTCACTCACACTGCAAATGTTCTTTCACCAGGCCTTCGTATCGGAAGAGAAAATTGTCCGATTCCGCGGAGTTCTCGGTCCGACCAAATGTCTCTGTCAGGGGTGGTGATTACCCTGGTGCATCCAGTGAAGCACCAGCAATGCTGGTTCCAACTTTGGTTCCGGCCAGATCCGTCAGAGAGGCGATACAAGAGGTCAAAATGGTTCAGGTCCGTTTATCACCCAACTAACATTCTTTACCAGTCACTGTCTTATTTCACCAAAAATACCAAGAAACATCACTCTCCTATACACATGCAGCTCCCTCTTTGAGCAAAATTTCTGGAAGATACTCAAACTTGGTAAAAAAAATGCATTCAGTGTTGCAGTAGCATCATTGTTCTTTTTCATATGTCTGGAAGAAAAAGCAATGCATACACTTCAATTCATGCTCCCTCTTTGATGCATGGCTATACATTTTTATTCTTGCATTCATGCTCTCGTAGATTAGGTGAGCTAGTCCCCAAGTGAGGTAACACCATCAATGAAAATGGTACCATCGTAGAAGGGATTGGTAAGTATCTATTAGTTGTTGGGGTCCATTGTCTCTTAGATAAGGTGTGCTAGTTCCAACTGAGGAAAGGTTGTAAATGCAGGGAAGTCATAGGAGTAGTTAAACAGTATAACTGCTGAATCTGTGATTTCTTAGATTTGTCGGGCTGGATTTTAATTTGGTAATGTCGTGATTTGTCGGGCTGGATTTTAATCTGGTAATGTCGTGATTTGTCGATCAAAGGAATCACATAAAAGAAGCAATGCTGCCCTTTTCAACTTACAAGATTGTATGGCAGCTACTGACCAGGCCAGTGGCCACAAATAGAATATAAGTCTTTGATTCAACGATATGAGAACTTGGCAGACTCTTTTCCCAAGAAAGGGTATAACGCTAACATAAGTATATCCGTTACAGTTTAGTTGCTTGGGTTTCTGATTGTTTTTTTTTTGGAAAAGGAGGATGACCCTCGCTCTGATTGGGATTCTGATTGGATGGAAATACATTTGTTTATTTCTGAAACTTGGGTTGCATGTGTTATACAACTGTAAGCTCTGTAATACATACCTGTCCAAATAAGTAGTATCCTTCTGTTTCATCATCCTCTCTATTCAACGTTGGAATTTCTACCCTCTCAGAGCAAAGTGGAAGCTCATATTAACATTACTTAAAAGAATATAATAGACATCATAGATGAGTCTGAAGAAATAGTGCACTTAAATGCCATGGGATGCATATGCGAAGCAGAAAGAGATATAAGTAGGCATACTAGGCTTAAGTTTGCTTGGATTTCACTGAAAATACAAGATTTTGTACTCCCTCCGTAAAGAAATATAGGAGTGTTTAGATCACTAATATTTCTTTACGGAGGGAGTACTATGTATATATTTTGGAATAAGAAGACGACACCGCCGATAATTTTCTACACCGCGGTGTAGTTCGTGTTTCATTTCGAATATCGAGTCCTGCCTGAATTCCCAATCATTCTCCTTGATGTGCAGATATGGGAAAATGTGATGAAGTCATGTGAGCAAAGCGGCAGGGATCTACTGAATTTGAACGTGATAACCAGTGTTGATCTGACCGAGTGGCTAAGAACAAAGGACAGTGGCAATGACACGATGAACCTGGGACTGCCTGCTTATTCTATGCTGGGCACCGTCCTGCAGTCGATCAAGGCTGGTTCTAGGGGGCTACTGATCGGCAACGGCGTGGAGGTGGATCAACAGAACCGGCCCCAGGACCTGCTGCTGGACTGGTTCTTCCATCCCGTGCTGGTGCTCAAGGATCAGATACAGGTGCTGAAAATGACGGAGCAGGAAGTGAGGTTCTTGGAGAAGTCGACTCTTTTCGTTGGCAGTAGTTCTGCTGGTGCAGATGTGTGGGATAATGGCGACGAAACCCCGCGGGATCCTGTGAGGACTGCGCAAATCCAGGCGATCAGTAGAAGGTATTGTATGATGTCTCCTAGATCAACGGTTTATTTCTGTCAAGCACTATTTATGTGTTCTTTGTTTGTGACGGTGCTGTTGTTGGTCGCAGGATGGTGGGAATAGTGAGGAGCATGTCCAAGTTCCCGACGTACAGGAGGAGATACAGGCATGTGGTGAAGCTGCTCCTGGCATACTCGGTGGAGCGGGAAGGGTCGTTCGGATCATCGGTGTCAGGTCCCTCCGTCACCTTCGAAATCACGCGTCTCGAAGTGTAAATGATGGACAAAGTGTCCTGGTTGTTGTTCTTCAGTAAGTAGTGTAGGTAATCGCACGCCGTTTTTGTCTGTGCCTCTCCTGTTTCAAGCCTAGGGAACTTTGTATAGTTTCTTTTTTCTTTCCACGATGGGAATATGTATAGTGGTATTTTGTGACGGTGCATGTGCCGAAACTTCATTAGTTGTGCAGTAAATTTCTTGTATATACATTTTTCTAGGGCATTAGGCTGTTACATTGTTGCATATTTCTCCGGCTGTGTTAGCTGTGGAGAGCTGGCGTGATGGTAACCTATGTCAGCGAGAATTCGTCGAGTTTGACGGGGCCAAAATCTGACAATATCTTGAGGAGAAACACACGCAGGCACCGGCACGAAGCAACCAGCTGCCATCCAATAGCTTTCTCATCATTATCTTGCCCATGAACATCTTTTTTTAATCAAGTTTGTATTGCTTTCCACGTATGCCACATGGACATGGTATCCTGCCTATAAACATCTCTATTCCATTGCATCGTGTAAGGCCAGATATGCGGTACTGTTTCAAATCTAGATGTTTCCATCCAGATCCGGGGACGAAGCACATATCGGTCCCACCGCGACATATGACATAGCCATATGTCCCGGATTTCCAACATGATATCACAACATTACAGATACAGGATACAACATCTCATACAATCGGCATACAACTGCCTCAAATACAATACAACAGCGGAAGATACATGTCTGGGTACAGACTACAAGCAAATGCCTACTGGCAAAGAGAAAAACATCGATCCCCATAACCACACGGGTCCAGGCCCTCCGCCGGGATCCGCCTAACTAGTCGTCGTCGAGTCTCCACGTGAAACGGCGATCACCATACCTGTTGTCGATCAAGAACCCTGAAAAGAGTTTGGGGGTAGTATCATGAGTACAGAAGTACTCAGCATCCAACTGTAGTGGTCAACTGACTCAGCAAGGACTTCATCACTCGTCATTCTAGGACAACTAGTAGTTTACGGTAAGGAAGGGGTAAGTGGTGAGGTTGCTGCCGCACTAGCATTTATGAAGTGGCTAACGATCTAGAAAAGTAAGATAAGAAGCCAAGCATTCGATGAGGAATCGCCTCCAACAAGTCTTGCTATCCACCTACTACGCAAACATAACACCTATCCTATCCTTGTCCTCCTCTTCGCATCCCGACGAAGAAGAAGCAGTCAAGGCACACACACGTTGATCAAGTTATATTAAGATTATCTCAGTTGTTGTTGTCTATGAACAAGGAGTAGGTCTCAAGTCGTCCATAACCGTGGACACGACTTCTCGAAAAGATTTAACCCTGCAGGGGTGTACCAACTGCCCATTACAAGGCTCCGCACGCACGCCCATCTCTCTCAGTTGCTACCCATCACAGGCAACCATTTTATGATTTAGTTCCAAGAGATCCGAAACGACAGGTACCTCTAACTAACAACGAACAAATCCGGGTGGCCCCCGGGGAGTCGACACCCAATCCAAAAGCTGGCCACGCTCTCGAATCGGACTCTTCCGTCTCAACAGGGTTTGGGTTATCGAGACGCCTCACGTGAGGCCTCGGGCCCTCGCCGGTCAAAGGTGGACCAACAGGGAAACCATGTCTCCTCTGGTCCGGGTTGTTTAAAAACTGCGAGGGGATCCACTAAGCACACACACGGGGTTTCAAATGGTAAATCAGCTCGGGCCACCACTAGAAATGTTTGAAGCTAGATAGGTAAGAAAAGGGGACCCCATAAAATCCCACACGCGGTTAGGCACGCTCAGTCTTAAAACCAATACCCGGAACTCGGATCCTAGGTGACTCGAATGGAACAAAGCGTCGGGGCGGGATAGCCTAGACCTTCCATCCTTCGTCGAATATAGTCAACATTTATAATAATCATACCATCAACAACAATGATATAATAATATGATATCCCAAACCAAGGAGTAACAGGAGGTAACATCGTAGCATCCTAAGCATGCATACTAAGCAAGGGCTGAGCAACGAGCAATTGTAACATAGCAGTACAAAGTTTGCTGGGAGGGGACATGGCTGTATCGGTTTGAAAAAGGCTGTAAACATGTGGTAGGATCAAACATCGAACCTAACCTAGACTAGCATGCAAACCGCTGGTTGAAATAGAATGGATCATAAGTAATGTATAGTCCTTACCTGTTGATAAGTCGGGTTCCGAAGGTGTAGTTGATCGCAAGCTCGCATCGTCTCCGAGAGGTACCCGCGGAAGCACACAAGACGATAAACACTTGAAAGCAATCAACGGTGCACCACTATTACTACGGAGCAAGACAAGATCAAGAAGACAGCACACGACACGGCAACGCGATACGGATCTATCGTCGAGAACGTTTACTAACAGTTTAAGTGGGGTATCGGTCACATACGACGAATACCGCACGTTTACGGAGGTTCAAGTTGCTTAGCTACAGGTGACCAACCAACGGTTATTAACATGGCAACTCAAGCAAGCATGGCATAGCACACAAACATGGAAAGAGGTGAAGCATAAATAAACTATCTAATCTAGTCACTTTAAGTGGGTGAAATCCTAGACATGCAAACTGTTGCGGACCCCAAGATAAAATGGAATTTGGTACTTTTTGCCCTAAACAATATTTAATTTTTTTATTAGCAAGCAAGAACAGCAAAAACACATTCTACATGCAATTCTAGTCAAGTTACATATAAAGAACATTTTAAACAGAGCAACGGTTAAAAAGTTATTGCAATTACAGTTTACAATGGCAGGCAGTGTAATTAGCAGTCAAACAGCATGTAAACAAAGTCAAACATGGCAAAGGAGCACAAATTATTAAACTAGACACAATTCTAAGCAAGTTTCATATTTTACGCATCGCGATCCGAGCTACGAGCAAAAAGATACGGGCACCGCAAAAAAAACTAATACAATCTGCCAATTTTAATAAAAAAACTAGCAGAACAGAAAAAAGCTAAACGGGCCGAAACTAGACTACTGGGCCCAACAGAGAAAAATAAATAAATAAAAAAATAAAAAGAAAGGGGGCTGGCGCTCACCCCATGGGCGACGGCCCATCTGGAGGGGCGGCCTAGGCTTGGGCTGCTGCGTGGGCTCGGGGAAGGAGGCCGGCCCACGTGGGGGTTGACCCGATCCCGATTGGGATCACGTCAGGCGGCGGTTGCCTGGCCGGCTCGGGCAGCAGCCATGGCAGGTCCGGGCGCCGGCGACACGGGGCTACAGGGTCCGCAGGGGGTCGAGGGGGCCGCGGAGGAGCAGCCTGGCCGGCGGATCCGGTCGCTGGCGGGCGGATCGGGGCTCGGAGCTCCTCTGGCCGGCGCGGGGGTGAAGCTACCGTGAGCTCCATGGCCGGACCGGCGGCGCGCCTGCAAGAGAAGAAAGAGAGAGGTAAGAGGAGGAGGGAGAAGAGGAGAAGGGAGAGGAGGAGAGGAGATGGGGCGCGCGGCTAAGGAGGCTTGCCGGCGTCGAGCCGGAGGGGGGCGGCGGCGGCCTCGGGTCCGCGGGCGGCGGGGGTTCCACGGGCGGCTTGGAGAGAGAGAGAGGAGAGAGGAGAGGTTGGTGGAGGAGCTCCCTGGGCCGTCGGATCGCGAGATCTGAGGGTCCAGGATTGATCTGGATCAAATTTGCTAGAAAAATTGGCAAAAGCGAAAATTGGGGCTAATGTGAGGGGGTGGCTGCAAAATTTGGCTCAGGGAAACCCTAGAAAGGGGTGGGAGTGTGGTGGTCTTTATATAGCCCCGGTGACTGACAGTTTGCAAAAACATCCCCGGTTTTTCTCTCGCTCGCGCGGTGCTCACGTTTCTGACCGCCGGGGATCCGCAGTACCTCCGATTTGGGTAAAACTTCGAACTGCGCGATCAGCGCATCGAGCCGGAGGCGTTCATCCCGCGTTAAAACCGTTCCGAAAACACTTTCTGGCGCGTTATAAAAATATCCCGTTTAATTATTAAACGGGGTTTTTGTTCCGTTGGCTGCGGCTGGTCTCGTGCGGTTTTCGCGACGGTGATCGGGTGAAACCCGGTGTCGCAAAGGTTGAGTGTCAGGTGGCAAGGGTCGGTCTCCGTCCGGTACGAGATAAGAGGGGGGAAATAATCGCCGATCGATAAATCGGGGATGCAAACACGGCAAACAAATCAGACAATCAAACAATTCACATCGAAAACAAAATTTTTATTTTTTTGTGAAAACTGGGCTGTTACAATACAACACCACCAACAAGGGATCTCGTCCCGAGATCCAGGACGATCTGGGGGAGAGGAAGGGGGAAAGAAGAGAGTCGACAATCTTCAACACCACCAACAAGGGACTCTGCTCCATGTCGAACGACGAACTTCGGTCGAGACAAAATTCCGCAGAGAGACGACATCGTCGGAAAAACGAAACCGTCAGTGACAAGAGGAAGAACGATCGCGAAAACCAGATCAAGGGATAGTGATTTTCGACGCAAGTCGTGAAAACACCGGCAAGAGGATGGATGGCAATGGATGACCCAGATGATAACCGGAATCAGAGAAGCTAAAGGTACTACAAGAATTCCCACCTGAGCTCGGAATCGAGACAATACGCTGCAAGCAAGGCATTGTAACGGTTCCGATACTCCACACACTTGAGATCCTAGAGTTTGAAAGGGGATAAGTCGAGATTAAAACACTTACCACACTTGTCCTGACCAGAGCAAAGGTAAGGAGTAAAAAAGATTCCTACTCTCCGATAACTAATTAAGTAACTACAAAATAGTTTTTAGTCTAGACTCGACTTCGGCCAGAGAGGGGATCCTACGGTCGGTAAGGCTCTGATACCAAGTTGTAAGGCCCGATATGCGGTACTGTTCCAAATCTAGATGTTTCCATCCAGATCCGGGGACGAAGCACATATCGGTCCCACCGCGACATATGACATAGCCATATGCCCCGGATTTCCAACATGATATCACAACATTATAGATACATGATACAACATCTCATACAATCGGCATACAACTGCCTCAAATACAATACAACAACAGAAGATACATGTCTGGGTACAGACTACAAGCAAATGCCTACTGGCAAAGAGAAAAACATCGATCCCCATAACCACACGGGTCCAGGCCCTCCGCCGGGATCCGCCTAACTAGTCGTCGTCGAGTCTCCACGTGAAACGGCGATCACCATACCTGTTGTCGATCAAGAACCCTGAAAAGAGTTTGGGGGTAGTATCATGAGTACAGAAGTACTCAGCATCCAACTGTAGTGGTCAACTGACTCAGCAAGGACTTCATCACTCGTCATTCTAGGACAACTAGTAGTTTACGGTAAGGAAGGGGTAAGTGGTGAGGTCCACACACGTTGATCAAGTTATATTAAGATTATCTCAGTTGTTGTTGTCTATGAACAAGGAGTAGGTCTCAAGTCGTCCATAACCGTGGACACGGCTTCTCGAAAAGATTTAACCCTGCAGGGGTGTACCAACTGCCCATTACAAGGCTCCACACGCACGCCCATCTCTCTCAGTTGCTACCCATCACAGGCAACCATTTTATGATTTAGTTCCAAGAGATCCGAAACGACAGGTCCCTCAAACTAACAACGAACAAATCCGGGTGGCCCCCGGGGAGTCGACACCCAATCCAAAAGCTGGCCACGCTCTCGAATCAGACTCTTCCGTCTCAACAGGGTTTGGGTTACCGAGACGCCTCACGTGAGGCCTCGGGCCCTCGCCGGTCAAAGGTGGACCAACAGGGAAACCATGTCTCCGCTGGTCCGGGTTGTTTAAAAACTGCGAGGGGATCCACCAAGCACACACACGGGGTTTCAAATGGTAAATCAGCTCGGGCCACCACTAGAAATGTTTGAAGCTAGATAGGTAAGAAAAGGGGACCCCATAAAATCCCACACGCGGTTAGGCACGCTCAGTCTTAAAACCAATACCCGGAACTCGGATCCTAGGTGACTCGAATGGAACAAAGCGTCGGGGCGGGATAGCCTAGACCTTCCATCCTTCGTTGAATATAGTCAACATTTATAATAATCATACCATCAACAACAATGATATAATAATGTGATATCCCAAACCAAGGAGTAACAGGAGGTAACATCGTAGCATCCTAAGCATGCATACTAAGCAAGGGCTGAGCAACGAGCAATAGTAACATAGCAATACAAAGTTTGCTGGGAGGGGACATGGCTGTATCGGTTTGAAAAAGGCTGTAAACATGTGGTAGGATCAAACATCGAACCTAACCTAGACTAGCATGCAAACCGCTGGTTGAAATAGAATGGATCATAAGTAATGTATAGTCCTTGCCTGTTGATAAGTCGGGTTCCGAAGGTGTAGTTGATCGCAAGCTCGCATCGTCTCCGAGAGGTACCCGCGGAAGCACACAAGACGATAAACACTGGAAAGCAATCAACGGTGCACCACTATTACTACGGAGCAACACAAGATCAAGAAGACAGCACACGACACGGCAACGCGATACGGATCTATCGTCGAGAACGTTTACTAACAGTTTAAGTGGGGTATCGGTCACACACGACGAATACCGCACGTTTACGGAGGTTCAAGTTGCTTAGCTACAGGTGACCAACCAACGGTTATTAACATGGCAACTCAAGCAAGCATGGCATAGCACACAAACATGGAAAGAGGTGAAGCATAAATAAACTATCTAATCTAGTCACTTTAAGTGGGGTGAAATCCTAGACATGCAAACTATTGCGGACCCCACGATAAAATGGAATTTGGTACATTTTTCCCTAAACAATATTTAATTATTTTTATTAGCAAACAATAACAACAAAAACACATTCTACATGCAATTCTAGTCAAGTTACATATAAAGAACATTTTAAACAGAGCAACGGTTAAAAAGTTATTGCAATTACAGTTTACAGTGGCAGGCAGTGTAATTACCAGTCAAACAGCATGTAAACAAAGTCAAACATGGCAAAGGAGCACAAATTATTAAACTAGACACAATTCTAAGCAAGTTTCATATTTTACGCATCGCGATACGAGCTACGAGCAAAAAGATACGGGCACCGCAAAAAAAAACTAATACAATCTGCCAATTTTAATAAAAAAAAACTAGCAGAACAGTAAAAAAGCTAAACGGGCCGAAACTAGACTACTGGGCCCAACAGTGAAAAAAAATAAATAAAAAAAATAAAAAGAAAGGGGGCTGGGCGCTCACCCCATGGGTCACGGCCCATCTGGAGGGGCGGCCTAGGCTTGGGCTGCTGCGTGGACTCGGGGAAGGAGGCCGACCCACGTGGGGGTTGACCCGATCCCGATTGGGATCACGTCAGGCGGCGGTTGCCTGGAAGGCTCGGGCAGCAGCTATGGCAGCTCCGGGCGCCGGCGACAGGGGGCTACAGGGTCCGCAGGGGGTCGAGGGGGCCGCGGAGGAGCAGCCTGGCCGGCGGATCCGGTCGCCGGCGGGCGGATCGGGGCTCGGAGCTCCTCTGGCCGGCGCGGGGGTGAAGCTCCCGTGAGCTCCATGGCCGGACCGGCGGCGCACCTGCAAGAGAAGAAAGAGAGAGGTAAGAGGAGGAGGGAGAAGAGGAGAAGGGAGAGGAGGAGAGGAGATGGGGCGCGCGGCTGAGGAGGCTTGCCGGAGTCGAGCCGGAGGGGGGCGGCGGCGGCCTCGGGTCCGCGGGCGGCGGGGGTTCCACGGGCGGCTTGGAGAGAGAGAGAGGAGAGAGGAGAGGTTGGTGGAGGAGCTCCCTGGGTCGTCGGATCGCGAGATCTGACGGTCCAGGATTGATCTGGATCAAATTTGCTAGAAAAATGGGCAAAAGCGAAAATTGGGGCTAATGTGAGGGGGGTGGCTGCAAAATTTGGCTCAGGGAAACCCTAGAAAGGGGTGGGAGTGTGGTGGTCTTTATATAGCCCCGGTGACTGGCATTTTGCAAAAACATCCCCGGTTTTTCTCTCGCGCGCGCGGTGCTCACGTTTCTGACCGCCGGGGGTCCGCAGTACCTCCGATTCGGGTAAAACTTCGAACTGCGCGATCAGCGCATCGAGCCGGAGGCGTTCACCCCGCGTTAAAACCGTTCCGAAAACACTTTCCGGCGCGTTATAAAAATATCCCGTTTAATTATTAAACGGAGTTTTTGTTCCGTTGGCTACGGCTGGTCTCGTGCGGTTTTCGCGACGGTGATCGGGTGAAACCCGGTGTCGCAAAGGTCGAGTGTCAGGTGGCAAGGGTCGGTCTCCGTCCGGTACGAGATAAGAGGGGGGAAAATAATCGCCGATCGATAAATCGGGGATGCAAACACCGCAAACAAATCAGACAATCAAACAATTCACATCGAAAACAAATTTTTTATTTTTTTTTGTGAAAACTGGGCTGTTACACATCGTTTCTTTGAAAAAAGGTCCTCTCCTTCCCTTATCTCGTATTCTTCTCTGCTTGTGAAATCAGCGAGATTCGCGGAGAATCAAGACTGTTTACATCAAGTCTCTTTTCCTTGATACATTTCTCTTATTCTTTTGCAAAAAGCCAGAGGTCATATATTAAGTGGGCCAAATTTTTAGAAAAGTAATCTTATAATTCAATTTTTTAAAGATATTAAAGTCTTCTTTCTCCTGCATCCACCAATGAAGCGCCTTGAACAAACCCTGTAGTCGCCTATAGGCCTCTGTCTCAGGAGAGAAAACTTGTTTAAACTGAAAAGATTGTAGAAGTAGCGGTCGATACGTCATTGATGTAGATCAGAAAACGCCGATGAGCGCGATCTGCGTAGCAAATCTTCAACCCTAAGAAGAAAGCAACAAAGAGGGCTTGCCCTTCCGGCTAGATGGTGTTAGAAAACATAAACCTTACACACTCTTCGACGAGGACAAGACTGACGATCTTCATCATCGAAACTGGAACCGAAGTACCAAGACGTACAACCATGTTGTCCGCTCTGTAGCACAACACGACAGAAAGAAACCTGCAGGAAGAAAATTCCGAACCCGAAGATCTAGATCAAAGGACACATCATCTTCAAAACACATTTCGATGATACCAGGAAGAATCACCGAAACGATGGCAATGCGAGAATACCTTATTCCACTTTAAGAATGACACGAGCGTCTTGCCACCGCCAAACGAAAATCTATCTAATGCTCCAAATGATGGACACTATGGTTCCCATCGATAAATAAGGCCTCCTCACACACCCAATCGACGAAGTCAATTGTGACGCCCCTAAAATCAATCTGTGTATAGTAATCATACTCGCAGGGTACACGGCTGAGATTAGGTTGCCACGGTGAGAATATCACAACACAACACTAAACGACTGGTCTCGTGCGGTTTTCGCGACGGTGATCGGGTGAAACCCGGTGTCGCAAAGGTCGAGTGTCAGGTGGCAAGGGTCGGTCTCCGTCCGGTACGAGATAAGAGGGGGGAAAATAATCGCCGATCGATAAATCGGGGATGCAAACACCGCAAACAAATCAGACAATCAAACAATTCACATCGAAAACAAATTTTTTATTTTTTTTGTGAAAACTGGGCTGTTACACATCGTTTCTTTGAAAAAAGGTCCTCTCCTTCCCTTATCTCGTATTCTTCTCTGCTTGTGAAATCAGCGAGATTCGCGGAGAATCAAGACTGTTTACACCAAGTCTCTTTTCCTTGATACATTTCTCTTATTCTTTTGCAAAAAGCCAGAGGTCATATATTAAGTGGGCCAAATTTTTAGAAAAGTAATCTTATAATTCAATTTTTTAAAGATATTAAAGTCTTCTTTCTCCTGCATCCACCAATGAAGCGCCTTGAACAAACCCTGTAGTCGCCTATAGGCCTCTGTCTCAGGAGAGAAAACTTGTTTAAACTGAAAAGATTGTAGAAGTAGCGGTCGATACGTCATTGATGTAGATCAGAAAACGCCGATGAGCGCGATCTGCGTAGCAAATCTTCAACCCTAAGAAGAAAGCAACGAAGAGGGCTTGCCCTTCCGGCTAGATGGTGTTAGAAAACATAAACCTTACACACTCTTCGACGAGGACAAGACTGACGATCTTCATCATCGAAACTGGAACCGAAGTACCAAGACGTACAACCATGTTGTCCGCTCTGTAGCACAACACGACAGAAAGAAACCTGCAGGAAGAAAATTCCGAACCCGAAGATCTAGATCAAAGGACACATCATCTTCAAAACACATTTCGATGATACCAGGAAGAATCACCGAAACGATGGCGATGCGAGAATACCTTATTCCACTTTAAGAATGACACGAGCGTCTTGCCACCGCCAAACGAAAATCTATCTAATGCTCCAAATGATGGACACTATGGTTCCCATCGATAAATAAGGCCTCCTCACACACCCAATCGACGAAGTCAATTGTGACGCCCCTAAAATCAATCTGTGTATAGTAATCATACTCGCAGGGTACACGGCTGAGATTAGGTTGCCACGGTGAGAATATCACAACACAACACTAAACACAAAAGGATAAATCAATATGTTACAATACCAGGGATCACGAGGATCCGAATACATAAGTCATACAAGCCATAATATTTGAGTACAGACATAGTTAGTCAAGCTTTGCCTTAAGAAGGCTAGCACAAATGACATCAGAGATACAGATCGAAAAGGCGAGGCCTCCTGCCTGGGATCCACCGAACTACTCCTGGTCGACGGGGAACTCGACGTCGTAGTAATCGCCTCCAGGGTACTCCTGCTCCTGGGCTCCAACGTCGGCTGCAACGGCCGATCAGGCAAAGCGAAAAGGGGGAAATAAAGCAAAGGTGAGTATCTAGCATACCCGCGAGTCTTACGTCCGCTACTAAGCATTTATGCATTGTATCAAAAGGAAGGGGAGGCTATATATAGTGGACTGCAAGATAGAAATTAGAATAAGGGTAAGAAGCTAGGCCTATCGAAGACTAGCATCTTCCGACGAGTCTTGCAGCATGAGGAGACAATAGCCAACAGTTCATTTAAAGCATAAAGTAACAATGCAACAGAAGTTTCCACAACATTGTATAATAGTAAGTTGTAATAATTAGCAATGCCTCCGAGTCCACCTCCTCGACATCCCAGCAAACAAGAAAACTCGGAACCATATAGTTTAATAATAATAGTTTGTAGTGGTAAGATCCAGCTTCAGCATAAAGCGTCCTGTTACCGTGGACACGGCTATTCGAATAGATTAATCTTCCTTGCAGGGGTGCACTTGTGTTACACTACACGCACGGATCTCCAGGGTGGTGGGCACCTTGTTAGGGAACGGTCCACCGAGGCTATCCGAGACTCCATAGCCCATCTTTCAAACTCAACAGAGAGGTCATCCGCCGGACTACATCCTATGTACGCGGGGCTTTGGACCCTAACCCCGACGTACTCCTGCACGGTGCGAGGCTGGCCGGTGAAGTTAAATCAAAGAAAATACAAATCACACTGCCGCGGAAGATAAGACAACACCACTTCCCGGCGCAGGCCGCGGTACTGCTAACGTCTGAAGAGTCCTCGGACGAGACCATGAAGCAGGGGAGCCCATAACTCGTAATTCCCACGGGTAGGTAGTGCGTACATGGCATATGGCCAACTCAAGACATCCACCGAACCTTTAGTCGTTTTATTAACTTGCGGGGCAACCGTTATCATTTCCTCGACTTAACTGACCCGCGGACAACGACAGCAGTCAGGACCACCAGTACATCGGTGCCTGCCCTGTCGTCCCACCAAGTCTCTGCGGTTACCAATAAGGTGAACCGTCTCCTTACCTTGTCTCGCGTGTGCTCCTAGAGGAGCTCGACTTTCGTGGTTTTGTAACTCTCGCGGCCAACGATCAGGGGCCAAGCACACCGGTACACTGGTCGTACCCTCCCTGTCGTCCCGTCGCAATACCACTCGCGGGCACCGTTGGGTCGCCCGACTTCTTACCTGAAGGACAACCGTTGCTCATGTACCTAGAGCGACTATACAGAGTCAGCAACGAGTGGAGTACAAGGATCACTCCTCGATAGCTCACACTTGATGGTGGCTCGATAGAGCCGAGGTAGGGGCCTTAGGCGGAGTCTGCATTGTACCGTACCTGTGCAGTTGTAATAAGTTGTATCCGCGCCACTCCCCTGAGTGATCACGACCCGCTATCTAATCCTAGCTAAGAATGCGCAGGGCTCACTGCTGAATATAATATATATTTATATAGGCAGCATAGGGTAAAGGAAGGTACATCAAGGGGCGACAAAAACAGGCTATGCAATTGAATAGGATTGTAACGTAGCAGCGGCAGTAATAATTCCTAGTGCAAGAAAGTACGGAAAGGTAGGCGATATCTGGGGAAGAGAATGGCTCTGCTTTCCTGGAAGCTCGGCGGTAGGGGTAGGGTCATCGACGAAGTAGTCGTACTCAGCAGCGGTGTAGTCGATGGCAGCAGCGGGGTCTACCGGAGATTAAGGGGGGGGGGAGAAACAGTAAATACAAAGCAAGCATGTACAAACAGATGCAAGACATGACAGACGCAATGCTAACGGTGTTCTAACGCAGTGCAATGCATGTTGCTCGGAGCGGGAATTCATCCGGGGATGAACTGCCAGCTTCGGGTGATTATCGGAAAGGGTGTCCGGAGGGGGAATGTACCCTGCCGGAGGAGTCGTGGACATCCGACAAACATGTGAAAGGTGTATCCGTGTTAGTTGATCCATTCTGAACAACTTTCGTGTTCAGAAGAAATTCATCCGGATAGTTTAATGGTATCAGGCAATCATCGGACAGTCGGTCCGGAGGGGGACAGTTCGATGTTCGGTATGTTAGAGGGGGGTGGTAGACCAATGGATACCGGATTGGTATTCGTTATATTTTTCTGATCAATTTTCATGTATAAAGTTTTTGAATCTAACTTACGGTTTAAAATATATTGATTTTCAAAGTTTTAATCATTTTAAAAGAATTTTTGAATTTCTTTTAATATTAAAATAGAAACATTATCCACAAGTCTATCCAGAACAGTGCTGACATGTGGGACCCATATGTCAGCCTCTGTTTATTAATAAATCTTTTATTTTAAATTAAACTGACTAGTGGGGCCCAACAGTCAGTGACTCGTTTTAATAATCCATTTAAATTAAACTAATAAGCCAGTGGGGACCATGTGTCATGGGCACACTGTTAATTTAACAGTTAAACTAATCCAGTAGTTTAATTAAGTAGCTGAGCCCACATGTCAGTTGGTCAGAGAGGTATTTAACTCAGTTTTATTCAACAGTGGGTTTAGCCGGGGTGGACCCACATGTAAGTGGCACACAGAGCGGGATTAAGGCTTAATGAACCTGCTGACACGTCGAGCCCACCTAGAAGTGACTCCGGCGAGCTCGCCGGCGACAGAGCTCCGGCGAACTCGAGCTAGCGCACGCCACAGTGCATGGTTTTGCTCGGGGTTTGATGCTATGTGACCAGTGAGGTGCGCTGCATCGATCTGTGCTGGGGGAGGGGGACGTGGTGGACGCAGCCGAGCGCTACTTCAACAATGGCGGAAAGCAGAGCTCGGGCGTCCATGGCAAGTCGAGCTACGTGAAGCAAACGAGCCAACTACCGCGCCAAATAGATCGTGCAGGCCAGCAGTAACTCGTGCATGCCAAAATTGTGAGCTAGGGCGGCTTTTGTGCATGGCTACGACGATGAACCGCGGCGGCCGGAGCAAATGAAAAGGGGATTTTGCTCTGGGACCTAGCGGGCGTCAACGGGGAGTTGGGGACGGTGATATTTCTCACCCTCATCACGCAGACGGTGGAAGTGAGCTCGGGGAGGGGTGGGGCAGCGGGAATTCGTCGTCGATCTCGCCGGTGCAGAGGAAGACGACGACCTCGATTCCGCTCGAGGTAGGCGCTCCGGGCTCGACTACTCAGCAAGGAGACGAAGAAGACAGTGGCGCAGCCTCTGGACACCATGGCGGGGTGGCTCGAGCTCGTTGGCCACGACTGGCCACGACAATGGCGACGACGGTGGCCGCACGATTTTTCCCGAGCGAGTGCGAGGCGAAACGGGAGGGGAATGGGGGAGGGCCGTGTCCAGGGGGTGGCTGGGGGCGTGCTTATCGCCTCCGTGGCACAGTAGAGGTGGGGGAGGCCGGAAGGGGCTCCAGCCACGGCGGTGCCGCCACGACGACGGGAGCAGGTGGTGATGGGAGGGGAGCAGGTGGGGAAGACAAGCCGGGGTGGGCTGGGCCGAGTGGCTGTCGCCCTGGGCGACAAATAATCTTTTTACTTTTACCCTTTTGATTTTCTCTCTGTTCTTTTCTTTTGAAATTGTTTTATTCACTTTTACATTTTTATAAAACATGTTACATATTTCTAAAATAGAGTTGCACTATACAACAGTGACACAAAAAGTTTGGGGGCAATATAAATTCATTTGCTATTTCATTTATTTAATAAATGCTCAAGGTGGGATTTTTAGGCTACTATTGGAATTGTTTGGATTAATTCATAGCTCACAAAAATACCCAAGTTGGTCCAATATGGTTCTATTGATTTGTGGCATTTTACAAAATTGGTTTCATAATATTTGGATGAACTTTCATCTATCACATTGTTTTTATTATCAATCAAAAGGAGTTTTGGTCTTGATTTGATTCCAAGTGATCAAGGTGCATTAGGCATATGGTTTTGAATATCAACCATCATGGTTTGAATATGATCAGAGGCAAAGTTTGATCAAGGCATGATTAGCAACCAGGATTAGCAACAGTAATATTTAACAGTCAAAGTGATTACTGTTACAGACACAGAGGGTGTTACAAATCTCCCCCACTATAGGAATTCTCGTCCCGAGAATTTAAGTGGTAGCGAGGAAAAGATTGGGTATTCATCGTGAAGGCGATCTTCGCGTTCCCAAGTGGCCTCATCTTTAGAATGATTCGACCACTGAACCTTGAGGAACTTGACGGTCTTGTTGCGGGTTCGACGTTCAGACTGATCGAGAATGCGGCTCAGATGTTCTTGATAAGTCAAGTCCTCTTGCAGCTCAATCATATCATGTTCCACTTCGCGGATAGGGTCCTTGAAGCAACGACGGAGTTGCGACACGTGAAAAACATCATGGACTTGAGAGAGGTTCGGCGGCAATTCCAATCGGTATGCCACGGGTCCACTTCGGGAAAGAATACAGAATGGGCCAATGTAGCGAGGAGCTCACTTGCCTTTGATCCCGAAGCGATGAGTGCCCCTCATGGGAGTGACACGAAGGTAAGCTTGTTCACCAGGCTGATATTCCATTTCTCGGTGTTTGCGGTCATAATTGCTCTTCTGGCGGGACTGAGCGGCATTCAAATGTTCACGAATGACGTGAACTTGATCTTCATCTTGCTGAATAATATCCGGGCTAATGAGTGCACGTTCCCCAGTTTCTGACCAACTTAGAGGGGTCCGACACTTACGCCCATAGAGGACTTCATAGGGTGCCATCTTCAGACTAGCGTGGTAGCTATTGTTATACGAGAACTCGACCAACGGAAGAGATTCCTCCCATTTCTTACCGAAGGAAATAATGAAAGCTCGAAGCATGTCTTCCAGCACTTGATTGACTCTTTCAACTTGGCCTTGTGACTGGGGGTGATAAGAGGTGCTGAGATGCAGAATAGTCCCCAAAGCTTCTTGGAAACTCCGCCAATATCTTGAGGTGAAAAGGCTTCCACGATCTGAACCGATCTCCAACGGAATACCGTGGAGCGACACGATTTGGGCGATATACAATTCTGCTAACTGAGCAGCCGTGATCTTCTCCTTGACTGGTATAAAGTGAGCAACCTTGGAGAACCGGTTGATGACGACAAAGATAACATTGTTACCTTTCTGTGATCGAGGAAAACCGGTGACGAAGTCAATCTGAACTTTGTCCCACTTCCATACAGGAATTTCAGGTGGTTGTAGAGTTCCAGCGGGTTTTTGATGTTCACCCTTGACGCGACGACAAACGTCACATTCAGAAACATATCGGGCAATGTCTTTCTTCATGTTAGGCCACCAGAATTGCTGGCGAATTTCTTGGTACATCTTGGTGCTTCCAGAATGAATGGACAACGGGGTATCGTGAGCCGCTTTCATGACCTTCGGGGTCATATCCAGGTTCTCATGCCTTCCCTTGCTGTGAGTAACCACTAAACGGTTCTTGTAGAACACCGCACCTTTGCTATCAATGGTGAAAGGTGAGGGTCTTCCATTGGCGATATCACGCTTAATCTTGTGTACGAAATCATCATAAAATTGTATAGCCTTGACGGATTTGACGAGATCCGGTTCGATAACCAGGTTATTTACATAACCTTGAGGAACATTCTCGAGGTTTAGCTTGCGTAGCTCTTCATACAGAAGTGGCTGTTGTATTTGAACTTCATGTAGCAGCCCAGATTTCACAAAAATTTAAAAAAATTGTTTTCGGTGTGAATTGTTTGATTGTCTGATTTGTTTGAGGTGTTTGCATCTCCGATTTACCGATCGGCGATTATTTTTTCCCCTCTTATCTCGTATCGGACGGAGACCGACCCTTTCCACCCTGACACTCGACCTTGCGACACCGGGTTTCGCCCGATCACCGTCGTGAAAACCGCACGAGACTAGCCGCAACCAACAGAACGAAAAACTCCGTTTAATAAGTAAACGAGATATTTTTATAGCGCGCCGGAAATTGTTCTCGGAACGGTTCCAGCGCGAGGTGAATGCCGCCGGCTCGACGCGCTGATCGCGCAGTTCGAAGTTTTACCCGAATCGGAGGTCCTACGAACCCTCGGCGGTCAGAAACGTAAATACCGCGCACACGAGAGAAAAACTGGGGATGTTTTTGCAAACTACCAGCCACCTCGGCTATATAAAGACCACCACTCCACCACCCCACTTAGGGTTTCCCATGAGCCAAAATTGCAGCCACACCTCCCAGATCTGCTCCCATTTTCGCAATTTTGCCCAATTTTCGCCCAAACCCTAGCCCCATCTGATCTGGATCGTCAGATCCGGAGATCCGACGGCCCAGATGCGCCCTGGCTACCCACCTACCCTCCTCCTCTCTCCTCACGCAGCACCCCGCCGCCTGCACCGTGGAGCCGCCACGCGCCTCTGGCGAGGCCACGGCGAGCCGCCGCCACCCCGTGAGCTCCTCCCAGCCCGCGCCCTCTTCTCTCCTCCCTCTCCTCCCTTCCCTCTCCTCCTCACCCGTTCGCCCTTCCCCTGCAGGAGCAGCCGCGCCGGCGCCGCATGGACGCCATGGCCGCCCCGCGCCCGAAGCTCCCACACCGCCCTGGCCTCCACAATTGCGCCCGAGGCCGCCGCCGTCCCCCCTCTCGCCTGGATCCGCTGCGGCCCGGCCCTGCCTCCTCGCTCCACCGCACAGGCTCGCCGGCATGCGCCGCAGCCGGCCGCCGGAGCCGCCCTTGTCGGCCTCGTCCAGGAGGGACGAGCCAACCGCAGCCGTCGCGCCACCTGGGCCGGCCAAGCCGCGCGGCCCAGCCAGCCACTCCAGCCAGTGGGCCTCAGCCCGCAGTGGTGAGGCTGCCGCTCCTTTTTTTTATTTTTTTTCTCTGCTGCGAGTTGGGCCTGGTCAGTAGCAGATTCGGCCCGTTAGCTATTTTTTTTCCTTTTCTAGTTTATTTATTTTGGCAGTTTGTAATAGCTTTTGCGGTAGCTATATCTTTTCAACAGTAGCTCGGATCGCAACGCGTAAAACGTGAAACTTGCTTAGTTTTTTCGTGTAGTTTAATAAAATGTTGCTTGTTGTCATTTTTTACTTTGTTTACATGTTGTTTACCTGCTAATTACACTGCTTGCCACTGTAAACTGTTTCTTTAATAACTTTTTAACCGTTGCTCCGATAAAAATGTTTCTTATATGTAACTTGACTTGAATTGCATGTAGATTGTGTTTATGCTGCTTTTGCTTGCTAATAACAAATATAAAATTACGTTTAGGGAAAAACAGTACCAAACATTATAATTATCGTGGGGTCCGTGATAGTTGCCATGTATAGGTTTTGCCCCCCACTTAAAGTGACTAGATTAGATAGTTTATTTTGATTCACCTCTTGCCATGTTTGTGTGCTATGCCATGCTTCTGTGCTTGCCATGTTAACAACTTTGTTGATCACATGTAGCTAAACAACTTGAACCACCATAAACGTGCGGTATCGTCGTGTGTGACGAGTGCTCCACTTAACCTATTAGTAACCGCTCTCGATGGTAGGTGCGATGTCTCGTGTTGCCTTCTTGTTGATCCTTGCTCGTGTTTGCCTCGTAGTAATAGAGTGCTTGCTCGTTGATTGCTTTCCAGTGTTTACCACCTTGTGTGCTCTTGGGGTCACCTTCGGCGACGTTGCGAGCGTGCGATCGACTATACCTTCGGAACCCGACTTATCAACAGGCAAGGACTATACATTACTTATGATCCATTCTATTTCAACCGGCGGTTTGCATGCTAGTCTAGGTTAGGTTCGATGTTTGATCCTACCACATGTTTACAGCCTCTTTCAAACTGATACAGCCATGTCCCCTCCCAGCAAACCTTGTACTGCTATGTTACTATTGCTCGTTGCTCAGCCTCTGCTTAGTATGCATGCTTAGGATGCTACGATGTTTCCCTGTTACTCCTTGGTTTGGGATATCACATTATTATATTGTTGTTGATGATATGATTATTATAATGTTGACTATATTCGACGAAGGATGGAAGGTCTAGGCTATCCCGCCCCGACGCTTTGTTCCATTCGAGTCACCTAGGATCCGAGTTCCGGGTATTGGTTTTAAGACTGAGCATGCCTAACCGCGTGTGGTATGCTATGGGGTCCCCTTTTCTTACCTACCTAGCTTCAAACATTTCTAGTGGTGGCCCAAGCTGATTTTACCATTTGAAATCGTGTGCTTAACTGGTCTGCAGCCAGTGGATTTAAAACAATGTGGGCCAGCGGGACAGTGTTCCTGTTGGTCCACACTTTGCGGAGCGCGGGATGCCTACCTGCTTTGCAGATGTCATTCCAACCTGACGCGAGACGGAAGAGGCCAATTCGAGAGACGACCGACTCTTGAGTTGGGTGTCGACTCCCCGGGGGCCACCCGGATTTGTTCGTTGTTAGTTAGAAGGACCTGTCGTTTCGGATCTCTCGGAACTAAATCATAAAATGGTTGCCTGTGATGGGTAGCAACTGAGAGAGATGGGCGTGCGTGTGGAGCCTTGTAATGGGCAGTTGGTACACCCCTGCAGGGTTAAATCTTTTCGAGAAGCCGTGTCCACGGTTATGGACGACTTGAGACCTACTCCTTGTTCATAGACAACAACTACTAAGATAATCATAATTAATAACTTGATCACCGTGTGTGTGCCTTGACTGTTTCTTCTTCGTCGGGATGCGAAGAGGAGGACAAGGATAGGATAGGTGTTATGTTTGCGTAGTAGTTGATAGCAAGACTTGTTGGAGGAGATTCCTCATCGAATTCTTGGCTTCTTATTTTACTCTCTAGATCGTTAGCCACTTCATAAATGAAAGTGCGGCAGAAACCTCACCACTTACCCCATCCTTACCGTAAACTACTAGTTGTCCTAGAATGACGAGTGATGAAGTCCTTGCTGGTTCAGTTGACCACTACAGTTTGATGCTGAGTACTTCTGTACTCATGATACTACCCCAAACTCTTTTCACGGTTCTTGATCGACAACAGGTGTGGTGATCGACGTTTCACGTGGAGACTCGACGATGACTAGTTAGGCGGATCCCGGCGGAGGGCCTGGACTCGTGTGGTTATGGGGATCAATGATTTTCTTTTGCCACTAGGCATTTGATTGTAGTCTGTACTCAAACATATATCTTCCGCTGATGTAATGTATTAAGGCAGTTGTATGCCGATTGTATGAGATGTTGTATCCTTGTATCTGTAATGTTGTGATATCATGTTGGAAATCTGGGGCATATGGCTTCGTCATATGTCGCGGTGGGGACGATATGTGCTTCGTCCCAGGATCTGGATGGAAACATCTAGATCTGGAACAGTACCGCATATCGGGCCTTAAACTTCAAGGTCACTACAGTAGGCTTTGCGTCTCAAGGCATCGGCCATCACATTGTCTTTGCCAGGGGTGTAATGAATATCCATGTTGAAATCGGCTATTGTCTCGAGCCATCTTTGTTGGCGGAGATTCAGATCTGGCTGAGTAAACAAGTATTTCAGGCTTTGGTGGTCGGTGTAGATCTCGCAACGATTACCGACGAGGTAATGTCGCCACAACTTCAATGCATAAATGACCGCTGCCAACTCGAGATCATGGGTTGGATATTTTTCTTTGTGAGCACGCAACTGACGAGAGCCATAAGCAATCACTTTGCGCTCTTGCATTAGGACACAGCCTAATCCTTGACGAGACGCGTCGCAATATATCATGAAGTCCTTCTGAGTATCAGGGGGAGCGAGCACCGGGGGAGAAGTTAGCTTTTCCTTGAGCGCTTGGAAACTTTCTTGACATTTATCTGTCCACTCAAACTTGACGCCTTTCTGAAGCAGATTAGTCAGAGGCCTGACAATCTTGGAAAAATTCTCAACTAAACAACGACAATAGCTAGCGAGCCCGAGGAAACTGCGGACTTGCTTGATGGTCTTGGGAGGAGTCCAGTCAAGAATAGCCTGTATACGTTCTGGGGTGACGGCAATGCCATCCTTGGAAATCACATGTCCAAGGTAGGTTACTTCGGGAAGCCAGAACTCACACTTAGAATACTTAGCGTAGAGTTCGTGTACTCGAAGCTTTTCCAGTATAAGACGAAGATCTTCATCATGTTCTTCTTCATTCTTGGAATATATCAATATATCATCCAGATAAACCACGACGAACTTGTTGAGGTACTCCATGAAAATATAATTCATCAATCTGGAGAAGGTGGCTGGAGCATTGGTTAAGCCAAAGGACATGACAGTGTACTCGTATGAACCATAGCGAGTAATGAAGGCAGTCTTCGGAATGTCCTCATCACTTACTCAGATTTGGTGATAACCCAACCTCAAGTCGAGTTTAGAAAACACCTTGGATCCGGCAAGTTGATCATACAGATCGTTGATCCGGGGAAGTGGGTATTTGTTCTGGATGGTGGCTTGGTTAATGGGCCGATAATCTCGGACCAATCGGTTTGTCCCATCGCTCTTCTTGATAAAGAGCGAAGGTGCTCCCCAAGCAGAGGAACTGGGGCGAATGAATCCTTTCTGAAGTGCCTTGTCGATTTCCTCCTTAAGTTCAAGGAGTTCATGTGGCGGCATCTTGTAAGGACGCTTGGCAATAGGACCAGTGTCTGCCTTCAAGTCGATGACGAATTCGACTTCTCGGATCGGGGGTATTCCTGGCAGTCCTTCCGGGAAGACGTCGAGGAAATCGCGAACGACTGGAACATTCATCATAAATATCTGCATTTCAGCATTACGGGTAATTCGGGTGGTGTGGTTAACAATCTCGCCGGAGGGGTGAAAAAGTTGAACAGAACTGTTGCCACAATACAGTGCGGCATCGTGGACTTTCAACCAATCCATGCCCAGAATGAGGTCTATGGTGGAAGACTTCAGGAGGATGGGCGTAGCAAAGAATACAATTCCTTCGATTTCAATGGTGGTGTTTGGCACTAGCATGGTGGTTCGACATTGGCCTATCGGGGTGCGAACAACCATCGGTGGTTCCATCGTTTCATACTTGAAGTTATGCGAAAATGCAAATGCTTCTGACATGAATGAATGCGATGCTCCTGTATCGAATAAAACAGTAGCAGGCACAGAATTAACGAGAAGGGTACGCATCACGGTAGCGGGTTGTTGCTGAGCTTCTTCAACATTAATGTTGTTAGCCTGTCCACAAGCATAAGCAGCAGAGCCAGTATTATAGTTGGGGGTCCTGTTGTTTCCACGACCATTTCCGCGGCCAGCGGGGTGAACTACCAGTTTCTTCTGTTTCTGGGGGCACTCTCTGGAAAAATGCCTAGGTTGGCGGCACGTGAAGCATAATCCATCCTGAGGACGAAGGGGTGTAGCATTGCATGGTGGAGGTAGAGCTCTCGGCATCTGCGGTGGCGGAGGCAGACGGGGTGCATCATAAGACGGCCTTGGAGCAGGGACAGGTGAATGGGTCACACTGGTAGGGAGCCAGATACGACGCTTCTGTGTTGCGCCCGAAGATGAGCCAACGTCACGATAGCGTTTCAGTGAGTTCTTGTGCTCCATCTGGGCAGTCTCGATGGTGATAGCCTTGTTCACCATGGTGGCGAAGTTGGCGAAATCATGAACGGCAAGAGCGAGCCTGAGGTCTGGATTGAGGCCACGACGGAACTTCTGCTGCCTGCGAGCATCAATGGTGATCTCTTCTTCCGCGTAGCGAGAGAGGTTGAGGAACTCGCGCTGATAGGCTTCAACAGTCATGTTTCCCTGGGTGAGGTTGTGGAATTCTTCCCCCTTACGATCCATGATCCCCTGAGGAATGTAGCGGGCGCGGAAGGCGGACTGAAATACATCCCAAGTGATGACTTCTCCGACTGGCAGTGAACGCTTGTGGGTGCTCCACCACTGAGCAGCGGCGCCTTTCAGGTGATAGGACCCAAAGTTCACATAGTTGGCTGTATCAACATTAGCAGACTCCAGCTCGTGAGTGATGTCGCGAAGCCAGTCATCAGCATCCAACGGTTGAACAGAAGTTGCGAAACATAGTGGGGTTGAGGCGGGTGAAGTCGTGCAGAGTCACGGTGGCATGCTGATGGTGGTGCCCATTTTGATTCGGCTGGGGGAACTAAGCCATGACATTCTCCATGAACTGACGGTTTAGCTTGAACTGCTGCATCATCCCGTCCATGTAATCTGGCGGCGGAGGTGGGTCGTTGGCAGCACGACCACGTCCACGACCACGACCACCACGACCAACCATCCTGCTAAAATTTAACAGGGGTATTTCAGTGATGAAAATTTAACGAGATACCGGAATCAAACCTGAAGTAAAGCGACAACGAAGAGGAGGCGCGGATATATAGGAGTAGTCATATAAGACATACACATTCACACACGGAGTCAATCGAAAATCGGGCAGTGTAACGTCGTAGAAATTAAGGAAAAAGGACACACTAGGCGGCGCGCAGACCGCGGTAAGGATTACACGACGCGACATAGATTCCACTATGTCAATCACGCCGCAAGAAAACTGTTGGCCACAGGAGTAAATGCCAGAGAACGCGCGGCCTTCCCGGAATGAGAATGGGATCCGCGGTCTGGGACCTGGGGTAGAACTCCTGCGACACGACTCAATCAATGGGGTAGCACCAGAATGCCGGGTGGAATCAAGAGAACATGATCCTAATGTCAGAGTTAGTAAAGCTTACCAGCAAGCATAAGAGAGCAGAGTCCCAGAGCATAGGTAAGGATAAAAGGATCCTAATACCATAGATATCACACGTAGTAACATCGACGTGGGCCCGTAAGCCAAATATTAAGTAAGCAAAATAGTTTTTCATAGTCTAGACTCAACTCGACCAAGTAGTGGTGGGGTGGCTTTCTACAGGCAGTCGGCTCTGATACCAACTTGTGACGCCCCTAAAATCAATCCGTGTATAGTAATCATACACGCAGGGTACACGGCTGAGATTAGGGTGCCACGGTGAGAATATCACAGCACAACACTAAACACAAAAGGAAAAACCAATATGTTACAATACCAGGGTTCACGAGGATCCGAATACATAAGTCATACAAGCCATAATATCTGAGTACAGACATAGTTAGTCAAGTTTTTCCTTAAGAAGGCTAGCACAAATTACATCAGATATACAGATCGAAAAGGCGAGGCCTCCTGCTTGGGATCCACCGAACTACTCCTGGTCGACGGGGAACTCGATGTCGTAGTAGTCGCCTCCGTGGTACTCCTGCTCCTGGGCTCCAATGTCGGCTGCAGCGGCCGATCAGGCAATGCGAAAAGGGGGAAATAAAGCAAAGGTGAGTATCTAGCATACCCGCTAGTCTGACGTCCGCTACTAAGCATTTATGCATTGTATCAAAAGGAAGGGGAGGCTATATATAGTGGACTGTAAGATAGAAATCAGAATAAGGGTAAGAAGCTAGGACTATCGAAGACTAGCATCTTCCGACGAGTCTTGCAACATGAGGAGAGAATAGCCAACAGTTCATTTAAAGCATAAAGTAACAATGCAACAGAAGTTGCCGCAACATTGTATAATAGTAAGTTGTAATAATTAGCAATGCCTCCGAGTTGACCTCCTCGACATCCCAGCGAGGAAGAAAACCCGGAACCATACAGTTTAATAATAATAGTTTGTAATGGTAAGATCCAGCTTCAGCATAAAGCGTCCTGTTATGTGGACACGGCTATTAGAATAGATTAATCTTCCCTGAAGGGGTGCACTTGTGTTACACTACATGCACGGATCTCCAGGGTGGCGGGCACCTTGTTAGGGAACTCTCCACCGAGGCTATCCAACACTCCATAGCCCATATTTCAAACTCAACAGAGAGGTGATCCGCCGGACTACATCCTATGTATGCGGGGCTTGGATCTTAACCCCGACGTGCTCCTGCACGGTGCGAGGCTGGCCGGTGAAGTTAAATCAAAGCAAATACAAATCACACTGACGCGGCAAATAAGACAACATCACTTCCCGGCGCAGGCCGCGATACTGCTAACGTCTGAAGAGTCCTCGGACGAGACCATGAAGCAGGGGAGCCCATAACTCATAATTCGCACGGGTAGGTCGTGCGTACATGGCATATGGCCAACTCAAGACATCCACCGAACCTTTAGTCGTTTTATTAACTTGCGAGGCAACCGTTATCGTTGCCTCGACTTAACTGACCCGCGGACAACGACAGCAGTCAGGACCACCAGTACATCGGTGCCTGCCCTGTACTTATATAGGCAGCATAGGGTAAAGGAAGGTACATCAAGGGGCGACAAAAACAGGTTATGCAATTGAATAGGATTGTAACGTAGCAGCGGCAGTAATAATGCCTAGTGCAAGAAAGTACGGAAAGGTAGGCGATATCTGGGGAAGAGAAGGGCTCTGCTTTCCTGGAAGCTCGATGGTAGGGGTAGGGTCGTCGACGAAGTAGTCGTACTCAGCAGCGGTGTAGTCGACGGCAGCAGCGGGGTCTACCGGAGATTAAGGGGGGGGGGAGAAACAGTAAATACAAAGCAAGCATATAAAAACAGATGCAAGACATGACAGATGCAATGCTAACGGTGTTCTAACGCAGTGCAATGCACGTTGCACGGAGCGAGAATTCATCCGGGGATGAACTGCCAGCTCCGGGTGATTATCGGAAAGGGTGTCCGGAGGGGGAAGGTACCATGACGGAGGTGTCGTGGTCATCCGACAAACATGTGAAAGGTGTATCTGTGTTAGTTGATCCATTCTGAACAACTTTCATGTTCTAAAGAAATTCATCCGAATAGTTTAACGGTATCAGGCAATCATCGGACAGTCGGTCCGGAGGGGGACGGTACGATGTTCGGTATGTTAGAGGGGGGTGGTAGACCAACGGATAGCGTATTGGTATTCGTTTTATTTTGCTGATCAATTTTCATGTATAAAGTTTTTGAATCTAACTTACGGTTTAAAAGATATTGATTTTCAAAGTTTTAATCATTTTAAAAGATTTTTTTGAATTTCTTTTAATATTAAAATAGAAACATTATCCACAAGTCTATCCAGAACAGTGCTGACATGTGGGACCCATATGTCAGGCTCTGTTTATTAATAAATCTTTTATTTTAAATTAAACTGACTAGTGGGCCCAACAGTTAGTGACTCATTTTAATAATCCATTTAAATTAAACTAATAAGCCAGTGGGGACCATGTGTCATGGGCACACTATTAATTTAACAGTTAAAGTAATCCAGTAGTTTAATTAAGTAGCTAGGCCCACATGTCAGTTGGTCAGAGGGGTTTTGAACTCAGTGTTATTTAACAGTGGGTTTAGCCGGGGTGGACCCACATGTAAGTGGCACACAGAGCGGGATTAAGGCTTAATGAACCTGCTGACACGTCGAGCCCACCTGACAGTGACTCCGGAGAGCTCGCCGGCGACAGAGCTCCGCGAACTCAAGCTAGCGCATGCCACAGTGCATGGTTTTGCTCGGGGTTTGATGCTATGTGACCAGTGAGGTGCGCTGCATCGATCTGTGCTGGGGGAGGGGGACGTGGTGGACGCAGCCGAGCACTACTTCAACAATGGAGGAAAGTAGAGCTCGGGCGTCCATGGAAAGTCGAGCTACGTGAAGAAAACGAGCAAACTACCGTGCCAAATAGATAGTGCATGCCAGCAGTAACTCGTGCATGCCAAAATCGTGAGCTAGGGCGGCTTGTGTGCATGGCTACGACGATGAACCACGGCAGCCGGAGCAAATGAAAAGGGGATTTTGCAGTGGGACCTAGCGGACGTCAATGAGGAGTTGGGGACGGTGATATTGCTCACCCTGATCACGCAGACGGTGAAAGTGAGCTCGGGGAGGGGCGGGGCAGCGGGAATTCGTCGTCGATCTCGCCGGTGCAGAGGAAGACGACGACCTCGATTCCGCTCGGGGTAGGCGCTCCGGGCTCGGCTACTTCAGCGAGGAGACGAAGAAGACAGTGGCGCAGCCTCTGGACACCGCGGCGGGGCGGCTCGAGCTTGTTGGCCACGACTGGCCACGACAATGGCGACGGCGGTGGCCGCGTGATTTTTCCTGAGCGAGTGCGAGTCGAAACGGGAGGGGAATGGGGGAGGGGCGTGTCCAGGGGGTGGCTGGGGGCGTGCTTATCGCCTCCGTGGCACAGTAGAGGTGGGGGAGGCCAGAAGGGGCTCCAGCCACGGCGGTGCCGCCACAACGACAGGAGCAGGTGGTGATGGGAGGGGAGCAGGTGGGGATGACAGGCCGGGGTGGGCTGGGCCGAGTGGCTGTCGCCCTGGGCGACAAATAATCTATTTTATCTTTACCCTTTTTATTTTCTCTCTGTTCTTTTCTTTTGAAATTGTTTTATTCACTTTTACATTTTTATAAAACATGTTACATATTTCTAAAATAGAGTTGCACTATACAACAGTGACACAAAAAGTTTGGGGGCAATATAAATTCATTTTCTATTTCATTTATTTAATAAATGCTCAAGGTGGGATTTTTAGGCTACTGTTGGAATTGTTTGGATTAATTCATAGCTCACAAAAATACCCAAGTTGGTCCAACATGGTTCTATTGATTTGTGGCATTTTATAAAATTGGTTTCATAATATTTGGATGAACTTTCATCTACCACATTGTTTTTATTATCAATCAAAAGGAGTTTTGGCCTTGATTTGATTCCAAGTAATCAAGGTGCATTAGGCATATGGTTTTGAATATCAACCATCATGGTTTGAATATGATCAGAGGCAAAGTTTGATCAAAGCATGATTAGCAACCAGGATTAGCAACAGTAATATTTAACAGTCAAAGTGATTACTGTTACAGACACAGAGGGTGTTACATCAATGAAGAAGGAGGAGGCCCAGGATCTACCGGTGGAGGAGGATGATAGTGCTGGAGATCCCTAGATCTCCTTTGGCTATGGGCTTGCATCCTGTAAGTAACTATTATTTTCAATATGTCCTCCTAGTTCATTGCTCCTGCTCACAATACTTTGCGTCTTCATTTGAAGGGTCCTACAATAAGCGTACTAACTGGTGCAAGTTAGGACTTGTCTCTCGAAATGTACATTATTTGTAGCTCAACTGTTTTGTCCATTTTCCATTTCTACCCCACTCAAATCAGTGTAACAAACCACTAGCAAACAAATCCTAATTTATACACAAAATTGCATTTTTAGTTTATTTTACCATTGTGAGAAACTTTTCAACTTTGTTTTTTTCCTAAATGAACGTGACAGAAAAATGCCACAGAATTTTTCATGTCATTTAAAAGATTTTTTTGATTTTTTTTCATCTTTGTCTCATCTTTGCAATTTTGCCCAAGTTTCATTGTTGACCCTCTAAGCAAGCCCTCTTGTATTTCATCATGTTTTGCCTTTTCTCAAGCCCCCGGCTAAATTTCATGAATTTGACATTGTAGTTCAAAAGGGTTCGAATTTAATTCAGACATATTTGAATTTACTTAAACATTTTTGTCCCAGACCATTCCCATCATTATCAATAAACCATGGAACCCTAAATCATATTTTTATATAAATTACTATCTCCATTTGCTATTTTTCCTAAGACATTTTAAGTTTTTGTCTTTTATTATTAATAAAAGTGGCAGAGAGCTTCTAGGCACTTGGGCCATTTTATTTTGCCTCGGACCATTTAGGCTTGATCCTTTCCCGAAGAGGCGCAGACCCTCCCTAGCCGTTGGATCGTCATACAGTGGCCAGGAAGGAGATGAGTATGGGCACACAAACTCCCCCCTCATCCACATGGTATGAAGGAGGAGGGGATGCCCTTCGGTGCCACCACGTCTACGTTTGCGGCTCCCTTTTAATCGCCTCTGCGTGCTCTCCACATTAGCGTGACATAGCCAACTTCATTCCTTCGCTTCTTCTTCCATGCGCATCGCCACCATCTTCCGTTCTTGTCGGGGTGATGACCCCCGGTAGAGTCTAGGAGGTGAAAATAACCTTTGAAGACAAACAGGGCGGCTCAACTCCGTCAACCGACTAGACCTCTGGCCGGTTGACGGTTGGGCCCAGTCGACTGGCTGGCGGGCTGGCAACAGCCGGCACGCTCAGAGTCAGCGCTTGCCACGTCCTACCGTACCAAGTACAGAGGTGTCCAGCGGGTACAACTCATCGGGGCAACCATCGCCCGGACGGCCTGGCACTGTAGCTACGTGCTACACCTATTTAGATGACCCTATATCCCACAGGCTACGTGCTATGCCTACCCCGATGACCCTGTATCATATGGGCTACAGTGCCCCGTATAACGACGGGGAACACATGCTACAGGGGTCCGTTGTCGTCAGGCCCCACGAGTAACATGACTCGGCAACCGGCGGGCCCCATCCATGACGACATGGCATACTGGCTACAAGGCTCGCAGCCTAAGAGACCCACACAAGACCGAATACACTGACGACAGGGGTCCACCCCCATTTCCTAGACATATTGTAACATAGGAGGTCGATTATAAGACCCCCCCTAGGAGCCCTCCATGAAAAGGGTCAGCTCATTTATCACTCTCACTCAGACTTACTCGAGCTAGCAAGGAGAGCAGAGAGATCCCTCTTTCTTTCTCCCCCATAAAACTCAAGGAGAAAATCCGTACACTTGTGTGCTTGATAATCATCCTAGCAGAAGTAAGGGTTTTACCTCCACAAGAGGACCCCGAACCGGGGCACTTCACTGTGTCATACAGTGTTTGTGCCCAATCCCGTACCCGGCACTGTCGGTGTACATGGGTTCCAAACCACTTGGATGAGTCACTGATACGTCCCAAACGTATCGATAATTTCTGCTTGCTCCATGCATGTTTTGTGTGATATTGCTATGATCTAGATACACTTCCATACACTTTTGATCATATTTGGACTAACCTATTAACTCTGTGCACGCCAGTGACAATTTCTCTTTTCTGCTATTTTTTTATTCCAGGTTTCCCCCATATTAAAAGTGCTCCAAAAATTCGGGAAAAATCGGATAAAAAATCAGCGCATCGGAAGGCTCAAGAATACCAAATGAGGGCCGGGGGCCCACCACCAGGTGCCCAGGCGTCCACCTGGCGCGGCCTAGGGCTTGGCCGCGCCAGGGGATCGCCTGGATCTCTGGCGCCCCCTTCGCCTATATATCTCCCGTGACATGAAACTTCCGAAGACAGAACCCCTTTTCGCAATCTCGCCTCTGTTCCGCCGCCTCCGCGCTTCCAAGATCGGGAGCACCAGCAGACCTCTTCCCGGCACCCTGCCGGAGGGAGGATCGACCTCCGGGAGCTTCCCCTCCACCATGGACGCTTCCTGGATGTGCCGTGAGTAGTTTCCTTTGGACCATGGGTCCGTGATCAGTAGCTATGCGATGTTCTCCTCCCCTCTTTGTTCTTCATGGTTTAGACCTCGTGAGATGCCCTACATGATCGAGGCACATATGTAATCTTTCTGCCTTTGCTATGCCGAGTTTGATGGGATCTGATGGATTATGAGATTATGTTCAGATTGTGATAAAGTGATATATTTGGTTCTTATCTTTTATATTTTTGTTCCTAAGTAATTCTTGCATGTTCTCCGTTGCTGTTTGTTGCTTTGGCCAAGTAGTAGGTAGTGACTCCAAGAGGGAACGTTATGCTCGATTGTGGGTTCATGACCCCTGATGACACGCTTGAGTGACAGAAACATGAGTCTAGGGGATGTGCTGTTTCCACAAGGGGGAAAACAACGGTGCTTGTAACCGCGGTTGCAAGGATTGTTTACTGTACGCAAAGTTCTTTTTAATGCAGTTGTCTGTTGATTTGGGTTTACACTTTGGGTGGGGCTCGCAACTTAATACGAGCGATATGTTCTAGATAGATATCTCAAGGTGGATGATTAGTAGTAGATGCAGTTGGATTTTGGTCTACTTATTTTGGCGTACTGCCCATGCTTTTGAGCCTCTTCCTTTTCTTTGTAGCATAGTTAGCATTGCGGTGCGTTTATAATCCTGTCAATTGCCCATCTGTAATTTGTTTACCTCGCATAACAGTTTTATCGTCTTTTTGGAGAGAGACATCACTAGTGAACATCACGGGACCTCGGTCCATATTCTCATCATTGTTTACACGCTTATTTACTTTTCAGTATTTACTTTCCGTTACTATCATCATTATCATTATCCCTTGTGTTTGATCCTTTGTAAACAACAAGACCGGAGAGATTGACAACCTCTCGGAACTTCGTTGGGAGCAAAGTTATTTGTGTTGTGTGCAGGTCCAGGTCAAGGAAGCAACGTTTGTCGTAAACGGTGCCATTGTTTTCTTGCCACCTACTTATCATTGCCGGAGTCCTACGGGAGACAAACCCTATCCTCTACATAGGGGAAATTTGCTGCTATCCTACATCTCACCTTCCACTTGGGGTAACCATCGAAGGGCGAGAAACCATTATCATCATCTCGCACATCAGTCACCCCATGGCATATGTCGTTATGATACCACGATAGTTGGCGCCCATCGTGGGGCCTCTTGCAGCGTCGATCAAAGTTATGATTCAGACGGGACCACTCATCTCATCCATCGAGCGCGTCCCTTACTTCCTGGTCATTCGTTTCGGGTGACATAAATGTGTCAACGACAACACGATGTTCATATGTTCCAAACGTATCTATATTTTTTTCCTATTCCATACTTATTTGGTTGACATTTGTATATGTTTTGATCCAATGCCATTTTATTTCTGTTATTGTCTATGCATATGACCCGCGATTAAGAAAATAATAGAAATATCTAAATGATGGTGCACAATATCGGTCAGCTAGAGACCACCGGTTACTGGATCTAGTCATACGCGAAAAGTATGAAATGATGCGTATTTGGAGAAATTTAAAGTAAAAAAGGGGTTGCTCTTTCAGAAAAACTAAAATAAAGTTGAGCCAAAAGGTCCCGATTCAAGATAAATTCATGAGGAAGGGGTATCTCTTTAGGATCCACCCAAGCGTATCGCAGAAAAAGGTGTAAAATCAATATGCTCAAAAAATTCAAAAAAATCCTAAAATTCTAAAGTTCCAGAAGACACCAGAATCACCGAAGAGGGACCATATGGGGTACACCCCCTGGCCAGGAGACCTGAGGGCGTCACTAGGGGTGGACCGCACCCCCTGGCTTCCTTGTTGGAGGGGTCACCCCCTGGTGCCCCTCTTTCGCCTATTTATTCCCCGATTACCGAAAACCCTCCGAGCGGAGTTCTTTTTCCAATAGCCATCTACATTTGGTCGCCAAAGTGATTCTTTGATCACGAGTCCCTATAGTACTATCTCGACAAACTATCGGAGGATATAATAATCATCCTTGGAGGTCTCTTCATCTACCATGCTTCCCTCCCAGATGATCCGTGAGTAGTTCCACCTTGGACCAAGTATCCATGTTAGTGGCTAGATGATGTCTTCTCTCCAATTTGATCTTCAATTTTTAGACCTTGTGAACTGCCTATCATGATCAAGGCACATATGTTATAGTTGCTATGTTGTTATGTTGAGTTTGCTGGTATCCGATGGATTAGAGATTATGTTTGGATTGTAGAAGTAATATATTTGATCTTCTTTTATATTGTATTCTTGATTGTTCTTGCATGCTCTCTGTTATATTTTGTTAATTTGGCTAAGTAATATTTTATAACTCCAGAGGAGAGCTTTGTGTTATATAGTAGGTTCATGCCTCATCTTGTCAGCGCTTCAGTGACAGAAACATGCAAGTACCGATGATGTGTTGTTTCTACTAAGGGAAAAACTGTGGTTCCTATGGATATTTTGCTAACAAGTGTTGCTTACATTATGCATTGAGTTTATAGAATTTGTCTGTTGCTTTGGGTTTTTGGCATTTAGTTGTTGCTTGCAACTTAATACTAGCGAGATATTCTAGATTAGACTTCTCAAGGTGGATATTTAGAAGTAGATGCTTTGGATTGAGGTCTTCTTGCTTTGGAGTAATGCCTACAAGATTGCACCTTGCACTCTGTACTAACATAATTAGCATTATAGTGCGTTTATAATTTTTTCAATTGACTAGCTGTAATTTGTTCACCTACATAAGTTTTATCGTCTTTTGGGAGAGAGACATTGACGAGGATCGGCCTCGGCAAATCCCATGGTAAGGTACTGATGACCCACAAGTGTAGGGGATTGTGATAGTCTTCGCGGGTAAGATAACCCAATTTATTGATTCAACACAAGGGGAGCCAAAGAATATTTATAAGCTTTGACAGTTGAGTTGTCAAGTATACCCCACCTGAAAGATATTTTCTTGGCAACAAAATATTAGTAGTGACGAGGATTGACCTCGGCAAATCCCATGGTTACGAACCCTGGGTTAGATCATAGAGGAGATGTGCAGGTTGGCGATACTCGTCGGCTAATAGGAGAAAACACTTCCTGGTCGATTGTATTATAATGGAGGTGATTACAGTGGAGGTCGAGGCGAGATTGCTCAGGATTGGAAGTGTTTGCTTGAATATTCGATGCCCTATACGTCCCCTCTCCTAGCCTTTATATACTAGGCTGGGTTAGAAGGACTCCGTCTAGGTTTACAAAGAGGGTTTCCTAATCTAACTTCAGTCTTGGACGCCTAGTCGCGGTTTCCATGATTCCCGAGGACTCCTTATGGCGGTTGCCTCCAGTGGGCCAGGTGTGGGCCGGTCGAGGCTTCCAGCGGTCCCTCTAGCTTGATATGCACCACGTACCCTCATCTGTAAGAGTCATGGGGTCACCTCCCTCGTCAGTAGCCCCCGAGTGCTTGGGGGACTCGAAGAGTCGCGCAGGGACTCAAATCCTTGATCGCTTGTCTTCATGCGTGCAGTGCAGCTGCGAGTCGTCGACTGTCAGCCACAAAAGATAGTTCATTCGAGGGATGATAAGCTAGAGAGGCTCAAGGTAGTCGACTGGTCGAGCCTTGGTAAATTGGTAGCAAACACCTCAAAAGCCCAAAATCAAGCCGCGTCCCTCGACACAAACTTGGAAAACAACCAGTGTCTAGCAAGTCCATGCCGCCGGTCTCAGAAAAATAGCCTTGACGCGTCCGTCATTGGCTCAACTTACTCATGCATTGCACATTGAAAACGTCGGGAGTGAAGTTGCAGCTGTGGCAAGTCCCGGCCCGGCCTACTGCGCAACAGGGTCTTACCTACGCGCTAAGCTTGCACGACATCTGGGGTGTAATGTATCGCCACCCAAGCATCATTTTTCTGAGGCGCGGAGCCTAATTTAGACGTGCATCCACTTGGAAAACAAATCAAGTGGACGAATAGTAGTCACTCGCGGAGTATTGATGAGCTCAAGCGAGGAGTCGATAAAATCCACACCCACGCAGATGGTCATCGAGTGGGATGATCATGTTTGCACCCACGCGGCACTTCGAGTGCTTGGGTGAATTGCTCTTTTGGATGCTTGACCAAGCCCTGCTTTCTTGTGAGAGTAATTACTCGAGCGCTTCATCATTCTTAGAGTGAGGGAGCACCTGAAGTCTACAGATGTATTGGTCCTTGTAGGCGTAAGCGACTGCTCGAGTATGTTGTGGCCTGCGGGGTGAGGGAGCACCCGAACTCTACATGCATGCTTCTCTTTGATGGGGGGGGGGGAGTAACCACTCGCGGCCTCAGGGCTTGATCTTACTCTGCTTTTGTAAGGACGGGGCGCTCCCGATGGGAGTAAATTTTTTGAGAATGCGGTCAAAAGTTTGGAGGAGAAAACTAGGGAATCTTTCCACTGTTTTGCTTTGTGTAATGACTTGCCCTGGATCAATCTTGTCTGAACTGCTGCAATGTTAAGTTTTTGCAACGATGTTGTTGATGACGCGCTTGATGACGGGGGTGTGCTTCTGCACCGTCACATCCTCTATGCAGTCATAATGACGTCGTGTGGAGCTGCGACCGTTTGGGTTTCTGATGCATGTATGGGAAACGCGCGAGGATTTGATGTCTCCTTTTAAATATTTGCGAAAATGCGAAGAGGCATCTTGCCTTGGAGTCGCGCGTTCCAGCGTTGAGTTAATGAAGATGCTGATTGGATTTCCACGTGGCATGCTGGCTTGCCCTAGTCCGTCTATAAATATCTGTTACTTGTGCGTGTTTGGCACCATCTCTTCGTTCTCCTTTCCTCCTTCTCTCAGTTTCAGCAAACCGCATGTCGTCGATATGTAACGGCAGATGCCATGGGGATGGCTAAAGAGGGGGATAGACCGAGGTTAGTGTCGCTGGTACCGGAAGCGAGAATGGGAACACACGGTGAGACACCACGATGTACCCAGGTTTGGGGCTCTCCGTAGAGATAACACCCCTAGTCCTGCCGAGCTAGCTATATGAAATAACTCTGGCTACAATGAATGCTCCTTGAGCTGTTTGAGAGGAAGAAGAAGAGGGCCTCTGGTCTCTACTCTCTCCTTGCTCTCTCTGGCGGGTGAGATTGTAATAACTGCTCCGTCGTCCCTCACACAGGAGGGGTACCCAGGGCTCTTATAGGCCGAGCCCAGGGTACAAAAGTAAATACACAAGAGGAAGGGCCCAGCTGTCTGTCTCAGATCGGCTAGGGACCTAACATCGTGCTTCTCCGGATGACCCGGTGTAGACTTGCGGCTCGCCATACTGCTATCCGTAGACCTCGGTAGTGAACAGTGAGGCTAGACACTTAGGCCTGTCGGCCTGTCCGCATGATCGCCGCTGGAGGAGACCGCACGCCTCTGACAGTCCCGATCTTCAGGGATTGCGCATTGAATGCTCTTGTACTAGGTGTCCGATCTGGACCTCTGATCGGACGCTGCTCTTCTTACTTCGGCCGGATGCTCCTGGATGAGGCCGATTTCGCCTTCTCCGGGGCAATCGGCCCTCACTTGGAACAGTTCGGCCCACTTCTTGGTTACTCTTGTTTAGCTCGGCCTTGATTAGATCAGTGACCATTAGGTTGGTGATCTTTGCTTTGTTGAACTATTTCCCCTGGGTGACCCTACCCGGGGGTCATTCCCCCGACAGTAGCCCCTAAAGCTGCGGAGGTCCCGCCGAACTCAGATATGGCGAGGCCTGCACAGGTTCCTTACAAAATGCTCTCCTTGTTTCTGACCGATTGCTCCAATAGGCCGGTTGCTTGCTACCTGCCGATTGCTCTTGATCTTCCGATTGCTCTTGATCTTCATATGAACTGCTCTCAATGGGCCGATTGCGCTTAATTGGCGGATTGTGCTTGACTTCCTCGACCGATCCGCCCAACGGTTGGTTTGACTGGAATGTTGACCGAACTTGCCGCTTCGAATTCGCCGAAGATTATGGGACGTCGTGCCACGATTTGACATGCCATAACCGCTGCCTCGACCCACGCGTGCACGTCCCGTCCCATCCGCCGGATCTTCTGTGCTCCGAACTGACGCTGCTCTGTGGATACACGCGGCCACACCGTCTGTCAGATCGGCACACCCGATCCCACTACCTCCTTACCGCGTCTTTAAATATTCGACGGGGTGAGAGATGCGTCTCGCACCCCTCACTCCATCCTCTTCCTCAAGTTATCCTCCTTTGCCTCCGCCGACGCACCGCTTGCCCCGCCGTGCTGCTGCCGTTTCCTCCGACGCCCAGAGCCGCCGCCCCGAAGACTGGGCTGCCGCACTCCACCGCCCTTGCCACCACTCCTCCTCCACCACCATAGGTGGGCTTGGATCTAGATTTCCTCCGCCTCCGCCGCCTTCTTCTCCGCCGGCGCCGCCTTCTTCCTCGTCTCCGTCTCGCTCCTCCTCGCCCACCACGGAGTCTGACGCCTCCATGGGGGACGACGCCGCCGCCTGCTCCCAGAGGGGAGCTTGGAAGGGCTCCAATGTGACAGAAATGAAGGTTGCGCTCCTCCACCGGTCTCGCAAGATCCCGGCGGACCTTGATTTCCGCATTCCCGGTGACAAGATCGTGCCCGCGCCCCGGGATGGCGAACGCGTTGTCTTCCTTGCGCATTTCGAGCACGGATTTGGGATCCCGGTGAGCAACCTTTTCCATGACTTCCTCGCCTTCTACCGCATGCAGCCGCACCATCTCGGAGCAAACGCCATTATGCTGCTCTCCACTTTTGTGGCATTGTGCGAAGGCTACCTCGGAGTCTGGCCCACCATTGGGCTCTGGTGCCGGATCTTTCACTTCCGCAGCTTCCAAGTGGGCACTAGTGTGCACACTGTCAACCCTAAGACCAAGAAGAAAGAGGAGGTCAAGGTGATGGACGAATGCGGTGGCGCCACCATCTACCTCCGCCAGGTCGGACTCTATCCTCATCCCCAACTGCCTCACTCCATCAAGAACTGGCAGACGGGGTTATTTTATGTTTACTCACCACGGAATCAAGATTTGCTGAATCTGCCCGAGTTCTCTCTGCCCCCGCCGACTGCGAAGTACCATTGGGCTGAGAAACCGGGGGACGGGGATACCGATCTGGATCGCGAGATGGCCTATATCCAGAAGCTGATGGAACAAGGGCTGCAGCCCGCCGATCTGGTGGCGACCTGGCTCTGCCGCCGAGTGCTCCCACTGCAACGCCGCTGCCATCGGATCTGCGATATGCACATGCGCCGCGACCCCACTCGGATTTCCACCTTCCGAATAGAAGAAAAAGAGTTCTTCCACCGAATCAACAACATTACCAATCTTAAAGTTACTGAACCTTTCGAGTTCAGACTGAAGCCATTCAGCCGATCTCGGCCCTGCCCCGAGGTATGCTTCAATTATGACCCTTTGCTTTAGCTTTTTTCTTTTCTTCATACTAATTTTGATCGGATCCTTCTCCTCAGGAATTTCTGGCCTCTAGGCTCATGCAGGATGGACAGTCCGCTTCGGGCTACCACCCTGACCGAGCTGAAGAGGACGTCCAGGACTTGGAGCTTCAAGAAGAGACCGAAGCCCGAACTGCTTCCCTCGGACTTGGCTTCAAGAAGTCGGGTGAGTCTGATTCCCTCGTCAAACGCTTCATGGCCGAATGGGGTAGTGATTCTGATCCTCTTGGTGACCTCGGCGCAGAATCTGAACCCGCCGAACAGACATTGCCGAAGGGGAAACGCCCCCGACCTGATGATGCCGGCCCCTCCAAGATTTCCAAGAAGAAAGGGAAAACGGGCACGCGCCGAGCTGCACCTGAAATTAGTGGCCCTGTGCTTTCTCCTACCCCATTGAATATTGCTCGTCCTGGCTTTTCCATGGCCAAGTTTGCTGCTCAACTTCCTCGAGCTGCCGGGTACATATCTTCACATCTCCTGTTCTTCTTGACTTTTCCTGTGCTGCTTTGCTCACTTGTTTTCTTCTATCACAGGGTTGCCCGATCTGTGGACCCTTCCGGACCTGGGGGTGCGCTGACTTCTCCCCCTGCCCCCTCTGCCGCTCCTTCCCGCACGACCCCGACGACCTCGGCTACCTCCAACGTGTCTTTGCCTGCTCGCAAGAAAGGTGTTGCCGATACCCATAAGGCCGAGCGGGCCAAGAAGAAAGCTGCTGCTGCCGCGACCCAAACGCGACCGATCTCTCCACCGCCGGCCTCTGCTGCTCTTCCGACTGCTGGCACGCAGTCGGCCACTCCTGCTCCAACCACTACTGTTGCCTCTCCGATCCTGCTGGACCCTTCTGGCATCGCACATGTTGATGTGCCGATGCCAGATCGGCCTACCGCTGATGCTCCTCGGCCTGAGGCTTCTCCAGCCCAGGCCACTGCCGCCGACCCATCTCCCGCTGCTGGCTCGGGGAGCGCCGCTGCCATCTCCACCGAGCCCACTGCTGTTCTACCTACTGCTCCGCTTGTTACTCATGCTGCTTCCGGATCCAGTGCTTCTACAACACCATCCTCCGGTGTCCTTGTTCGCCAACCGCCATCTGGCCGCCAGCTCGTACTGGTCGACCGATTCCGCGAGGCATACTTTGGCACCTCCGATGTCTTGCCTGTCCGACCTGCTGCCGACTCGGCCACTCCTCCGCCTCGTGGCTCCGAGGACCAACTTCCATCCCAGCTTTTGGATCGGCTGGGTGGTCTTGCCACCGACATCCGACGCTTCGCCGATGCCTCGTTGGGTCAAATCCTTGCCTCCAACCACTCTGTTACTGTAAGCTCTCCTTTCAGTGGGGGCGCGCCTAGCGCACCCACTGGGTGTAGTCCCCGAGATTCGGGCCGATTGCTTGCAATCTGTCTGGATCTTCATTTCTCTTTATTACCTTATGCTTTTGCTTTAACTTTGATCGGCCCATTTTTCAGGCCATCTGTGATAGACGTAAAGCTGTATTTGAAGAGCTTCTGGCCGCTTATTCAGCGGGTCAGAAGTCCATTGCTGCTCTAAAGAAGAATGCCGATGCCCAAGCTGCCAAGATTCAGGAACTCACAGGTATCTTTTGCTTGTCCTTTCTTGCTTCCTCCGATTATGATTACATCCTTACTCCATTGCACACTTGTAGCCGCTGCCACTCGCTCCTCCGAGCTGGAGGCTGCTTAGAAGAGAATCGCCGAACTGGAGACCCAGCTCGGTGAGAAGAATGGCCAGCTCGGCTGCGCCGAACAAGACAAACAGCGCCTGGCTGCTGCTGAAACTGAGCTTCAAGCCAAACTTCAACGAGCTGCCGACGATCTTGCCGCTGCCCGACGCGCCCATGAACATGAACTTCAGAGGCTCTCCGATGCTCGAATTGAGGTTGAGGGCCAACTCATGAAGGAAAGGGATGCCGCTGTTAAACGTGCTGAGGACATGGACGCCCAGCAGATCATAGAGATCCAGCGTGACCAAGCTAGTGTTGATCTTGCCCACACCTGTCTCCACCGAGTGGATCTTGTAGGTAATTTTTGCTTTTGCCACTCCGATCTGACTTTGCCGTTTGCCGGACTAACTTCCTTCTCTGATTGCTCTTGCCATATGCCTGGACCCACTCCAACACCACCGCTGATGAAGCAGTTTCCGCAGCCCGCCGAGTGCGGGGTGTGGTGGTTGCTGCTGAGGTCGGCTGGGATGCCGAAGACTTCGTGGTTGCCCTGGATGCTCGGATTCCTCATGTGAAAGGTTCCATGTGCACATATAAGACTTGCATCCAGAAGTTGAATGACAAGTTGTTCAAGGGCAAGCAGAAGACCATTGCATTTGATAAGCATGAAGATGTTGCTCGGAGTTTGAAAGCTGTAGGCCGCCAGGTTGACCATATGCTCGACTCTGCTTTCCGATCTGGGGTGCAGACCGCCCTCTCTATCGCGAAGAGATGGTATCCTGGAATTGATCTGCAACTGATGACTGCTCTACGGGAAGGTTCGGAAGAATCCATCGGCGAGCTCTGGACTCAGATCTGCCACATTGCCCGGGAGCTTGCTAATGGTATGGATCTCCTGGAGGTCACTCCCTATGTTGATTCTGCTGGCCAGCCGACTGGACTTGCCTCCTTCAGCGACCTTCTATACACCACAAGCGAGGAAAAGGCGCCCCAGTCCCGACCTGCTCGTCAGGTCGGCAGCGAGAACTCCCACTCTTTAGATTACGCCGATGACGATGCCGAGGAAGAGAGTGAGGGTTCCTCCGACGGGCACTCGGTGAGCGCCGCCCAGGATCCCCCTCGCGATCAAGCCAAGACCACTGCCTCTTCCGCTCCCGAAGGTGCCACCAGCACGGCTCCGACCGCTCCCTCCGCGCCGGATGCGCCGGATGCTCCAGATGCACCAGCTGCCTAAGCTCGGCACACCGACCTCGTTTCCTGCTTTTGCTCGATAAACAATTAAATTCCAAGTGCGCCCGTTGAGGGCCACTTTCATGTAATGAACACCATTCGGCCAACTGGCCCTATCTTTGCTTGTGAACTTATTCTTTGCCTAACTAATCATGGCATTCCGCCTTTGCGTTTTTCAACCGATTGCCTTTTTCTTTGCCACTTGTTCTCTCTTGGTCAAAACTCTCACCAACCTTACAGCCGACCTGCGGTCTGTGGTCGGATCGGAGAATAGATCTTAAAATAATTTTTTGACAAATACTTCTAGGTTCCCAGTTTTTCTCGCAAAGGTGAAAGTTTCATAGCTGGACCGCTTGCAATCGGCGGGTTGTGAACGGCTTGCTCCGAACTAGATATACTTTGAGTATAAACTCTCCGATTGACAATTCTGTTCGGCCGCATCCCCCCGACATTACAGCCGACCTGCGGTCTGCATTCGGTTCGGATCAACTTTCACAAAACCCTTCACTCGTTTCGCTTTTTCTCAAAGTATACCATTTTTGGGGCAACCGGCCAGTCCCCGGGTCTGCTTTTGCTGACCCCGGAACTGAAACGTGCTAAAACAAATAATTTCATAACTCCTGCCGAATGCAGTCTCATGGACGCATGGCTATTCTCATTGATAACAATTCCACAAAGGGAGGGGATAGAACAATACCATTCAACTGAAAAACTGACATAACAGCTCGGCGTTCCAAGGACGCTCCGTTTCTTGCCCCGAAGTATCCACGTATCGGGTCGGCTTCCTAAGATCAATGAGGCAATACGCATTGTTTCTGAGCGCTCGACTGACGACGAATGGACCTTCCCAAGGATAGGATAACTTGTGCTGGCCATCCGATTTTTGTATTCGGCGCAACACCAAGTCACCCTCACGAAAAGCTAGGGGACGGATCTACTTGTTGTGGTAGTGACGCAGCTTCTGCTGGTATACTCTCGACCTGGACAAGGCCAGGAGGCATGCTTCTTCTCTCAAATCAACGCCGTCCTCACGAGCTTCCTTGGCTGCTGCTTCCGTGTATATGGCATAACGAGGTGAATCGAACTCAATATCGCAAGGAAGCATTGCTTCGGCGCCATATACTAGGAAGAAAGGGGTGAATCCAGTTGAACGGTTCGACGTGGTGCGCAAACTCCAAAGTACTGCTGGCAGCTCATCAATCCATGTGCCGGGTGCTCTTTCCAGTGGTTCCACCAATCTTGGCTTGATTCCGGACAAAATGAGACCATTCGCCCGCTCTGCTTGACCATTTGACTGTGGGTGAGCCACGGATGCGACGTCTAGCTGGATGCCTTGCTGGGAGGCAAACCGAGCTAGCGCCCCCTTTCCAAAGTTTGTTCCATTGTCAGTGATGATGCTGTGTGGCACTCCATATCTGACCATGATGTCTGCTATGAACCTGACCGCAGTCGGCCCGTCCAGTTTCTTGATCGGCCTTGCCTCTATCCACTTGGTAAATTTGTCCACTGCTACCAGTAAGTGTGTCATACCACCTCTTGCTGTTTTGAACGGCCCTACCATGTCCAGACCCCAAACTGCAAACGGCCATGTGATCGGAATTGTCTTGAGTGCTAAAGTTGGTAGGTGGCTCTTTGCTTTAAATCTTTGACATCCATTGCAATGCTTGACTAGATCTTCTGCCACTGCTTTCGCAGTCGGCCAATAAAAACCATGGCGAAAAGCCTTGGCGACTATTGCTATTGCTGATGCATGATGACCGCATTCACCTTGGTGGATGTCTCGGAGCAGCTCCGGCCCCTTGTCTTCTTCCACACATCGCTGTAGAACTCCTGTTGCACTTCGGTGCACCAACTCGTTGTTGATGACCGTGTATGCTCCAGATCGGCGCTGGATTTGCCGAGCTTCTACTTCATCTTCTGGGAGTATGCCATCCACCAGGAAGTCTCTGAATGGTTTTGCCCATGACGGTGCTGCCACAATCACCATTACAGTAATTGCTTCTGGCTCTGGTTGTGCGTCTGCCACTACTGGCAGATCGGAGGGGGAAGAGCCGATTGCATCTGGCATGGTTTCCTCAGTCCCCGAGCTGACGATAGTAGCCCCTGGTTCGCAATCGGAAGCCCCTAGTGCTGCCGAATGCTCCTTTGCTTTTTGCTTTTTTGCTTCTAGTTCTGCCATCTTCAGGTCGGTCGGAATAAAGATTGACTCTGATTCTGGGGAAGGCTTGATGGATGGATTGTGGATATTTTCTAGTGATATTCCTGGAAGAACTTCCTTTCTGGTGGATCCCAGCTTGGACAGTACATCTGCTGCTTCATTTTCAGCTCTGGGAATGTGATGGAATTCACACCCCTCAAAGAATCCGGACAACTGCTGCACAAGGAATCTGTATCGTGCCATATTTTCATCCTTTGCATCCCAAGTGCCAGTGCATTGCTGCACCACCAGATCGGAATCACCATAACATAGAATTCGCCGAATGCCAATCTCCTTGGCCACTCAGACACCGTGCACCAAAGCTTCGTATTCGACCACATTATTTGATGCTGCAAAGTGAATCTGCAGTACATATTCAAGCTTGTCACCTTTTGGGGAAGCGAGAACAACACCAGCCCCTAGTCCGGTCATCGTCTTGGAGCCATCGAAGTGCATTTGCCAGAACTGAGAGTCCGGACAGGGGGGGTATATACTGAGTTTCTGCCCAATCCACCAAAAAATCCGCCAGAACCTAAGACTTGACTGCCGTCCGAGGCTCATACTTGATCCCATGTGTTGCGATTTCTATGGCCCATTTTGCCACCCGACCGGATGCGTCCCGACTGCCAATGATTTCTGCCAATGGAGCCGAACTGACCACTGTGATCGGATGCGCCTGGAAATAAGGCTTCAACTTTTTTCCTACCATGTACACACCATAGCACATCTTCTGATAATGGGGATAGTTTTGGTTGGAGGTGGAGAGCACTTCACTGACATAATATACTGGCCTCTGGATCGGTTGCGCCTTGTCTTTTTCAGGACGCTCGACCACCATAACAATACTAACCACCCGATTGGTTGCTGCAATGTTGTCACAACCCTAGTTTTGGTATGTGCTTTTATTACTAGAAATAATTGCATCATGTTTAAATTTCTTGGTTTAAGAATTGGGGATTTGGAAAAGCCTCAAAAAGAATTTAAATAAAAGGCCAGATAAAAAGTTTTTCCAAAATTCCTCCAAACAATTTTGAAAAATCCTATAAATGAGTATGATCATTTTAAAAATGATTTGGAGTCAAAGCCATGCTCCTGGATTTTTCAAATATTCAAACAGAGGCTTGGAAATTAAATTTAAATGCTATTTGAATTGAAATTCAAATGTTTTGAATTTCAAAAATCTCCAAAACTTGGGAGTGACTAGTACTAGGTCACATATGTCCAAGATAAATATTTGGGGGTTTATAAAAATGTTTGGGTATTTTTTTCCAATACAAAACAAATAAAACAGAAAGCAGAAAAGGAAAAAAAATAAAAGAGAAAGGGCCGAAGCCACCCACCTCCCTTACCCCGGCCCACCTGGCCCAAACGCGGCAGAAGTCGGCCCAGCCTGCCAGGGGCAGGGGCGTCTTCAACCTCTGCCTTCTGGCAGAGGCGTGGAGCGGCTGCTCGCCGCGGCTGCCACGTCCTGCTCGCTCGGGGGGCTCCCCCGTCCTCATCTCTTCTCCGCGGAGACCCCCGTGCTAATCCCCTTCCTTTCCCCTCCTCTGGAACCCACTCCCCTCTCTCTCCCGTGCGTTCCTGCGAAGAACCGTACGCCACCGTCGCCGCCGTGTGCGCGCAGCCGTGGCCACCGTGCCCCGTTCACCACGCCGCCTTGTCCAGAAGCTCCACCGCACTCGTCTTCATCGCCACGCCTGATCAATTCGAGCCGAGGACCCCCAAGGACGACGCCTGCGACCTCTGTCTCCTTCACGGCCGCCGGACCTCGCCGTCAAATTCGTCGCCGACGCCGCCCGTTTGCCCTCCCCGACCACCTCGTCGTGCTCACGGTGAGGTCCTCTCCCGTTTCCCCCATCCCGCAACCGTCCCCGTGCCCCGGTGCCCTCCTTCCCTCACCAGCCGAGAGGCGCCGCCGCGGGCTTGCTCGCCGTCGAGCCCTTCGGCTTCCCCTTGGACGCCCAACTGCCCCACTGGATGCGTGTGAGCGCGGGGGGCCATTTGGTGGTCTCCCCGTAGCCTCCCGTGGCCGGAGTCGCCGACTCCAGTGGACACCGCCGCGGCCAGAGGCCACCGGCGGCTAACCTCCGGCCGGCCTGGCTAAACCCCCCTCTAATCCCCTCTCTCTCTCACTGACGGGTGGGACCCAAACCCCCCTAATCCCTTGTCAAAGTTATTTAAAACGGGATTAAACCCCAGAGTGGATGACAGATGGGCCCCGCGTGTCAGTTTGACCAGTCAGCGTCCCTGACGTCATCATGATGTCATGCTTGCGCAATAAACCCTTTTTCCTATTTAACAGAATTTCCAGAAAATGCTTAAATCTTTGAAATTATATAACTTTTTATCCATAACTCCAAATCAAATAATTTATATATGAAAAATCATCAGAAAAATTCAAGGATTCCAAATATCATACTTTCATGGATGAAAAACACATCTATAATGTTGAACCAGTAGCATTTAGCTATATGGCTTATTTGGAATAATTCAAAATAAATGTTTAAATCTTTTCAAATTAAATCTTTGCAATGCCAACCTTATCATATGAACATCAGAGGCAATTCATACACATGACCACATGATTTACCATATCCAAACATTAGCAAATGCAACTTTGGCTAAATTGAACCACATTTGGAGTTTGAATTTGAATTTCTTATTCAAATCAACTTCAATTAAATTCTTGAATGTGCATTGCAATGTGATGTTTATACTTTGTTGTCTCGGTGTTTGCTTCTTCTCGATAGATCCATCGCCGGACGTAGTCCCTGTTTTCTCCGAAGAGTGGCACCTCCCGAGTCTCGACAATAAGGCAAGCAAACCCCCTTTGATCATATCTATAAAAACCCAATTTCCCTCTTGTTCTCTTATGCATGATTAGGTGATTCACATGTTACCGTTCTTTCGCTAGTTGAACCCATCCTTTGCATGACCTATCCTTGTTACCACAGTATTAAGCAAACCTCAACCTAGCAGATACAAGATTGTTTGTGCTCATCATGTGGCCCTTCATCCATGATATGCTATGCACAGCTAGAGTTGTTTGCAATGAAGTTGATCCATCTGGGTGATGTATCGGGATGGTAGTGAACACATGCAACAAGGTGGTAACGTGTTGATGAAGTCACCCTAAAATAAGTGAACAATGAGAGGCTGTGTAGGAGTACACAGTGGGTTGTCTCATTTACACTGCCCTAGGCCCCGAGTTCTTGTGTTGTGATCCAAGACACAGATTACTACCACATGTTGGGCTCATTGACCCCTCTCGACCTATTAACTCACCCCGACTAAGGTCCAGGATTCGCATGGGTTAACTTTATTCTATTTGCTTACCTAACGTAGCACGGTTTTAGGCAAGCGCAGTACCATCCGTCGAGGTGGGCTTGTCGGACCGTCCATACATCGTCTGGGTCCTGAACGGAAACCCCGGCCGGATTCCCGATTGGGGTACAACTCAGGTAGGCGATTCCCTGGACTAGAGTTGGAGCCGTGAGGTAAGTGTCGTGGTACTATCCTCGCCGACACCGCTTGAAGGTGACGAGTTCTAGGCGATAAGTGGTAGCTACGTATGTGAAGAAGTACACCCCTGCAGGGTTAATGAACTATTCGAATAGCCGTGTCCGCGGTTATGGACTACTTGGAGATCTTTACTTGATTATTAGACAACTCAAATGGATACTCTAAAAACCGCAAGATAAGTGTGAGTGCTTTGGGTTGCTTCCTCGTGGGGAAGTCGAGGAAGGATCCATGGTTGTGTATTGTTGTGGTGATCAAGATTAGATGGACTCGTGTGCGCCTCTCATCTCAACTCTATGTAGTCGTAGTACATGATAGCCAAGTCAAAGCTTTCTGCATTACAACCCCACCCGCCTTTACCTTGGTACCTGAGCATGAGTAGTTTAGTTCTGACGTAAGTCTTGCTGAGTACAATTTTGTACTCACGTTTGCTTATTCTATGTTTTAGAGTCGAGACCACTGACCCTGATGGTGGCCTCCCCCTTCAAGCTCGACATCGACGAAGTTATGTAGTCCCAGACAGCAGCCTGGTCCCTCTGGAGGGTCGTTGTGTTTTCTTAAAGGCTTCTTAAGCCATTTGTTAACCTTGTCTTTACTAAGACATAATTTGCTTCCGTTGTTGTATGATGTAATGTTGGATCACAGTGATGTGATCTCTGCTTGTAACACTACTATATCTGCTTTGTTTAGCAGATGAAATAAAGCTATGAGTTTGTAGAGTTCATGTTATGTTACCTGCTGTTATACACTTGGCATGCATGCTGCGTGTATGTTTATATCATGCATGTCATGTGTGGGGTTCGATACCTTAGTTGTGTTCTCGCCGGCGGTCTTTTATACACCAAGTGGCCCTTAGATGTGCGCAGCTTGGGGCATCGCGATGCGATTGCTCGTGACTCTGTCACGTGGCACACTTTGTTGTATGATTGAGCCCGCCCGAGACCCCGACTAAGAGATCGGGCTGGAGTCTGTTTATGTAAGTGTTATGATTCAATCGATAATATGGTTGAGGCGACTTGTCTATGAGTATGGGATTTCACCACCCATAATCATTTAGACTTGTGAGCGGACGATGAGGACCCATCTCAGTTGATCATCTGGGCCTGGATGGGATGCCCCTCACGTTCGAGCTTTCCGAGAGTGTCTTGTACTTGGCCTTGTCTGCTTAGACAAGTGGGTATGGCTCTCGGCTCTCTATATGATTGAATTGTGACTGGAATTACATACGCAAACCCCGGGTCCCGACAGACTTGGTATCAGAGAAGGACTGCCTGTAGGATTAGTAAAACCTTGGCCGAAGTCGAGTCTAGCATTCTATAGTTATATAGTTACTTTGGGTATAAGGGAACAACGTAAGGCTTCATTTTTCTCCTTACCCTTATCGATCTGAGTTCTGAGTCACCCTCATCTTGTTCTACGGGAAGATAGGACTAGGCTCTTCTATGTCTATACTAGAACATCTCGTTGTTTGACTCTCCTTAGCTGTAGGATTGTTTTGGTTGTCTAGAGTCACCTTTCCATCAAGCCCTTTGAGAAGGTTCTGATCATTCTTGCAGATTGATTCATTTTCCACCCCGGTACATCCGTTATGCTGTCCGATTTGTCCCGTGTTTCCAGTGATTCCAATGCTTTTGCATTACAATCTTGTACGCTCTTAAATTGTATCATCTTTGCTTTGATTCCATCATAAATCCTACTCTGATTGTTGATTTTTATCACACAGAATGTCAGGTGGAACTAGATGTGTTGAATCTGGTCACAGTAATCAAAGTGGTGATGATGATCCTCCTTCACCGCCTTCTGCAGCGGAAATCATGATGGAGGCTGAGCGAAATCGACGTGATCAAACACGCCTTTTTGAGCTCATTGAGAAGAATACTTCTATCCAGCGAAATGCGGTAATATCCATCCAGGATTTTATCCTTTTGAACCCGCCGGTATTTCGATGTTCATCTGAGCCCCTTGATGCGGACGATTGGCTCCGTTCCATCGAGCGTAAGCTTGAGACGGCGCATGTTTCTCCAGACGATCGTGTGATGTTTGCGGCATACTTTCTGGAAGGTGCTGCTGGCGAATGGTGGGAAAGTTTTGTTGCAATGCAGCCTGATGGTCACGTAGTGACTTGGCAGGAGTTCCTTGATGCCTTCCAAGGGTACCACATTCTGGATGAGCTGATGGAAAGAAAGAGGGAAGAGTTCTGCACCCTGTCTCAGGAAAATATGACTGTTCATCAGTACCGGACTGAGTTCAATCGTCTTTCTCGTTATGCCCCTGAGAAGATATCAACCGATGCCAAGAAGCAAGCAAGGTTCCGCAAGGGACTTAACCCTGTCCTTCGTCATGATCTCAATCTCCTTGAATTCGTCAACTTCGAGGATTTGGTCAATAGATCATTCAGAGCTGAGCATGGAAATGAGGTCTTTGAAGAGTCTCTCAAGCGTGATCGTGATCTTGCTTCCTCTTTTAGTTTAGGTTCTCAAAAACGTCGATTTTGGATCCCAACTAGTTCCATTCCTTCGCACTTGATTCCAAGACCATCTCCACAAAGCAAGAAAACCCAGAAAGATAGTAGAGAGCTTGCCATACAAACTCCACAACCTAACACCCGTTTGTGTTACAAGTGTGGTAATCCTGGCCACATTGCCCGACAGTGTTCATTGCAAGAGAAGGTTCCTCCTCGTCCAAAACATAAAGCCAAAGCTAAGCCACCAAAGCCTTCCAAAGCCAAGTCCGCTATTGTTGAATATGGACGTGTGAACCATGCCACCATCAAAGAAGCCCAAGAGCATACGAAGGTTGTACTCGGTACACTTCCTGTCAACTCCAAACCTGCTTCTGTTCTATTTGATTCTGGAGCTTCTCATTCCTTTTTGTCTGAAAAGTTCGCACTCCTGCATGACATTTCATTCGAGGAGTTGCCTAACCCTTTCATGATTAAAACTCCAGGATCCACATGGCGTACCAGTAGGGTAAGCCATGACAATGAGATTGCTGTTGAGGATATTGTATTCCTTGCTTCTCTCATAGCCCTCAAATCTTCAGATATCGATATCATTTTAGGTATGGATTGGTTGTCCAAACACCGTGCCAAGATTGATTGTGCCACTAAATCAGTCCAACTCACTCATCCTTCCGGCAAGATAATCCATTTCACATCTCAAGGTTCAGAAACCCAGCTGTATTCATTGAATGAACATCCCCTTCCTAACCTTGAAGATATTCCGATAGTTTGTGATTTTCCGGATGTCTTTCCTGAAGAGCTGCCGGGAATGCCACCCGACAGGTCTATGGAATTCATAGTGGATCTTATACCAGGCACAGCCCCAATTTCCAGACGCCCATATAGAATGGCCCCACATGAGTTAGCTGAGCTAAAAACCCAACTGGATGCTTCGTTGGCAAAAGGCTTCATCCGCCCTAGCTCATCGCCATGGGGTTGCCCCGTTCTGTTCGCAACGAAGAAAGATGGAACAGAAAGGATGTGCGTAGACTATCGCCCGCTAAATCTAGTGACGATAAAGAACAAGTACCCACTTCCCAGGATCAATGATCTTTATGATCAACTTGCTGGATCCTCTGTCTTCTCCAAGATGGATTTGAGATTAGGTTATCATCAAATCAAAATCAGAAACGAGGACATTCCCAAGACGGCTTTTACTACTCGTTATGGTCTTTATGAGTACACCGTCATGTCCTTCGGTTTAACCAATGCCCCAACCAATTTTTCGCGCTTGATGAATTCAATCTTCATGGAGTACTTAGATAAATTTGTTGTGGTTTATCTTGATGATATTCTCATCTACTCGAAGAACGAAGAAGAGCACGCAGAACATCTTTGGCTGGTATTGATGAAACTTAGAGAGCATCGCCTTTATGCCAAGTTCTCCAAGTGTGAATTTTGGCTACCAGAAGTGACCTACTTAGGCCACGTGATTTCTGCAAAAGGTGTTGCAGTCAATCCCGAGAGAGTTCAGGCCGTCCTTGACTGGACTCCACCTGAATCGGTTAAGCAAGTTAGGAGTTTTCTTGGCCTAGCAAGCTATTGTCGCCGCTTCGTCGAGAACTTTTCTAAAGTTGCAAAGCCTCTTACTGAACTCCTCAAGAAAGATAAGAAATTCCTATGGACTTCCAAGTGCGAGGAAAGCTTTCAAGAGCTAAAGAGAAGATTGACTTCTGCACCCGTACTTGCACCTCCAGACACCAAAAGGGATTTCGAGATCTATTGTGATGCTTCACGGCAAGGGTTAGGATGCATACTTATGCAAGATCGACATGTGGTAGCTTATTCTTCACGCCAGTTGCGGCCACATGAAGAGAACTATCCTATCCATGATCTTGAACTCGCTACCGTAGTTCATGCCCTGAAGACTTGGCGACATTACCTCCTTGGTAATCGTTGTGAAATCTATACCGATCAGCAAAGCCTCAAATACATATTCACCCAGCCAGATCTTAATCTCAGGCAAAGACGCTGGATAGAGTTGATAAAAGATTACGACTTGAGTATCTCTTACACCCCAGGCAAAGCCAATGTCATGGCTGATGCACTAAGTCGTAAGTCGTATTGTAACAACCTCATGTTACAACAGTATCAACCACTTCTCTATGAGGAATTTCGAAAGATGAATCTCGAGATTGTTCCTCATGGATTCCTTTCCACCTTGATTGTGAAACCAACCCTTGAGGATCAAATCAAAGCTGTTCAACAACGTGCTCGAGGTATCCGACATATCAAACAGAACATTGCTAGCGGTAAGGCAAAATGTTTTACCCTAGACAATGAAGGTACTGTGTACTTCGAGAATAGGATGGTAGTTCCGAAGAATAGGAATCTAAGGCAGCAAATCCTTCAGGAAGCCCATGACACCCCTCTCTCGATTCATCCTGGTAGTACTAAGATGCATCAAGATCTACGCCAGAGATTATGGTGGACTAGGATGAAGCGAGAAATCGCTCAATTTGTTGCTGAGTGCGATGTTTGTCGTCGTGTGAAAGCAGAGCATCAAAGACCTGCTGGTACTCTTCAACCTTTAGCCATTCCTGAGTGGAAATGGGATAAAGTCAGTATGGATTTCATCACTGGCTTTCCAACGTCTCAGAAAGGAAACAATGCCATCTTCGTGGTCATTGACCGTCTTTCCAAAGTTGCTCATTTCCTTCCTGTTCGCGAGAGTATAACTGCTAGCCAGTTAGCGGATTTATATGTCTCCCGGATCGTTTCTCTCCATGGTGTTCCTTTGGAAATCAATTCAGACCGTGGAAGTCTTTTCACCTCTCGATTTTGGGAAAGTTTTCAAAATGCTATGGGAACCCATCTCTCCTTTAGCACCGCCTTTCATCCCCAGTCAAGTGGTCAAGTAGAAAGAGTCAATCAAATTCTCGAAGACATGCTCAGAGCCTGTGTTATCTCATTCGGAAAGAGTTGGGAGAAATCTCTTCCATACGACGAGTTTGCTTATAACAACAGCTTCCAATCTAGCTTGGGCATGGCACCCTTCGAATTTCTCTATGGACGAAAATGTCGAACACCATTGAACTGGTCAGAAACCGGTGAAAGACAATTCTTTGGACCGGATATGATCCAGGAAGCAGAAGAGAAGGTTCGCATTGTTCGTGAGCAATTGAAAACAGCCCAGTCTCGTCAGAAAAGCTATTATGATCATCATCATAGGCCAGAGAGCTAAGAGCTGGACGAGAAGGCTTACCTCCGGGTTACTCCTCTGAAGGGAACCCATCGTTTCGGTATCAAAGGCAAATTGGCCCCATGTTACATAGGCCCCTTTCGCATTCTAGCTAAACGTGGAGAAGTTGCCTACCAACTTGAACTACCGCCGCATCTTTCTCAGGTTCACGATGTCTTCCACGTATCTCAACTCAGGCGTTGCTTCAAGGACCCCATCCGCGAAGTAGACCACGAAACGCTTGATCTCCAAGAAAACCTGTCTTATCGAGAGTATCCCGTCCGTATCCTCAATGAAGCTGAACGCACCACCAGACGTCAGAAGATCAAGTTCCTCAAAGTGTAGTGGTCCAACCATTCTGAGAAAGAAGCCACCTGGGAACGAGAAGATCGTCTCCGAGTCGAGTACCCCACCCTCTTCCCGACTACTTCTGAATCTCGGGACGAGATTCTTTTGAGTGGGGGCGAGTTGTCACAACCCTAGTTTTGGTATGTGCTTTTATTACTAGAAATAATTGCATCATGTTTAAATTTCTTGGTTTAAGAATTGGGGATTTGGAAAAGCCTCAAAAAGAATTTAAATAAAAGGCCAGATAAAAAGTTTTTCCAAAATTCCTCCAAACAATTTTGAAAAATCCTATAAATGAGTATGATCATTTTAAAAATGATTTGGAGTCAAAGCCATGCTCCTAGATTTTTCAAATATTCAAACAGAGGCTTGGAAATTAAATTTAAATGCTATTTGAATTGAAATTCAAATGTTTTGAATTTCAAAAATCTCCAAAACTTGGGAGTGACTAGTACTAGGTCACATATGTCCAAGATAAATATTTGGGGGTTTATAAAAATGTTTGGGTATTTTTTTCCAATACAAAACAAATAAAACAGAAAGCAGAAAAGGAAAAAAAATAAAAGAGAAAGGGCCGAAGCCACCCACCTCCCTTACCCCGGCCCACCTGGCCCAAACGCGGCAGAAGTCGGCCCAGCCTGCCAGGGGCAGGGGCGTCTTCAACCTCTGCCTTCTGGCAGAGGCGTGGAGCGCCTGCTCGCCGCGGCTGCCACGTCCTGCTCGCTCGGGGGGCTCCCCCGTCCTCATCTCTTATCCGCGGAGACCCCCGTGCTCATCCCCTTCCTTTCCCCTCCTCTGGAACCCACTCCCCTCTCTCTCCCGTGCGTTCCTGCAAAGAACAGTACGCCACCGTCGCCGCCGTGTGCGCGCAGCCGTGGCCACCGTGCCCCGTTCACCACGCCGCCTTGTCCAGAAGCTCCACCGCACTCGTCTTCATCGCCACGCCTGATCAATTCGAGCCGAGGACCCCCAAGGACGACGCCTGCGACCTCTGTCTCCTTCACGGCCGCCGGACCTCGCCATCAAATTCGTCGCCGACGCCGCCCGTTTGCCCTCCTCGACCACCTCGTCGTGCTCACGGTGAGGTCCTCTCCCGTTTCCCCCATCCCGCAACCGTCCCCGTGCCCCGGTGCCCTCCTTCCCTCACCAGCCGAGCGGCACCGCCGCGGGCTTGCTCGCCGTCGAGCCCTCCGGCTTCCCCTTGGCCGCCCAACTGCCCCACTGGATGCGCGTGAGCACGGGGGACCATTTGGTGGTCTCCCCGTAGCCTCCCGTGGCCGGAGTCGCCGACTCCAGTGGACACCGCCCCGGCCAGAGGCCACCGGCGGCTAACCGCCGGCCGGCCTGGCTAAACCCCCCTCTAATCCCCTCTCTCTCTCACTGACGGGTGGGACCCAAACCCCCCTAATCCCCTGTCAAAGTTATTTAAAACGGGATTAAACCCCAGAGTGGATGACAGATGGGCCCCGCGTGTCAGTTTGACCAGTCAGCGTCCCTGACGTCATCATGATGTAATGCTTGCGCAATAAACCCTTTTTCCTATTTAACAGAATTTCCAGAAAATGCTTAAATCTTTGAAATTCCATAACTTTTTATCCATAACTCCAAATCAAATAATTTATATATGAAAAATCATCAGAAAAATTCAAGGATTCCAAATATCATACTTTCATGGATGAAAAACACATCTATGATGTTGAACCAGTAGCATTTAGCTATATGTCTTATTTGGAATAATTCAAAATAAATGTTTAAATCTTTTCAAATTAAATCTTTGCAATGCCAACCTTATCATATGAACATGAGAGGCAATTCATACACATGACCACATGATTTACCATATCCAAACATTAGCAAATGCAACTTTGGCTAAATTGAACCACATTTGGAGTTTGAATTTGAATTTCTTATTCAAATCAACTTCAATTAAATTGTTACAAATTAAACATAGATCACATCAGTACCATGCCATGTTTCATTCTTGAATGTGCATTGCAATGTGATGTTTATACTTTGTTGTCTCGGTGTTTGCTTCTTCTCGATAGATCCATCGCCGGACGTAGTCCCTGTTTTCTCCGAAGAGTGGCACCTCCCGAGTCTCGACAATAAGGCAAGCAAACCCCCTTTGATCATATCTATAAAAACCCAATTTCCCTCTTGTTCTCTTATGCATGATTAGGTGATTCACATGTTACCGTTCTTCCGCTAGTTGAACCCATCCTTTGCATGACCTATCCTTGCTACCACAGTATTAAGAAAACCTCAACCTAGCAGATACAAGATTGTTTGTGCTCATCATGTGGCCCTTCATCCATGATATGCTATGCCATGCTAGAGTTGTTTGAAATGAAGTTGATCCATCTGGGTGATGTATCGGGATGGTAGTGAACACATGCAACAAGGTGGTAACGTGTTGATGAAGTCACCATAAAATAAGTGAACAATGAGAGGCTGTGTAGGAGTACACAGTGGGTTGTCTCATTTACACTGCCCTAGGCCCCGAGTTCTTGTGTTGTGATCCAAGACACAGATTACTACCACATGTTGGGCTCATTGACCCCTCTCGACCTATTAACTCACCCCGACTAAGGTCCAGGATTCGCATGGGTTAACTTTATTCTATTTGCTTTCCTAACGTAGCACGGTTTTAGGCAATCGCAGTACCATCCGTCGAGGTGGGCTTGTCGGACCGTCCATACATCGTCTGGGTCCTGAACGGAAACCCCGGACGGATTCCCGATTGGGGTACAACTCAGATAGGCGATTCCCTGGACTAGAGTTGGAGCCATGAGGTAAGTGTCGTGGTACTATCCTCGCCGACACCGCTTGAAGGTGACGAGTTCTAGGCGATAAGTGGTAGCTACGTATGTGAAGAAGTACACCCCTGCAGGGTTAATGAACTATTCAAATAGCCGTGTCCGCGGTTATGGACTACTTGGAGATCTTTACTTGATTATTAGACAACTCAAATGGATACTCTAAAAATCGCAAGATAAGTGTGAGTGCTTTGGGTTGCTTCCTCGTGGGGAAGTCGAGGAAGGATCCATGGTTGTGTATTGTTGTGGTGATCAAGATTAGATGGACTCGTGTGCACCTCTCATCTCAACTCTATGTAGTCGTAGTACAGGATAGCCAAGTCAAAGCTTTCTGCATTACAACCCCACCTGCCTTTACCTTGGTACCTGAGCATGAGTAGTTTAGTTCTGACGTAAGTCTTGCTGAGTACGATTTCGTACTCACGTTTTCTTATTCTATGTTTTAGAGTCGAGACCACTGACCCTGATGGTGGCCTCCCCCTTCAAGCTCGACATCGACGAAGTTATGTAGTCCCAGACAGCAGCCTGGTCCCTCTGGAGGGTCGTTGTGTTTTCTTAAAGGCTTCTTAAGCCATTTGTTAACCTTGTCTTTACTAAGACATAATTTGCTTCCGTTGTTGTATGATGTAATGTTGGATCACAGTGATGTGATCTCTGCTTGTAACACTACTATATCTGCTTTGTTTAGCAGATGCAATAAAGCTATGAGTTTGTAGAGTTCATGTTATGTTACCTGCTGTTATACACTTGGCATGCATGTTGCGTGTATGTTTGTATCATGCATGTCATGTGTGGGGTTCGATACCTTAGTTGTGTTCTCGCCGGCGGTCTTTTATACACCAAGTGGCCCTTAGATGTGCGCAGCTTGGGGCATCGCGATGCGATTGCTCGTGCCTCTGTCACGTGGCACACTTTGTTGTATGATTGAGCCCGCCCGAGACCCCGACTAAGAGATCGGGCTGGAGTCTGTTTATGTAAGTGTTATGATTCAATCGATAATATGGTTGAGGCGACTTGTCTATGAGTATGGGATTTCACCACCCATAATCATTTAGACTTGTGAGCGGACGATGAGGACCCATCTCAGTTGATCATCCGGGCCTGGATGGGATGCCCCTCACGTTCGAGCTTTCCGAGAGTGTCTTGTACTTGGCCTTGTCTGCTTAGACAAGTGGGTATGGCTCTCGGCTCTCTATATGATTGAATTGTGACTGGAATTACATACGCAAACCCCGGGTCCCGACACGCGGGTTGCTCATTACGCCTGCTGTTGACTGCTGGCTCATCTCTCCGACTGCCTCCTGCAGCCAATTGATTCTTCCGACTGCGGTGCAAACTGCCATGCGGTGAGGATGCTTGCCTTTGCTGCCGCTGCGGCGCATTCGGCTGATTCGCACCCGCAGTTGCCTGAAGTGACTTTGATGCTACTGGCCCTTGCTGCTCGGTGGCCGCCCTTTGCTGCTGGTTCGCTGTGGTTATGAGGTCGCGCATTCGGCGCGTCCTCTCCTGCAGCTCTTCTCCTTCCAGATGCTCCAGCTCGGTGGTGATCTGCTGGGCAGCTCTCATGTTCTTCACAGGAGAACTGTATGAAATCTGTGGTGCCACAATGATGCACGCTACAGGCTGCTGGGCTCCTCCCAGCTCTCTGCCGACTTCTCAGCCTGCTTCCCGAAGCTCCTCAATGACCGTGGGTGGGACAACACGCTGCCGAATGCCATGCGCTGCGTTGTACTCCCAAACTGATGCCTCCATTCCGTGCTTTTCAGCGTCGATCCGATCTGATTGCTCCTTCAGAGCCTGACACACCTTCTCCAGCTCGGCGTGAGCCACATCTGGATCGGCATGAAGATCCACGGGAGTGCTGAGCACATCCAGTGGGTTGCTTGGGCCTACTGCTGCAGTTGCTGCCCTCGCGGCTCGAGAAGCTGAAGTGGAACTGTGGCGAATTGATGCCCCCGCCATCATGACCTCCGCACGGATGTGCGCAGTCGTGCCCTCTTTCCCCACAACATCCGGCCCTCCTGGCAGCGGATCTGTGAGTTCAGAAAACACCTGTACCTACCTGGGAAACACGTCAGGGAGTGCTGCGATGAAGACACGATGTCCGTCGAAAGGAATGATGACGCCGCGCAGTAGAGGCATTCCAGCCCCAAACCGTGAGGCGTTGTCGATGAAAAAGTCCCACACTCCGCTCCTCATCACCAGGCCGGAGGCGAAGCGAACGCGCGATGCAGATGATAGTCCCGTCCGGATCGAAACTCAAGTCGACGCCTCGGCCTGCCCCACGGTGGGCGCCAACTGTCGTCGATATGTAACGGCAGATGCCATGGGGATGGCTAAAGAGGGGGACAGACCGAGGTTAGTGTCCCTGGTACCGGAAGCGAGAATGGGAACACACGGTGAGACACCACGATGTACCCAGGTTCGGGGATCTCCATAGAGATAACACCCCTAGTCCTGCCGAGCTAGCTATATGCAATAACTCTGGCTATAATGAATGCTCCTTGAGCTGTTTGAGAGGAAGAAGAAGAGGGCCTCTGGTCTCTACTCTCTCCTTGCTCTCTCTTGTGGGTGAGATTGTAATAACTGCTCCGTCGTCCCTCACGCAGGAGGGGTACCCGGGGCTCTTATAGGCCGAGCCCAGCATACAAAAGTAAATACACAAGAGGAAGGGCCCAACTGTGTGTCTCAGATCGGCTAGGGACCTAACATCGTGCTTCTCCGGATGACCCGGTGTAGACTTGCGTCTCGCCATACTGCTATCCGTAGACCTCCGTAGTGAACATTGAGGCTAGACACTTAGGCCTGTTGGCCTGCCCGCGTGATCGGCCCTGGAGGAGACCGCACGCCTCTGACAGTCCCGATCTTCAGGGATTGCGCATTGAATGATCTTGTACTAGGTGTCCGATTTGGACCTCTGATCGGACGCTGATCTTCTTACTTCGGCCGGATGCTCCTGGATGAGGCCGATTGCGCCTTCTCCGGGGCAATCGGCCCTCACTTGGAACAGTTCGGCCCACTTCTTGGTTACTCTTGTTTAGCTCGGCCTTGATCTTTGCTTTGATGAACTATTTCCCCTGGGTGACCCTACCCGGGGGTCATTCCCCCGACACCGCCAGAGCGTAGGATTCCTGAGCTGGTGCTTCTTGCGGTATGGCTCGCGGAGGTCGTGGCCGGCGGGGTTGTGGTGGCCGTACGCCTCGCTCTTCCTGTCGTGGGCGTGGCGGAATGTAAGTGCATCTAGTGTCTCCTTTGAGGTTTTGGAGTATTTGATGACAAAACGGTTAAGGGACTGATGTGTTTGTGAGTATACACAGCGAAAGGACGTGGATATCGCCTAGAGGGGGGGGGGGTGAATAGGCGTTTAAAATAATTACGGTTTCGGCTTGAAAAAATGCGGAATAAAACTTAACGTTTAATTTGCCAAGCAAGAAACCTAAATAAGCTAGGCTCAACTATGTGCACCAACAACTTATACTAAGCAAGATAAACAACTATGTGATAGCAAGATATATGACAAGAGCACTAGGGCTATCAGAAAGTAGGTGCACAAGTAAATAGGTTGTCTAGAAGAACAACCTATGGGACAAGCAATGTACAATAATATGAGCAAGCACAAGATAAACAATGTAATAAGCTTGCTCAAAGTAAAGGTAGAGATAACCGCAAGTGGAGCCGATGGAGACAAGGATTTTTTACTGAAGTTCCTTCTCTTGCGAGAAGTACGTCTCCGTTTGGAGAGGGTGAGGAGCACAATGCTCACACGAAGCCAACGAGGGCCATCCTATTCCTCCTCACGCTCTTACCAATGCAAGATGCCGTGATTCCATTATTAGGACACTTGAGGGCGGTCACCTAACCCGTACAAATGGTCGGGGCAATCTCCACAACCGAATTGGAGGCTCCTGTAGCGTCCCGAAGCTTTCCACCACAATGATTGAGCTCCGTAACAACAAGCCTCTAGGTGCCAACACACCCACGACGTACAAGCTCTAGAGTGCCAATGCACTCAAGAATAGCTATCTTCTCAACTTCACTTCTACACCGAATCCTCGGAGAGAACTCAAACCGATGCACCAAATGCAATGGCAAGAGCACACGAAGTGCTCAAGTCCCCAACTCTCAAATCCCACCAAAACAACAAAAGCTATGGAGGAATATGAGAGGAAGAACAAGGAGAACACCAAGAACTCCAAGATCTAGATCCACAAGGTTTCCCTCACTTAGAGGAGAGATGGCTTGGTGGAGAATGTGGATCTAGACCTCCTCTCTCTTTTCCCTCAAAAAGGAGCAAGAATCATAGGAGGGGAAGAGAGTAAGCAAGATCAAAGAGGTCAACAATGGGGGGAAGAACTTGCACAAAACCGGTGGTGACAAAGGAAGAAGAAGACCCCCTTTTATAGTCCCCCACGAATCCAGCCGTTGGGAACCGTTGGCAGACCACCAACCACGGTACTACCGCACCGGGAGCGGTACTAACGCCCCACGGTACTACCGAAGCCCAGTACCGTGCCCACTACCGAAGAGTCCAGTGGACTTATGGTAGTGAGTGCGGTACTTTCCCACGGTACTACCGTGGCACGGTACTACCGCGCTGGGAGCGGTACTACCGCCCCACGGTACTACCGGGGGCCAGTACCGTGCCCACTACCTCAAAGTCCAGTGGACTTACGGTAGTGAGTGCGGTACTCGCCCACGGTACTACCGTGGCGCGGTACTACCGCTCCAAGAGCGGTACTACCGCCCTGGCAGAACCAGGGATCCCAGGCCACACAACAGATGAAATCCAAAGAAACAGGCAAACCCTGAATTGCCACAACTTCTGCAAATGAACTCCGATTAAGGCAAACTCAAGCTTGATGGAAAGCTAACGAAATATTTAGAAGTGGCAAGGGAGAAATGTCAAACAAATAGAGGTGTGAAACCTCTAACCGAGAAGACCCGACAAATCTCCCACATCGAAAAACATATGAGAAGACGCATATGAAATCCATTTTCGATGAACAAGAGCTTGTCATGAAGAAGACCACAAGCCCCAAAACTCACACGGAGAAAATCCAAACAAGAACCAATAAAGATGATGCCAAGGATGCAAAAGGTTTGATCTCTCCACGAACGACTCGTCCTAGCCTATAACACGGTCTCCTAACTACTACCAAGAGACCGGTAAACTAGACACCTATCTAGTCAAACCTTTGTCTTGCGCATAATCCACTTGAGCTTGATGATGACGATCATGCCCGCCTCAAGTTGGAACATCTTCCTTGATTACTCCGGCTGGATGAAGACTTGTAGATAGCTCCCCCATACTCCATTATGGGTGAGCCTCTTTTAGGCACATCTTCACCCGACCATTATCACCAAATGGTCGGCAAGCTCCAAGCATATGATGTCTACGTGATGCTCCTCTTGACCTTGCACACATCTACTTGACCAATCTTGTGATAGCTCCATGAAGAACACCTTGGTCAACACGTAATCTTTATCTTACAACCTTGAAGCCACCATATGATCTTCAAGCGTTGCCTATGGACAAACCTTAAAGTATAACTCAAGGAAACCATTAGTCCATTAAGATTGTCATCAATTACCAAAACCAACCATAAGGGCACATGCCCTTTCACACAGGAAAAAAGTCCCTGAGGATGAGGTTAACCACCGTTGTCGACCCCCCAAAATGTTGAGGAACATGGAAGAAATCGGCGTGTTTCTTGAAGACTGAAGTTGTGCGAAATCCTGAGGAATCAGGAACATGAATCGTTCGGCTGAAGCTGAAGCTGTACAAGATCCTGAAGACGTTCGCGCTGAAGGCGAAGTTGAAGCGTAGTCTTCGCTAAGACTTTTTATACTTCTTGATTCGTAGGAAAACATCGCACTGTTGGAGGGGTTGAGGAAAAATGAGTTCTGTATTTCTGAGGAAGTGCTCAATTAGAAATCCTGAAGAAAACCCAGAGAAATCTCCTGCAGTAGAATTTCAATTCCTCGGGTGTCTGAGACGGTGTTCTTCAGGACACTGAGGAATTTGTCTTCGGTTGAGGAGTTAGGAAACTGCCAGTGCAGTTCCCCTGAAGAAAGAGAGTGAGTGTTCCGACCGTGCCACGTGTCACGTGGAGAGTGCTGGTACCGATCCAGCCAACGGTCCGAAGGGTGGGCATGGAAGTAATTTCATGCATGGGAATTTATGTCCTTTCACCTGGGGTTGCTCCCCGACTATAAATAGCCGCCCCCAGCCCCATTTGTGGGTTGGCTTCTCCGATTGAAAAACTGACACTTTTCATCTAAGAGCAACCCACCTCTTGAAGAAACTGAAGAACCTAAGTGAGGAAAACCACCAGCCTGAGTAGTTGAGCATTTCTGAGGAAGTTGGTTCGAGTGATCCGAAGCTTTTTACTCTTGAAGACTGTGATCTTCCAGCCGGTATAGAATTCATCAGTCTGAGGAAGTCAAGATGCAATTGTGACTTCCCTGAGTGAACTGAGTCTGTGAAGGTTTTGGGAGTCTACCTTGAAGACTCACCTGAGTTATTGGACGGAGTCTGAGGACTTTAGTTCAAGGAGAATAAGGTGAAGACTATGTCTTCTGAGTTCAATCTCAGCCTCTCCAACCAGACGTAGAGTTGTCATAGCAACTCGAACTGGTTCATCAAGTCTATGTCTTCAGTGCCCTGATGCTATTTCTTCAACCTCAGATTTTATGTTTGTGCTCTGATGACTTATCCTGATGCCTCTTTCTCTGAGTTTACTCTGCGCTGATTCCTCAGTTCTTGCATCGGTCTTACTTTAGCTATGCAATAGGTTCATTTACATTCATGCCTACGTTTTAGTATCGCATCTGTTCTTCCTCGAGTTTTAGTTTACTCAATTTCGTATTGCCTCAGTTCTGAGGAAATCGAAATTCCTCAAGATAATTTAAAATCTCCCATTCATCCCCCCTCTGGTCGATATACCGCACTTTCAATTGGTATCAGAGCAAGGTACTCCCTTGTTCTGTGTGATTCGGTTTAACCACCTGGAGTTTTAGTTATGTCGACCTCAGGTACAATGAGCGTTGCCTCAAACTGCCCTATCTTCGACGGGACAGACTACCCGTACTGGAAGAACAAGATGAGGATGCATCTTGAAGCTATTGATAAGGACCTGTGGGATATTGTTGATCAAGGCATTCCTGAAGCTACTCTGATGACTGCTCCTGAAGTTGTCAAGAAGATCTGGCAGCTTGATCCAAAAGCTCGAAGCATTATTGGCGGCCACATAAATAAGGCTCAGTTCAACCGTAACAGTGGTCTGGATACTGCAAAGAAGATATGGACTAGACTGTCAAAAGTTAATGAAGGATTCTCTGCTCAACGAGACTCTCGAGTTGATAAACTTTGCAGTCTCTTCAACAGGTTCAAGAGGCTAGACAACGAGCATGTGTAGCAAACCTTTGACAGAATCAATGACATATCCAATGAACTTCAAGCACTGGTGCTGCTGATATCACGGATCATGAGGTGGTGAAGAAACTACTGAGATCTCTGGATGACTCGTTTGAGTTCCTATCGCTGATAATTCAATAAAGGCCTGATTTTAAGACTCTGGATCCTGCTGACATTATCGAGCGCCTCAATGCTCATGAACTGAAGCTCTCTGAAAAACGAGACTTGTACAGCTCCACGCCAAAAGTTCGCGCGCTAAAAGCTAAGGCACGAAAAGTGTTCTCTGACGAAGAGTCTGAGGCTGATTCTGATGATCCTGAAACCCTCAGCCGGGAACTTGCTCTCCTCAACAGAAAGTTCCAAAGATTCACGAAGAAGAATCGCTTCGGAAATTCCTCAAGATCCTTCTCAAGAAAAAGCAATGATGATGACTCTGTTGAGACAAGAAAGAGAGTCTGCCACAAATGCAAGAAACCTGGGCATTACATCATTGAGTGTCCTCTTTGGGAAAAAGAAGCTAAACTAAAGAAGAAGAAGAAAGGGAGATGACAGTTCTGATGAAAAGACAAAGAAGAAATCCTCAAGATCCTCAAAGTCTGCTGGATACAGGAACAACAACTCCCGTAAGGCTCGCACATATCTCGGCAAAGAATTGGACTCTAAAGAATCTGGTTCCGATCCTGATGCTGACGAAGATGAATCTGAAGAATCTGAGGATGTGGCTGGTCTGGCTCTTGCCACGTCGCTTGTCTCCAAGTCGATCTTCAGCACTGAGAAATCTGATCCATCACATGTTGATGATGAAGCTAAAGACACCACCCCTGCCTTCTGCTTCATGGCTAAGTCCTCCAAGGTATCTACTTACTCATCATCTGATGATCTCTCTGATGAAAAACCTGATGAAAACTATGCTAAACTTTCTAAACTTGCATCTAAGCAACAACGTGCACTTGAAAAGATTCAGACTTCACTAAACAAGAGTGATGATATGTTGGTTGAGGAAATGGCGAAGACTCAAAAATTGACTGATGAATCAAAAATTCTTCAGTCAAAGTTTGATGACTTAATCCGTCGTCATGAGGCACTCCACACCGATCATGAGAAGCTGGCTCATGAGTTTCTCATGAGAAAGCAAGAACTTGAACGTGTGAGAATGTCTCATGACGATCTGAGGAAAGAAAATGATTTACTCCTCTCCCAACAGATCATCATGCCACAAGAAGGATTTAATCATCCCTGTTTAAAATGCATTGAACATGACCGTATCACTTCTGTGCCTAGTTCTTCAATGTCTTCAGACTCTGTTATTTCAATTGCTTCTGTGGTATCTAACCCCTCATCTGAGGATACTGATAACCCACAAATGCAGGGGATCGAGATAGTCTTCGCGGGTAAGAATAACCCAATTTATAGATTCGACTCAAGGGAAGCCAAAGAATATCCACAAGCTTTAAAAGTGGAGTTGTCAGTTGCACCGCACGTGAGATACACTTACTTGCAACAAGATATTAATAGTAATTGCGATATGGGAGTGATGATAGTAACGGTAATAGTAAAACAGCGAAAGTAAATAACTAGTAACCAGCAGAATTAAAAGCACTATAGGCTAGGGAGATGGATGGTTGGGCGTTGCATGGATAAGACACATCATGTAATCCACTTGGGGCAAGGCACACAGAAAAGCAAAGATCATCTAGGCATAAATCAAACATCATGCATGTATCCCACAGGTAGTTGTACGTGCTTGCAATAAGAACTTGCACAACATCTTTTGTCCTACCATCCCGCTACGAACGGGGCAAAAAGGAACTTATGGAGATTAAGGTGCTCCTGTCAAAGAGCACCGGAACAAAGCATTAACAAAAAATGGAGACATAGAATCCTCAAATTATAGTCCAGCCCCTTTGGTGTCCCAAGCTGTCACCTTTGGGATCACCGATTCCGGACTATAACAGGTGCAAAAAACTCATAGATAAGATCAAGAACACAAATATATTCATGAAAACACATAGGGTTCAGATCTGAAATCATGGCACTCGGGCCCAAAGTGACAAGCATTAAGAGAAACAAGTTGAAGCAAAGATGATAAACACCAAACTAGATGATAGGCAACATGCCCCCAACAATCTGATAAACTATTACATGATCTAACTCATCCAATACCTACCATCCCCTTTGCCTACAACAAGGAATTACTCACACATGAATGGAGAAGTCATGGAGGGAGGATGGAGTGGTGATGGTGATGACGATGGCGATGATCTCCCCTCTCCGGAGGCCAAAACAGCCTCCAGATTAGCCCTCCCGGAGAAGAACAGAGGGTGGCGGCGGCTCCGCGACGAGAACTGGGAAAACGACTTCTATTCTGGGATTTTCACGTCACGGGAATAAATAGGAGCATCGGTAGGGCACCAGAGGAGGGGGGAGGCCCCCAGGCGGCCAGAGGGTACGGCCCCACCCCTGGCCGCGCCAGGGGGGCGCCTGGGGCCCCCTGGGCTCCCCTCTGGTCCCACGTCTGGCATCTGGCTCCTTCGGGTGCGTGGATTTTCTGGTATTTTTCTGGGAATTTTCTGGGACGTCCAAAAATCCATTTTCCTGCGCACAATAAAACCATACAGGCAGCTCTGCTGAAAACAGCGTTAGTCCGGGTTAGTTTCATCCAAATCATGGAAGAATGAGGGCAAAACAATAGCAAAAGTGTTTGGAAAAGTAGATACATTTGAGACGTATCAACTCCCCCAAGCTTAGCATATTGCTTGTCCTCAAGCCACTCAGTACAACTAACTGAATGCGACAAAGAAAACTTTGACAAACTCTTTTGCTCCAATAGTTGTATATAAGAATGTACTACGAAAAGAATTTAGCAAGTATCAAAACAATGCTATGAGGACAATGCACGAAGTAATCCTTCTTTCAAGTGATCAATCTCAAACAACTAAAAGTAAATAATATGCTACTGAAAATCAAGACAGGATTACAATGCACAAAGCTTGAACATACTAGAGTGGTATTTCGCTAACCTCCATGAGTGAAGCAAAACATAAATGGAGAAACTCCTCCGGAGTTTTAAAGGAGACTAGAACTAAGCAATTTTAGAATAAATAATACCACAATCATGCAAAATACAATGTAGTACTTTGGGACAATGCACATTACACTCAGAATGACAATTATGCTCTCCTAGTTGGTGCTTTGAAGAAAGAAGGTGGAGACTCTCGTACCGTGGAGTTTGATGGAAAGGTTGAAAACCCGTGGATGGAAGCAAATACTAAACATGTACCAGAGCTCTTGGTTTTGAAAACAGAGGTAAAAATTGTTTTGGGAGGTGCATGCTTTGTCAACGAATGCTAGTAGACAACTCAATCGCCTCTTACGCTAGACATGTTTCGAGGAACGGCTCCCAAGATGGAGACGATCACATCCCCTTAATATTCTTTGTTTATCACTGCCAAAGTTTTCTGATTTCTCATAGACAAAGAGTGAAGGAGGGTTTGTTGGTTGTGATTATCTTTTGTGAGCTGGGCGCACTCATGCCAGTCCTTCCTCGTATTGGGGTTTGCAGATTAGACATGCAATCCCGGAATAAAACATGTCTAACATAAGACAGTCATGAGTTACCTACTATTTCCTCATGAGCTAAAACAGAGGCACAAAACAGGAGTGCTTTTGAATAATTTTGAGATGGTACAAGAAAGTCTTCGTTAGGATGGCCGGTAAATACCACATAGGAAGGTATGGTGGACTCATATGGAAAAACTGGTTTCAAGGATTTTGGATGCACAAGCAGAAATCCGCTTAGTGCAAGCGAAGGCTAGCAAAAGACTGGGAAGCGACCAACTAGAGATCAATAACAGTCATAATCATACAGAGCGACAAAGTAACATTGAATCAGGCATGAAAATGATATGACTATTCTGAAATTCAAAGATCATCAAGGCATAGTAGACTTTTCAGTCATAAACATGTGTAAGCATGTGCCAAGTCAATCCAAGAATTCTCCAAAGGGAAATACCACTTCAGTATGCCAAACCATGAACAATGCAATGCATGTAAATCATTTCAACAACACATTATGTACTCTAGCTATTTGGGATTAGCCACAAAGAAAACATGAACACTGGGCAAGCATTGTAAACATAGCACTATGTCGCTACAAGCTGGTCTCTAATTCATAAGTACAAGCATATGTACAAAAGTAGAAACAAAAAGAGTTCATACCGGTTTTCCTTGTTGCATCCCTTTCGCCGATCTTCGTCATTACTGCCTTGTCACTTGCACGATCGAACGTAGGAAATATATAATCAAGTGCAAATGCCATCACAGACTCGAGCTGAACTCTGCAACAAAGCAAACTAAAGAGAGAAAAGAAAATATTTTTGGATTTTTCGAAGGTTAAACGAAATAAAAGAAAAGAGAAATATTTTTGTTGTTTTTGCGAAATAAAATAACAAAGAAGAACGGGCAAAAACTTCGAAAAGATCAAAGCAAACAAAATAAAAAACGGATAATACAATGGAAAGTTGAGAAGGGCACGTACTTCCCCAAGCTTAGGCTTTTGGCCTAAGTTGGTAGCAGCTACTGCCCCCAGGAGCCTCCTTCTCCGGGGTAAGGGTAAGTCCAGGAGTCGTATGAGCCCTCCGGTGCATACACCGAAGTCCTCGGATCCTCCCATGAAGAAGGCCCTGCGCTCCAGGCAGAAGAAGATCCCTCGCCATGCTCGGTGAAGGTCTCTCCCTGGAAAGGTGTGAACTCACCATGCTCCTCCTCATCGGGCACAACCCCCTCCATGGGGTTACACGGCTGGTAATTAGCCAAGAACTCATCGAACTGAATTTCGTTGAAGAACCATCCATTCCTGCGAGTATTATCAAACAAAAGTGGTGCAGGTAGATGGATCTCACGAGTAAAAGTCCTTTCAAACCTCAAAATATAATCAAGGTTACCAAACTGAGAAGTCATGGTAACAAACTTATGCCTCTTCATAGCCGCAAGATCGAGACTCGCGTATGAAAAGGGAACATCATCAGGATGCGGGGTGCGCTCAAGAGACTCAAGGATAAGTGTGGCGTAAACGCCACCATATAAATCTCCCTTGTTACTGTTCGTACCAAGACACCGAGCAATCAAGGCACCCACATTATACTCATTCTTACCAAAGAGGGCGTTCACATAAATAGAGAAATCTGGTGCAGAACCATTGCTCGTGTTGTCACGAGCTAACACCCCTCTAGAAACAAAATACGCAAAATACCTGAGGTGTGGAAACAAAATGCTGGAAATCTTCGTACGCCGAATGTCGGTCTCCTCCTGGCAGCAAAGGGAGTTGAAGAGGTTCCTCAACCCGGAAGGCTGCATGGTGATGACCCACAACCGTAAGGGATCGAGATAGTCTTCACGGGTAAGTTAACCCAATTTATTGATTCGACACACGGGGAGCCAAAGAGTATTTATAAGCTTTGACAGTTGAGTTGTCAATTCAACCGCACCTGAAATATACTTGCTTGCAACAAAAGATAAGTGGTAATGGTAATTTGATAGTGATGGTGGCGACAGCAAAAGTAAACAGCAAAAGTAACAACTAATGACCAGCAGGATTGAAAACAATGTAGGCTAGGGAGATGGATTGTTGGGCGCTGCATAGATGAGAGTAAACATGTAATAGATTCTAACACGGGGCAAGGCACACAAAAAAGCAATGATCATCTAGGCAAATATCAAACATTAGGCATGTATCCCGTAGGTAGTTGTGCGTGCTTGCAATAAGAACTTGCACAACATCTTTTGTCCTACCATCCCGCTACGAACGGGGCCAAAGGGAACTTATGGAGATTAAGGTGCTCCTGTCAAAGAGCACCGGAACAAAGCAATAAAATCAATGGATACATGGAATCCCCAAATCATGGACTATCCCCTTTGGTGTCCCAAGCTGTCACCTTTGGGATCGCCGGTGCCGGACCATAATAGGTGCATACAACTCATAGATAGGATCAAGAACACAAATATATTCATGAAAACACATAGGGTCAAGATCTGAAAACATGGCACTCGGGCCCAAAGTGACAAGCATTAAGAGCAACAAGTTGAAGCAAAGAATATAAACACCAAAGTAGATGATAGGCAACATGCCCCTAACAATCTGACGAGCTATTACATGATCAAACTCATCCAATCCCTACCATCCCCTTTGCCTATAGTAGGGAATTACTCACACATGTGAAGAGAAGTCATGGAGGAGGGATGGATTGGTGATGGTGATGACGATGGCGACGATCTCCCCTCTCCAGAGGCCAAATCAGCCTCTAGATTAGCCCTCCCGAAGAAGAACAGAGGGTGGCGGTGGCTCCGCGACGGAAACTGGAAAAGCGACTTCTTTTTTGGGGTTTTCCAGTCACGAGAATAAATAGGAGTAGAGGTAGGGCACGAGAGGAGGTGGAGGCCTCCTAGGCGCCCCCCTTCTGGCTGGTGGAAGCTTCTGGTGCGTGGATTTTCTGTGAATTTTCCCGGAATTTTCTGAGATACCTAAAAATCCATTTTCCTGCACACAATAAAACCATATAGGCAGCTCTGCTGAAAACAGCGTTAGTCCGGGTTAGTTTCGTCCAAATCATGCAAGAATGAGGGAAAAACAATAGCAAAAGTGTTTGGAAAAGTAGATACGTTTGAGACGTATCAACTCCCCCAAGCTTAGCATATTGCTTGTCCTCAAGCAATTCAGTTCAACGAATTGGACGCGACAAATAAAACTTTGACAAACTCTTTTGCTTCATTAGATGTATATAAGCATGTACTACGAAAAGAGTTTAGCAAGTATTGAAACAATGCTATAAGGACAATGCACGAAGCAATTCTTCTTTCATGTGATCAATCACAAACAACTAAAAGTAAATAATATGCTACTGAAAATCAAGACAAGATCACAATGCACATAGCTTGAACATACTTGAGTGACATTTTGCTAGCCTCCATGAGTGAAGCAAAACATAAATGCAGAAATTCCTCCGGGGTTTTAAAGGTGACTAGAACTCAGTATTTCAGACTAGCAATATCACAAGCATGCAGAAGACAATGTAATACTTTCGGACAATGCATATTACACTAAGAATGACAATTATGCTCTCATAGTTGGTTCTTTGAAGAAAGAAGAGGAGACTCTCGAACCGTGGGTTTTGGTGGCAAGGTTGAAAACCCGTGGTTGGAAGCAAAGACTAAACATGTGCCAGAGCTCTTGGTTTTGAAAACAGAGACAATTTTTTTTTGAGAAGTGCAACTTTCCAGTCAATGGTGAATGGTAAAGGTCTCTCAATATCTCCCATGCCAACTATATTAATAATTTTTTGCTTACACATATTCCCTTATCCATCTATCATTTGACAGTCTATGGAACCTTATTTTGCCTCAAGTCTGGAAGGAAGCTCGTTCCATCTATCATTAGCAGCACTTGGTCCATTTCATTCCATCAGCAAGTATGGGGGAGGTGTAACTTTCCTTTTTTTTATAAATGACTAGTTAAAAATTCCGTCAATATTTTTGGCATGATAGATACTGATTCTCCCTCACCGCACCATGAGCTTGTACGGTTTAAAAGGGAAGCTTTTGAATAAATTTCGAGATGGCACAAGAAAGTCTGAGTTAGGGGTGACCGGTAAATACCACATATAGGAAGGTATGGTGGACTCATATGGAATAACTGGTTTCAAGGATTTTGGATGCACAAGAAGAATTCCGCTTAGTGCGAGTGAAGGCTAGCAAAAGACTGGGAAGCGACCAACTAGAGAGCAATAACTGTCATAATCATGGAGAGCGACAAAGCAACATTGAATCGGGCATGAAAGTGATATAACTATTCTGAAACAAAAAGATCATCAAGGCATAATAGAATTTTTAGTCATAAACATGTGTGAACATGTTCCAAGTCAATCCAAAAATTCTCCGAAGGGAAATACCACTTCAGTATGCCAAACCATGAACAATGCAATGCATGTAAATCATTTCAACAACACATTATGTACTCTAGCTATTTGAGATTAGCCACAAGGAAAGCATGAACACTGGGAAAGCATTGTAAACATAGCACTATGTCGCTACAAGCTGGTCTCTAGATCATAAGTACAGGCATATGTACAAAAGTAGAAACAATAAGAGTTCATACCGGTTTTCCTTGTTGCTTGCCATCCGTCGATCTTCGTCATTACTGCCTTGTCACTTGCACGATTGAACGTGGGAAATATTATCAAATGCCATCACGTACTCGAGCTGAACTCTGAAAACAAAGCAAACTAAAGAGAGAAAGGAAATCTTTTTGGGTTTTTTAAAGGTTTAAAAGAGAACAAAAGAAAAGAGAAAATCTTTTTGTTGTTTTTGCAAAGAAAGAAAGAAAGAAGAACGGGCAAAAACTTCGAAAAGATCAAATCGAACAAAAATAAAACGGATAATACAATGGAAAAGTGAGAAGGGCACGTACTCCCCCAAGCTTAGGCTTTTGGCCGAAGTTGGTAGTAGCTAATGTCCCCAGGAGCCTCCTGCTCCAGGGTAGTACTGGTGAGTCCAAGGGTCATATGAGGCTTCCGGCGCGTACACCGAAGTCCTCGGATCCTCCCACGAAGAAGGATCCGCGCTCCAAGAAGAGGAAGACCCTTCACCAAACTGGGTGACGGTCTCCCCCTGGAAAGGTGGTAACTCACCATGCTCCTCCTCGTCGGGCACAACCCCCTCCATGGGGTTATGAAACTGATGCTGGACCACGAACTCATCAAACTGGATAACATCAAAGGACCATCCGTTCCTGCGAGAGAAATCGAACAAAAGAGGTGCATGTAGACGGATCTTGCGTTCCGTGGTGGCTTCGAAACGCAAGATATAATCAAGGTTACCAAACTCGGAAGTCATGGTAACAAACTATGCCTTTTCATAGCAGCAAGATCAAAACTCAAATAAGTAAAAGGCTTATCATCAGGGTGTGGGGTGCCATTAAGAGACTCTAGGATAAGTATGGCGTAAACGCCACCAAATAAATCTCCCTTGTTATCGTTCATAGCAAGGTGTCGAGCAATTAAGGCACCCACATTATAATCAAACCTCCCCGAGAGGGCGGTTGCCAGGATAGCAATATCCGGCGCAGAAATGTTGCTCGTTTTGTCACGAGCTAACACCCCTCTAGCAATATAATACACAAAATACCTGAGGTGTGGGAATAAGATGCTGGAGATTTTTGACCGGTGAATATCCCTCGTATCCATGCTACAGAGAGAGTTGAAGACGGTTCTCAACTCGGAGGGCTGAGAGCTTATCTTCGCCGTCAGTCCAACGTTCGGCACACCTATTATTTCACAAAACTTTTCCAAAGGCATGGTCAAAAGATTATTGTAAATTTTAAACTCAACAGTACCAGTATCAAGGTTATATCTAAAACTGTTAATGAAACAGGAGGTGAGTTTTTGATACTGAGCAACACGGCACGTTGCGAACCGCGTCAAACCTGCATTAGCACAAAGATTATAGAACTCCTCCTTACTTCCTGCAGCTTCAAGGAATTCATTGCACGGGAAAGTCATTGCACGTGCTGGATTTGTGTCCTCCAACAACTCTAAGGGCACATGATCCTCGTTGTAGCTCACCCTAGCAGTCGAGGGTGAAGCTGCAACTCTTGTAACTTGATCGGAGCGCTCGGGCCTTTTCTTCCCAAGCCACCCCTTTGCTCTTCCTAGCAAACACATTTCTGAAATTTTTGAAAAATTACAAAAACAAGAATTTAAACAAAGTGAGTTAAGGCAAACTACTCAACCCACTTACCTAAAGCAAAAACTTGCATCAAAACTTGGAAAATAAACTTCTACACATGCATGCAAGCTCATCTAAACAGCACCAAGAACTACTAAATACTCACAAATGAAGCCACCAACCAAAAATGTATTTGGAGGAGTGGAGGCGTTACATACCAGGGAGTATTTGCTCAAAATCTCAGCTCAAATTATGGGTTGTGGGGAGAGATCTAAAATCACCTCCACGAACAGCAAGAACGGAAGTTCCAGGGCCAGAACTCGTGTTTTTGGAGAGAAAGAGAGAGAGAGAGAAGAAGAAGACTCACCTGGAGGTGGGGCCTGTGGGCCCCAGGCGCCCTATGGGCGCGACCAGGGGGCAGGCCGCGCCAGCTGGCCCCCCCTGGTCAGCCCCAGGTACCTCTGGGTCACTCCTGGCACGGAAATTTTTATTTTTATTTTTCTGGATTTTTTTCTGAAAACTTCACTGTTGAAAATTTCTCGGAGTTCAAAAAGCTGCAAAACTTTCTGAAAACTTAAAGCGGTGATTAATATTGTGAAGCTTCAAAAACACAAAAACTTGGTACATCAAAGAGAATAAAAGCTAAAGCAAATGAAAACATAACAAGCTTAACTTTTTACCTATATAAAACAAGCTCACTAGTAAGGTTGATCAAGTCTTACCAACAACCCGACGATATATAGAACAAGAAGTCTCACCTCTTATGAAGTGATCATTGCACCTTTACTTCAATGGACATTGTCCCCACCATAATGGTTTTGTATTTGTGGTGCACATGTAGTGGACAGTCCCATTCTCCAATCTTCACGGTCTCAACATTCTCTATAGAGTTAAGGCCATGCCTCTTGTCGATCTTCTTTGGAAAATACACCGTGTGTTATTTATCATCAACGTTGAAAGTGAACTTTCCTTTATTGCAATCAATAATAGCACCTGCGGTGTTAAGAAAAGGTCTACCAAGAATAATGGACATGCTCCCATCCTCGGGCATGTCAAGCACAACAAAATCTATAAGGATCAAACAGTTAGCAACTTCAACGGGTACATCCTCAAAAATACCAATGGGGACAGCTGTTGATTTGTCAGCCATCAATCTGAAGGGAGATATCTGTAGGGATTAGTTTCTCTAAACAAAGCCTCTTGTAAAGTGTAACACCCCGGGTGTCACGCTACAACAATCACCTACAGTAATCAGGATTACTGTTGCTAACCACTGTTGATAATCTCTCTTGCTCAAAATGGCCTGGATCAAAATTTTGTTTTGATCAACTTGGTTCAGTTCAAATTCAATTTCTCCTTTTGATATTGTTGAATGCCATGTGATAATGGATCTTGGTCACCATGAATCAAAGCAATTCCAAGCTCAAGTCAATTTCCTCTGAGTTGAATTCAAATCAAATGCTCATATTGCCTTTGGTGGAATATTAAAACCAAAGTGCAAAATAAACTTTCTCCATAAAAATGTGAAACCACTTTCATAAAATCACAAATATTCGGTGGACCATGCTCCCCCAACTTGGGTATTTTTATGAGCTATAAATTAGTTCAAATAAATCCAACAACAGCTGTAAAACCCCCTATTAATCATTTAATATTTAAAGAAAATATTAAATGACTTTTAATATTGCCAAAACTTCTTGTGGCACTGACCTTAGGTGAAACCTTAATTTTGGGTCACATAAAACACTTTACAAAAATGCCTAAGCTAATAAATTAAGTACAAGAGATAAATAACAGAAAAAGAAAAGAGAAATAAATAAAAAAGAGAAACCAACCTAACCTAATCTAACCCCTGGGCGAAGCCCATTTCACTCTCCCCCCTGGGCCGCCTAGCCCACCCAGCCCACCAGCCCCCGAACCGGCATCTTCCCCTGTTCAACCCCCCCCCCCCCCCCCCCCCCCCGACCCCCGTGGCACGCATCGTTCATGGCCACCGCGGCCGACGCCGTCGTGTCGACCATCGAGCGACGCCGGCGGGAGATAAGACCCCCTCGCGCCGTGGAGAAACCCTAACCCACCCCCACTGTTTCCCCTCGCGCCCCCTCATCTCCCTCTCTCGGAGCTCAACTGCGCCGCCGCGGATGCCGTGGGCAAACCTCGCCGTGGACGCGGCCAACGGCCTCCTCTGTCCAAGCCAAGGTGTCCAGGCTTTCCGTCGTCGACGTCCACGTCTGCCTGCTGAAGCAATCGAGATGGGATCCACTATGCCGTGCGCCTCGTCACCATCTTCTTCCATGGTCGTCGGTGAACACCACCGTGATTCGCCACCTACAGTCGTCCCCGGCCATGTCCAAGCTCGCCATCAGCTTCCCCCTTGTGAGATGCGCCCATTCCCCTCCTTCCCCTCTCAATTTGGCCGCCGTAGCACTCTCCCCTTCGACGCCACGACGCTCCAGCCCCGCCGTTGTGCTCGCCATGGCTGGACCGCGCATGGCCTCGCGCTCGGCCGCTTCCGGACGTCCCGAGTAGCGCCCAGCGCATGCCCTAGCACCGCCACGCTCCTCCCTGTCCGCACTCGGCCGAGACCAGCCGCCCCGTGGCCAAACCCAAACTACAGCCCGCTCGGCTCCCATGGTCGCCGACGTGGTGTTCCGGCCGTGCCGCCGCACGCCCCCTGTGTGCGCCCCTCCTCGCTCCGCGCCGGAACCCCTCCCCCAACGCCTCCCCCCACCGCGCCCCCCTCCTCGCCGGGAAGGCCTCTCCGCCGTGCCTGGGGTCGCCGGCGGGCACCCACTGGTCCAAACCAGTGGGCTATGCCACTTCCAGGTGGGGGCCACCCCCTTGTAAAAATAAGAGAAAAGAACCCCCTAGACTATGACATGTGGGCCACTAGATTAATTAGATTAAATAAACTGTTAATTAGAAATTTCTATGTATGACATGTGGACCCTATGTGATGTTTAATTAAATGAAGAATTTTAATTGTACTGTGAGGCTGACACATGGGACCCACTGGTTAGTTTGACCAGTCAAAGGCCTCAGCCTATGACAGGGTGGTCCCACATGTCAGTATCATTGTGGATAAGGTTTTGGATAATATTGCATTATATATAAAATAATAATAATCCATAATTGATTTAAAAATGATTAAAACTTTGAAATTCAATATCTTTTAAACCGTAACTCCGATGAAAATATTTTATACATGAAAATTGATCAGAAAAATATAACGAATATAGTTACGTTACTCGCATACCAGCCACACCCCACTAACGCACCGGACATCGACATTCCCCCCTTCAGGCCGTCTGTCGATAATTTCCGGTACCGATAAAAGTTGTCCAGATGAAAAACTTTTGTATACGAAAGTTGCTCAGAACGGATCACCAAGTTCGGATACGATACCCATACCCCCACCACACCCCTCTAACATGACGAACATCGAACCGTCCCCCTTCGGTACCGTCAGTCCGATAATTGCCCGATACCGATAAAGTACCCGGATGAATTTATTTCGAACACGAAAGTTGTTCGGAATAGTCAACTAACCCGGATACACCCCCCTTATATTTGTCGGATTCCCACGACACCTTCGGCTTGATCCTTCCCCCCTCCGGACACCCTGTCCGGTAATCACCCGGAGCTAGCAGTTCATCCCCGGATGAATTCCCGCCCCGAGCATAATACCTTGCACTGCGTTAGAACACCGTTAACGTTTCGTCTGTCATGTCATGGACCTGTTTGTTTATGCTTGCTTTGTATTTACTGTTTTCTCCCCCCTTTATTCTCCGGTAGACCCCGCTGCTGTCGACTACACCGTTCTCGGGTACGACTACTTCGTCGACGATCGTACCGCTACTACCGAGCTTCCAGGCAAGCAGAGCCATTCTCTTCCCCAGATATCGCCTACCTTTCCGTACTTTCTTGCACTAGGCATTGTTACTGCTGCTGCTACGATTACAGTCCTATTCAATTGCATAGCCTGATTTTGTCGCCCCTTGATGTACCTTCCTTATCCTATGCTGCCTGCTATAACTATATATTATATCCAGTAGTGAGCCATGCGCATTGTTAGCTAGGATTAGATAGCGGGCCGTGGCCACTCAGGGGAGTGATGCAGATACAAAATACATACAACTGCAACAGGTACGGATCAATGCAGACGCCCTAGGGAACCTACAATGGCGAGACTCTGCCAAGTCGCTTCGAGTTTGACTTACGAGTGGAATGGACTCGTATTTCACCCTCGTCGGCTCAGTAGCGTAGCATCACTGGGATGATACGAGAATATTCCAATTTAGTTCATTCTGCTAGTGTCTCGGCACCACCGTGGTGATACGAGAATATTCCTCTTTAGTTCATCCCGCTGATGTCTCTGTCGAACCTCGTTAAGTGTGCCATCGAGGGTGATACCTCCTGGTTTCACTTAATGGTAGGCACTCGAACCAACTGGTGTCCTTAAAGGTAAGAGTCGGGCGACCCAACGGTGCCCGCGAGAGGTATATTGTCGGGAACGACAGGGAGGGTACGACCGACGTTACTGGCGTGCTTGGCCCCTGCTCGTATCTCGCGAGAGTTACCAAACCACGAAAGTCGAGCTCTACCAAGAGCACACGCGAGACAAGGTAAGGAGACGGTTCACCTTGTTGGTAACCGCAGTGACTTCGTGGGACGACAGGGCAGGCACCGATGTACTGGTGGTCCTGACTGCTGTCGTTGACCGCGGGTCGGTTAAGTCAAGGCAACGATAACGGTTGTCACGCAGGTTAATTAAAATGCTAAATGGTTCGGCGGATGACTTGAGAGACCCGTTGGTCTGTACGCACTACCTACACGTGGGATTACGGTGTGGGCCCTCCGCGTCGTAGTTCGTTCGAAAGCTCTTCAGACGTCAGCAGTACTGCGGCCTGATCGCCGGGAAGTGGTCTTGTCTTTTTGCTGCAGTAGGTGTGTTTAGATTTGCTTTTGCTTCACCGGCCAGACTCGCACCGTGCAGGAGCGTGCAAGGGTGAGGGACCTAGACCCCTTGGCGCATAGGATATAGTCCGGCGGATGGCCTCTCTGCTGAGCCTAGGATGGTCTGCGTCGTGTCGGATAGCCTCGGTGGGGCGTTCCCTAACAAGGTTCACGCCACCCTGGAGATCCGAGCGTGCAGGCTGAACAGTAGTGCACCCCTGGAGGGAGTTTAATCTATTCGAATAGCCGTGTCCACGGTAACAGGACGCTTTATGCTGAAGCTGGATCTTACCATTAGAAACTATTACTATTAAACTGTATGGTTCCGGGTTTTCTTCCTCGCAGGGAAGTCGAGGAGGAAAACTCGGAGGCATTATTATTATTAATCATTACAACTTATATTATACATTGTTGCAGCAACTTCTGCTTCATTGTTACTTTATTGCTTCATATGAACTGCTGGCTGTTTCTCTTCTCATGCAGCAAGACACGTCAGAAGATGCTAGTCTTCGACAGGCCTAGCTTCTTACCTTTATTCTGATTTCTATCTTGCAGTCCTCTATATATATAGCTGTTGGGATACGGGGAAGAAAACACAATTTTTTCACACCTACGGTACCCGAACCCAAGATCTATGCTATGGCGATGTAAGGTAACGAAGGGAATCGGTGTTCATACCTTTGAAGACCGAAAGCGGGAAACGTTCTTACGAACGTGGTTGGCGTAGACTCAGAACTACGACCTCCCTGTCGTGTAGAAGACCACCACCGGCGAGGATGACTCCCGGTAAACCTCCAGCGACGAAGCAGCACCACAGGTGTAGTGCCTCGAAGAGATTATACACGTACGGCACAATCGATGTTCCTCCCGGGCTCTGAACCAGACGAGAAGCGGAAAGAAGACGGCTACGGATCCCGACGCCGGCAGAGCGACGGCCTGCCTTATGGTGGAGAACTCCAATCCTGGTGCAGACTCCAAACAAGGGGAGTCCACTTCCGGAAATGGAGAAGGAAGAAGAAGGAGATCAATTGTTGTATGGAAAAAGGGGGGTCTACCCCTCTATATAAAGGCCAAGGGGGGGTGTGATCCCTCTTCCCTCCCCCATGTGGGACTAAAGCCCCAAGGGGGGAGGGGTGCGCCGGCCAAGGGGGGGTTGGGCCCCACCCCTTGGCGCCAAGTCCAAGGGGGGGAACCCCCTCCTCCCCTAATGGGCCTCTAAGGCCCATATAGCCATTTTTCCATTATTTTAATTATTTAATCAGTTTTAAATATTTAATTCAGATAATTAAATAATAAAAAACATTATTAAAACAATTAAACTTTATTTTGAACTATTCAAAATGTCCGGAAACCATTCCGTCCTCCTCCGGAACTATTCCGGTGATTTCTCCTATTTCACCGATTGATCCCGTAACTTTCCTGTGCATCGATTGCCCTTAAGTGTAACACCCTAACGGTCCGGGAAACAGCAGACATGGTCGAGACTCTTCTCATTGACCAATGACTAGTCAGTTGGACCTGGTTACAATCCTTGACAGCCCCTGCGCTTCCATCGAATGAGCTTCGATCGCTTTTGGAAACCGTTAACGATACGACGTAATCCCTTTGTTCTGCGGTACTTTGTTTGTCCGAGGTTTGATCGTCGGTATCCCACATACCGTGTTCACATCTCGTTCATGACAAACAACTTCTCTCGTCCATGATCATTGCATCTCTTGTGACCTAGTCACGTCCTTGCAAGGGTTGATGCAATATCACCGAGTGGGCCCAGAGTACCTGTCCTGTCATAAGGACTGACAAATCCCGCTTTGATCTATTAACATACTCATCAACCATCTATTTCGGAATACCCAAAGTGCACCGTTATAGCCAGCATATTTCAGTCAGGCGGTGGGATACAAATCAAAGTCTCCTCATAGATCGTGATTACGTATGATCATTACGGTCTAAGGACTAAGGCATACGTTACAAAGTCATAGCAACGCTGAACTATGTGACTCGATCACATTGCATTACTTTAGGTGGGTGTCTGTCCATCACATCATTCCCCTAATGATATGACCTCATTGTCAATGGACTTAAGTGTCGCCATGATCAGGAAAGCTTGATCAATCAATTGCCCAATGAGATAGTTTACCCGAGTTAAACTACGGACCATGTTTTATACTACACCTGTATTAGTATTTCCAAGTAATACAGTTATAGCACAGTATAAAACGTATTATGAACAAAACGGATATGTGACAAATATCTTTATTAATTTGTCTCTAGGGCACATATCCAACAGTCTCCCACTTGCACTAGAGTACAAATTACACTAGTTTACATCAGGTATGTATCTAACACCAATGGTCTCTCGGTGTTCTTCAAACTTGCCCTGTGGAAGAGGTTTAGTCATCGGGTCTGCTGCGTTCAGATCCGTATGTATCTTGTGAATCCTAGTGTGTCCATCCTTGACGTAGTCTCGCGTCACATGGAACTTTCGGAGGATGTGCTTGGCAGTAGAGTGAGTTCTTGGCTCCTTCGCGTTAGCAATGGCACCCGTGTTGTTGCAGAAGATTCCCACGGGGTCAGTGCAACTGGGAAAGACGCCAAGCTCGATCACGAACTTCTTCAGCCATAGCGCCTCGTTTGACGCTTCGCAAGCGGCAATATACTCCGACTCCATTGAAGATTGAGCGACGACTGACTGTTTGCCGCTCCTCCAGCTAATCGCACCACCGTTCAACATGAAAACATATCCCGTCTGGGATTTCGAGTCATCTAGGTCTGAGCCGAGGCTTGCGTCAACGTAACCCTTTACGGTGAGCTCCTCATCAACTCCTCCATAAACGAGAAAGAGATCCTTGGTTCTTCTCAAGTACTTAAGGATGTTCTTTACTGCTCTCCAATGGGCCATTCCCGGATTACTCTGGTAGCGATTAGTCATACTAATGGCCAGCGCTAAATCCGGTCTGGTACATAACATAGCATACATGGGAGAACCTATGGCTGAGGCATAGGGCTTCGAGGACATCTCCTCTTTCTCTTCAGCTGTGGTCGGGCATTGAGTCACGCTTAGTTTGACACCTTTTATGACTGGCAAGAGACCTCTCTTGGAGTCATCCATTTTGAACCTTTTCAAAATCTTGTCAATATAAGTGTTCTGACTCAAGGCCAACCTCCGATTAGGTCTATCTCTATAGATCTTAATCCCCAGTATGTACGCAGCTTCACCTAGGTCCTTCATGGGAAATTGTCCATTCAGATATTCCTTCACTTCCTCTAAGAATTTCTTATCGTTCCCTATTAGCAATATGTCATCTACATATAACACAAGGAATGCTATAGAGCTCCCACTCAGTTTCTTATAGACGTAGAACTCTTCGACGTTTTGGACAAATCCAAAAGCTTTAATGACCTCATCAAATCGAAGATTCCAGCTCCGAGATGCTTGCTTCAACCCATATATGGACCGTTGAAGCTTGCAAACCATACCAGCATTCCTTGGATCGACAAACCCCTCTGGTTGCATCATATACAACTCTTCCTCAATGTTGCCATTTAGGAATGCAGTTTTCACATCCATCTGCCATATCTCGTAATCATGATATGCAGCTATTGCTAGTAGGATCCGAATAGACTTTATCATCGCTACAGGAGAGAATGTCTCCTCGTAGTCAACTCCTTGAATTTGTCGGAAACCCTTCGCGACAAGTCGAGCTTTGTAGACAGATACATTTCCGTCTGCGTCAGTCTTTTTCTTGAAAATCCATTTATTCTCGACGGCCTTGCGGTCCTCGGGAATATCCACCAAAGTCCATACTTTGTTGGTGTACATGGAGTCTATTTCGGATTTCATGGCTTCAAGCCATTTCTCGGACTCGGGTCCCTCCATTGCTTCTTTGTAACTCGTAGGTTCATCCGACTCAACAGCCGAGATTGCATTCACAAGCTGTCCGTAAAACTCAGTAGGTTGACGGACTCTTGATGACCTACGGGGCATAAAAGGTTCCTCTTCATTCTCATCATGATCATCATGAATGTCATGATCGTTATGAATGTCGTTCTGGCCATTCTCTTCAACTCCCACTGTGGAAGATGGTTCCAGAACAAATTCCGTAGCCATTTCATCCAATTGGAGTGATTGGTCAGTTACTTCATCGAGGTCTATTTTCCTCCCACTCAACTCTTTCGCGAGAAACTCCTTCTCAAGAAAGTGTCCCGTCTTGGCAACAAACGTTTTGCTGTCAGACTTGTTGTAGAAGGTGTACCCACAAGTTTCCTTGGGATAGCCCACAAATATGCACTTATCCGCCTTGGATTCAAGTTTGTCAGGCTGTAGTTTCCTAACATAAGCCTCACAACCCCAAATCTTCAGGTGAGACAACTCAGGTTTAGTGCCATGCCATTCTTCAAATGGTGTTGTCTTTACGGATTTGGATGGTGCCCTATTAAGAATATGAATGGCGGTCTCTAATGCATACCCCCAGAATGACACAGGCAAATCAGTATGAGACATCATCGATCGCACGCTATCCAATAGGGTTCGATTACGTCGCTCAGCTACACCGTTTCTCTGAGGTGTGCCTGCCGGCGTAAGCTGTGGTATTATGCCACAAGACTTCAGATGATTGCCAAACTCGTGACTCAAATACTCGCCACCTCGATCCGATCGAAGGTGCTTGATTTTCCTTCCGAGTTGATTTTCGACCTCATTCTGAAATTTCTTGAACTTTTCAAAGGTTTCAGACTTGTGCTTCATCAAGTAAATATACCCATATCTACTCAAGTCATCAGTAAAGGTCACGAAGTAACGAAGATCATTGCGAGTGGGGACGTTCATGGGTCCACATACATCCGTATGTATGATCCCCAATAAGACATCCGCACGCTCCATCACACCATTGAATGGAGTCCTTGTAATTTTGCCCATGAGGCATTGTTCACATGTATCAAGGGATCCAAAATCCAATGACTTAAGAAGTCCATCCTTCTGGAGCTTCTCCATGCGTTTTACACCAATATGACCAAGTCGGCAATGCCACATCATCATGTGATCTTCATTATTCTTCAATCTTTTGGCCTCAATATTGTTAACGTGACACACGTCACCATCGAGATTAAGTACGAATAAACCATGCAACTCCGGTGCGTGAACATAAAACATATCATTCTTATAAATCGAACAACCAATTGTATCGGACTTAAAAGAATGGTGGTCTCGCTTCAAGCAAGAACCACTCACGATGTTCACACTCAACGCGGGTACATAGTAACATTTATTCAGAACTAAAACCAATCCCGAAGGGAGACTAAGATGCTTCGTGCCGACCGCCAAGACTTCAATCCGGCAGCCATTCCCCACGCGCATCGTCACTTCATCTTTGACCAAGCGTCTCCTATTCCTTAGTCCCTGAATGGAATTAGAAATATGAGCGACAGACCCTGTATCAAATATCCAGGATGTGTTCCCAGCGCTTGTCAAGAGAAGATCAACAATATGTATATCAAATATACCTTCGTCTCTCTTGGCGACCTTGCCAGCCTTCTTGTCCTTTAGGTACTTTGGACAGTTGCGCTTCCAGTGACCTTCACCCTTGCTGTAGAAGCACTCCACTCCGAGTTTAGGCTTGGGTGCCTTGGGAGGAGCGGCAACTGACTTTCCATCCCTCTTAGGGCCACCTCTCCTGGCCTTCTCCCGTCTGCTTGACTTCTTGAAGTCAGTGGTCTTGTTGACCATGAAGACGGCGTGCTCCTTCTTGATCTCAACCTCAGCGCTCTTTAGCATGGCGAACAACTCAGAAGGGGTTTTGGTCATCCCCTGCATGTTGTAGTTCAGCACAAAGCCTTTGTAGCTAGGGGGAAGCGACTGCAACACCCTATCAACCGCAAGTTCATCTGGAATCTGACATTCCAGAGCATTCAAGCGCTGAACGTAGCCAGACATTTTGACCACGTGCTCACTCACGCTGCCATGCTCATCCATCTTTGCTGAGAAGAAGGCTTCAGAAGCCTCGTACCGTTCAGCCCTGGCTTGAGGTGCGAAGACCGCCTTGAGGTCGGTGATAATCTCATATGCACCCATCCTCTCAAAGCATTTCTGCAGCTCAGCCTCCATGGAGTAGAGCATGCCACTCTGGACAAGGTTGTAATCATCAGTCCTGGAGAGATAGACATTCTTCTCGTCCTGACTGGCATCATCTGCTGGTGCGTCACCTAACGCGTCCTCTAGTACGTATGCCATTTTGAGGGGAACGAGGAGAATCCTCAGGGTGCGGAACCAGTTGGTGAAGTTTGTCCCATCTGTTTTTAGCTTATCTTTCTCTAGGAATGATCCTAAGTTGAACGAGGGGCGAGGTGCTGCCATCTACAAGGTTGGATTCACAACGATACATATTTAGACTTTTGTTCATAATGTGGAGTTTCAATTTAATCTTAAAATTCTAGAAAGCTCCCACTTAGATAAACACCTCTCAATTTAACTAAGTGATTACACAATCCCAGCCCCCATACCTCCCCCGATATGTACGACCCAGTATGCGAACCAGGTAGGCCTCTAAGCCAATCACATCAGGCATGTGACTCGTGCTCGACCTTTCGGTCTTCTGTGTTCCAGGCCCGCATCTACATACGTCAAGCCTGCCAATCGAACCTTGATGTTAGCTGTTCAGGCAAGGCCATATCTGCATATGCCAGGCTCGCCGAACCCAACCTCATGCGAGCTCCGTTGAATATGTAGGACAAATCCGGTATGTACGGAGCGTCAGGCCATATGGGAGAACCTTCCAGGTGGTGCCCATCAAAAGGGAGAACACAATGTTGGTATTGTGAGAGATGGTCCTGTTTTGTGCTACCGTCGATATATCTAGCATACTAGCATAAAACAGGAAGTAAAACTTTAAATCATACAACCTATGATCCCCCTTCATGCAAAGCAAAGTTAAAACGTCTTTCTACTTTAGCTTGTGCAAGTTTTACGTGGCTGCTAGGGGTTTCGAGAGAGAGAACCGATTTCTATCCTGCGAAAAACATGCCACAACACCGTCTCTTATCCGTCTCTATTACACCCCTGTCGGGGCCCTCCGTTGCAAACATCTTCGCATCGCTGATGCAGAGATACAGACACCCCCCCATCCACTTTATATGGTACAAGCCATATGTCAAGCGTGGAACCAGTCTCGCGTAAACGCGTAATGTCGGTCGGGGGCCGCTTCATCAAACATTGCCGCAATGCTCAATGAGTACACGTGGGAGGGTAACGAATGAAGATTCGATGCCCACATCCTAGATGTGTTCTATCCGTACAATACATCTACGCATAGCTAGCTCTGATACCATTGTTGGGATACGGGGCAGAAAACACAAAATTTTCACACCTACGGTACCCGAACCCAAGATCTATGCTATGGCGATGTAAGGTAACGGAGGGAATCGGTGTTCATACCTTTGAAGACCGAAAGCGGGAAACGTTCTTACGAGCGTGGTTGGCGTAGACTCAGAACTACGACCTCCCTGTCGTGTAGAAGACCACCACCGGCGAGGATGACTCCCGGTAAACCTCCAGCGACGAAGCAGCACCACAGGTGTAGTGCCTCGAAGAGATTATACACGTACGGCACAATCGATGTTCCTCCCGGGCTCCGAACCAGACGAGCAGCGGAAAGAAGACGACTACGGATCCCGACGCCGGCAGAGCGACGGCCTGCCTTATGGTGGAGAACTCCAATCCTGGTGCAGACTCCAAACAAGGGGAGTCCACTTCCGGAAATGGAGAAGGAAGAAGAAGGAGATCAATTGTTGTATGGAAAAAGGGGGGTCTACCCCTCTATATAAAGGCCAAGGGGGGGGTGTGATCCCTCTTCCCTCCCCCATGTGGGACTAAACCCCCAAGGGGGGAGGGGTGCGCCGGCCAAGGGGGGGTTGGGCCCCACCCCTTGGCGCCAAGTCCAAGGGGGGGAACCCCCTCCTCCCCTAATGGGCCTCTAAGGCCCATATAGCCATTTTTCCATTATTTTAATTATTTAATAAGTTTTAAATATTTAATTCAGATAATTAAATAATAAAAAACATTATTAAAACAATTAAACTTTATTTTGAACTATTCAAAATGTCCGGAAACCATTCCGTCCTCCTCCGGAACTATTCCGGTGATTTCTCCTATTTCACCGATTGATCCCGTAACTTTCCTATGCATCGATTGCCCTTAAGTGTAACACCCTAACGGTCCGGGAAACAGCAGACATGGTCGAGACTCTTCTCATTGACCAATTACTAGTCAGTTGGACCTGGTTACAATCCTTGACAGCCCCTGCGCTTCCATCGAATGAGCTTCGATCGCTTTTGGAAACCGTTAACGATACGACGTAATCCCTTTGTTCTGCGGTACTTTGTTTGTCCGAGGTTTGATCGTCGGTATCCCACATACCGTGTTCACATCTCGTTCATGACAAACAACTTCTCTCGTCCATGATCATTGCATCTCTTGTGACCTAGTCACGTCCTTGCAAGGGTTGATGCAATATCACCGAGTGGGCCCAGAGTACCTGTCCTGTCATAAGGACTGACAAATCCCGCTTTGATCTATTAACATACTCATCAACCATCTATTTCGGAATACCCAAAGTGCACCGTTATAGCCAGCATATTTCAGTCAGGCGGTGGGATACAAATCAAAGTCTCCTCATAGATCGTGATTACGTATGATCATTACGGTCTAAGGACTAAGGCATACGTTACAAAGTCATAGCAACGCTGAACTATGTGACTCGATCACATTGCATTACTTTAGGTGGGTGTCTGTCCATCACATCATTCCCCTAATGATATGACCTCATTGTCAATGGACTTAAATGTCGCCATGATCAGGAAAGCTTGATCAATCAATTGCCCAATGAGATAGTTTACCCGAGTTAAACTACGGACCATGTTTTATAATACACCTGTATTAGTATTTCCAAGTAATACAGTTATAGCACAGTATAAAACGTATTATGAACAAAACGGATATGTGACAAATATCTTTATTAATTTGTCTCTAGGGCACATATCCAACAACAGCCTCCCCTTTCCGTTGATACAAATGCATAATGCTTAGTAGCGGACGTAAGACTCGCTGGTATACTAGATACTCACATTTGCTTTATTTCCCCTTTTATGTTTTGCCTGATCGGCCGCTGCAGTCGACGTTGGCACCCAGGAGCAGGAGTACCCCGGAGGCGGATACTACTACGTCGAGACCCCCGCTGACCAGGACCAGGAGTATTTTCGGAGACTCCCAGGCAGGAAGCCTTGCCTTTTCGATCTGTATCTCTGATGTTATTTGTGCTTGCCTTCTTAAGGCATAACTTGACTAACTATTTCTGTACTCAGATATTATGGCTTGTATAACTTATATATTCGGGTCCGCGTGACCCCCCCTTTATTGTAACATATTGGTTTATCCATTTGTGTTTAGTGTTGTGCTGTGATATTCTCACCGTGGCACCCTAATCTCAGCCGTGTACCATGCGTGTATGATTACTGTACACGGATTGATTTTGGGGGCGTCACATAAAGAGAGAAAGGCATAACACTCACTCCTGCACCAAGATCACATAAAGCAGTCCTGACGTAATTATTCTCTATGGAGCAAGGAATGGTGGTTATACCTGGATCACCAAGCTTCTCAGGAATCTTGCCACTGAAAGAGTCGTTAGCAAGCATAGTAGATATTGCCTCATTACGAACTTTTATTTTATTTGTGACAATATCTTTCATATATTTCGAATAGGGAGGTAACTTAATAGCATCAGTCAAAGGGATTTGAAGAAAAAGATGTTTCATCCATTCACAAAACTTATTGTAATGCTCTTCTTCTTTAGATTTGAGGGACTTACCTGGAAAGGGCATGGGTTTCTGTATCCATGGTTCTCTTTCCTTCCCATGTCTTCTTGCGATGAAGTCTTCTCTAGAGTATTTCTTGCGTTTATCAGGTGTTTCTTCTTCTCTTACCTCGGGAGAATCATTCTTTTCAGTGTCCTTTTCTTCAGGCTCGACACCGTCTTCTGTTTCAGCATCGGAGGTAGATATGCTGTTAGGATCAACAGCTGGCTTTTCACTTGTAATAGGATCATCGGGATTGTCAGCCTCCTTGTGTTTCTTCTTCTTATTTTTCTTCGGAGAGCTAACAGTCTCGTCTTCTTCTTGTACTTGAGAATCTTGCTCGATCCTCTTTGGATGCCCCTCAGGATAGAGTGGGTCCTGGGTGTGTGTTCCACCCCTAGTTTTGATGCCATAAGCTCGTATGTCCTGTTTGGCATTATTAGCAAGCAAATATTTTTGCACATTAGAAATTTGTTCAAGCTGAGTTTGAACCATATGAAAATGCTTAACAAGACATTTAACATCATTAACTGTTCTTTCTAGAACACCACATAAACTTTTGATAGCAAGAGAGTTATCATGCAACTGACTTTGTATCCTCCTATTAAAATGGTCTTGCTTAATAATAAAATTATCAAGCTCATCTAAGCATTGGTCGGGAAGCTTACCTTTAGGGATGTCAGTTTCAGTAAAGTCTAATAGAGAGTGTACCTCTACCAAGGGAGGGCGAGTAGTAGGCTCACATAACTTCTCAATAGGCGGTAAATTCTTCAGGTCTTCGGCTTTAATACCTTTCTCCTTTATAGACCTCTTTGCTTCTTGCATATCTTCGGGGCTCAGAACTAGCATGCCCCTCTTTTTCGGTGGTAGAAGTGGTTCAGGAATGGACCAATCTTCATAGTTCTTGGCAATTTTGCACATTAATTCTTCTACATCGTCCGGTATTCTTTCCCTGAAAACACAACTAGCACAACTATCTAGGTAGGATCTGGATTCATCGGTTAAACCAACGTAAAATATATCAAGAAGTTCATTCTTGGGGACTCCATGTCCTAGCATAACCTTAAGTAAATCACAAAACCTCCCCCAAGCTTTAGGGACGTGCTCATCCTGCAATTGTTTAAAGTTATAGATTCTTTGCAAAGCAGCATGTTGCATATGAGCTGGGAAATATTTATCAACAAAGAATTGGACTAAGTCCTGAGGACTCTTAACGGAACCATAGGGTAGTGCATCGTACCATGATTTAGTGTCTTCCTTCAAAGAAAAAGGAAAAAGCTTGGCCACATAGAAGTTACGTATCTTCTCATCAGTAGTGAATAGGTTACCTAGCTCAGCGAGTTTGGTCAAGTGTGCTATAGCATCATCATTTTCTCTGCCATAAAAGGGGTCAGCCTCGACTGTAGATATAAGTGAAAGATCAACAGAGAAATCATAATCAGGATCAATGATGCATATAGGGGATGTGGCAAATTTAGGGTCAGGAATAACTTTGTTCTTCATGGAGTGCCTTTTGAGCAACTCCTTAACAGCACCAGGGTCAGAGTCGACACACTCTCTGAGTTCCCTACAAAAATCATCATCAAGAGTAACATAATCATCATCAAGGATTCTCTCCTTGAGTTCATCTAGGCACGGGTAACCAAAGGTTTTGCAGGTAGGAATATAGGTAGCAGGGGTCTCGGTCTTGGATTCTGCTGCAGCCTTAGCAGTCTGAGCTTCAATATAGTAACCAAGAAAATTAGTAACATCAAGAGTAGTGGAAGCATCATCAAAAGCATCGGACATAGTGACAAACTCAGTAGAAGCATCATGTGGTGGTGGTGAAGAAAACTTACTCATAACAGAAGGTGAATCAAGTGTATCACTAGTGTTCAGAACAGTAACTTTTCTTGTACGGGATGGTAAGATCGGAACCTTGGGGTCTCCTTTCTTACCCATAGCGGATGATGTGCAGAAGGTAGGATACTTCAAGTAGACTTGTAAATATTGCTATGCTCCCCGGCAACGGCGCTAGAAAACGGTACTTGATGACCCACAACCGTAAGGGATCGAGATAGTCTTCGCGGGTAAGTTAACCCAATTTATTGATTCGACACACGGGGAGCCAAAGAGTATTTATAAGCTTTGACAGTTGAGTTGTCAATTCAACCGCACCTGAAATATACTTGATTGCAACAAAAGATAAGTGGTAATGGTAATGTGATAGTGATGGTGGTGACAACAAAAGTAACAACTAATGACCAGCAGGATTGAAAACACTGTAGGCTAGGGAGATAGATGAGAGTAAACATGTAATAGATTCTAACACGGGGCTAGGCACACAGAAAAGCAATGATCATCTAGGCAAATATCAAACATTAGGCATGTATCCCGTAGGTAGTTGTGCGTGCTTGCAATAAGAACTTGCACAACATCTTTTGTCCTACCATCCCGCTACGAACGGGGCCAAAGGGAACTTATGGAGATTAAGGTGCTCCTGTCAAAGAGCACCGGAACAAAGCAATAAACTCAATGGATACATGGAATCCTCAAATCATGGACCATCCCCTTTGGTGTCCCAAGCTGTCACCTTTGGGATCGCCGGTGCCGGACCATAATAGGTGCATACAACTCATAGATAGGATCAAGAACACAAATATATTCATGAAAACACATAGGGTCCAGATCTGAAAACATGGCACTCGGGCCCAAAGTGACAAGAATTAAGAGCAACAAGTTGAAGCAAAGAAGATAAACACCAAAGTAGATGATAGGCAACATGCCCCTAACAATCTGACGAACTATTACATGATCAAACTCATCCAATCACTACCATCCCCTTTGCCTACAGCAGGGAATTACTCACACATGTGAAGAGAAGTCATGGAGGAGGGATGGATTCGTGATGGTGATGACGATGGCGACGATCTCCCCTCTCCGGAGGCCAAATCAGCCTCCAGATTAGCCCTCCCAAAGAAGAACAGAGGGTGGCGGCGGCTCCGCGACGGAAACTGGAAACGCGACTTCTTTTCTGGGGTTTCCCGTCACGAGAATAAATAGGAGTCGAGGTAGGGCACGAGAGGAGGTGGAGGCCTCCCAGGCGCCCCCCCGGCGCGGCCAGGGGTGGAGCCGCGCCAGCCAGGCGCCTGGGGCCCCTGTGGCCCCACTTCTGGCTGGTGGAAGCTTCTGGTGCGTGGATTTTCTGTGAATTTTCCCGGAATTTTCTGAGATACCTAAAAATCCATTTTCCTGCACACAATAAAACCATACAGGCAACTCTGCTGAAAACAGCGTTAGTCCGGGTTAGTTTCGTCCAAATCATGCAAGAATGAGGGCAAAACAATAGCAAAAGTGTTTGGAAAAGTAGATACGTTTGAGACGTATCACATGGTCATCTTAGTTGTCTGACCAACATTCGACACACCTATTATATCACAAAACTGTGTTAATGACATGGTTATGAGATCATTATAAAGTTTGAACTCGACGGTTCCAGCATCATGGTTATAACAAAAACTGTTGAAAAAACAGGAGGTAAGCTTTTTGCATTGTACCACACGGCATAAAGCTAGCCGTGTCAAACCTGCATTGGCACAAAGGCCATAAAATTCCTCCTTAATTCCTGCAGCTGTAAGAAAATCATCGCACGGATACATCATTGCGCATGCTGGGTTTGTGTCTTCCAACATCTCCAGGGGCACATGATCTTCATTGTAGCCCACCCTAACTACCGAGGGTGAAGCTGCAGCTCTAGTGACTCGATCGGAGCGCTCGGGATTCTTCTTCCCAAGCCACCCCTTTGCTTTTCCAAAGAAACTCATTTCTGAATTTTTTAACAATTCACAAAAACAAGGATTTAAACAATGTGAGTTGAGCCAAACTACTCTACTCACTTACTTAAGGCATAAACTTGCATCAAAACTTGGAAAATAAATTTCTACACATGCATGCAAGCTCATAAGAACATCACCAAGAGTTACTAAATACTCACAAATGAAGCCACCAATCAAAAATCTAATTGGAGGGGTGAAGGAGTTACATACCAGGGAGTATTTGCCCAAAATCTCAGCTCAAATGATGGGTCGTAGAGAGAGATCGAAATTATGGATGGAGAGCAGCAAGAACGCAATAACAAAGTGCAGAACTCGTGTTTTTGGAGAGAGAGAAGGGAGGAGGAAGAAGACTTACCTGGCTGGCTGGCCTGTGGGCGCGGCCAGGGGGCAGGCCGCGCCAGCTGGCCGCCTGGGCCACTGATGGGCCCCTGGTCAGCCCCAGGTGCCCCTGGGTCACCCCGACATGGAAATTTTTAATATAATTTTTCTGGAATTTTTCTGACAACTTCACTGTTGAAATTTTTTCGAAGTTCGAAAAGCTGCGAAACTTTCTAAAAACTTGAAACAGTGATTAGAGTTGTGAAGTTTCAAAAACATACAAACTTGGTACAACAAGGAGAATAAAAGCTAAGGAAAATGAAAAAATAACAAGACGCACTTTTTACCTATATAAAACATGCTTACTAGCAAGGTTGATCAAGTCTTACCAACAAACCAGCGATATATAGAGAAAAAAGTCTCACCTCTTATGAAGTGATCATTGCACCTTTACTTTAATGGACATTGTCCCCACCATGATGGTTTTGTATTTGTGGTGCACATGTAGGGGACAATCCCATTCTCCAATCTTCACGGTCTCGATATTCTCTATAGAGTTGAGGCCATGCCTCTTGTCAATCTTCTTTGGAAAATACACCGGGTGTTCTTTATCATTCACATTGAAAGTAACCTTCCCTTTATTGCAATCAATAATAGCACCCGCGGTGTTAAGAAAAGGTCTACCAAGAATAATAGACATGCTCTCATCCTCGGGCATGTCAAGCACAACAAAATCAGTAAGGATTAAACAATTAGCAACTTCAACGGGAACATCCTCACAAATACCTATGGGAACGGCTGTCGACTTGTCAGCCATCTGAAGAGAGATATCTGTAGGGATTATTTTTTCTAAACATAGTCTCTTGTAAAGAGAAAAGGGCATAACACTCACTCCTGCTCCAAGATCACATAAAGCGGTCCTGACATAATTATTCTTTATGGAACAAGGAATGGTGGGTATACTTGGATCACCAAGCTTCTCAGGAATCTTGCCACTAAAAGAGTAGTTAGCAAGCATAGTAGATATTGCTTCATTAGGAACTTTTCTTTTATTAGTAACAATATCTTTCATATATCTCGAATAAGGAGGTAACTTAATAGCATCAGTCAAAGGAATTTGAAGAAAAATAGGTTTCATCCACTCACAAAACTTATTGTAATGCTCTTCTTCTTTAGTTTTGAGAGAGTTACCTGGAAAGGGCATGGGTTTCTGCACCCATGGTTCTCGTTCCTTCCCATGTCTTCTTGCGATAAAATCTTCTCTAGTGTATTTCTTGCGTTTGTCGGGTGCTTCTTCTTCTTGAACTTCGGGTGGATCATTCTTTTCACTATCCTTTTCAGGCTCAGCACCGTCTTCAATCTCAGCATCGGAAGTAGATATTCTATTTGGATCATTGGAATTGTCAGCTTCGTTGTCCTTCTTCTTCTTATTCGGAGAGCTAACAATTTCTTCCTCCTGTATTTGAGAATCTTGCTCGATCCTCTTAGGATTCCCTTCCATATAGAGAGAATCTTGAGTGCTAGTTCCTCCTCGGGTTTTAATCCCGAAGGCCTATATATCCTGTTTGGCATTATTAGCAAGCAAATCTTTTTGCACATTAGAAATTTGATCAAGCTGAGTTTGCACCATATGAAAATGCTTCACAAGACATTTAACATCATTAACTGTTCTACCTAGAACATCAAGCAAACTTTTGATAGCACGGGAATTATCATGCAACTGACTTTGTATCCTCTCATTATAGTGATTTTGCTTCATAATAAAATTATCAAGCTCATCTAAACATTGATCAGGAGGCTTACCAAGAGGAATGTCACTTGCATTGAAAACTAAAAGAGAGTGTACCTCTACCATAGGAGGGTGAGTGGTAGGCTCACACAACTTCTCAATGGAGAGTAGATTCTTCACGTCTTCAGTTTTAATACCCTTCTCTTTAATAGTCTTCTTTGCTTCTTGCATGTCTACGGGGCTTAGGACAAGCATGCCCCTTTTCTTTGGTGGTGGAGGTGGTTCAGGGACGGACCAATCTTCATGGTTCTTGGCAATATTGCCCATCAATTCTTCAGCATCGTCTGGTGTTCTTTTCCTGAAACCACAACCAGCACAACTCTCCAAGTAGGATCTAGATTCATCAGTTAGACCAGCATAAAATATATCAATTAATTCATTCTTAGGGACTCCATGGCCCGATCTAGCCTGGATCAGACTGCAATACCTCCCCCAAGCTTTAGGGAGGTTCTCATCCTGCAACTGTGTAAAGTTATAATTTTTTTGTAAAGCAGCATGTTGCATATGAGCAGGAAAATACTTATCAACAAAAGAGCAAGCTAATTCTTGAGGACTCCTAATAGAACCACATGGTAGTGCATTGTACCATGCTTTAGCACCTTCCTTTAAATAAAAAGGAAAAAGCTTAGTAACATAGAAGTTTCGTATCTTCTCATCTGTAGTAAACAAGCCACCTAACTCAGTGAGTTTGGTCAGGTGTGCAATAGCATCATCATTTTCTCTGCCATAAAAGGGGTCAGATTCAACCATAGATATAAGTGAAAGATCAACAAAGAAATTATAATCAGGATCATTGATGCATATAGGAGATGTAGAAAAAGTAGGATCAGGTACGGTCTTGTTCTTCAGACAATGTTTTTCGAGAAGCTTCTTAATAGCGTTAGGGTCAGAGTCGTCAAACTCAGTTAGCTCCATGCATAAATCATCATCAAGTATAATATAATCATCATCAAGGAGTCTCTCCTTGAGTTTACTCAAATCGGGATAAGTGTAAGTCACATCAAAAGGATAGCAAGTATCGGGAATTTCAATCCCAGATTTCTTGGCAGCAGCAGCAATCTGTTTCTCAAGAGCGTGACTAAGTGAACCAATATCATCAAGAGTAGTAGAAGCATCATCAAAAGTATCAGACATAGTGACAGATTCAGTAGAGGCATCATGTGGTGGAATTGAAGCAAACTTACTCATAACTTAAGGTGAATCAAGTGTAGCACTAGTGTTCAGAACAGTACCTTTTCTCGTATGGGATGGTAAGATCGGGACCTTGGGGTCTTCTTTCTTACCCATAGCGGATAAATTGCAGCAGGTAAAATACTTCAAGTAGACTTGTGAATAAAGCTATGCTCCCCAGAAACGGCGCCAGAAAACAGGCTTGATAACCCACGACTGTAGGGGATCGAGATAGTCTTCGCGGGTAAGAATAACCCAATTAATAGATTTGACTCAAGGGGAGCCAAAGAATATCCACAAGCTTTAACAGTGGAGTTGTCAGTTCCACCGCACCTGAGATACACTTACTTGCAACAAGATATTAATAGTAACTGCGATATGGGAGTGATGATAGTAACGGTAATAGTAAAACAGCGAAAGTAAATAACTAGTAACCAGCAGAATTAAAAGCATTGTAGACTAGGGAGATGGATGGTTGGGAATTGCGTGGATAAGACACATCATGTAATCCACTTGGGGCAAGGCACACAGAAAAGCAAAGATCATCTAGGCATAAATCAAACATCAGGCATGTATCCCACAGGTAGTTGTACGTGCTTGCAATAAGAACTTGCACAACATCTTTTGTCCTACCATCCCGTTACGAACGGGGCCAAAAGGAACTTATGGAGATTAAGGTGCTCCTGTCAAAGAGCACCGGAACAAAGCATTAAAAACAATGGATACATGGAATCCTCAAATTATAGTCCATCCCCTTTGGTGTCCCAAGCTGTCACCTTTGGGATCGCCGTTTCATGACTATAACAGGTGCGAACAACTCATAGATAGGATCAAGAACACAAATATATTCATGAAAACACATAGGGTTCAGATCTGAAATCATGGCACTCGGGCCAAAAATGACAAGCATTAAGAGCAAAAAGTTGAAGCAAAGATGATAAACACCAAACTAGATGATAGGCAACATGCCCCCATCAATCTGATAAACTATTACATGATCTAACTCATCCAATCCCTACCATCCCCTTTGCCTACAACATGGAATTACTCACACATGGATGGAGAAGTCATGGAGGGAGGATGGAGTGGTGATGGTGATGACGATGGTGATGATCTCCCCTCTCCGGAGGCCAAAACAACCTCCAAATTAGCCCTCCTGGAGTATAACAAAGGGTGGCGGCGGCTCCGCGACGAGAACTGGGAAAACGACTTCTGTTCTGGGTTTTTCGCATCACGGGAATAAATAGGAGCATCGGTAGGGCACCAAAGGAAATGGGAGGCCCCCAGGCGGCCAGAGGGCGCGGCCCCACCCCTGTCCGCGCCAAGGGGGCTCCTTCGGGTGCGTGGATTTTCTGGTATTTTTCTGGGAATTTTCTGGGACATCCAAAACTCCATTTTCCTGCGCACAATAAAACCATACAGGCAGCTCTGCTGAAAACAGCGTTAGTCCGGGTTAGTTTCATCCAAATCATGCAAGAATGAGGGCAAAACAATAGCAAAAGTGTTTGGAAAAGTAGATACGTTTGAGACAACTGCATTAAAGAACTTTGCATAAAGTAAACAATCCTTGCACTCGCAAGTACAAGCACCGTTGTTTTCCCCCTTGTGGCAACAACACACCCCCTAGACTCATGTTTCTGTCACTCAAGCTATTCATCGGGGGGCATGAACCCACAATCATGCATAACGCTCCCTCTTGGAGTCACTACCTACTACTTGGCCAAAGCAATAAACAACAATGGAGAACATGCAAGAATTACTCAAGAACATAAATATAGAAGAGGAGAATCAAATATATAACTCAAACACAATCTGTACATAATCTCATAATCCATCGGATCCCAGCAAACTCAGCATAGGAACAACAGAAGTATTACATAAATGCCTCGATCATGTAGGGTAGCTCACGAGGTCTAATCCATGAAGAACAAAGAGGGGAGGATAAAATCACATAGCTACTGATGATAGACCCATGGTCCAAGGTGGAATACTCACGGTTCATCCGGGAAGCATCCATGGTGGTGGAGAAGCTCCCGGAGGTGATTCCTCCCTCCGGCAGGGTGCCGGGAAGAGGTCTTCTGGTGCTCCCGATCTTGGAAGCGCAGCGGCGGCGGAACAGAGGAGAGATCGCGAATAAGGGTTCCTGTCTCGGGGTTTTTGCAGCACGGGGAATAAATAGGAGAAGGGGGGCAGCCAGGGGGGCCACCAGGGGTGGGGCCGCGCCGGGAGGGCGCCTGGTGGGTCCCCTCTGCCGCCCCCCTCGGTGATTCCGGAAGTTTCCTGATCACTGGGTTTTTATTGGATTTTTCCCGAATTTTGGAGCACTTTTAATATGGGGGAAACCTGAAATAGAAAAACAGCAGAAAACAGGAACTGACACTTGGGTGCACTGAGTTAATAGGTTAGTCCAAATATGATCAAAAGTGTATGGAAGTTCATCAATATCATAGCAATATCACATAAAAGAGGCATGGAGCAAGCAGAAATTATAGATACGTTTTGGACGTATCAGCCATCAAGATCTCTTAGAATTCAGTACAACACTTGAGGACGAAGCACATTGAGATTCGATATCACTTTCTTCGGGATCATGTATTGAAGGAAGACATCGTCATCAGCCACGTGAAGACTGAAGACCAACTGGCTGATATATTCACTAAGCCTTTGGATGAGAAGCGTTTTAGCACTCTGAGGTGTGAGCTAAATATCTTAGATTCCTCAAACATCCAATGAATGGACACACATCCTAACGCTTAAACAATATTGAAGAATCCGGATGTACAACACACGATGCGTCGTACTCCTCAATTCATGAGGAACTACCTTGCTAAGTGTGAAGAAATTAACGTGGAATTGACTCAAGATCCATACGACAACTGTATGGCATCAAGTGTCTCATTCCCTATAAGGTGGATAGTGCCACTGCCCAAATTCCTCACGATTTTTTGATCCTCACTTTCCTCATTTGACGTCTTCATCCTGATGATTACCGTGTTTGTCCTCAACCGCGTTCACCTATAGTTCTTGTTCCTCAGCATTTGCTTCTTCATCTAGGTGAACGTGATCGGACCCGTCCCTCTATGCTCACTGATCCATTCTTTCTATCTCATATGCGTTCATTTGGAAATCATGTATTCCTCAGCCTGAGACTTTTGTCTTCATCCTCAAAATTTTCAATGTCCTCAGCTTTCCAAAAAGTGAGGATTATCCGTTGCGATATTTTTCACTTAATGGTTGCGATTTTACCGCACGTCGTGCTTATCCATCATTATGATAACCACTGAGAATCTGAACCGTCAGGGGCAATCGTGTCCACAAAAATCTCAACCCCTCAGCTTTTACCCCTCTATAAATAGCCACCCACCCCACGGTCATTTCCCCCCACATCTCCTCTCCCTCTCGCGCCACTGCCCTTGATCACCTCAAGCTCTCGTGCTAACATCGCCAGAGTTCACTGTCGCCGGGGAAGACTGACTCGTGGTTCCTCAGCATTGGCCTAAGTCCTGGTACGCTTATGTCTCAGTTGCGTGTTCCTCAGTACTGTTGTGTCTTCAAGAATCTTCCCGTTTCTTCATGCCACTACATTCCTCAACAGTATTGCTAGCTTTCTAAGACCTATACATATGCCTCATTACTTTGATTTTCTCAGCCTATTCCTCATGAACGCATATAACCGTACCCCACTTCCCTCGCAACTAATTCTGTCACAGGTACATGTCTGCTGAGGAATCGTATGGTTCTCATAGTCTCACTTCATTTGTAGCTCAGCTCGAACGAACCATTTCTCAGTCTCCACCGCTGAAGAAAATGGCTCCTCGTACCGCTAAAGATTTGCATCCAGAGCTCTATGACAAACTGAAGACTCCCGAGTGTGAAAATGCTGTAGAACATAAGCTTCGGGTCCAGAAGATCACGAGGGAATGGGCCAAGCGATGGGCTGCATATCAATGGCTTAATCCTCAGCATGAGGAAATGTTTTCTGTCAATCCGCCTCTGAAGACCTTGGTATCAAGGCTCGACCTCCTCCTGAACCTGGGGTCACTCCTGATCCCACAACTCTGCGGACTCATGATGACTTTCCTGAAGCTTATCAGAAATACCTCAAGAGAATTTCCAGTCGTGCAAAGAGTCTGGTCCATGACTTGGCTTCCTCAGTACAACTTCCATTTCAGGCTGATGCTCCGCCTCCGCCACAACCTCAGTCTCGGCAGCCTCGCAGAAAATCTCCTGGCATCAAACCATCCAAGAAGTCCTCAGCAAAACTTGATGCTCCAGGCTCCTCTTGCCAACGCAAAGCCGGAGCTGCTCCGGCTTCAAGACTTCGAACTGATGAATCAGGCAGTGCCCCTAAGGCTTAAACCACAGTGCCTCAGCATCAGCTGAAGACCAAAACTGTCCTTCAACGTGGCCCAAGACCCTCACCAAAGAAGACAGCCATGCGTGGTGCCATTCATCAAACCACGACAGATTCTGATGATGAAGATGAGTTGGAAGACTTGGCCGGTTTTGTCGCCACTGAAGAACAAAAGATTGAGTATGCGCGTGATGCATCCATACGCAAAGTTGAGGCCACGGCTTCTGAAATTCCACTTCTCCTTGATCCTAAGAAGGTCTTGGAATATATTGACATCTGGACAGTCAAGCCTGATACTCCTCTTGATGATTTGGACATACCTAAAGACATCAAGTTCTACATTCAACAGTTCCTCATCAATGAGATTCATCAACGTGATCTTCAGAAACAGTTGAAGACTCAAATGAAGAAAGTCCACAGTGACTTTAAAAAGAAACCTGTCACGGATGTTAGTCCTCAGGAGTTCATTGAGTATCAATGTGAGGTTCATCGCCTCAATACAGAATATGCCGCCCAATGTGCCTACATCGGCAAATCCAAGGAAAGGATGTCTCGGAAAATGCAAAATTTGATGAAGCTCTGGCAGCCCGCCTCCTCAGTCCCTCATGCTGCCTCAACTCACGCTGATGCAGCACCTGAGGATACCACGAAAGGCCTCAAGCGCATGCCCGATGCCCCACCCTCAACTCCACCAGCCGCGAAGAAGCCCACACTGTAACCCACAGTCGAGGAGCCAATTGATGCTACACCACTCTCCTTGGCTCCTCGGGCATCAAGGGCCACTGATACCACAATTCACTCCACTATTGCTTCCACTCGAGCTACAAATACTCAAAGCAGCATCATCGTCTTCACCCCACCGTCAAAGGAACTGGTCTTCGCCGCTGCTACACCCATTGTTCCAACACCTTAGTGTCCACCTCCACCGATCATCACTGAGATTGAAGACATGGATGTTGATATTGATGATCATGGTACTCCTCTTGTTATAGATGAGGAATATGAGCTGGAAAACTCCCCCACTCATACTATCTTTTCACTCGAGCCTCACTCCCCCACTATGACCGAGGTGCTTCCTGATACCTCTCAGCACTCTGAAGACTCTGTTGGTGCCTCATCCTCAGATTATGGTGCTGATGAACCTGAAGCCACCAGTGCACCTCCAAATGCCACTGATGACACTGATACTGTAGCAACTCCCCATGCTGACCCTGAGACTGCTCCCCCTGCAGCTGAGAATGAAGCCGAGCACAACACTAATGCTGACACTGAAGCTGCACCGGACTGCACTGCAGATCCTCAAGTTACATCTCCATCAGCTCCACCTACATCACCGAAACCTGGCCGTGATACTATGGCTGAAGCCCATGCTCCTCAAGCACCACCTACCTCTGCTTCAGCCTCACCAGCTCATCAGGAGACTGCCTCAGCTCTTTCTCTATGACCGAAGCAGAAGAAGTCATTCTATCGCAATCTTGAAGCTGATGCTCGTCCCAACTTCAACACTGATGGATTCTTCAATGCCATGAGCTTCTTTCAAGCAGGGATCCAGAATCCTTCCAATTCTCCTCTGCCCAGCAAGCTCCTGAGGTTCTGGACGGCTACGCAAAAGAACTACTATGCCTCAGTTCTGTACATGGCACAAAAGGTCTTTCCTCATAACCACATTCCTCATATGGATATGGAAGCCATCCCTTGCTTCAACAACGTGCTGCAGGACTTGTATCATGCCAAGATTCTTCAGTTCTGCTCTGAGTGTATTTATTGGAATGAAGAACTCGTTCTCCAGTTTTATGCAACACTCTATGTCTCAGGGTACCCCAAATAAATCAACACTTGGGTGCTTGACTGGATGACTCAGCATCAGCACTACACTGCCTCTGTACTTGAGATCATTGCAATTCTTCAGATACCTCCCTCTGATGCTTCAGTCCCCAGCACATACGGTGCTCCACTTCTCAGGGATGATCTGATGAACATGCTGATGAAGCCGCAAGCCCCTAAAGCTCCGCCCCGGACCAAGTTCCTAGTCCCAGAGCTTCAGTATATGCCCAGCACAATGTACCGCATCTTGGCCAAGTCCTTCTGCCCCATCAAGGGATATGAGTCAACTGCTGAGGAAGTTGTGGGCATCATGAAGAAAATTCTTTACAGCCTCTACATGTCCGCTCCCATTAATGTCTCAGACTTCTTCTTCAGGACTTTGGTGGATGCTGCTCAGAATCCTCATATCCTGAAACCATACGCTCCATGGATCATGAAGCTCATCTGCACCAAGACTGGCATCAACTTCAAGCCTGATCAGTCTAATCATCGCCCTTATGTTCCTCCTGTTGAAGTTCTTCAACACACCCTTGACTCTAATGCCAAGGGAAAAGCGCCCTTCTATGAAGAAGTCCTCCTCGGGATTCGCTTGGTGGAAATATTCGCCAGCCTCAGTCTCGCACCACTCACGAGGAACACACACATGCCTCAACTGAGGAAACCACTCAAGCTCGTCCGATGACTGATCGTGAGCTCCTCATCAGTCTGCATCAGAAAGTGGATCGTAATCATGACTGGACGAAGCGACAGGTTGGCGACATTCTCAGCTACATGGAGCAGATGCATACTACTCAGAAGAGATTTCATCAATATGCTCATCATGCATATCAACGACTTGATGCTCTTTTGACTGAAGTCATTACTCCTGAAGATATCGCCAAGCTTGGGCTCAGACAACCTCAACTTCCTGAGATTCATCCTCCTCGTCAGTTCATCAAGAGCAAGACCCCACCTCTGGCGATGGACTCCTTTTCTTCAGCGCAAGAATTCTCCCCTCAAGAAGTTGAAGCAACTGCGGCTTGTCCTCACACTTCCACGGTGTGCCTTCGACCTGATGCTCAGCCCTGAGGCACTACTTTTGGGACGTTAGCTATAGTCTCTCCTTTTGGTTCATTTAATGACAAAGGGGGAGAAATTTGGTAGTGTAACATCCCAAAATTTTCCAAATTTTGGAATGTTAATAAATAATATAATATTGATTGAATTGTTTTGATTTTGGAGTAAATGAAAACTTTTCCCTTGAGTTTTTGTTTAAACCTTTACAAACCATTTAATAAAATTGGATAATAATTTATCCAATAATGAAATTTTTGGTTGTGAACTTTATTCAAAATTTCAAAGAGTGATTTTCTTTCTTTTGTCCTTTTGAAATTCGGTACAAACCACAATTAAATATTTTCGAGTGAGAATAAAATGACTTTCTTAAATCTATTGTGGTCCCATACTCATTCTCGAATTCTTATTTTGGAGTTTATTGGATATTGACTTTTAAGAGATATTTAAATATTTCCAATAATTTAATAAGTAAAATGAGAGGAGATAATATGACTTCTCCAAAAACAGTATTGGAAAAATTTAATAATGTCGTTAATGAGTTTTTTTTTCATAAAAATCTATTTCTAAAATTTATTCTGAGAGGGAAATATAGTTTTCCTAGGCTCTTTATGTTTTATTTGGCCTATACAATTTTATTTGAGAGTGTTTAACCCAAAATAGGATTCCTAAGTCAATTGGACTGAGGTCATCTATCTAATTTTTTCCCTCTATCTCTCTTTCTTTTTCTTTATCTTGGGACAAATTTTGCACTAAGGCCCATAGCCCGAGCGAGCTGTCTTCTTCCTCTCGTTCGTTCATGTGTACGTGAACACAGAAGCAAATGGCCATGGCAACTGAAGCTCTTCCTCTTTTCCTCCCATCTACTCTTTTGACTGATTCACTTCAGAACCTACACAAAAATTGTGCACAAGTTCATGAGGAATCCATTCATGGAAACAAACACGCGTTTTAATGCTTTTAATTTTCCATAATTTTCTCCATGAATGCCATTAAATTCATTTCCAAAACCTCGCTTTTAATGCCCATTATTTCTCCATAAATGCCATTAAATCTATTTCCAAACCTCGCTTTTAATGTTCATTATTTCTCAATGAATGCCATTAACTCCATTCCAAAACCTCGTCCACTCTCCTTCTATGGACCTCCCATGACCCTATAAATACCGCCCCTAGGACCCCTTTGAAGCACACATCCCCACGCATAAAGTCCCTCTCCAAAGCCCTCTCCTTCGTGCACAATTTCTCGTCGGAGTAAAGATGCATCCACACTTCCGATGAAGATTTTTGTCTCCATGAAAGGTACCTAGTCCATATTTCTTCCTCTAGTTTCTTCCCCTTGCCGATGCGCACCGTTGTGACATATTTTTCCTCTCGATTACAAGGTTGGAGCACGCCGTCCGTGTCATTGTGCTCTTCATGCGTTCTTCTCTACTCCGGTGGAACTTCTCGGCTATCCGAAGGCGAACATGGAGCTATAACCTTGTCCATCGAGTAGCCCAAATCATCCTCTATCCCGTTCGGCTGTTTATTGACGCCCGCGACCTTTTTTCCAAAATTCCGGCGAGATCTCCGGTGAGCCTTTCTCCCCTCTTTGTTCATCATTTTATTTTGTAAAAATCGAATGGGTACAGACCTATCAGAACTCGCCATTTTGCATCCTTTTTATTAATCCCGTAATTCATTTTTAGCAAAAATAGCCAAACTTCAGAAATTCATATCTTCTATCCCGTAAGTCGGATTTCGACAAATTTCATATCCACGGATTCCCTGGAACATGTAGTTTATTTTGGTCCAGTAATATTTCACTTTTGGTAATTCGAAATTTAACTCAAATTTATTATGTGAATTTGAGTATATTTATTATTCCTCTCATTCTATAATTTATTTAGAAATCTTTCCTTGACCAAATTTGATCCTAAGTGTCATACCTTTATGTTAGGACACTTGTCACAGTCTTTTCATCATGTTGATACCCTATTGTTGACATTTCTCGCATTCTTTCCATTATATAAGGACCTTATTTGACCTCAAGCCTTTGTTTCAACTTTCATTTAGTTATATCTCTTTTTTATATAAATTTGGCTACAAAAATTCAATCTTCTCAACAAGATCATCACGATTTCTATCGGATCTTTTTGAATCCAATCCAAGAATCAATTTCCTATTCAAATATGCATATGGAAAAACCAACTGAGTTTGACATACTCTCCATCCAATTGATTTTATAATCAACCTCCAACAAATCTAATTGATTTTACAATCCTCGGATATATGATTGCCATCATATTTCCATCCAATCCAACTTGATCCTATCTCAATCTATCCATGCCATAGTAATTAGTTTATTAATAGTAATAACTAAATATTTATGTTGTAATTGTATCTTATTTGGATCTTCACTTTGGATTGAGTTGTGTGTTGAAGTGTTTCTCTTTTACCGTTAGATATATTGTAACGAGATGGAGAGATGACTACGAGTAGAATATTTCATCGTCAGGATCCAGGCAAGTCTACCTTTGATCATTTTCCACTTTACCTATGTTTTATTGCATGTAGTACCCCTTTCTTAGAATGCATAAGTAGAAGTTTACTTTCTCGCAAACCCAGTAGTTCAATTTGTGGTAGGTTTATCTTGTCACCATCGTGTAGGAAATTGTAGTGCTATGCTATTGTAGACGTGGATTGGGGAGTGAATTCACGATGAGATGAGTGACCTTGTAGTAAATCAGGACCAAGTTAAACTCAATGAACTACCTGGGTGGAATGGTTGGAGGCACCCTGGAGGAACCAGTGGAGATGCCTAAGTGACCTGGAGATGGCCAGGGATCACTGCGGAAAGCCACCCAGGCTTAAAGAGATTTTATCATATTGTCATTTTCTAGAAGCTTACGTGTGCAGCCACAAGCCATTATGGGCTTTGGCTTGGTTGCTTAGTAGTAGTGACTCTTGCTAGGTGGTGCTACGAACGTAGTGTTGGTAGGTGGGATGGGCACCGCCAGAGTAAGGGAAACTCTTCTAAAAGACCATGTCTCGACCTTCCCGTTTCCATACAAAGTGTAGTGTGGCAAATACCAATGGAGGTGGTTGAGTCTTGTGGGGAAAAGTGCACAAACCTCTGCAGAGCGTATAAATCTAATCGATTAGCCGAGTCCCCGGTATTGGACAATTTGAGCGTCTAGCTATGGTAATTTTGAGAAATCTCATCATCTTTAATTAATCATTTTGGGCATAATTACCATGGGTTGTCTTGTGCTTATTATTTTGTTGAGATTAATTTTAGGAACACTTATTCTATAGGGAAAATTTTAGCTTTATGCAAATTGAAACGTAGAAGCTCCACTAGCCAAATGCATGTATTGTAGGACTTCATTTTCTTCTCCTTGGTATGACTTGCCGTACATTCAAAGTACTGACCCATTTTGGGTTGTAACCTTCGGTGTTGCAGGATTGTATATGACGAGTAAGTGATGCGATGTAGGGTTACGATGTCTACACTCAACTTTGCCGTTGGTGTTGATGGGACTCCACTTATGTATTGTTTGTTTCTGCGGTGTATTCTAGCCCAAAGGCTACAAGGTAATAAATACCATGTATTTACGTTAGTTTTTGACATGTGATTCATGGTATTTCATCGAGTACTGTGTGTGCTAGCATACTGATCCAGGGATAGCACAGAAGCACAGTAGACTTGGTTCCTTTTGGGACCGGGTCGTTACAGGTAGTCTTCAAACGGGTTTTCATGGGGATCCTCAGTTACAACTCTCGTTCTTCAGATCATTTTTGTAATGAGTTGTATACTGATATTTTGTGTGGTTTTGATACTTTTAAGTTACCTCATGATCTTCCTCAGCAACCAATTTACTCAGTGCTGTTAATTGACTTCTCAGTTATTTCATATGTTGCACTGTTTTAAATAATCCGGATATAGGGGGAGCTCCTCATGTTTTCGAAATATTCTATCAAGTCTTCAAAACATGCATATCCTCAGGGGGAGCATCTCTATATCCGGAAACGATGAATAGTTTTCTTCAAAGTTTTTAATTCCTCAAAATTACTTATTTTATCCCATCGAAGCTTTAACCTGATTGTCATCAAATCACCAAAAAGAGAGAGATTGTAAGTGCATCTAGTGCCCCCTTTGAGGTTTTGGAGTATTTGATGACAAAGCGGTTAAGGGACTGATGTGTTTTTGAGTATAAACAGGAAAACAGTCCCTGAGGATGAGGTTAACCACCGTTGTCGACCCCCCAAAATGTTGAGGAACATGGAAGAAATCGGCGTGTTTCCTGAAGACTGAAGTTGTGCGAAATCCTAAGGAATCAGGAACCTGAAGCGTTCGGCTGAAGCTGAAGCTGTACAAGATCCTGAAGACGTTCGCGCTGAAGATGAAGTTGAAGCGTAGTCTTTGCTAAGACTTCTTATACTTCTTGAGTCGTAGGAAAACATCACACTGTTGGAGGGGTTGAGGAAAAATGAGTTCTATATTGCTGAGGAAGTGATCAATTAGAAATCCTGAAGAAAACCCAGAGAAATCTTCTGCAGTAGAAGTTCAATTCCTCGGGTGTCTGAGACGATGTTCTTCAGGACACTGAGGAATTTGTCTTCGGTTGAGGAGTCAGGAAACTGCCAGTGCAGTTCGCCTGAAGAAAGAGAGTGAGTGTTCCTACCGTGCCACATGTCAAGTGGAGAGTGCTGGTACCGATCCAGCCAACGGTCCGAAGGGTGGGCATGGAAGTAATTTTATGCATGGGCATTTATGTCATTTCACCAGGGGTTGCTCCCCGGCTATAAATAGCCGCCCCCAGCCCCATTTGTGGGTTGGATTCTCCGAGATAAAAACTGACACTTGTCATCTGAGAGCAACCCACCTCTTGAAGAAACTGAAGAACCTAAGTGAGGAAAACCACCAGCCTGAGTAGTTGAGCATTTCTGAGGAAGTCGGTTCGAGTGATCTGAAGCTTTTTACTCTTGAAGACTGTGATCTTCCAGCCGGTGTAGAAGTCATCAGTCTGAGGAAGTCAAGATGCAATTGTGACTTCCCTGAGTGAACTGAGTTTGTGAAGGTTTTGGGAGTCTACCTTGAAGACTCACCTGAGTTATTGGACGGAGTCTGAGGACTTTAGTTCAAGGAGAATAAGGTGAAGAATATGTCTTCTAAGTTCAATCTCAACCTCTTCAACCAGAGGTAGAGTTGTCACAACAACTCGAACTGGTTTATCAAGTCTATGTCTTCAGTGCCCTGGTGCTATTTCTTCAACCTCAGCTTTTATGTTTATGCTCTGATGACTTATCCTGATGCCTCTTTCTCTGAGTTTACTCTGCGCTGATTCCTCAGTTCTTGTATCGGTCTTACTTTAGCTATGAAATAGGTTCATTTACATTCATGCCTACGTTTTAGTATCGCATATGTTCTTCCTCGAGTTTTAGTTTCCTCAATTTCGTATTGCCTCAGTTCTGAGGAAATCGAAATTCCTCAAGATAATTGAAAATTTCCCATTCACCCCCCCTCTCGTCAAGATGTGGGCCAAAGTGCCAATTATCTCAGTATGAGCACGCATGTAGAAGTCATAATTACTTGGGATGACTGGTCTTGTAATCTTTGGATAGCTCGTCGATTTCCTTGCCTTGTAATCTTTGGATAGCTGATCGAGTGCCTTGACTTGTAATCTTTGATAGTTGATCGAGTTCCTTGACTTGTAGTCTTTGATGTAAAGTGAGGAACCTTGTACTGGGGCTCGTGTTTTGCTGATATGTAATAGAAACGGCCTTCGGGTGCTTGACTTTGTATTGAAATGGTCTTCGAATGCTTGGCCTTGTAATGAATCCACCTTCGAGTGTTTTACCTTATGATGAAACTATCTTCGGGTGCTTGACCTTGATGCGAAACTTTACATTTATCGGGTGCACGGCAGCGCTCCCGATGGGAGTAGCCCCCGGGGCTATGTTCGGTTTGTAGAGTCGGGCATAGTCTTGTAGTATAGTTAAACTGGCCCACTTTAAGTTTTCTCTGCTATTCTGAAGAACTCATCGGGTGCGCGGGAGCGCTCCCGATGGGAGTAGCCCACGAGTCTTTAGGTGATCACTTGTGATCGGGTGAAGACTTTAGAAATTATCCTGCCCAGTGGCTGTCTTGGATCCTCCTTATGAGCCTGATTTTGTGTCTTCTAAAGGTGAAAAGCTGCTTCTCTTGTCATCACCGCGAGGGGAAGCGGCGTGGCTTTGGTAGGCGGCTGTGGGATGTCTTGGGGACTACACTTGTGTCCTGTGCATGCTTTTAGGTGTGGCTGTGGGTGAAAACGATTTGTGGGGAGAACTTGTGATTACATCCCCGAGTGCTTGTGTTTATGTCGTCGCGTAAGAGAAAAACGTCTCTCGGGGGGAGTCAGTGCTCGTGCCCCCGAGTGCTTAATGTTATGTCGTCGCGTAAGCGAAAAAGCGTCTCTCGGGGGGAGTCCGTGCTCGATCCCCCGAGTGCTTAAGTTCAGTCGTCGTGTAGGCGAAAAAGCGTCTCTCGGGGGGAGTCCGTGCTCGAGCCCCCGAGTGCTTAAGGTAAGTCCTCGCGTGAGCGAAAAATCTTCTCTCGGGGGGAGTCCGTGCTCGAGCCCCCAAGTGCTTTAAATGGTGTCTTCTGGGCAACACATTCTTTATTGCTTCAAGTTTTTATATAAGTTTCCAGTCGGCGCTGCTGCTGATCTTTGCGTTGCTGGGGGATGTTGTCGGGGGGATGGACCAAGCCCATAACCCAGCATTTAGGCTTACGGGTCGACTCTATAAGGAAAGCCCACAGGAGAAGAGTTGGCCACGAGCCGGACGTGTCGAGCATGGAGATAGAAGCCGTAGAAGGAATTCGACTTACCTTTTATAGCACGCAGTATATTTGTAAAGTAGAATAGGACTCCACTTCGTGTTGGATTCGGACTTGCGGAATCCTGGGACCCGACGCCTTTATGAACCGAGGTACACGGAATCCAGAGGCAACTCAATTCAAGTCAGTACAAGACACTTACGACAAAACCTAGATCTCCTTGAGACCAAGGTTGTGATTCGACTCCTTTGTAATCGATACGCCGACTCTTCTAATCGAGGAGTCGATACCCACAATAATAAGAAGCAGGAGTAGGTATTTACCTCGAGAAAAAGAGGGGTCGAAACTTGGGTAAATCACCGAGTCTCTTGTCCATGTAGACTCTCTCCTCGTATCCACCTCGCAACAAAGGTCCCATGTCAAGTTCGACTCTTCGAACATCTTCCATGACTTTCCCACGACATTTGGCGCCCACCGTGGGGCCTGTGCGTGCAGGTGTTGAGATTGTAGGGGGAGCTCTACAAGGCATCGAAGGATTTGTTGCTGGACGGATCACCAAAAACCAGCGCGGACAACTTCACTTCGACAACTCGGCATGGGGATCTGATGTCATATTTGTCGGGCTGGGTCATCAAATCTCAATCGGCTCCATCGACCTCTTCATTGGCAGGACCACCGGACCCGAGCAGGAGTTAGCGCAAGAGGCTCCCCCTGAAGCAACGAGTCAGCCATGTACCAGTTTCTGTCAAGCCTTCGTCGGGTTAATAGGCGAATCTTCGGAGCCAGAACGCCCTGTTGAAACCCCCAAACCACGGCGGCAGGGAAAAATTCTACGATGCCGACTCATATCAAGAAGAAGATAAATATGAAGACACCAGGTTGATTCGATCTGTTAAAGAAGATAGACTCAGATCTGACGCAGAAGAATACGATCCAGATTCTCCTTACCTCGAATCCCCCCGAGAAGAAGCCGTTTACACAACAGATGCCCAAGGATGGCGAAACTCGCCAAAAAACAAAAGTTCGGCTCATGAGACCCGCAGTGATGGTGATACCATTAAAGACCCATTGGAAATTCAAAACGGCTCAGAAACACGAGCCACCAATGTGTGGCAATGACTAAGCCGACACAAGACTGACTCCAATGAGGAATTAGAAGAACACCAGTAAAAAGCCACGATGCTATGAAAAGAGATAGCCTGGGAGAACCAAAATCTCACAGAGGCACAAGACCGGCTCTCACAGAATTTACAGCACGACAGGATCCAGGAGTCCATAGGTCTCCGGCTTACACCTATAACCAACACACTAAAACGCATAAAGGAGGTAGCTGATGACCTAAGAGGACTTCTGGATGCTGTCGTCAGGTATGACGAGTCCAGTGATGCCATATATGAGGGAATCCAAAATCAAAGACGGACTCGCAGCAGAAAGCGCTGGCACAACCAGTCCTCGCGGGAACACAGTAGCAACCACTCCCAGAGTCACGAGCAGCCGCCAAGGCACGATATAAGGCACCGAGATTGTGAGAAAGCTATGCAAGAAGCTAGCCCAAAGCACTCCAAGCCGGGCCGCCTCGCTAATCATACTTGGGACCAGTGCTACTTCATACAGGAGTACATACGCCAAGTCGAGAAAAACATTCTAGGGGCAAGTCAGTATGAAGACGATTCAACTGGCTCATACAGTCACAAGAGGTCAAGAACATGGACTCGTCCACAATAAAGAGTCAATCCGGATTATCAAATCCAGGAAACAGGCCAAGAACGAGACACGTCAACTCCTCATCACAGTAAGTATAACTACCAATCTATCGAGCCGGCCACCTAGATTAAGCAATCGAAGAAGCCGGCAACCCATGTACTTTTCAAAGAATAAAGGACATGAGATATTATCCAGTTCCGTTCCTACTATATCTAGAGTCGGATTCTAAAGATATATACATAAATCAATTTTTTCACACCGGCTTTCGCCACATCCAAATTTTAAATCATGCCAAGTTCTCCATACATAGCATTACATGCACGTTATGATTTTATTTCCTCATTTTGCATCATACATATTCTGCATCCTATATCTCAAAGATCTGGGGGCTTGTCAACCCTTTATTGGTACTGAGCATATATATGACTTATTCAGAGGAATCGTGGGGCTCGATGATATTCATCGGCTCTAATCTGAGAACTCGGCATATATATGTAAAACTGTGCATGTATATGACTTATTCAGAGGAATCAGGGGGCTCGATGACATCCATCGACTCTTATATGAGGACTTGGCATATACATGAATTGGCCAAACTACAGCTTAAATCATGGCATGTATAGCTCAAGCTCATAGGACCAACGTGTACCCGACTTAGTCTAAACCTTGGAGGCTTACAGAAACGCCTATCGAGTTTGGACTTAAGTACCGGGAATGCTAGTCATATGACACTGGCTTACAGAGAAGTTTTGACTCACAGATAACCCAATAATCTATCTAAAAAACGAGAAGATGAGGCGCGTTAAAACTAGAGTCGACTTATATATGAACCTTCATTTTTCACCCTTTGCATGCATCAGCATCTTAGCATTTTTTCCTTTGCACCATTTCATATATCATAAAACTATGCATAATTTCTTCAAAAAAATTATGTCATTCGGCATAACTTGTCGACTCCCAAAGGTTTCCTATCAAAATCCTATGGCATACAAGCCGAATCCAATGAGCATTTTACTTTATCCTGCGTAGAACAGACAAAACGATATGGTTCGGTTGTAACCGTGGCAAGCTAGAGCAATGTCGGCTTTCTTCAAAGCATCTCGGACACTAGATTTGTCAACAGAAACATCAAAGGATATAACAAACAATATATCAAAGGAAACATCTTCCAAAAGAAACGACTACTAAGTCCACAAACAAAAAGGACCAAAGTCCAAATTAAAGCCGACTTGCATCATAAAAAATTGGCATCCAAAGGCCAAAAAGGCAAATTCGAGACAAAATGCCATAGAAGTATCTGACCACATGCTGGTCACAAACCATGGAACATGTCTCCTAATACTACAAACTCGGCGCTACGGCCACATCAAATGAATCAAAAGCTTTAAGATTCAGAGTTGATTGCAAAAAGACCTACGCTTGGTCGTCTGCTTTGCTCTGAGAAGCTGACCCGACACCACCTGCAGACGATAGAAGTTTATTACAAACTTCGACCAATTTCACATCGGATATATCATCCATATTCAGTTCGTCTTCTTCCCCACCTAGAGTTGGCTCAACAGAACCTGCCGACTCCGAGATCTTCTTTGGAGATGGAACAAGAGAGAACTCGATTGGGGAGGTTAGACCAACCCGGCGCCTCTTGTTGGTTCCGTCATATCCAGCTTACAGATGAGACAGATCCATTCCATCAGCTATCATGGTGACAGAAGAGCGAGTCCCTTTACGAATCTTGTTATGATCATCCTTGGAAAATTTGGACCCGCCAGCCTTGAACTTAGGGAAGCCGGCAGCCAAATGTTCCGGATTTAGCCCGGGATGATATGCCTTGGCAAGCTCTAAACCTCGCATCACCCCCATGCAACAAGCCGACCGCTTGCCAAGTTTTACCGACTCAGAAAGACCTGAGAATGGTCCCATCATATCAGTTACCCTCTTCATATTTGGGGGATTTGGTTGTGTTACGCCTATCGCTTTACAAGCACCCTCAAATAATTGCTTGACGAGGGAAAATGTGCAAGTCAGCTTCATGGCAGGTGACTCACCTAGAATGTCATGCTCTTTGCCTAAAACAACAAGCAAAAACGCAAAGTCAGCAGAGAAAAATGGAAACCGAAGAGCCAAAAACACAAAAGGTTTTATCCGACTTACCAAAGATAGCTCATACAAGCCGGTGAATACTGCCTTTCAGCGTCTCTAGTTTTTTCTCAGCCGACTCCAATTTTTTCTCAGTTGCATCATGCTGAGTCATTACATCATCAACATCCTTTGTTAAGGCACTTTGGACTTCAGCCATGTCGGTCTTCATCTGACCTAATTCTCCATCCTTTTTCTTTAGCTCATCTAGGAGCTGGCTGAACTCTTCATCGGTTTGTTCGCGCTTCGCCGACTCAGCCCTGAACTTTTCTTCCAGCTAGCAAGCACTTTGACCGGCATCCAAAACAAGAGCCTGCAAAGCAAGTTATCACTAAGTATCTACTTAGAAAAAATGCCTAACCAGTCACTTGGAGGCTACACCTTCGAAATTTCAATAACCCGGCGAGATATAATCACATCACGCCGGCTTATGGGGTTACATCTCAAAACTTTTATGACTCATCATACTGCAAGATAGGTATATCGACTAATGGTAGGTACAACTTTCTATTTGGAAATAACCCAACATGGCATTAAGTAACCATGCCGACTTATGGGGGCTACAGATACATATCAAGAAGGACAGTATGCAAAGAAAAGAAATATACCTCATAATGTTGCCGAAATTGGAGGGCTATATCATGCTTCTCAGAAGAACAAGCCAACGATCCCTTGTACAAATCTTCAAGGGAGGTCTTCTCAGATATCAACTCATAAGGTCAACTTACCACCTGCTTCTTACCATCCAAAACCTTCATCAAAGTTGTAAGAGCAGGTGGGTCACCCTTATGAGTCCTAGTGATCATCACTTCATCGTCAATAATCACCTTCTCCGTAGAAGGAGTCGGGATAGAACCTGGAGCAACTTCAATTTTCTCAGATTGCGTGTCTGGCTTCTTAGAACCAGCAACATGAAAAGTATCCTTGTAAAGATCTGAAGGACTCGACTCATCCAAGCCAGCCCTCTTCAGGTTCTCAAAAACCAGAGTTTCTGGAAAATTCTCAGATAAAACTGGCAACTCTTTCACCATTTCAGAGTCGGCCAAATCCTTGGAGTCAATTCGAGCACTGCTCAAAGGAAAACATAACTCGTCAAAAACATGCATATAAAGACGAGTCAGCATTGTAATGAAATCACTTACCCACGATTGATGGGAAAATACGTTTGAACAGAAGACCCATCAGAAGAGGGAGTCCCAGATCCAGAGCCGCCCGCCTGAGGCTGTCCATCAACAAACCTTTCGAATGGCAAGAATGAGTTGAGATGTTGGTAGGTTTATTTCGGACGCACCGAGGCGGGTCTTGCATGAACACAAGAGGGTCTGCCGAGTCAGAACTACGGGTATGCCTCTTGCGATCTTACGCATCTGAGTGAAAATAAACGTACAGACACAAGTCCTACCAAGAATATTTTGAAGAGCTGCCAAGACATATACCGGTGGTTTGACGGTTTGACTCTCTTTTTGAGAGTCGGTCTAAACAGGAGGAACTTCATCCTGTTCCTCCTCTTCATCTTCCTCTTCATTTTCCGCCGATTCATCCTACAAGGACAAAAAGGGCAAGAAGGAAAAATATGTCACTAAAGAAAGACAATGTGATTCTTACTGTACGACTCGGGCTTTTAGCACCAACTTTTCCTCCAGCAAGGGAGTCCTAACTTACATTCCACCATGGGTCATTTTCCTGGAAACAAAGGAGTCAGAAGATCAAAACCTTGAGCAAATTGTGTGAAGGGAGTTCTTGATTAAAAATATACCAATGGAGCCGGATTGGTCTGGCAGAAAGGGAGAAGGCCGACTTTCTTGAAGTCCTCTATGTGTTCAGCTAGGAATCTCTTGCAAGTCGTCACCAGAACTTATGGAGGAATTTCCTTCTGTGCAAAGCACATGGATTCGCCCTTCCCCGTATACTGATACGTCCAAAACGTATCTATAATTTATGCTTGCTCCATGACTCTTTTGTGTGATATTGCTATGATATTGATGAACTTCCATAAACTTTTGATCATATTTGGACTAACCTATTAACTTAGTGCACCCCAATGCCAGTTCCTTTTTTCTGCTGTTTTTCTATTTCAGGTATCCCCCATATTTAAAGTTCTCCAAAAATTCGGGAAAAATCCAATAAAAAATCAGCGATCAGGAAGCTTCCCGGATCACCGAGGGGGGGGGGCAGAGGGGACCCACCAGGGGCCCAAGCACACTCCCGGTGCGCCCCAAGGGGCCTGGACCCCTGGTGGCCCCCCTGGCTGCCCCCTTCGCCTATTTATTCCCCTTGATGCAAAAACCCCGAGACGGGAACCCTTATTCGCGATCTCTCCTCTGTTCGGCCGCTGCTGCGCTTCCAAGATCGGGAATCACCTCCGGGGGCTTCTCCACCACCATGGAAGCTTCCCGGATTAACCGTGAGTAGTCCACCTTGGACCATGGGTCTATGATCAGTAGCTCTGTGATGTTCTCCTCCCCTCTTTGTTCTTCATGGATTAGACCTCGTGAGGTGCCCTAAATGATCGAGGCACTTATGTAATATTTCTGCTATTGCTATGCTGAGTTTGCTAGGATCCGATGGATTATGAGATTATGTTCAGATTGTGTTTGAGTTATATATTTGATCCTCCTCTTTTATATTTATGTTCTTGAGTAATTCTTGCATGTTCTCCGTTGCTGTTTATTGCTTTGGCCAAGTAATAGGTAGTGACTCCAAGAGGGAGCGTTATGCATGATTGTGGGTTCATGCCCCCCGATGACTAGCTTGACTGACAGAAACATGAGTCTAGGGGATGTGCTGTTGCCACAAGGGGGAAAACAACGGTGCTTGTACTTGCGGGGTGCAAGGATTGTTTAGTTTACGCAAAGTTCTTTAATGCAGTTGTCTGTTGCTTTGAGTTTACACTTTGGGTGGGATTCGCAACTTAATACCAGCGAGATGTTCTGGATAGATATCTCAAGGTGGATGATTAGTAGGTAGATGCAGATGGATTTCGGTCTACTTGTCTTGGCGTACCGCCCATGATTTTGAGCCTCTGCCTTTCTTTATATCATAATTAGCATTGGTTTGCGCACATAAACATGTCAATTTCCCAGCTGTAATTTGTTTACCTCGCATGGCTATTTTATCGTCTTTTGGGAGAGAGACATTGTAAGGCCCGATATGCGGTACTGTTCCAGATCTAGATGTTTCCATCTAGATCCGGGGACGAAGCACATATCGGTCCCACCGCGACATATGACGAAGTCATATGCCCCGGATTTCCAACATGATATCACAACATTACAGATACAAGGATACAACATCTCATACAATCGGCATACATCTTCCTTAAATACAATACATCAGCGGAATGTACATGTCTGGGTACAGAGTACAAGAAAATGCCTAGTGGCAAACAGAAAAACATCGATCCCCATAACCACACGGGTCCAGGCCCTCCACCGGGATCCGCCTAACTAGTCGTCATCGAGTCTCCACGTGAAACGTCGATCACCATACCTGTTGTCGATCAAGAACCCTGAAAAGAGTTTGTGGGTAGTATCATGAGTACAGAAGTACTCAGCATCCAACTTTAGTGGTCATCTGACCCAGCAAGGACTTCATCACTCGTCATTCTAGGACAACTAGTAGTTTACGGTAAGGATGGGGTAAGTGGTGAGGTTGCTGCCTCACTAGCATTTATGAAGTGGCTACCAATCTAGAGAGTAAGATAAGAATCCAAGCATTTGATGAGGAATCGCCTCCAACAAGTCTTGCTATCCACCTACTTACGCAAACATAACACCTATCCTATCCTTGTCCTCCTCTTCACATCTCGACGAAGAAGAAGTAGTCAAGGCACACACACGTTGATCAAATTATATTAAGATAATCTCAGCTGTTGTTGTCTATGAACAAGGAGTAGGTCTCAAGTCGTCCATAACCGTGGACACGGCTTCTCGAAAAGGGGTGTACCAACTGCCCATTACAAGGCTCCGCACGCATGTCCATCTCTCTCAGTTGCTACTCATCACAGGCAACCATTTTATCATTTAGTTCCGAGAGATCCGAAACGACAGGTCCCTCTAACTAACAACGAACAAATCCGGGTGGCCCCTCGGGAGTCGACACCCAACCCAAAAGCCGGCCACGCTCTCGGATCGGACTCTTCCATATGGCCAAGGTCAGGGTTAGCCTCACCTATATAATAGGACACTTCCCTAGCTCACAAGTGTGGACCAACAAAGGAACTCTGTCTCTGCTGGCCCAGGTTGTTTTAAAACCACTGGCTGCAGACCAGTTACGCACACGGTTTCAAATGGTAAATCAGCTTGGGCCACCTCTAGAAATGTTTGGAGCTAGGTAGGTAAGAAAAGGGGACCCCATAATATCCCACACGCGGTTAGGCACGCTCAGTCTTAAAACCAATACCCGGAACTCGGATCCTAGGTGACTCGAATGGAACAAAGCGTCGAGGCGGGATAGCCTAGACCTTCCATCATTCGTCGAGTATAGTAGACATTTATAATAATCATATCATCCACAAAAATAATAATAATGTGATATCCCAAACCAAGGGGTAACAGGGTAACATCGTAGCATCCTAAGCATGCGTACTAAGCAGGGTCTGAGCAACGAGCAATAGTAACATAGCAGTACAATATTTGCTGGGAGGGGACATGGCTGTTTCTTTTTGAAAGAGGTTGTAAACATGTGGTAGGATCAAACATCGAATCTAACCTAGACTAGCATGCAAACCGCTGGTTCAAATAAAATGGATCATAAGTAATGTATAGTCCTTGCCTGTTGATAAGTCGGGTTCCGAAGGTGTGGGAGATCGCGAGCTCGCATCGTCTCTGAGAGGTACCCGCGGAAGCACACAAGAGGTAAACACTGGAAAGCAATCAACGAGCAAACATCTATAACTACGATACCGCACATTTACGATGGTTCAAGTTGTTTAGCTACACAAGGTGAGAAGAGGTTATTAACATGGCATCTCACTCAATCATGGGATAGAACACAAACATTTCAAGAGGTGAAGCATAAGATAAACTATCTATGCTAGTCAATTTAAGGGAGGCACAACCTAAACATGGCATTCCACTAAGTGCCCCACGACAATTTAAGTAATGTGTACTGTTCTGCCCTAAACCATATTTTAGGTTGGTTAACAACAGCAAACAATAGCATAAACACAAAGTACACGAAAAACTAATCAAGTTGCATATAAAGAACACCCCAAACGGAGTTACGGTTAAAAAGATACAAGCAAAACAAGTTACGGGCACAATCTGCCAACATCAGGAAGCACACTTTAGAGCATTGCATAAACAGGGTAATGAGTGCAAACATGCTCACAAATGATATGAAATTAAAGTAGACATGGGAGGGAAGGCATGGCCAAAATAATCATGCAAATAGGCATCATGAACAACTAGTTATAGCCCATGTAAAATGCAATAAAACATTACTGGTCTAGGACTTAGTGAAAATCACGAAAACATGGTAGAAACTATTATTTTTATGCTGTATAAACAAGGGTATAACTATATGCAAAATTGCAGCAACATGACATAGCAATACATGGGCATGAAGTAGACATGATGCTTAACAATATGCAACAAGAATCACTCAATTCCGATAAACGGTCGCGGCACACTCGTCGACCGAAGTTGCATCAAAATATAAACAGCAGCACCCTAACAGCAGGGTAGCTACTTTGGGTGAAGATACAATCATCATGCAGCAGGCATATATCACTTGTGAATGCATGGAACTGAACTAGACATAATGCTTACAGGACGCAAAAGGAATCCCTCCATTCCAACGAACCGTTGTGAAGCAATCGTCACCCGAAGTTGCAATAAAATAACAGTTTTGACAGATTCATAGTAGTTTAGCAGTTTAACGATCTGGTGACCTGTTTGACCAACAATTACCCAAACAAGATGACCTCAAAACAGAATGCTCACAAAAGATGTATGCTAGATCACAGATAGAACAACAATACAAAAAAAGAATCACTTCGTTCCGACCTACGAGTCAACGGGAAATCGCATTACAAAACGGGTACATGGAGTACAAATTCTGGGACTTTGCGAAAATTACAGAGGGGGAGCTCGGGCTGTGGCTGTCCATGGCGGCCAGATCTTTGACGTGGGCACCCATGGAGGCCGGTACAGGGCGTGAGGCAGCTTGGGACGGTTGGGGTCGGCGGAGGAGGGCCGGATCCGGCCGTGGGTCGCCGGATCTGGGCCGGGGAAGGTCGTGGCGGCGGCCACGGGCTCGGAGCTCGAACTCGGCCATGCCATGGCCATGGCGGGCTGCACCTGCGGGGAAGGAAGGGAGAGGAGGTGAGGGAGAGAGGGAAGGAGGAGAGAAGGAGAGGGACGGCGACCTGGGGAAGCGGCAGGCGGCGGGCGGCGACGGCTTGCCTCGGCTCGCCGGAGCATGGCGCGCGGCCACGGCCATGGGAGCTCGACCCGGCGGCGGACGGCGGCGGGCCCGTGGGGCCCGGATCGACCCGTGGCTGGAGGTTGGGGGAGGTGCGATCTGGTTGGGTGATGTGGCGCGATCTGAGCCGTCCAGGGTCAGATCTAACGGTTCTGGATCAATGGAAGCTAGGGTTTCGGGATTGGAAGGATTTGGTGCAGAATTTTGAGGGGATTTTGAGGGGGTGGCTGCAATTTTGGACTAGTGGGAACCCTAGAAGGGCTAGGAGAGGGGGTGGTCTTTATATATCCCAGGTGGCTGGCAGTTTGCAAAAACATCCCCGGTTTTTCTCTCGCGCGCGCGGTGTTTATATGTCTAACCGTCGGGGGTCCGCAGGACCTCCGATTCGGGTAAAACTTCGAACTGCGCGATCAGCTCGTCGAGCCGGCGTCGTTCACCTGGCGCTAGAACCGTTCCGAGATCACTTTCTGGCGCGCTATAAAAATATCCCGTTTACTTATTAAACGGGGTTTTTCGTTCCGTTGGCTGCGGCTGGTCTCGTGCGGTTTTCGCGATGGTGATCGGGCGAAACCCGGTGTCGCAAAGGTCGAGTGTCAGGGTGGCAAGGGTCGGTCTCCGTACATTACGAGATAAGAGGGGGGAAAATAATCTCCGATCGATAAATCGGGGTTGCAAACACCGCAAACAAATGAGAAAATGAAACAATTCACACCGAAAACAAAATTTTTAATTTTTGTGAAATCTGGGCTGTTACAATACAACACCACCAACAAGGGATCTCGTCCTGAGATCCAGGAAGATCCGGGGGAGAGGGGAGGGGGAAAGAAGAGAGTCGACAATCTTGAACACCACCAACAAGGGACTCTGCTCCATGTCGACGTCGAACTTCTGTCGAGATAAATTTCCGCAGAGAGATGGCGACGTCGGAAAACGAAACCATCAGGTTTTCAAGAGGATGAACGACAATTTAAAGCAACGATCAAGGAAGTACTCTCACGGAAATCTTGAGGATACTGGGCAAGAGAACTGAAGTCAACAGATGACCAAGATGTTTACCCGGAGTCGGACTGACTAAAGGTACTACATGATTTCCCATCCTGAGATCGGAATCGCGACAATACGCTGCAAGCAAGGCATTGTAACAGTTCAGTTACTCCACACACTCGAGATCCTAGAGGTTTGAAGGGGATAAGACGAGAATTTAAAACACTTACGACACTTGTCCTGACCAGAGCAAGGGTAAGGAGTAAAAAGATTCCTACTCTCCGACAACTAACTTAGTAACTACAAAATAGTTTTTTTGTCTAGACTTGACTTCGGCCAGAAAAGGGATCCTACGGTCAGTAAGACTCTGATACCAAGTTGTAAGGCCCGATATGCGGTACTGTTCCAGATCTAGATGTTTCCATCCAGATCCGGGGACGAAGCACATATCGGTCCCACCGCGACATATGACGAAGTCATATGCCCCGGATTTCCAACATGATATCACAACATTACAAATATAAGGATACAACATCTCATACAATCGGCATACATCTGCCTTAAATACAATACATCAGCAGAATTTACATGTCTGGGTACAGACTACAAGCAAATGCCTAGTGGCAACAAGAAAAACATCGATCCCCATAACCACACGGGTCCAGGCCCTCCGCCAGGATCCGCCTAACTAGTCATCGTTGAGTCTCCACGTGAAACGTCGATCACCATACCTGTTGTCGATCAAGAACCCTGAAAAGAGTTTGTGGGTAGTATCATGAGTACAGAAGTACTCAGCATCCAACTGTAGTGGTCATCTGACCCAGCAAGGACTTCATCACTCGTCATTCTAGGACAACTAGTAGTTTACGGTAAGGATGGGGTAAGTGGTGAGGTTGCTGCCGCACTAGCATTTATGAAGTGGCTAACGATCTAGAGAGTAAGATAAGAAGCCAAGCATTCGATGAGGAATCGCCTCCAACAAGTCTTGCTATCCACCTACTTACGCAAACAGAACACCTATCCTATCCTTGTCCTCCTCTTCGCATCCCGACGAAGAAGAAGCAGTAAAGGCACACACACGTTGATCAAATTATATTAAGATTATCTCAGCTGTTCTTTTCTATGAACAAGGAGTAGGTCTCAAGTCGTCCATAACCGTGGACACGGCTTCTCGAAAAGATTTAACCCTGCAAGGGTGTACCAACTTCCCATTACAAGGCTCCGCACGCACGTCCATCTCTCTCAGTTGCTACCCATCACAGGAAACCATTTTATGATTTAGTTCCGAGAGATCCGAAACGACAGGTCCCTCTAACTAACAACGAACAAATATGGGTGGCCCCCGGGGAGTCGACACCCAACCCAAAAGCCGGCCACGCTCTCGGATCAGACTCTTCCGTATGGCAAAGTTCAGGGTTAGCCTCACCTATATAACAGGGGACTTCCCTAGCTCACCAGTGTGGACCAACAAAGGAACTCTGTCTCAGCTGGCCCGAGTTGTTTTAAAACCACTGGCTGCAGACCAGTTACGCACACGGTTTCAAATGGTAAATCAGCTTGGGCCACCTCTAGAAATGTTTGGAGCTAGGTAGGTAAAAAAGGGGACCCCATAGAATCCCACACGCGGTTAGGCACGCTCAGTCTTAAAACCAATACCCGGAACTCGGATCCTAGGTGACTCGAATGGAACAAAGCGTCGAGGCGGGATAGCCTAGACCTTCCATCCTTCGTCGAGTATAGTCAACATTGATAATAATCATATCATCCACAACAATAATAGTAATGTGATATCCCAAACCAAGGGGTAACAGGGTAACATCGTAGCATCCTAAGCATGCGTACTAAGCAGGGTCTGAGTAACGAGCAATAGTAACATAGAAGTACAAGGTTTGCTGGGAGGGGACATGGCTGTTTCGGTTTGAGAGAGGCTGTAAACATGTGGTAGGATCAAACATCGAATCTAACCTATACTAGCATGCAAATCCCTGGTTGAAATAGAATGGATCATAAGTAATGTATAGTCCTTTCCTGTTGATAAGTCGGGTTTCGAAGGTGTAGGAGATCGCGAGCTCGCATCGTCTCTGAGAGGTACCCGCGGAAGCACACAAGAGGTAAACACTGGAAACCAATCAACGAGCAAACATCTATTACTACGAAGCAAACACGAGCAAGCATCAACAAGAAGGCAACACGAGACATCACACCTACCGTCGAGAGCGGTTACTAACATGTTAAGTGGAGTACTCGTCACACACGACGATACCGCACATTTACGATGGTTCAACTTGTTTAGCTACACAAGGTGAGCAGAGGTTATTAACATGGCATCTCACTCAAGCATGGCATAGCACACAAACATTTCAAGAGGTGAAGCATAAGATAAACTATCTATGCTAGTCAATTTAAGGGAGGCACAACCTAAACATGGCATTCCACTAAGTGCCCCACGACAATTTAAGTAATGTGTACTGTTCTGCCCTAAACCATATTTTAGGTTGGTTAACAACAGCAAACAATAGCATAAACACAAAGTACACGAAAAACTAATCAAGTTGCATATAAAGAACACCCCAAACGGAGTTACGGTTAAAAAGATACAAGCAAAACAAGTTACGGGCACAATCTGCCAACATCAGGAAGCACACTTTAGAGCATTGCATAAACAGGGTAATGAGTGCAAACATGCTCACAAATGATATGAAATTAAAGTAGACATGGGAGGGAAGGCATGGCCAAAATAATCATGCAAATAGGCATCATGAACAACTAGTTATAGCCCATGTAAAATGCAATAAAACATTACTGGTCTAGGACTTAGTGAAAATCACGAAAACATGGTAGAAACTATTATTTTTATGCTGTATAAACAAGGGTATAACTATATGCAAAATTGCAGCAACATGACATAGCAATACATGGGCATGAAGTAGACATGATGCTTAACAATATGCAACAAGAATCACTCAATTCCGATAAACGGTCGCGGCACACTCGTCGACCGAAGTTGCATCAAAATATAAACAGCAGCACCCTAACAGCAGGGTAGCTACTTTGGGTGAAGATACAATCATCATGCAGCAGGCATATATCACTTGTGAATGCATGGAACTGAACTAGACATAATGCTTACAGGACGCAAAAGGAATCCCTCCATTCCAACGAACCGTTGTGAAGCAATCGTCACCCGAAGTTGCAATAAAATAACAGTTTTGACAGATTCATAGTAGTTTAGCAGTTTAACGATCTGGTGACCTGTTTGACCAACAATTACCCAAACAAGATGACCTCAAAACAGAATGCTCACAAAAGATGTATGCTAGATCACAGATAGAACAACAATACAAAAAAAGAATCACTTCGTTCCGACCTACGAGTCAACGGGAAATCGCATTACAAAACGGGTACATGGAGTACAAATTCTGGGACTTTGCGAAAATTACAGAGGGGGAGCTCGGGCTGTGGCTGTCCATGGCGGCCAGATCTTTGACGTGGGCACCCATGGAGGCCGGTACAGGGCGTGAGGCAGCTTGGGACGGTTGGGGTCGGCGGAGGAGGGCCGGATCCGGCCGTGGGTCGCCGGATCTGGGCCGGGGAAGGTCGTGGCGGCGGCCACGGGCTCGGAGCTCGAACTCGGCCATGCCATGGCCATGGCGGGCTGCACCTGCGGGGAAGGAAGGGAGAGGAGGTGAGGGAGAGAGGGAAGGAGGAGAGAAGGAGAGGGGCAGCGACGGCTCGCCTCGGCTCGCCGGAGCATGGCGCGCGGCCACGGCCATGGGAGCTCGGGCGCGAGGCGTGGGCTGGCTCGGCCCGGATCGGCCCGTGGCTGGATGTTGGTGGAGGTGGGATCTGGTTGGGTGATGTGGCGCGATCTGAGCCGTCCAGGGTGAGATCTAACGGTTCTGGATCAATGGAAGCTAGGGTTTCGGGATTGGGAGGATTTGGGGCAGAATTTTGAGGGGATTTTGAGGGGGTGGCTGCAATTTTGGACTAGTGGGAACCCTAGAAGGGCTAGGAGAGGGGGTGGTCTTTATATAGCCCAGGTGGCTGGCAGTTTGCAAAAACATCCCCGATTTTTCTCTCGCGCGCGCGGTGTTTACATTTCTGACCGCCGGGGGTCCGCAGGACCTCCGATTCGAGTAAAACTTCAAACTGCGCGATCAGCGCGTCGAGCCGGCGTCGTTCACCTCGCGCTGGAACCGTTCCGAGAACACTTTCCGGCGCGCTATAAAAATATCCCGTTTACTTATTAAACGGGGTTTTTCGTTCCGTTGGTTGCGGCTGGTCTCGTGCGGTTTTCGCGACGGTGATCGGGCGAAACCCGGTGTCGCAAAGGTCGAGTGTCAGGGTGGAAAGGGTCGGTCTCCGTCCGGTACGAGATAAGAGGGGGAAAAATAATCGCCGATCGATAAATCGGGGTTGCAAAAACCGCAAAAAAATCAGAAAATCAAACAATTCACACCGAAAACAATTTTTTTAATTTTTGTGAAATCTAGGCTGTTACAGACATCACTAGTGAACATCATAGGACCCTCGTCCATATTTCCAATACTGTTTACACCCTCTATTAATTTACTGCTTTATTATTTTTCCGTTGCTATCGCTATCATTATTATCCCGTGCGTTTTATCCTTTGTAAACAGCAAGGCCGGAGGGATTGACAACCCCTTTGTACTCGTTGGGAGCAAAGCTATCTGGTGTGTGTGCAGGTCCACGACAACCGCTAATCTCTGGCGCCGTTTTCACGTTCTTGTCGTTATCGGAGTCCTACTGGAGACAAACCTTGGTATCTTCACCGAGGGAAATTTGTTGTTGTCTACATCTCAACCTTCCACTTTGGGTAACCAACGAGGGGCGAGAAGTAAACTCTCGTGACATCAAATAAATTTCTGGCGCAGTTGCCGGGGACTCCGCTCTTCAAGATAGGGGAGTTGCACACTATCTTTTATCTTTTCTTTTTAGTCTTGTTTGTTTACCTTTCAGTTTTTGTTTTAGTATCCTTTATCAAAAATCAAAAAAATAGTTATCTTGCTTGCTGCTGCTATGGGTTCCTCTGAGAACACCAAGTTGTGTGACTTTACTAGTCAGAACGACACTGACTTTAACTGCACTCCTATTGCTACACCTGCTACTTCAGCACCTTCTTATGAGATTAAACCTGCTTTGCTGAACCTTGTTATGAAAGATCAATTCTCTGGTGCTAGAGATGATGCTGCTTTGCACTTAAATAATTTTATTGAGCTTTGTGATATGCAAAAGTACAAAGAAGTAGATGGTGATATTGTTAAGCTTAAGCTTTTTCCTTTCTCCTTGAGAGATGAAGCTAAAATCTGGTTACAATCCTTGCCTAAGAATAGCATAGACTCTTGGGATAAGTGCAAGGATGCTTTTCTCGGGAAGTACTATCCCCCTGCTAAGATTATCCAATTGAGGAGCTTTATTATGAATTTTAAACAATTGGATAATGAACACGTTGCCCAAGCTTGGGAACGCATGAAATCTCTTGTTAAGAATTGCCCTACGCATGGTTTGACTACTTGGATGGTTATCCAAACTTTTTATGCAGGCTTGAACTTTACCTCGCGGAACCTGCTAGATTCGGCCGCGGGAGGAACCTTTATGTCAACTACACTTGGTTCTGCCACAAAACTTCTCGATGAGATGATGACCAACTATTCCCAATGGCACACCGAAGAGAGCTCCAACAGGTAGGAAGGTAAACTCTGTCGAGGAAATCTCCTCCCTAAATGAAAAAGTTGACTTGATTATGTCTCTACTTACCAAGCAATCTCCTCTTGATCCTCAAGATGTTCCTTTAAATTATTTGATTGCTCAAGATCAAGTAGATGTGAACTTTATCTCTAGAAACAACTTCAACAACAATGCTTATAGGAGTAACTTTGGTAGAAATCCTAGACCGTTCCCCTCCAACAACTATGGGAACAACAACACTTATCCTAGCACCAAAAAACTCCACTTTTGAATTAGAGAGTATGCTTAAAGACTTTATCACTACCCAAAAAGCCTTCAACAAGAGTGTAGAGGAAAAAATAGACAAATTAGATAACCTCACGTTGAAGGTAGACAATTTAGCCCATGAAGTAGAATTGCTTAAAATTAGAACTTCTCCCCTTGAGGAGAGGAAGGCCACTCCTATAAATGCTATGCAAGTGTAAATTAATGAAAACATTAGGATGATGGATAAACTCAAAGAGAGATGGGCTTGAGAAAAGGAGGAAGAAGATAGAATTAAGAGCCTTCCTACACACCATACCATTGCTACTATCCAAGTGGTTCAGGATATCCAAACTCTTAGCACCCAACGCACCCCTAGTCCCATAGGACCTATTAATGGTGATGCTATGACCTCAACCGTAGAAGAAGAAACTCCTATGACTATAGAATCAACCAAACAAGTGAGCCTAAAGGACACCACTACCACTTTACTTGATAGTAGTGACCTTGATTTTGATAATTGCACCATTTCTGAAGTTATTCGTTTCCTTCACAAGATGTCTAGAGACCCCCACACTAGCACACATAATCCTTCCATCACGGAGCATATCACTAATGCTCTCATCAAAGCTAGGGAGGAGAAGCTTAGGGTAGAAGCCTCCATACCTAGAAAGCTAGAAGATGGTTGGGATCCTATATATGATTAAAATTAAGTTGAATAAATTTTCTTGCTATGCTTTATGTGATGTTGGCGCTAGTACCTCCGTTATGCCCAAAAGAATGTATGATATTTTTGAATTGAAACCTTTTGATCCTTGTTATTTTGGTGTTCGTCTTGTCGATTCTTCCATAAAGAAACCTTTGGGGAAGATAGATGACGTTCTTATCATTGTCAATGAAAACTATGTTCCCGTTGATTTTACTATTATGGACATTGAATGGGAACATTCTTGTCCAATTATTTTGGGACGTCCTTTTCTTCGCACTGTGGGTGCTGTTATTAATATGAAAGAAGGGATCATAAAATTCCAATTCCCTCTCAAGAAAGGGATGGAACACTTCCCTAGGAAAAATATTAAGTTGCCTTTTGAGTCCGTTACACGGGTTAGTTATTTTCTTGAAAAGACTTGATCTATTTGCATTAAGCCTAGCTAATGGCTTTAAAGAAGCGCTTTCGGGAGGCAGCCCGCAACGAATTTAGGATTTCCTTTTTGTTTTCCTTCTGTTTTTAGTAGTCTTGATGATTGTTACTACTGTAGCAACATCATTGTATCTTTACTTTTCAAGCTTTGTGCCATTTATAGCCTCATATGACAAGGGAAGTGAAAGCTGTGACATGCTGTCCAGAAAACAGATTCTGTCCTCGTGACTAGAGAAATCATGGAAAAATCCCAGCTCATCTTTTTGAGCTGAATTTTTTACACAGCGTGATCTATACAATTTCGGAACTTTCGTATGTTCTGAGTTTCTTGATTTGAGTTGCAGAAGTATCCCTAAACAATTATTTTCTACCTGCTGGTCTGTTTTTCACAGAGTCTGTACTGTTTTGCCTTTCCTTCGTTTTGCAAACCTTAAGCTTGCCTTTTCTTTGCAAAAACCTTTTGAAATTCTTGAGAAACAGTAACTCTTCAAGATTATATTTGTTTCCAGTAGAGAAAAATTTATTTTATTATGGGTACTAACCTCGCTAATCAGATTATGATGAGTTATGTATGAAGGGAGTTTTCAAGTGTGCGAGGGAAGATGATGAAAGAAGATTCAAGAGTGTCAAGCGCTCAAGCTTGGGGATGCCCCCATGCATCCCCAAGAAATATTCAAGGAGACTCAAGCATCTAAGCTTGGGGATGCTCCCGTGCATCCCCTTCTCTATCAACAATTCTCAGTTCGTCTCTCGTCTCACTATATGTTTATCGCTTCATGCGTTATGTGCTATGATTGGAACGTCTCGCTCTTAGGTTTTATTTTTAGTTTTCTTTAGCTTTGCTTGCTGTTCATAACAACTTAGAACCCAACTTTCTTTGTGTGGGAGAGAAACACGCTCCACTTCTAAAATCTAGAACACCACATAGGACTTTTTCATGCTTATCTTTGATGTGTGTGTTCTTTATCTTTTCATAGATGTTTTCATGTTTAGCTCTTAGTTTTCATGCTTATCTTTTCAAAGAGCTTTTGTTTAGTTTGTTGCTGGAACTCTCTTGAGTTTTCATGTTTATCTTGTTTAGAGAGTTTGCCTGTTGCACTGAGTTTTGTGTCTTGACTTGAAGTAGGTAATTGAGGTTGCTATTCTTTTGTAGTAGTAACTTGCAATAGTTTTGAGGTATTGTTTTGAGTAATGTTTGGACTTTTGGTGTCAAGATCTTTATCCTATTAGTGATAGATGTCATATTTTGGTTAATCCGTGTTTATTTTCAAAGCTTGCAAACTTAGTTGAGAACTTTAGCTACTAGATGGATCACTACTCTTCTGAGGGGTCGAATATTAGAGTACACTCACGTACCATGAGTCGAGGATGCGCAAGGATAACCAAACCCCCATACACTCCTTCTCGGGGTACTTGTCTCTTTGTGAACCTCCTTATTAGATTGAGAGTTACCGATAATAATTGCATGAGTTCTTTGGACTAATGTGAGTATTCGAAAGTTGACACTTCCACCTTCTCATATTTTTCTAGCCTCTCCTGTGTCGTGCATTGCTTTCTTCTCACTCCGAGAGTTAGCGTCCACCTTCGCCGGTACATCCAAACCCTTGGCATGATACGCTCTGTCATCATAAACCTCCTTATATCCTTACTCAAAACAGCCACCATACCTACCTACCAAGGCATTTCCATAGCCTTTCCGAGATATATTTCCATGCAATATCCATCTTCTCATGACTTGATCTTCATGTCATACATGCTACTTGCTTGATCGATGAGCCGCATGTTAGTTGGGCCTTGCCCTAATCATTGCTACATGACGCGCTAGTATCATTGCATATCCTGCTACACTGGCATAGTCATACATTTGCATACATCATGATAGTTGCATCTTCTTTATGACTTGAGTACTTTTGAAAGTGTGAAAGATCTTCTATACTTCTTGTAATTTATAGAGTGTTGCCCCTAAAGTGAGGAAAAGATCCCAAAATGGAAAAATTAAAAGATCCCAAAGAGGACAAATTAAAAGATCCCAAAGAGGACAAATGAGAGAAATAGAAAGAGCCATTGAGGCCACCAAAAAAATACAAAAAATAGAAAAAAGAGAAAAAGAAATAAAAAGATAGAAGGGGGCACACTACTATTCCTTTTGAGAGATCCACACTCGTACTTCCTCTTATATCTTGTACTCCATAGATATTATCATTCATGCATATAGCTATGTGGGGACCTTCACACTATAGAACTTAGCTTGTATATTCCAATGATGAGCCTCCTCAAATAATCTCTAGGTCTTCTTGAGCAAGCAAGTTGGATGCACCCCCACTAGTTCCATTGGAGAGCTTACCTTAGCTCATTTGTGCATCCGTTGCATGGCAATCCCTACTCCTCACATCATATCTATCATTTGGCTTTCTCTCGCCTATGATTGTCCTCATTGATGTGAGCCTTTCACACCTTTATGTCTTCCTCCTCCACCATATTCTCTCTTTGCCATCCTAAGTGTCAACTTTCTTGCTTACGCTCATCCATTGCATCAGTGCTCAAAATGTCGAAAAGGAGTGGATCATTTTGACTTGTACCTGGCTAGTTGTCTGGGGATGAGTCAAGATAAGATTCCAAAGAAGACCAAGTATGAAACTTTAGTAGATTGATTTATCAACACAAAAATACTTTATCTCGTATATCCCTATCCCCTTTCTTGCACGCAAACACCATTTGGAGACATTCGAGTCACGGACAACGAGAGCTCTTGCACCTTTATGTTCTTATGTTGCTTGTTTCAATGCTAATATAGACTCTTGCCTGTTATGACTTGAATTGAATTACATGCCTTGATTTCTTTACTTAAAAGTTCTTATATGGTTGTTAGCATGTCACCACATAAATTATGCTTTTTATCATTTACCTACTCGAGGACGAGCAGGAATTAAGCTTGGGGATGTTGATACGTCCAAAACGTATCTATAATTTCTGCTTGCTCCATGCCTCTTTTGTGTGATATTGCTATGATATTGATGAACTTTCATACACTTTTGATCATATTTGGACTAACCTATTAACTCAGTGCACCCCAGTGCCAGTTCCTGTTTTCTGTTGTTTTTCTATTACAGGTTTCCCCATATTAAAAGTGCTCCAAAATTCGGGAAAAATCCAATGAAAAATCTGTGATCAGGAAGCTTCCGGAATCACCAAGGATGGGCCAGAGGGGACCCACCAGGGCCCCAGGCGCCCTCCCGGCGCGCCCCAGGGTGGGGCCTCGCCAGGGGGCCGCCTGGACCCCTGGTGCCCCCCTGGCTGCCCCCCTTCGCCTATTTATTCCCCGTGATGCAAAAACCCCGAGACGGGAACCCTTATTCGCGATCTCTCCTCTGTTCCGCCGCCGCTGCGCTTCCAGGATCGGGAGCACCAGAAGACCTCTTACCGGCACCCTGCTAGAGGGAGGAATCACCTCCGGGAGCTTCTCCACCACCATGGATGCTTCCCGGATTAACCGTGAGTAGTCCACCTTGGACCATGGCTCTATAATCAGTAGCTATGTGATGTTCTCCTCCCCTCTTTGTTCTTCATGGATTAGACCTCTTGAGCTTCCCTACATGATCGAGGCCCTTATGTAATATTTCTGCTGTTGCTATGCAGAGTTTACTGGGATTCGATGGATTATGGGATTATGTTCAGATTCTGTTTGAGTTATATATTTGATTCTCCTATTTTATATTTATGTTCTTGAGTAATTCTTTAATGTTCTCCGTTGTTGGTTATTGCTTTGGCCAAGTAATAGATAGTGACTCCAAGAGGGATCGTTATGCATGATTGTGGGTTCATGCCCCCCGATGACTAGCTTGAGTGACAGAAACATGAGTCTAGGGGATGTGTTGTTGCCACAAGGGGGAAAACAACGGTGCTTGTACTTGCGGGTGCGAGGATTGTTTACTTTACGCAAAGTTCTTTAATGCAGTTGTCTGTTGCTTTGAGTTTACACTTTGGGTGGGATTCGCAACTTAATACAGCGAGATGTTCTGGATAGATATCTCAAGGTGGATGATTACTAGGTAGATGCAGATGGATTTCGGTCTACTTTTCTTGGCGTACCGCCCATGCTTTTGAGCCTCTGCCTTTCTTTATAACATAATTAGCATTGGTTTGCGCACATAATCCTGTCAATTTCCCAGCTGTAATTTGTTTACCTCGCATGGCTATTTTATCGTCTTTTGGGAGAGAGACATCACTAGTGAACATCATAGGACCCTGGTCCATATTTCCAATACTGTTTACACCCTCTATCAATTTACTGCTTTATTATTTTTCCGTTGCTATCGCTATCATTATTATCCCGTGCGTTTTATCCTTTGTAAACAACAAGGCCGGAGGGATTGAGAACCCCTTTGTACTCGTTGGTAGAAAAGTTATCTAGTGCGTGTGCAGGTCCACGACAACCGCTAATCTCTGGTGCCGTTGTCACCTTCTTGTCGTTATCGGAGTCCTACTGGAGACAAACCTTGGTATCTTTACCGAGGGAAATTTGCTGCTGTCTACATCTCAACCTTCCACTTTGGGTAACAAACGAGGGGCGAGAAGTCAACTCTCGTGACATCATATACTCACACATAAGACGATCCCTTATGCTGAGAGATTGGATTTGCCAACCTATCCAACACTTGATCCAACAGGGCCTTTATCCGAGCCATAATCGGCTCATGCTTTTTTTGTGAACCTCCGTAGGGAAAACCTTCATGTTATCATGAAACTCAAGTCGATTCTCACGAAAGCCGGGCAGAGGATGTTCACCTTTAGGAGTCGCCACAGTGCAGTAAAAGAAGGACCTTTGCCACGTCCTCACATGGCTTCTCAGCTTGAGTGATGGGTAGTTTAACTTGGTCCGCCTCTAGATAGTAACTCCACCACATTCCACAGCCGGACCGTCACTATATTCGGTCTGCCTATTGCAGTAATAGAACTCGACCAACAGATCCAGAGTAGGTTTAATCTGCAGGTAAACCTCGCAGAACACTTGAAAGTGACAAATGTTAAGTATAGATTTGGCACTTAAATCTTCAGGATGTAGCCCATAACAGTGCAACACGCTCATGAAAAATTTATACCCGGGAGGACAAAAACCCCTGGTGATATGGTCAGCAAAGACGATGACCTCGCCTTTTTGAGGTTGAGGCCGGGTTTCCTCTCCAGGAGACCGCCACTTGATTTCGGAGTGAGGAGGAAGAATCCCCTCCTCCACCCATCTCCTTCTGAAAATCTTCAGTAACCCAGCTTTTTGACCAATCGGCGGCTAGAGTCGGCTTCCGAACTGGTGGCTTTGGGGCTGGCGGCTTCTTACCTGCCGTCTTCTTGATTTTGGAGGTCTCAGCGGCGTCGGGTTTCTTATCCATGGTGCAAGAGTCCGATCTAGCCACAAAGTAAAATACTAAGTCGTCTGAGCAATTGATTATGAGTAGGCAAGAGCCGACTCCAGCTAAAAAATTATGGAGTAGGGCAAGGTACGAATCATGGTGGACTATACAAACAGGTTTCAAAAATCCTGATGAAACAAACAGATCTACCAGACCTAAGAAAATAAATGGAAAATACGAACAAATCTAGGACGTGCAAAATACCCGAAACGTTTGCGTGCGGGATATGGATCTGTGAATACTATTTCTTAGCAAACAATTGATACGGTGCAATCTCTTGAAGATCCTAAGTTATCCATGGACATGCACAACATATCTTCCACGAACTGTATTGATATACTGGAAGTAAAAGCTTGAAGCTCCGCAACAATGGCGATGAGCGAAAAAGGTTGCGATACAGAGGGAAAGAATAGAACTCACCTGAACGGCGTGCGAGAATGACACGGCCCCAGGTCGTCTTGCGTGCGCGCTAAGAGAAGATTGCTCGAAACGGTGATGAGGAAGAAGCTCTTGTTCTTCGGTGTGCGAGGAAGAAGACAGGGAGACGGTATGGATGGCTGAAGCGAATAGATGGGCAATGGGGGCCTATATATAAGGAGTTTTGTCCCGGAACCCGAGGCGTCGACCATCATCAGCTAAAATGCAGAAAATCCCTTGGTCTCCGCGAAAATCTAATGTGGCATTAACTATGCAGCTAGAATCAAGATAGACCGTTAGAATTTCTCTATAAAATAGGAAGGAGCCAGATTTACTGCTGCCAACGGAAAGATTTTGGTACCGACTCTCTGAAGAAAGTCGATGCTTAACAAGTAAGCCGGCTCAGTTAAGGGAGTCGTCCAACAAAGATAAAAGATTCAAGAAGATTACTGTGAAGACTAAAGCATCACACCAATCCTGGGGGCTAATGTCGGGGGGATGGACCAAGCCTGTAACCTAGCATTTAGGCTTACGGGCCGACTCTATAAGGAAATCCCAGAAGAGAAGAACCGACCACGAGCCGGACGTGCCGAGCGTGGAGATCGAAGCCGTAGAAGGAATTCGACTTACCTTGTATAGCATGTAGTATATTTTTAAAGTAGAATAGGATTCCACTTCGTGTAGGAGTCGGACTCGCGGAATCCCGGGACCCGGCGCCTTTATAAGCTGAGGCCCACGGGATCCTGAGGCAACTCAATTCAAGTTAGGACTAGACACTTACGACATAACCTAGATCTCCTCGAGACCAAGGTTGTGATTCGACTCCTTTACAATCGATACGTCGACTCTTCTAATCGAGGAGTCGATACCTGCAATAATAAGAAGAAGGAGTAGGCATTTACCTCGAGACAAAGAGGGGCCAAAACCTGGGTAAATCGTCGAGTCTCTTGTCCATGTCGACTCTCTCCTCTTATCCACCTCGCAGCAAAGGTCCCATGTCAAGTTCGACTTTTCGAACATCCATGGTGACTTTCCCTTGGCATAAGTTCTGGAATTATACTGCCGTGAAGTTTGTACCATTGTCCGTGATGATGTTGTGCGGTACGCCGAAACGAAAGATGATGGACTTGATGAAGTTCACCGCTGTGAGGGCTGCCGAGCTTGTGATTGGCATTGCTTCGATCCTTTTGGTAAACTTGTCGACTTCTACCAGGAGTTCCGTTCTGCCGCCTTTTGCAGATTTATTGAGTGGGCCTACCATGTCGAGACGCCACGTGGCGAAAGGCCATGATAGTGGTATAGTTTTTCGCTCGGATGCTGGGGCGTGGGGCCTGCTGGAGAACTTTTGACAGGAGATGGAGCGCCACACGATGTCTTTCATGTTTCGCATTGCGGTTGGCCAGTAGAAACCCGCTCGGAAGGCTTTGTCCACGAGTGTGCGGCTACTCACGTGGTGCCTTCGTGAATCTCGAGTAGTAGGGCTTTGCCGTCTTCCTCTTCAATGCACTTTTGGAGTACTTGGGAGATGTTGCGTTTGTAGAGTTGTCCATTGATTATAGTGAACGCCTTCGATCGTCGGTTGATTCGTAGGGCTTCTGCGCTGTCTTGCGGCAGGGTTCCTTGTATCAGGAATCTAAGGAAAGGTCTTGTGAAAACTGGGCTTTCGAGTCCTGTTGGATCACTCTACTCGACTACGTTGTTGGCTTCTTCGTCAGCGGCTGGTTCTGCTGCTGCTACTTGTGCAGGCTCCGTTGTGCTGCCACCTTCTGTGGCTGCCCCTGCTACGGGTGCCTTGGTTTTGAACGATCTTTGACCGATGCTCTCGATGAAAACTCCTGGAGGGACTGGTCCTCGGGTTGACCCGATGTTGGCAAGCTTGTCTGCCTCTGTGTTGTATGCTCTAGTGATTTGGTTGAGCTCGCATCCATTGAATTCTCCTTCTATGATGTTGTAGAGCTTCTGGGAGGCTGACATGTGTCTGCGACTACTTCATAGTCCATCATTGTTTGCTGGACGACAAGGTTGGAGTCGTCGTAGATTACGACGCGAGTGGCACCGCAGGCCTTTGCCATGCGCATGACGTGCAGTAGTGCCTCGTACTCCGCTTTGTTGTTTAATGCCTTGCTGAAGTTGATCTGGAGTATGTATTTGAGCTTATGTCCTTTGGGTGAGATTAGAACAACGCCTACTCCGACCCCTTGGTGCCTTTTAGACCCATCGAAGAACATCTTCCATGAGTTTGAGAGGTTCATACTCTATCCTCATTGGTTACCCCAACTGGAAAGTTAGATGTAGTGTAGAGGCAAATTTCCCTCAGTGAAGATACCGAGGTTTTAAGATCGTCTCCCATAGGACTCTTGCAATAATAAGTAGGTGGCTAGGAAACAATGGCACCGTTTTAGACAAAAGTTGCTTCCTTGACCTGGACCTGCACACAACACAAATAACTTTGTTTCCCAACGAGTACAGAGAGGTTGACAATCTCTCCGGCCTTGCTGTTCTCAAAGGATGAACGCAGCAGATAAAAGATAATAATGATAGCAGCTAGAAAGTAAAAGCAGGAAAATAAAAGAGCATGTAAACAGTGATGAGAATATGGACCGGGGTCCCGTGATGTTCACTAGTGATGTCTCTCTCCCAAAAGACGATAAAACTGCTATGCGAGGTAAACAAATCACAGTTGGGCAATTGACAGGATTAAAAACTATGCTACAAAGAAAGGACGAGGCTCAAAAGCATGGGCGGTTGATGTCTACGCACGATTCTAGTCTTGTAGACTATGTTGGGCCTCCAAGCGCAGAGGTTTGTAGGACAGCAACAATGTCCCTCAAGTGGATGACCTAAGGTTTATCGAACTCAGGGAAGTAGAGGTTGAAGATGGTCTCTCTCAAGCAACCCTGCAATTAAGATACAAGAAGTCTCTTGTGTCCCCAACACACCTAATACAATGGCAAATTGTATAGGTGCACTAGTTCGGCGAAGAGATGGTAAAATATGGGTGATAGGGGTGGCAAAGCAAGGTAATATAAATCTGAATAAATAAAAACAGCAAGGTAGGAAGCGACAAAAGTGAGCACAAACGGTACTGCAATGGTGGAAACAAGGCCTAGGCTTCATACTTTCACTAGTGGAAACTCCCAACAACATTAACATAGTCTAATCACATGATATTTCCCATAAAACATGCAATGGAGAAGTACTCGGAGGTCATTCCTTTGTGGTCAAGAGAGGACGAGAATTGTGTAGGGCTACAAAAGCACACCTCAGAGTTTTTAGTTCTCATCTATGGATTTCCCAATGTCACCGCGGCCATCCAACGAGAGTACCACAATCACCACAACATATCTAAAGGATAGTCAAAGACAAGCACCAAGAGACTCTCAATCTTCAATCCACACACAAAAGAGGATATCACTCATGAAAATATTCTTCTAACCCATGTCCAATAGACCGCTGTCACCATGGTCTCGGGGATTATACTAGATAAGATCAAGTGAGTACACCAATCCAATACATAGAAGAAGGGGAAACATCATGGGATCATCCTAGATTAACATAGCCTATGATCACAATGAAGATCACATCATGGGAGAGAGAGAAGACCACATAGCTACTGGTAAAAACCTCAGCCCCGAGGAGGAACTACTCCCGCATCATGGAGGGTAGAAGTGGTAGAAATGTCGATGGAGATGAATCCGGGGGCACTTCCCCGTACCGGCAGGGTGACGGCACAGGAATTCTGGTCCCCCTAAACTTGGTGGCGATGGCGGCGGAGATCGGAATTGCTTCTGGAGAAAAGGGTTCTGTCATTAAGGGTTTCGGGACGAGAGTGATATATAGGCGAAGGGGGGCAGCCAGAGGTGGACCAGGGGCCCCAGGGCCCCCCTGGCGCGACCTAGGGGGTGGCCGCGCCAGGTGGCCGCATGGGCCACCCCTGGCTCCCCTCAGGCCCCACTTTGGCTCTTCCTGAAGCTTCTTGTACGCTGATTTTTCCTATATTTTTCCCGTAATTTTTCTCGCACTTTAAGTAATGGGAAAACCTGAAATAAAAAAACAGCAGAAAACAGGAACTGGCACTGGGGTGCACTGAGTTAATAGGTTAGTCCAAATATGATCAAAAGTGTATGGAAGTGCATCAATATCATAGCAATATCACACAAAAGATGCATGGAGAAAGAAGAAATTATAGATACGTTTTGGACGTATCAGCGGTACGCCAAAATAAGTAGACCGAAATCCAACTGCATCTACTACTAATCATACACCTTGAGATATCTATCCAGAACAACCCGCTGGTATTAAGTTGCGAAACCCACCCAAAGTTTAAACCCAAAGCAACAGACAACTGCATTAAAAAGCATTTGCGTAAAGTAAACAATCCTTGCAACCGCGGTTACAAGCACCGTTGTTTTCCCCCTTGTGGCAACAACACATCCCCTAGACTCATGTTTCTGTCACTCAAGCATGTCATCGGGGGGCATGAACCCACAATCGAGCATAACGTTCCCCCTTGGAGTCACTACCTACTACTTGTCCAAAGCAATAAACAACAACGGAGAACATGCAAGAATTCCTTAGGATCAAAAATATAAAAGATAAGAACTAAATCTTTTACTCAATCACAAACTGAACATAGTCTCATAATCCATCAGATACCAGCAAACTCAGCATAGCAACAACAGAAAATTACATATGTGCCTCGATCATGTAGGGAAGCTCACGAGGTCTAAACCATGAAGAACAAAGAGGGGAGGAGAACATCACATAGCTACTGATCATGGACCCATGTTCCAAGGGAAACTACTCATGGATCATCCGGGAAGCGTCAATGGTAGAGGGGAAGCATCGGTAGGGTCAAACAGAAGGAATAATCTTCGAAAGCATCGGGCGCCGATTGCGCCCTCAGCTCAGCTCGGCGTCTGCCGAGTGCGCCCTCAAATCGGCGGCTACCGACTGCTCCCCCGCCAATCTACCAGCTCGGACCGCCGACTGCCCGCGCACCCGACCGACTGCTCGTCTGCTGGCTGCCGGTTAACCGCAGCTGGTGGCCCGGAAGTCAACAAAGGCATCCCATCGACAAGACAAGACAAGCCATGACGCCTTTAGCCATGTCGTGAATAGTGTAAAGGTTTGAGATTTCACATTACATCACATCAACCTTTTCCCCATGCCCACCTTGTCTCCTTGTCTCCCAACCACTTGTACCTTCTTGTCTTCTTGTCCCCTTGGGCCTTCCTATATAAGGGCACCAAGAGGCCAAGCCAAGAGAGCTCTCTCCCCCCTCTCTCATTTTCCCCCTGGATTCACTCCTCTCCCTCACTCACGGCTAGGAGGAGAAGAGAAGGAGCAAGTAGCGTAGTTAGCAATAGCAGAGTAGTAGAGCAAGCAGTAGCAAGCATTAGTATACAGATCAGATTAGTTTAGCATATATAGCTCAAGGAGCACCCTTGTATAGATATTCCACTGTATAGTGCAGACATGCAGGAATAGGGGTTTTATCTCTATGGAGAGCCCTGAACCTGGGTACATCGCAGTGTTCCCAATTTTTCCTCCGGCACCAGCGACACCAACCTCGATCTGTCGCCCTCTTTAGCCATCCCCATGTCATCTGCCGTTACATATCAACGACAACGCCCTTGACTTCGACTGGTTATTTCATCCTTGCGAGTGCTTGGACTTTTTGTGGGTTGGCCTCGACTCCTCAAGAGGAGACCATGTACCCGAGAAGTTTTCCAGCCGGGATGTCGAACACACATTTCTTTGGGTTCAGTTTGATCCTGAATTTGTTGAGCGCTGCGAATGTTTCTCGGAGGTCGTCGAGTAGTGTGACTGTGCTGTATGTTTTGACGACGATATCATCGATGTAGACTTGGACGTTCCTGCCCATTTGGTATCTTAGGCATGACTGCATCATCCGCTGGTATGTGGCTCCGGCGTTGTTCAGCCCGAATGGCATCCTCCTGTAGCAGAAAACGTCGTAGGGTGTGATAATGAGGTGTGCTCTTCGTATTCTTACTTCATCTTGATTTGGTTGTATCCGGAGTAGGCGTCGAGAAAATATAGTAGGTCTCATCCTGCAGTTGAGTCAATGATCTGGTCGATCCTTGGGAGAGGGAAGTGGTCATTTGGTCAATGCTTGTTGACGGGCCCGTAGTCGACGCATATGCATAGTATGTTGGTGTACTTTTTGGTACGAGAACTGGGTTTGCAACCCAAGTGGCTTTCTTCGTCTCCCGGATGAACTGTGCGTCGAGTAGTCGGTTGACTTCTTCTCCAATGGATCTGCGCTTTGGCTCGGAGAATCTGCGCAACGCCTGCTTTACTGGTTTGGTGTTCGGGTAGATTTGCAGCGCGTGCTCTGCGTACTCCCAGGGTAATCCGGGCATGTCAGTCGGACATTAGGCCAAAAATTTCCACTCCTCACGGAGGAAGTCCATGAGGGCTATTGCTTGGTCTTCTGGTAGATGAGCGTAGATTTGAACCGTCTTGGTAGGGTCGGTCGGGTGCACCTGATACGTTGTTGTGTTGCTGTCAACGCTGAAATCGCGAGTGAATTCTTTTTTCTTTCTTCTGCTTGCTAGCAAAAAGATGCTCTTGTCTACCACCATGGCTATTTCTTCTATCTATTGATGTGCTCCAAATGTGTCGGAGGCCTGATGGAAGTCTTGGTCACATTGATCTGATTTGACGTAGCTTCCATTAACCTTGATGACTCCTGAGGGCCCGGGCATCTTGAGTTTGACATATGCGTAGTGCGGGACTGCCATGAATTGTGCGAACATAGGTCTCCCAAGTACGACATGGTATTGGGACTCCCAATCGAGTACTTCAAACTCGAGGATTTTTGTTGCGAAGTTTCCCTTGCTGCAGAAAATGACGTCGAGTTCGATTGATCCCAGGGAGGAGGCTGCTTCCCCTGGTACTACGTCGTAGATTGTGATGCCTGATTTTTTCCAAACTTATTGTGGAATTGACATCTTGTGCAATGTACTGGTGAAGATGATGTTTAGGCTGCTGCCCCCATCCATGAATACTCTGTCCATGTCGTAACCAGCAATCTGAGCTTCAAGAACCAATGGTGCGTGTCCTGGTCTTGGAATTGTAGGCAGATGGTCGTCTTGCGAGAAGGTGATGTTGGTTCTGAACCATATAGGTGGTAGCTTTCTTCTGTCAACAGGTCTTCGGCTGCTCGAGCTTGCAGGGTGTATGCCTCCTGTTTTACCTTTCATGGTCGTCCTTCTTGGATCATGCAGACTCGTCCGTGGGACGGCGGGTACTACTCTTCTGAGCTGGGCGCTGGTGGTTGTGCTGTCTCTTGAGCCCGTTTGGATTTGTGTTGCTTCTCTTTCTTGAACTAGTCGGAGAGTTCAGTGAACAAGAGACAACTCCTCAAGGTGTGGCTTGATCTGATGCGTCCCCAATCATCTTTGAAACAATGGATTGTGCAAGGTCCATCCAGCTGCTCTTGGGCTGTGAGTTTGCTGGAGCCAGCGTGCCTTCTTCTTCTTGCGATGTGGAACGACTCCGAGTGATCTTATGAAAGGGAGTGGAATCTTGGATCGAGCTCGATTCCGTCATTGATCGAGTAGTTGCAGATCATCTTGCAGAATTCGTCCGGTCTTCCGTTGGGGTCGTAGTACTCGCCGGATTGAGTTTCGGAGCCCTCGTCGGTTTCTCGGGTGGTGGCGGGTGCACGGGTGGATGTCGGAGCTGCTACACCGGGTGGCGGTTCCTTGAGTGAGACTTCAATTTGGACTTCTTTCTCTGGTTCCGTGATTGGCCCTGTGGCCGCAGCCTGTGTTTGCCTTTTGCATCGTTGAATTTTTCTTCGCTGGGCGGGACTTTGATAGTCGCTGAAAGATTGGTCTTGACGCAGTCGTCCGCCGAGTGATCTTAGAGGCGCGATGGAGAGGCTCGCAATGAACCTGAGCTCTTCGAGTGGATTGGATATTGCTCGACTCCTGATGGCGTGGTAGTGGTAATGGCTTCTCGCCCTTCGTTGGTTACCCCAAGTGGAAGGTGAGATGTAGGATAGCAACAAATTTCCCATATGTAGAGGATAGGGTTTATCTCCCGTAGGACTCTGGCGATGATAAGTAGGTGTCCGCGGCGCACCTAACGTGGACCTGCACACAATACAATTAACTTTGCTCCGAATGAAGTTCAGAGAGGTTGTTAATCTCTCCGGTCTTGTTGTTTACAAAGGGTCAAACACACAAGGGATAATGATAATGATAGCAACTGAAAGTAAATACTGAAAAAGGAAATAGCTTGTAAACAATGATGAGAATATGGACCGGGGTCCCGTGATGTTCACTAGTGATGTTTCTCTCCCAAAAGACGATAAAACTGCTATGCGAGGTAAGCAAATTACGGATGGGCAATTGACAAGATTATAAACGCACCGCAATGCTAACTATGCTACAAAAGAAAGGAAGAGGCTCATAAGCATGGGTAGTACGCCAAAATAAGTAGACCGAAATCCATCTGCATCTACTACTGATCATCCACCTTGAGATATCTATCTAGAACATCTCGCTGGTATTAAGTTGCGAGCCCCACCCAAAGTGTAAACCCAAAGCAATAGACAACTGCATTAAAAAGAACTTTGCATAAAGTAAACAATCCTTGCAACCGCGGTTACAAGCACCGTTGTTTCCCCCTTGTGGCCACATCACATCCCCTAGACTCATGTTTTTGTCACTCAAGTGTGTCATCAGGGGGCATGTACCCACAATCGAGCATAAACGTTCCCTCTTGGAGTTACTACCTACAACTTGGCGAAAGAAATAAACAGCAACGGAGAACATGCAAGAATTACATAAGTGCCTCGATCATGTAGGGAAGCTCACGAGGTCTAAACCATGAAGAACAAAGAGGGGAGGAGAACATCACATAGCTACTGATCACGGACCCATGGTCCAAGGTAGACTACTCACGGCACATCCGGGAAGCGTCCATGGTGGAGGGGAAGCTCCCGGAGGTCGATCCTCCCTCTGGCAGGGTGCCGGGAAGGTCCTGACGGTGCTCCCGATTTTGGAAGCGCGGCGGCGGCGAAACAGAGGAGAGATTGCAAAATAGGGTTCTGTCTTCGGAAGTTTCCCGTGACGGAAAATAAATAGGCGAAGGGGGCAGCTAGGGGGCACCAGGGGTCCAGGCGCCCCCTGGCGCGGACAGGCCCCAGGCCGCGCCAGGTGGCCGCCTGGGCGCCTGGTGGTGGTACCCTGGACCTCCTTCAGGCTTCTGGAGTCTTCCGACACGATGATTTTTTATCTATTTTTCCCGGATTTTTGGAGCACTTTTTATATAGGGGGAAGCTGAAATAAAAAACAGCAGAAAACAGGAACTAACACTGGGGTGCACTGAGTTAGTAGGTTACTACAAATATGATGAAAAGTGTATTTAGATCATAGCAATATCACACAAAACATGCATGGAACGAGCAGAAATTATCAATACGTTTGAGACGTATCAACATCCCCAAGCTTAATTCCTGCTCGTCCTCGAGTAGGTAAATGATAACAGGCATAATTTGTGTGGTGACATGCTAGCAACCATATAAGAACTTTGAAAAGTAAAGTAATCAAGGTATGCAATTCAATTCAAGTCATAACATGCAAGAGTCTATATTAGCATTGAAACAAGCAACGAAAGAACATTAGGTGAAAGAGCTCTCTCTGTCCGTGACTCGAATGTCTCCAAATGGTGTTCACGTGCAAGAAGGGGGATAGGGAATACGAGAAAAAAGAATTTTTGTGTTGAGAACTCAATCTACTAAAGTTTCACACTTGGTCTTATTTGGAATCTTATCTTGACTCATCCCCAGACCACTAGCCAGGTACAAGTCAATTTGATCCACTCCTTTTTGATATTTTCAGTACTCATGCAATGGATGAGCATAAGCACGAGAGTTGACACTTAGGATGACAAAGAGAGAATATGGTGCATGAGGAAGACAAAAGGGAAGAGAAAGGCTCACGTCAATGAGGACAATCATAGGCGAGAAGGCCAAATGATAGATATGATGTGAGGAGTAGGGATTGCCATGCAACGGATGCACATATGAGTTGAAAAGCTCTCCAATGGAATATGCAAGCCAACTTCTATAGTGTGAAGGTAACCACATAGCTATATGCATGATCATCTCTATGGAGTACAAGGATAAGAAGGGGTACTAATGTGGATCTTTCAAAAGGATAGTAGTGTTGCCCCTTTCTCTCTTTTTATTTTCTTTTTTCTATTTTTTCTATTTTTTTGTATTTTTTGGTGGCCTCAATGGCTCTTCTATTTAACTCTCATTTGTCCTCTTTGGGATCTTTTTTTTGTCCACGTTGGGATCTTTTACTCACTTAAGGGAAACACTCTAAATTACAAGAGGGTATAAAATATCTTTCACACTTTACAAGGTACTCAAATCATAAATAAGATGTAGCTATCATGATGTATGCAATGTATGTCGCTGCAGTGTAGCAGGAACATGTATGACATGAAGATCAAGTCATGAAGAGGTGGATGTTGAATGGAAATATATCTCGGAAAGGCTATGGAAATGCCTTGATAGGTAGGTATGGTGTCTGTTTTGAGGAAAGATATAAGGAGGTTTGTGATGACAGGGCGTATCATGCCAAGGGTTTGTATGTACCGGCGAAGGTAGACGCCAACTCTCGGAGTGAGAAGAAGGTAATGCATGGCACGGGAGAGGCTAGCAAATATGAGGAGGTGGATGTGTCAACTTTCAGTACTTATATTAGTCTCAAGAACTCATGCACTTATTATGGTAACTCTCAATCTAATAAGGACTTTCACAAAGAGACAAGTACCCCGAGGATGAGGGTATGGGTGTTTAGTTAACCTTGCGCATCCTCGACTCATGGTACGTGAGTGTACTCCAATATTCGATCCCTCCAAAGATTAGCGATCCATCTAGTAGCTAGAGTGCTCACCTAGTTTTATAGGTTTTCAAAATAAACACGGATTGCCCAAAATACGACACCTATCACTAATAGGCTAGAGATCTTGACACCAAAAGTTCAAACATTACTCACATCAATAACTCAAAACTATTGCAAGTTACTACTAAAATTAAATAGCAACCTGAATTACCTACTCTCAAGACAAGACATAACTCAGTGCAACAACCAACCCTCTTAACAAGATAAACATGAAAACTAAAGAGAGTTCCAGCAATAGCCCTAAAGACAAACTAAGACTAAAACTAAACATGGCAGTAGCTATGAAAATATAAAGAACACACAACAGCAAAAAGATAGGCATGAAGAATCTTATGATGTGTTCTAGATTTTGAAAGTAGAGCATGTTACTCTCCGACGCAACGTAATAAGGGGTCTAACTTGTTATGAATAGCAAGCAAAGCTAAAGAAAACTAAAAATAAAACCTAACAGCGAGACGCTCCAAGCATAGCACATAACGCATGAAGTGATAAAAATATAGTGAGACGAAGGAAGAAAAGATGATTGTTGATGGAGAAGGGGATGCACGGGGCCATCCCCAAGCTTAGACGCTTGAGTCTCCTTGAATATTTATTGGGGATGCATGGGGGCATCCCCAAGCTTCAGCGATTGACACTCCCGAATCTTCTTTCATCATCTTCCATCGCACACTTGAAAACTCCCTTCATACATAACTCATCATAAGCTGATTAGAGAGGTTAGTACCCTTAATAAATAATTTTTCCCACTGGATATAAAGATATTCTTGAAGAGCTACTGTTTATAAAGATTGCCAAAAGGTTTTTGCAAAGAAAAAGCAAGCTTAAGGTTTGCAAAAGTAAGGAGAGACAAAACATGGCAGAATCTGTGAAAAACAGAACAACAGGTAGTAAAGAATATTTTAGGGGTACTTCTGCAACTCAAATCAAAAACTCAGAACATAAGAAAGTTCCGTGATTGTATATAGCATGCTGTGTAAAAAATTCAGCTCAAAAATATGAAATGTTGATTTGATCCGATTTTTCCCGTCACGAAGACAGAATCTGTTTTCTGGACATCATGTCACAACTTTCGCTTCACATGTCATATGAGGATATAACTTGGCACAAAGCTTGAAAATAAAAATACAATGATGTTTCTACAATAGTAACAATCATCAAGACCACTAAAAACAGAAGTAAAAACATCTTGGGTTACCTCCCAACAAGCGCTTTCTTTTACGCCCTTAAGCTACGCATAAAGATTATAGAAGACGCTCTCACAAGAATAAGAATTTGAAGCAAAAGAGAGCATCAAGAAGCAAATATGAAACACATTTAAGCCTAACCCACTTCCTATGCATAGGCATCTTGTAAGAAAATAAATCAAAGAAGCACAAAGTGAAAGGCATAGGAAGGTGGAACAAGAACAACTTCAAAAGTTTCAACTTAGAGAGAGGTGTTTTTGCAACATGGAAGTTTCTATAACCAAACTTTCCTCTCTCAAAGTAATTTTCAGTAGTATCATGAACAACATCAAGAATATAACTATCACATAAATCATGTTGTTCATGATCTACAACACACGTGTATAGTTTTCAACACGGTTTGTAGGAACATAAGATAAATGCACCCCAACACATTGAGCCTTGATAAGAGCACAATTCTCCCGAATATGACTTGGAGATTTCAAAAGGATAATAGGACAATCAAGTGTGGGTGCAATAGCAAAAATTTCATGCTTAACATGAGGAACTATAGCAAGTTCATCTCCATAAGCATCATCCATAGTGGCATCACGGCCATAAGCATAGAAGGCATCAACTTCATCAAAAAGGGATATTTCAAAAGAATCCATGGGATCATAACACTCATATAAGGTAAGAGTCAAAGAGTTACTCTCATTATAAGGTAGACGTGGGTGGCTCCATTCTTCCTCCTTTTGTTCGTCACTCTCCTCCTCTTTTTCATCCAAGGAGCTTTCAAGTTCAGCAATTTCTTCTTCCATAGAGTCCTGAAAATAATTAGTCTCTTCCTTTGGGGGAGAGATTCTCTCAAGATGATCAGCAATATAATAATTTGCATCGTAATTTTCAAAAAAATAGTTAAGTATAGCAATACTCTCAGGTTTGTAAGGGGCATCATCAATATTTTTAAGAAGAGAAGTGATTTCATAGGCACCTGATACGTCCCAAACATATCTATAATTTCTGCTTGCTCCATGCATGATTTGTGTGACTTTGCCATGTTTTTCTTGAACTTTCATACACTTTTTATCATATTTGTACTAACCTATTAACTCAGTGCACCCAGTTGCCAGTTCCTGTTTTCTGCTGTTTTTGTATTTCAGGTTTTCCGGCCATTAAAAGTTCCAAATAAATCACAAAAAAATTATATAAAAAATCAGCGACCTTGAAGCTTCCCGAATAATCAAGAAAGGAAGGGGGTGGACCCACCAGGGCCCCAGGAGGGTCCCTGGCGCGGCCCCACCCTAGGCCGTGCCAGGAGGCCTCCTGGCTGCCCTGTGTCCCCTCTCGGTGCCCCCCTTCGCCTATATTTACTCCCCGTGATGGAAACCCCTAATATCGATCTTCTATTCCCATTCTCCTCTCTGTACCGCCGCCGCCACCATTTCAAGATCGGGGCTGCCAGGAGAAGCTGCCCCGGCACCCAGTCGGAAGGAGGAATCCCCTCCGGGAGACCATCCATCACCATGGACGCCTCCTGAATGTGCCGTGAGTAGTTCCCCTTGGACCATGGGTCCGTGACCAGTAGCTATGTGATGTACCTCTTCCCTCTTTGTGCTTTCACTTTCGAGACCTCGTGAGCTGCCTCACATGATCGAGGCACTTTTGTAATTTGCTATGTTGCTATGCTGAGTTTGCTGGGATCTGATGGATTATGAGATTATGTTCAGGTTGTGATGAGTAATATCTTTGGTTCTCTTTTATATTTGTGTTCTTTAGTAAATTCTTGCATGTTCTCCATTGCCGTATTTTACTTTGGCCAAGTGATTTGTTGCAACTCCAAGAGGGAGCGTTATGCTTGATTGTGGGTTCAGCCCCTTGATGTCTAGCTTGAGTGACAGAAACATGAGACTAGGGGATGTGTTGTTGCCACCAGGGATAAAAAATGGTGCTTGTATCTCCGGGTGCAAGGATTGTTTACTTTACGCATAGCTCTTTTAATGCAGTTCTCTGTTGATTTGAGTTTACACTTTGGGTGGGATTCGCAACTTAATACCAGCGAGATGTTCTGGATAGAGATCTCAAGTTGGATGATTCGTAGTAGATGCAGATGGATTTCGGTCTACTTACCTTGGTGTACTGCCCATTGCTTTTGAGCCTCTTCCTTTCTTTTGTAGCATAGTTAGCATTGCGGTGCTTTTATAATCCTGTCAATTGCCCAGTTGTGATTTGTTTACCTCGCTAGCACTTTCATCGTCTTTTGGGAGAGAGGCATCACTAGTGAATATCACGGGACCCAGGTCCATATTCACACCATTGTTTACACCTTCAATTTACTTTCAGTCTTTACTTTCAGTTTCCACTATTATTATCTCTTGCGTTGATCCTTTTTAAACATCAAGGCCAAAGGAATTGACAACTCCTCTGTACTCGTTGGGAGAAAAGTTATTTGTTTCTGTGTGCAGGTCCTGACAACTCCCTAGTCAGAAGCTAATTTCTGGCGCCATTGTCACCTTCTTGTATTTCTGCGAGTCCTACTGGAGACAAACCTTGGTATCTTCACCGAGGGAAATTTGCTGCTACGCTACATCTCACCTTCCACTTGGGGTATCCAACGAGGAGTGAGAGAACTATCCTCACCGTATCAAGCTAATTTCTGGCGCCGTTGCCTGGGACTCCAGTCTACAAGATAGGGGAGTTGCACACTATCTTTTATCTTTGCTTTTTAGTCTGGTTATTTTACCTTTCAGTTTTTACTTTTGTGTCCCTTATCAAAAATTCCAAAAATACCTGTTACTTTGCTAGAAGTTACCACTATGTCTGGTCCTTTTGCCTTTGGTGAGGCAGAGGTACTTACCTTTACTCAAAGAGGTGGAGAAAGTTTGAAAGATGCTTGGTATAGAATTAATGATTCTCAAAAGAGAGCCACCAAGAATCAATCAACTACTATCCTGCTTAGAATTTTTTATGTTGGGATTACTTCTTGGAATAGGTTTGTTTTAGACACTGTTATCAATGGGAACTTTATAGAGGCTCCAGTTTGGGAAGCCCTTAATATTATTGAAAATCTTGTAGGAAGTCTCCCCATTGCTAGAATTAAGGAGGACATTACTCTAGCTCACATTATGAGAAAACTCGAAAAAATAGAGTTAGAGATGCCAAGTATCGATAAGGTAAATGAGTTGGATCGTAAGATTCAAGGGAATTTGAATAGGCTAAATAGCTCCATGCAAAAAATTATCAAAACTTTGGAGACTATCAAATCCCTTGATGAGAAGTCTTCTAGGATAGAAAAGATTGAGGAAGTTATTGAAACTCTAGGAACTACCTTTTCCTCAATCAAAACCAAAAAGGATGAAACTCCGGCCAGAAAGGAACCTAAGTTCGTTTACGTCCCTAAGGTTCCTCGAGCTAAAGCTGACGCACCTATTGCCAAAAGATTTGAAACAGTGAAGACTTTGGAGGAGATACCTATCTTTAATTTTGAAACTCCAATTGATTTTCCTCCTTTTGATTTTATCCCTAGAAGCATTTTTATTCGACCTTTATTTGAGAAACCTCTTAAGACTAGTTGTATTATTGAAGAGCTTTTTGATGATCTTGATGATGGTTCAATTGATACAACTTGATCTTTTGCTTTAAGCCTAGCTAATGGCTTTAAAGAAGCGCTTTCGAGAGGCAGCCCGCAACGAATTTAGGTTTTCCTTTTTGTTTTTCTTCTGTTCTTAGTGGTCTTGATGATTTTTACTACTTTAGCAACATCATTATATCTTTATTTTTCAAGATTTGTGCCAATTATAGCCTCATATGACAAGGGAAGTGAAAGTTGTGACATGCTGTCCAGATAACAGATTATGTCCTCGTGACGGGAAAAATCATAGAAAATTACCAGTTCGTCTTTTTGAGCTGAATTTTTTAAACAGCGTGCTCTATACAATCATGGAACTTTCGTATGTTCTGAGTTTTTTTATTTGAGTTGCAGAAGTGCCCCTAACAAATTCTTTACTACCTGTTGTTCTGTTTTTCACAGATTCTGCCTCGTTTTGTCTCTCCTTACTTTTGCAGACCTTAAGCTTATTTTTTCTTTGCAAAAACTTTTTGCAAATCTTGAGAAACAGTATCTCTTCAAGAATATATTTATTTCCAGTAAGGGAAAAATTATTTTAATAGGGTACTAACCTCTCTAATCAGTTTACAATGAGTTATGTATGAAGGGAGTTTTCAAGTGTACGATAGAAAATGATGAAAGAAGATCCTGGAGTGTCAAATGCTCAAACTTGGGGATGCCCCCATGCATCCCCAATAAATATTCAAGGAGACTCAAGCGTCTAAGCTTGGGGATGCCCCCGTGCATCCCTGTCGGGGGAATGACCCCCGGGTAGGGTCACCCAGGGGAAATACTTCATCAAAGCAAAGATCACCGAGTTGGAGGTCACTAATCTATTCAAGGCCGAGCTAAACAAGAGAAATCAAGAAGTGGGCTGAACTGGTCCAAGTGAGGGCCGATTGCCCCGGAGAAGGCGCAATCGGCCTCATCCAGGAGCATCCGGCCGAAGTAAGAAGAGCAGCGTCCGATCAGAGGTCCAGATCGGACACCTGGTACAAGAGCATTCAATGTGCAATCCCTGAAGCTCGGGAATGTCAGAGGCGTGCGGTCTCCTCCAGCGCCGATCACGCGGACAGGCCGACAGGCCTAAGTGTCTAGCCTCACTGTTCACTATCGAGTTCTACGGATAGCAGTATGGCGAGCCGCAAGTCTACACCGGGACATCCGGAGAAGCACGATGTTAGGTCCCTAGCCGATCTGAGACAGACAGTTGGGCCCTCCCGCTTGTGTATTTACTTTTGTACCCTGGGCTCGGCCTATAAGATCCCCAGGTACCCCTCCTGCGTGAGGGACGACGGAGCAGTTATTACATTCTCACCCACCAGAGAGAGCGAGGAGAGAGTAGAGACCAGAAGCCCTCTTCTTCTTCCTCTCAAACAGCTCAAGGAGCATTCATTGTAGCCAGAGTTATTGCATATAGATAGCTCGGCAGGACTAGGGGTGTTATCTCTACAGAGAGCCCCGAACCTGGGTACATCGTGGTGTCTTACCGTGTGTTCCCATTCTCGCTTCCGGTACCAGCGACACCAACCTCGGTCTGTCCCCCTCTTTAGCCAGCCCCATGGCATCTGCCGTTACATATCGTTGACAGTTGGCGCCCACCGTGGAGCAGGCCGATGCGTCGACTGGAGTTCTGATCCGGATGGGACCATCATCTGCATCGCGCGTGCGCTTTGCCTCCGGCCTGGTGATGAGGAGCGGAGAGTGGGACTTTGTCATCGACAACGTCTCGTGGTTTGGGGCTGGAATGCCGCTACCGCGCGACGTCATCATTCCTTTCGGCGGACATCGCGTCTTCGTCGCAGCACTCCTTGACGTGTTTCCCAGGGAGGTACAGGTGTTTTCTGAGCTCACGGATCCGCTGCCAGGAGGGCCGGATGCTGTGGGGACAGAGGGCACGACTGCGCACATACGTGCGGAGGTCATGATGGCAGGGGCGTCAAGTCGCCACAGTTCCACTTCAGCTTCCCGAGCAGCGAGGGCAGCGACTGCAGCAGCAGGCCAAAGCAACCCACCGGACGTGCTCAGCACTCCCGTGGATCTTCACGCTGATCCTTTTGTGTCTCAGGCCGAGCTGGAGAAGGTGCGTCAAGTTCTGAAGGAGCAATCAGATCGGATCGAAGCGCCGAATGGAGGCATCAATTCGGGAGTACAACACAGCGCATGGCATTCGGCAGCGTGTTATCCCACCCCCAGTCATTGAGGAGCTTCGGGTAGCAGGCCGAGAGGTCGACAGAGAGCTGGGAGGAGCCCAGAAGCCAGTAGCATCCATCATTGTGGCACCACAGATTTCATACAGTTCTCCTGTGAAGAACATGAGAGCTTCCCAGCAGATCGCCACCGAGCTGGAGCATCTGGAAGGAGAAGAGTTGCGGGAGAGGACGCGCCGAATGCGTGACCTCATAACCACAACGAACCAGCAGCAAAGGGCGGCCACCGAGCAGCAAGGGCCAGTAGCATCAAAGTCACTTCGGGCAACTGCGGGTGCGAATCAGTCGAATGCGCCGCAGCGGCAGCAAAGGCAAGCATCCTCACCACATGGCAGTTTGCACCGCAGTCGGAAGAATCAAGGGGCTGCAGGAGGCAGTCGGAGGGATGAGCTAGCAGTCCACAGCAGGCGTAATGAGCAACCGGCGGCATCAGTCCGGCCGGCGATAAGCCAGCGGTTAGGTCCCCGAGCAATCGCAGACAACGACGCAAGGCACCGAATCGAGCAGTTGCAGCAGGATAAGCAACCGGAAGATGATGCGCCGGCGGATCCAGCATGTTTCGGCCCGCGCATTCGGCAAGAGCAGTTCCCCAAAGGTTTCACATTGCCCAGGGACACCCCCAACTACAATGGATCAGTCAAGCCAGAAGATTGGCTGGTCGATTATATGACAGCCGTCGGTATCGCAGGAGGTGGTCGGCGCGTAGCAGTACGCTATGCTCCGCTCATGCTCGAAGGTTCAGCTCGCTCCTGGTTAAACATCTTGCCCAGCAACAGTGTCAATTGCTGGAAGGATTTTGAGGACGCATTTGTCCACAATTTCACGGGTACATATGAGCGCCCAGGTCTGCCTCGGCACCTGCCTCTCTACGTACAAGGAAAGGGCGAGCCCCTGCGCGATTACCTTAAGCGGTGGATCAAGCTCAGGAACACTTGCGAGGGAGTTCATGAAATCCAAGCCATCCTGTACTTCACTGACGGCTGCTTGGACGGGTCTTTGTTGAAGCACAAGCTTCTGCGCAAGGAGATAACATCTTTGGCCGATCTGATGAGGATAGCCAATTCATTCGCCGCATCTGACTCTGCAATGCGCCCAATCACATTAAGTCCCAGTGGTTTCATCCAAGGGCAGCCATCCGGCCAGAAGCAGCAATCGGCAGAAGAAAATGGTCCCAACCGGCGCGAGAGGCGCGAGATACATAGGAACAAAAATTTCAACAACAACAACAGCAACACCCCCAACTTCAACAACAACAACAACAACAACACTGGTTTCAACAAGAGTAAGGATGAGTAGCCGGATGCCCAGTATGGCAATCGGCAGGTAGCAACAGTGCAACACCAAGAGGAACAAGGGGTTGCGGGAGGCAGTCGGAAGATGAAGCCTGCACAGAGACCGCCAGTTCAACCCAGGCCCCCATACACGTTTGAGGACATGATGAACCAGCCCTGCAAGATGCACAGTGGAGTAGGCAAGCCCGCATCGCACACCACTCGACAGTGCATTTGGGTTGAGCGTTTGGCAAAGGGAGGGGAAGGAAATCCACCCCCACCGCCACCCCCACCCCCAGGCCCACCTCCAGCAAATGCTCGGCAGCAGTTCCCACGTCATGATGCAGCATATATGATCTTCACCAGCGAGTCGGATGACAAGGGCAGTCGGAGAGCCCGTGAGCCGGCAGTCAACGCCACCATGCCAGCAATTTCTCAGAGGTTGAACTGGTCGTACAATGCCATAACATGGGACCCAGAAGACCACCCGAGCGAAATGCCCAACCCGGGTAGTTATATGCTCGTGGTGGATGAAATCTTGGCGGCACCATTGTATTCATGCAAGTTCACCAGGACGCTTATTGATGGAGGCAGTGCCATCAACATTCTGTACAGAGACACAATGATCAAGATCGGCATCAGCGAGAGTGAGCTAGAGCCCAGCAAAACTACGTTCCATGGGATAGTGCCCGGCCTGTCATGTACCCCATTAGGCCGCATTCGGCTTGAGGTAGTATTCGGGTCGGAAGAGAACTTCCGCCGAGAGCCGATCTGGTTCGAGGTGGCCGATCTGAGCAGCCCATACCATGTTCTCCTCGGGTCGCCTGCAATCACCAAGTTCATGTTCAACATCATGCAGCCGTAATTGAAGATGAAGCTCCCAGGGCCGAATGGTCCAATCACTGTGTGTGGTGACTACAGGAAGTCACTGGAGTGTTCATCCGCTGGTTCCAAGCTAGCTGATGCTCTGGTCAAAGATGCAGAACGGCGCCAGCTGGACAAGGTGGTAGCAGCAGTCCAAGCTCAAATGAAGGACCCCATGCCGAGCACGAAGGGGAAGAGGCCGGATGACGAGACCATATTTCAAGCGGCAAAGGACAGCAAGAAGATCGCCCTGGACCCCTCCGACCCGAGCAAGTGTGTCATTGTTGGGGCCGGCCTCAGCAGCAAATAGGAAGGCGAGCTCGTCGAGTTCCTCCGTGAGAACCGTGACATCTTCGCATGGTCCCCACATGACATGCCTGGTGTACCGAGGGAACTTGCCGAGCACAAGCTTATTATCCGACCTGGATCCAAGCCGATCAAGAAGCCACTTCGGCATTTTTTAGAAGAGAAGAGAGGAGCAATCGGCGATGAGATAGCCAAGTTGCTCGCAGTAGGATTTATCAAGTGTTCTACCCAGACTGGTTAGCTAATCCAGTTCTGGTTCCGAAGAAGAATGGAACTTGGCGCATGTGTATAGATTACACTTGTCTGAATAAGGCCTGCCCCAAGGATCCTTTTGCATTGCCCCGTATCGATCAAGTGATTGATTCTACGGCCGGCTGTCAGCTCATGTGCTTTCTGGATGCCACGGCAGGCTATCACCAGATTAAGCTTGATGTAAATGATCAGATTAAAACAGCGTTTATTACCCCTTTTGGGGCTTATTGTTACATCACCATGCCATTCGGCCTGAAAAATGGCGGTGCGACTTATCAGCGTACTATGCAGCGGTGTGTTCGGCCTCAGTTAGGCCGGAACATACATGTATATGTAGACGACCTCGTGGTCAAGTCGGTGCTGGGATCAACCTTATTGGATGACCTCAAGGAGACATTCGCAAATTTGCGGGCATACCAGATCAAGCTCAACCCAGAGAAGTGTGTGTTCAGCGTGCCAGCCGGCAAGCTGCTTGGTTTTCTGGTGTCCGAGAGAGGGATAGAGTGCAACCCTGAGAAGATTGCAGCAATTGAGAGGATGGTTAAGCCCAGAAATCTCAAGGATGTGCAGAAGTTCACCGGATGCTTGGCATCGCTCAGCCGATTTCTCAGTCGGCTGGGAGAGAAGGCAATCCCACTGTACCTACTAATGAAGAAAACAGACAAGTTCAGCTGGACGTCGCAGGCGGATGAGGCATTCAAATAGCTCAAGCGTATGATGTCCACTGCTCCAGTGTTGGAAGCTCCGAAGGAAAAAGAGCCAATGATGTTGTACATTGCATCAACCAATCGGGTGGCTAGTATTGTTATGGTAGTCGAGCGTCCTGAAAAGGATAAGGCGCAACCGGTCCAGAGGCCAGTGTATTATGTCAGTGAAGTGCTCTCCAACTCCAAGCAAAACTATCCCCACTATCAGAAGATGTGCTATGGTGTGTACATGGCAGCAAAAAAGTTGAAGCCTTATTTCCAGGCGTATCCGATCACGGTGGTCAGTTCGGCTCCACTAGCAGAAATCATTGGCAGTCGGGACGCATCCGGTCAGGTGGCAAAATGGGCCATAGAAATCGCAACACATGGGATCAAGTATGAGCCTCGGACGGCAGTCAAGTCTCAGGTCCTGGCGGACTTTTTGGTGGATTGGGCAGAAACTCAGTATATACCCCCCTGTCCGGACTCTCAATTCTGGCAAATGCACTTCGATGGATCCAAGAGGATGACCGGACTAGGGGCTGGTGTTGTTCTCACTTCCCCAAAAGGTGACAAGCTTGAATATGTACTGCAGATTCACTTTGCAACATCAAATAATGTGGCCGAATACGAAGCTTTGGTGCACAGTGTCCGAGTGGCCAAAGAGATTGGCATTCGGCGAATTCTATGTTATGGTGATTCCGATCTGGTGGTGCAGCAATGCACTGGCAATTGGGATGCAAAGGATGAAAATATGGCACGATACAGATTCCTTGTGTAGCAGTTGTCCGGATTCTGTGAGGGGTGTGAATTCCATCACATTCCCAGAGCTGAAAATGAAGCAGCGAATGTACTGTCTAAGTTGGGATCCACCAGAAAGGAAGTTCCTCCAGGAATATCACTAGAAAATATCCACAAGCCATCCATCAAGCTTTCCCCAGAATCAGAGTCAATCTTTATTTTGGCAAACCTGAAGATGGCAGAACTAGAAGAAAAAAAGAAAAAAGAAAAGGAGCATTCGGAAGCACTAGGGGCCACCGATTGTGAACCAGGGGCTACTGTCGTCAGCTCGGGGACTGAGGAAACCATGCCAGATGCAGTCGGCTCTTCCCCCTCCGAGCTGCCAGTAGCGGTAGACGGACAACCAGAGCCAGAAGCAGTTACTGTAATGGTGATTGTGGTGGCACCATCATGGGCAGAACCATTCAGAGATTTCCAGGTAGACGGCATACTCCCAGAAGATGAAGTAGAAGCTCGGCAAATCCAGCGCCGATCTGCAGCATACACAATCATCAACAACGAGCTGGTGCACCGAAGTGCAACATGAGTTCTTCAGCGATGTGTGGAGGAGGACAAGAGGCTGGAGCTGCTCCGAGACATCCACCAAGGTGAATGCGGTCATCATGCATCAGCAATAGCAATAGTCGCCAAGGCTTTTTGCCATGGTTTTTATTGGCCAACTGCGAAAGCAGCGGCAGAAGATCTGGTCAAGCATTGCAATGGGTGTCAAAGATTTAAAGAAAAGAGCCACTTACCAGTCTCAGCACTCAAGACAATTCCGATCACATGGCCGTTTGCAGTCTGGGGTCTGGACATGGTAGGGCCGTTCAAAACAGCAAGAGGTGGTATGACACACTTACTGGTAGCAGTCGACAAGTTCACCAAGTGGATAGAGGCAAGGGCGATCAAGAAGCTGGATGGGCCGACCGCGGTCAGGTTCATAGCAGACATCATAGTCAGATATGGAGTGCCACACAGCATCATCACTGACAATGGAACAAACTTTGCAAGGGGGCGCTAGCTCGGTTTGCCTCCCAGCAAGGCATCCGGCTAGACGTCGCATCCGTGGCTCACCCTCAGTCAAATGGTCAAGCAGAGCGGGCGAATGGTCTCATTTTGTCCGGAATCAAGCCAAGATTGGTGGAACCACTGGAAAGAGCACCCGACGCATGGATTGATGAGCTGCCAGCAGTACTTTGGAGTTTGCGCACCACGCCGAACCATTCAACTGGATTCACCCCTTTCTTCCTAGTATATGGCGCCGAAGCAATGCTCCCTTGCGACATTGAGTTCGATTCACATCTTCATGCCATGTACACGGAAGCAGAAGCCAAGGAAGCTCGTGAGGACGATGTTGATCTTAGATAAGAAGCATGCCTCCTGGCCTTGTCCAGGTCGGCAATATATCAGCAGAAGCTGCGTCACTACCACAACAAGAAGATCCGCCCCCTAGTTTTTCGTGAGGGTGACTTGGTGTTGCGCCAAATCCAGAAATCGGATGGCCAACACAAGTTATCCTCTCCTTGGGAAGGTCCATTCGTCATCAGTTGAGCACTCAAAAACAATGTGTATTACCTCATTGATCTCAGGAAGCCGACCCGATACGTGGATACTTCGGGGCAAGAAACGGAGCGTCCTTGGAACGCCGAGCTGTTATGCGCGTTTTACAGTTGAATGGTATTGTTGTATCCCCTCCCTTTGTGGAATTATTATCAATAAGAATAGTCGTGCGTCCATGAGACTGCATTCGGCAGGAGTTATGAAATTATTTGTTTTAGCATGTTTCAGTTCCGGGGTCAGCAAAAGCAGACCCGGGGACTGGCCGGTTGCCCCGAAAAGGGTATACTTGGAGTAAAAGCGAAACGAGTGAAGGGTTTTGTGAAATCTGGTCCGAAACCGAATGCAGACCGCAAGTCGGCTGTAATTTCGGGGGGGGGGGGATGCGGTTGAACAGAATTGTCAATCGGAGAGTTTTATACTCAAAGTATATCTAGTTCGGAGCAAGTCGTTCACAACCCGCCGATTGCGACCAGGCTGGCTGGCCAAGCAATCGACAAGTGGTAAGCGACCCAGTTATGAAACTTTCACCTTTGCGAGAAAAACTGGGAACCTAGAAATATTTGTCAAAAAATTATTTTAAGGTCTATTCTCCGATCCGACCACAGACCGCAGGTCGGCTGTAAGGTTGGTGAGAGTTTCGACCGAGAGAGAACAAGTGACAAAGAAAAAGGCAATCGGTTGAAAAACGCAAAGGCGGAATGCCATGATCATTTAAGCAAAGATTAAGTTCACAAACAAAGATAGGGCCAGTTGGCCGAATGGTGTTCATTACATGAAAGTGGCCCTCGACGGGCGCACTTGGAATTTAATTGTTTTTCGAGCAAAGGCAGGAAACGAGGTTGGTGTGCCGAGCTTAGGCAGCTGGGGCATCTGGAGCGTCCGGCGCATCCGGCGCAGAGGGATCAGTCGGAGCCGTGCTGGTGGCACCTCCGGGAGCAGAAGAGGCAGTGGTCTTGGCTTGATCGCGAGGGGGCTCCTGGGCGGCACTCACCGAGTGCCCGTCGGAGGAACCCTCACTCTCTTCCTCGGCATCGTCATCAGCATAATTTGAAGAGTGGGAGTTCTCACTGCCGACCAGACGAGCAGGTCGGGACTGGGGTGCTTTTTCCTCGCTTGTGGTATACAGAAGGTCGCTGAAGGAGGCAACTCCAGTCGGCTGGCCAGCAGAATCAACATAGGGAGTGACCTCCAGGAGATCCATACCATTGGCAAGCTCCTAGGCAACGTGGGAGATCTGAGTCCAGAGCTCGCCGATGGATTCTTCCGAACCTTCCCGTAGAGCAGTCATCAGTTGCAGATCAATTCTAGGATACCAGCTCTTCGCGATAGAGAGGGCGGCCTGCACCCCAGATCGGAAGGCAGAGTCGAGCATATGGTCAACCGTGCGGCCTACAGCTTTCAGACTCCGAGCAACATCTTCATGCTTATCAAATGCAATGGTCTTCTGCTTGCCCTTGAACAGCTTGTCATTCAACTTCTGGATGCAAGTCTTGTATGTGCACAGGGCACCTTTCACATAAGGAATCCGAGCATCCAGGGCAACCACAAAGTCTTCGACATCCCAGCCGACATCAGCAACAACTACCACACCCCGCACTCGGTGGGCTGCGGCAACTACTTCATCAGCGGTGGTGTTGGAGTGGGGCCAGGCATCTGGCAAGAGCAATCGGAGAAGGAAGTTAGTCCGGAATACGGCAAAGTCAGATCAGAGTGGTAAAAGAAAAAATTACCTGCAAGAGCAAGATCTACTCGGTGGAGGCAGGTGTGGGCAAGATCAACACTGGCTTGGGCACGCTGGATCTCTATTATCTGCTGGGCGTTCATGTCCTCATCATGTTTGACAGCGGCGTCCCTTTCCTTCATGAGTTGGCCCTCAACCTCAATTCGGGCATCAGAGAGCCGTTGAAGTTCATGTTCATGGGCGCGTCGGGCAGCGGCGAGGTCGTCGGCACCTCGTTGAAGTTTGGCTTGAAGCTCAGTTTTGGCAGCAGCTAGGCGTTGGTGTCTTGATCGGCACGGCCGAGCTGGCCATTCTTCTCATCGAGCTGGGTCTCCAGTTCGGCGATTCTCTTCTGAGCAGCCTCCAGCTCGGAGGAGCGAGTGGAAGCAGCTACAAGTATGCAATGGAGTAACGGTGTAATCACAATCGGGTGAAGCAACAAAGGACAAGCAAAATATACCTGTGAGTTCCTGAATCTTGGCGTCTTGGGCGTCGGCATTTTTCTTAAGAGCAGCAATGGACCTCTGAACCGCTGAATAAGCGGCCAGAAGCTCTTCAAATACAGCTTTACGTCTATCACAGATGGCCTGAAAAATGGGCCGGTCAAAGTTAAAAGCAAAAGCATAAAGTAATAAAGGGAAATGAAGATCCGGACAGATTGCGAGCAATCGGCCCGAATCTCGGGGACTACACCCAGTGGGTGCGCTAGGCGCGCCCCCACTGAAAAGAGAGCTTACAGTAACAGAGTGGTTGGAGGCAAGGATTTGACCCAGCGAGGCGTCGGCGAAGCGTCGGATGTCGGTGGCAAGACAACCCAGCCGATCCAGAAGCTGGGACGGAAGTTGATCCTCGGAGCCGCGAGGCGGACGAGTGGCCGAGTCGACAGCAGGTCGGACAGGCGAAACATCGGAGGTGCCAAAGTATGCCTGGCGGAACCGGTCGGCCAGTACGAGCTTGCGGCCGGACGGCGGTTGGCGAGCAAGGACACCGGAAGACGGTGTTGTAGAAGCACTAGATCCGGCAGCAGCATGAGTAGCAAGTGGAGCAGTAGGCGGAACAGCAGTGGGCTCGATGGAGATGACAGCGGCGCTCCCCGAGCCAGCAGCGGGGGATGGGTCAGCGGCAGTGGCCTGGGCTGGAGAAGCCTCATGTTGAGGAGCATCAGCGATGGGCCGATCTGGCATCGGCACATCAACATGTGCGATGCCAGAAGGGTCCAGCAGAATTGGAGAACCAACAGCAGCGGTCGGAGCAGGAGTGGCCGACTGCGTGCCAGCAGTCGGAAGAGCAGCAGAGGTTGGCGGTGGAGCGATCGGTCGCTTTTGGGTCGCGGCAGCAACGGCTTTTTTCTTGGCCCGCTCGGCTTATGGGTGTCAGCGGCACCTTTCTTGCGAGCAGGCGCAGACACGTTGGAGGTGGCTGAGGTTGCCGGGTCGTGCGGAAAGGAGCAGCAGAGGGGGCAGGGGGAGCAATCGGCGCACCCCCCGGTCCGGCAGGGTCCACAGATCGGGCAGCCCTATGATAAAAGAGCACAAGTGAGCAAAGTAGCGCAGGAAAAGTCAAGAAGAGCAGGAGAGGGGCAGATATGTACCCGGAAGCTCAGGGAAGTTGAGCAGCAAACTTGGCCATAGAAAAGCCAGGGCGAGCAATGTTCAATGGGGTAGGAGAAAGCACAGGGCCACTAATTTCAGGGGCAGCTCGGCGCGTGCCCCTTTTCTCTTTCTTCTTGGCAATCTTGGAGGTGCCGGCATCATCGGGTCGGGGGCGTTTCCCTTTGGGAAGTGTCTATTCAGCGGGCTCAGATTCTGCGCCGAGGTCACCAAGAGGATCAGAATCACTGCTCCGTTCAGCCGGGTAGTCTTCTGGGCCCCATGTTATGGCATTGTCCGACCAGTTCAACCTCTGAGAAATTGCTGGCATGGTGGCGTTGACTGCCTGCTCACGGGCTCTCCGACTTCCCTTGTCATCCGACTCGCTGGTGAAGATCATATATGCTGCATCAGGACGTGGGAGCTGCTGCCGAGCATTTTCTGGAGGTGGGCCAGGGGGTGGGGGTGGATTTCCTGCCCCTCCCTTTGCCAAACGCTCAACCCAAATGCACTGCCAAGTGGTGCGCGATGCGGGCCTGCCTACTCCACTTTGCATCTTGCAGGGCTGGTTCATCATGTCCTCAAACGTGTATGGGGTCCTGGGTTGACCTGGCGGTCTCTCTGCAGGCTTCATCTTCCGACTGCCTCCCGCAGCCCCTTGTTCCTCTTGGTGTTGCACTGTTGCTACCTGCCGATTTCCATACTGGGCATCCGGCTGCTCATCCTTCCTCTTGTTGAAACCAGTCTTGTTGTTGTTGTTGAAGTTGGGGGTGTTGTTGTTGTTGTAGTTGAAATTGTTGTTCCACTGGATCTTGCGCCTCTCGCGCCGGTTGGGACCATTTGCTTCTGCCGATTACTGCTGCTGGCCGGATGGCTGCCCTTGGATGAAACCACTGGGACTTAATGTGATCGGGCGCATTGCAGAGTCAGATGCGGCAAATGAATTGGATATCCTCATCAGATCGGCCAAAGATGTTATCTCCTTGCGCAGGAGCTTGTGCTGCAACAAAGATCCGTACAAGCAGCCGTCAGTGAAGTACTGGATGGCTTGGATTTCATGAACTCCCTCGCAAGTGTTCCTCAGCTTGATCCACCGCTGAAGGTAATCGCGCAGGGGCTCGTCCTTTCCTTGTACGCAGAGAGCCAGGTGCCGAGGAAGACCTGGGCGCTCATAAGTACCCGTGAAATTGCAGACAAATGCGTCCTCAAAATCCTTCCAGCAACTGACACTGTTGCTGGGCAAGTTGTTTAACCAGGACCGAGCTGGACCTTGGAGCATGAGCGGAGCATAGCGCACTGCTACGCGCCGACCACCTCCTGCGATACCGACGGCTTTCATATAATTGACCAGCCAATCTTCTGGCTTGACTGATCGATTGTACTTGGGGGTGTCCCTGGGCAATGTGAAACCTTTAGGGAACTGCTCTTGCCGAATGCGCGGGCCGAAACATGCTGGACCCGCCGGCACATCATCGTCCGGTTGCTTATCCTGCTGCAACTGCTCGATTCGGTTCCTTGCATGGTTGTCTGCGATTGCTCGGGGACCTAACCGCTGGCTTATCGCCGGCTGGACTGATGCCGCCGGTTGCTCATTACGCCTGCTATTGACTGCTGGCTCATCCCTCCGACTGCCTCCTGCAGCCCCTTGATTCTTCCGACTGCGGTGCAAACTGCCATGTGGTGAGGATGCTTTCCTTTGCTGTCGCTGCGGCGCATTCGGCTGATTCGCACCCGCAGTTGCCCGAAGTGACTTTGATGCTACTGGCCCTTGCTACTCGGTGGCCGCCCTTTGCTGTTGGTTCGCTGTGGTTATGAGGTCACGCATTCGGCGTGTCCTCTCCCGCAACTCTTCTCCTTCTTCATCAACAATTATCAGTTCGTCCCTTGTTCCACTATATTTTTATCACTTCATGCGTTATGTGCTATGCTTGGAGCGTCTCGCTCTTTACTTTTCTTAGGTTTGTTTTTGCTTTGTTTGCTGTTCATAACAAGTTAGACCCCAGCTTTCTTTTGTGTGGGAGAGAAACACGCTCCGCTTGAACTAGAACTCCTCATAGGATTTGCATGCTTATTCTCTTAGTTGTGAGTTGTTCTTTTTCTTTTCTTAGTTGTTGCCCTGTTTAGTTATAGTGCTTTAGTTTTCTTCTAGAGCTTTTGTTTTGTCTTAGGTTGAACTTTCTATAGGTTGCATGTTTTATCTTGTTTAGAGAGTTTGCCTGTTGCACTAAGTTTTGTGTCTTGACTAGAAAGTAGGTAGTTGAAGTTGCTATTCTCTTTGTAGTAGTAACTTGCAATAGTTCTGAGGTATTGACTAGAGTAATGTTTGAACTTTTGGTGTCAAGAGCTCGAGCCTATTAGTGATAGATTTTGTATTTTGGGCAATCCATGTGATTTTCGTAAACCAAAACCCCTGTTGAGAATTCTAGCTACTAGATGGATCACTAACCTCTGGAGGGTTCGAATATTAGAGTAAACTCACGTACCATGAGTCGATGATGCGCAAGGATAACCAAACCCCCATACAGTCCTCCTCGGGGTACTTGTCTCTTTGTGAACCTCCTGATTAGATTGAGAGTTACTGATACTAAGTGCATGAGTTCTTCGGACTAATGTGAGTATTGAAAGTTGACACTTCCACCTCCTCATATTTGCTAGCCTCTCCTATGCCGTGCATTGCCTCCTTCTCACTCCGAGAGTTGGCGTCCACCTTCACTGGTACATCCAAACCCTTGGCATGATACGCTCTGTCATCATAAACCTCCTTATATCTTTCCTCAAAACAGCCACCATACCTACCTATCAAGGCATTTGCATAGCCTTTTCGAGATATATTTCCATGCAACATCCACCTTCTCATGACTTGATCTTCATGTCATACATGCTTTTGCTTGATCGATGAGCCGCATGCTAGTTGGGCCTTGCCCTAATCATTGCTACATGACGCGCTAGTATCATTGCATATCCTTCTACCCTGGCAGAGGCATACATTTGCATCATGATAGTTACATCTTCTTTATGTGAGTACCTTTGTAATGTGTGAAGGATCTCCTATATTCTTGTAAAATATAGTGTTGCCCCTAAAGTGAGGAAAAGATCCCAACAAGGACGAAATCAAAAGATCCCAAAGAGGACAAATGAGGGAAATAGAAAGAGCCATTGAGGCCACCAAAAAATACAAAAAAGAGAAAAAGAAAAATAAAAAGATAGAAGGGGGAACACTACTATTCCTTTTGAGAGATCCACAGTAGTACTTCATCCTCTATCCCTTGTACTCCATAGAGATCGTCATACATGCATATAGCTATGTGGGGACCCTTCACACTATAGAACTTGGCTTGTATATTCCAATGATGAGCCTCCTCAAAAGAGCTCTAGGTCTTCATGAGCAAGCAAGTTAGATGCACCCCCACTAGTTCCCTTGGAGAGCTTTTAGCTCACATGTGCATCCCTTGCATGGCAATCCCTACTCCTCACATCATATCTATCATATGGCCTTCTCTCGCCTATGATTGTCCTCATTGATGTGAGCCTTTCACACATTTTTTGTCTTCCTCCTCCACCTTCTTTCTGTTTCGCCTTTTAGGTGTCAACTTTCTTTCTCACACTCATCCATTGCATGAGTGCTCAAAATAACGAAAGGGAGTGGATCAGTTTGACTAGTACCTGACTAGTGGTCTGGGGATGTGTCCAGATAAGAATCCAAAGGAGACTAAGTGTGAAACTTTAGTAGATAGTAGTTCTCAAGAACTATATATTTTTTATCTCATATTCCCTATCCCCTTTCTTGCACGCAAACACCATTTCGAGACATTTGAGTCACAAACAATGAGAGCTCTTGCACCTTTTGTTCTTTTGTTGCTTGTGTCAATGCTAATATAGACTCTTGCTTGTAAAGACTTGAATTGAATTGCATGCTTTGATTGCTTTACTTAAAAGTCCTTATATGGTTGTGTGGCATGTCACCACAGAAATTATGCTTGTTATCATTTACCTACTCGAGGACAAGCAGTAATTAAGCTTGGGGATGTTGATACGTCCCAAACGTATCTATAATTTCTGCTTGCTCCATGCATGTTTTGTGTGACTTTGCCATGTTTTGCTTGAACTTTCATACACTTTTGAGCATATTTGGACTAATCTATTAACCCAGTGCACCCAGCTGCCAGTTGCTGTTTTCTGCTGTTTTTGTATTTCAGGTTTTCCGGCCATTAAAAGTGCTCCAAACAATCCGGAAAAATCAGATAAAAAATCAGCGACCCAGAAGCTTCCCGAATAATCAAGAAAGGAAGGGGTGGACCCACCAGGGCCCCAGGAGGGTCCCTGGCGCGGCCCCACCCTAGGCCGCGCCAGGAGGCCTCCTGGCTACCCTATGGCCCCTCTCGGTGCCCCCCTTTGCCTATATTTAGCCCCCGTGACGGAAACCCCTAATATCGATCTGCTATTCCCGTTCTCCTCTCTGTACCGCCCTCGCCGCCGTTTCAAGATCGGGGCTGCCAGGAGAAGCTTCCCCGGCACCCTGCCGGAAGGAGGAATCCCCTCCGGGAGACCCTCCATCGCCATGGACGCCTCCCGGATGTGTCGTGAGTAGTCCCCCGTGGACCATGGGTCCGTGACCAGTAGCTATGTGTTGTACCTCTCCCCTCTTTCTGCTTTCACTTTTGAGACCTCGTGAGCTGCCTCACATGATCGAGGCACTTTTGTAATTTGTTGTGTTGCTATGCTGAGTTTGCCAGGATTTGATCGATTATGAGATTATGTTCAGATTGTGATGAGTAATATATTTGGTTCTCTTTTATATTTGTGTTCTTTAGTAAATTCTTGAATGTTCTCCGTTGCCGTATTTTACTTTGGCCAAGTGATTTGTTGCAACTCCAAGAGGGAGCATTATGCTTGATTGTGGGTTCAACCCCTTGATGTCTAGCTTGAGTGACAGAAACATGAGACTAGGGGATGTGTTGTTGCCACCAGGGATAAAACAACGGTGCTTGTATCTGCGGGTGCAAGGATTGTTTACTTTACGCATAGTTCTTTTAATGCAATTGTCTGTTGCTTTGAGTTTACACTTTGGGTGGGATTCGCAACTTAATACCAGCGAGATGTTCTGGATAGATATCTCAAGGTGGATGATTCGTAGTAGATGCAGATGGATTTCGGTCTACTTACCTTGGCATACTGCCCATTTCTTTTGAGCCTCTTCCTTTCTTTTTTAGCATAGTTAGCATTGCGGTGCGTTTATAATCCTGCCAATTTCCCAGCTGTGATTTGTTTACCTCGCTAGCACTTTTATCGTATTTTTGGAGAGAGACGTCACTAGCGAACATCACGGAACCCCGGTCCATATTTACACCATTGTTTACACCTTCAATTTACTTTCAGTCATTACTTTCAGGTGCCACTATTATTATATCTTGCGTTGATCCTTTGGAAACAGCAAGGCCGGAGGAATTGACAACTCCTCTGTACTCGTTGGGAGGAAATTTATTTGTTTCTGTGTGCAGGTCCTGACAACTCCCTAGTCAGAAGCTAATTTCTGGCGTCGTTGTCACCTTCTTGTATTTCTGCGAGTCCTACTGGAGACAAACCTTGGTATATTCACCGAGGGAAATTTGCTGCTACACTACATCTCACCTTCCACTTGGGGTAACCAACGAGGAGTGAGAGGACTATCCTCGCTGTATCAGCACCCTTATAAGCAACAAATTCTTCTATTTCCTCTGCATTATAAAAATCATGATTTCTCTTAGCATAAGAACCTAAGGGTTCATCATCATTGTACTCGCATTGGAAAGCAAGGCATTTGTGCCTCATAAAGCAACAAGATTCATCCCTGCAGAAAGATATATTATATATTGAGCACAAGTTTCTAGCATACTCATACAACTGATGTATTTGTTTCCATAAGTGTATCCCCTTTTGAGACAAGCGGTGTTCCTTGTACCACTTTTGTTGATCCTCGGTGAATCCTCCATGCCAATAAGATCTGGTTTCAAAGAAGTCAAACATTGGTTGGCAAGTAAGGAACTAGACATACTATATATATATATATTGGATTTTTGATAAAGGACACGAAGATAAAACTGAAAGGTAAACTAATAAGACTAAAAAGTAAAGGTAAAACGTAGTGGGCAACTCCCCTATCTTATCTCTCGGAGTCCCCGGCAACGGCGCGAGAAATTTTCTTGTCTCACAACCCTAGTTTTGGTATGTGATTTTATTACTAGAACTAATTGCATCATGTTTAAATTCTATGGTTTAAGAATTGGGGATTTGGAAAAGCCTCAAAAAGAATTTAAATAAAAAAAGCCAGATAAAAGGTTTTTCCAAAATTCCTCCAAACAATTTTGAAAAGTCCTATAAATGAGTGTGATCATTTTAAAAATGATTTGGAGTCAAACCCATGCTCATGGATTTTTCAAATATTCAAACAGAGGCTTGGAAATTAAATTTAAATGCTATTTGAATTGGAGTCAAATAATTTGAATTCCAAAAATCTTCAAATCTTGGGAGTGACTAGTAGAATGTCACATATGTCCAAGATAATTATTTGGGGGTTTTAAAAATGCTTTGGTATTTTTTTTCAAAGCAAAACAAATATTACAAAAAAAATAGAGAAAGAAAAAGAGGCCTAACTTACCTGGAGTCACCAGGCCTGGCCCAGCCCAGCCCAGTGGCTCTTGTCGTCTTCTTCCTGGCGCCAGGAGGACGTCGCCGTGGAGGGCATGCCGAGCCCGGGCGCCACCTCCTGCTTCCAAGCCACGGAGCTGCTTGCTCTGGCCCCTTCTAGCGCCGTGGACGCCCCAAGCCTTCCCCCTCCTCTCCTGTCTCTCTCCCGCTCTCTCCCCGCTCGGTTTCGCCATTGCCCGAGGGCTCGCCGGAGTGCAGCGCGTGAACGTCCATGGCCAATGGCGTCCTTCTGCCAAGCTGAGGTGTCCGCCGTGACCGCCGTCGACGTCTTCGTCGAGTACCGCCTTCAATCAAGCCGAGTTGTCCCCGAGGACGTCGTCCCCTTCCTTGACTCGCCGCCGGCCGCCGTGGTTTCTTCCGACGAATTCGCGGCCACCGCAGCTCCTCCGGCTCCCTCGTCCTCTCCACTGCAACCCCGATGAGCCAGCGGCCCGTTTACCCCATCCCGCACCCGTCCTCGTGCCCCCGGTGCCTTTTTCCCCAACCAGCCGAGCGGCGCCGCCGCGGGCTTGCTCGCCGCCATGGCCTCCGGCCTCCCCGTGGCTGCTGGTCCACACCAGTGCATCCGCGAGAGCGTGGGCTACGGTTTGGTAGTCCCCACGGCCTCCCCCGTGCACTCCGACGCGCCGCCGCCGCGTACAGTGGCCACCGGCGGCTCAACGCCGGCAAGGCCGATGTGGCAGGGTGGTTAGGGGCTAATCCCCTAGTCATTTGACCCCATGGGTCAATGGCAAGTGGGCCCTGGCCCCCTTAATCTTCTGTTAGCGCTTAATTAAACGGGGATTAACCCCAGTCCCACTGACAGGGATGGCCCACTCGTCAGCCCCCCTGCGTCATGATGACGTCAGCCTGGCGCATTAAATCGATTTCTTATTTAACAGAATTTCCAGAAAATGATTTAATCTTTGAATTTCAATAACTTTTAAACCATAACTCCAAATCAGAAGTGTAATATATGAAAAATCATCAGAAAAATGCAAGGATTCCAAATATCATATTTTCATAGATGAAAAACACATCTATGATGATGGACCAGTAGCATTTAGCTATTTGGGTTATTTGTAATAATTCAAAATAAATGTTTAAATCATTTCAAATTAAATCTTTGCAATGCCAACCTTATCACATGAACATCAGAGGCATATCATACACATGACCACTTGGTTTACCATATCCAAACATTAGCAAATGCAACTTGGGATAATTTGAACAACATTTGGAGTTTGAATTTGAATTTCTTATTCAAATCAACTTCAATTAACTTGTTGCAAATTGAACCTAGATCACATCACTACCATGCCATGATTCATTTCTTGAATGTGCATTGCAATGTGATGTTTATACTTTTGTTGTCTCGGTGTTTGCTTCTTCTCAATAGATCCATCGCCGGACGTAGTCCCTGTTTTCTCCGAAGAGTGGCACCCCCGAGTCCCGACAATAAGGCAAGCAAACCCCCTTTGATCATATCTATAAAAACCCAATTTCCCTCTTGTTCTCTTATGCATGATTAGGTGATTCACATGTTGTCGTTCTATCGCTAGTTGAACCCATCCTTTGCATGACCTATCATTGCTGCCACAGTATTAAGCAAACCTCAACCTAGCAGATACAAGATTGTTTGTGTTCATCATGTGGCCCTTCATCCATGTTATGCTATGCCATGCTAGAGTTGTTTGAAATGAAGTTGATCCATCTGGTGATGTATCGGGGTGGTAGTGAACGCATGCAACAAGGTGGTAACGTGTTGATGAAGTCACCCTAATATAAGTGAACAATGAGAGGTTGTGTAGGAGTAAACAGTGGGTTGTCTCATTTACACTGCCCTAGGCCCCGAGTTCTTGTGTTGTGATCCAAGACACAAATTACTACCACATGTTGGGCTCATTGACCCCTCTCGACCTATTAACTCACCCCAATTATGGTCCAGGATTCGCATGGGTTATTGCTTTTTCGATTTGATTTTGTGCCGGACTGTGAGGAAATGCACGGTTACCTTGTAGCACGGTTTTAGACAAGCGCAGTACCATCCATCGAGGTGGGCTTTGTCGGACCGTCCATACATCGTCTGGGTCTTGAACGGAAACCCCGGCCGGATTCCCGATTGGGGTACAACTCAGATAGGCGATCCCTGGACTAGAGTTGGAGCCGTGAGGGAAGTGTCGTGGTACTATCCTCGCCGACACCGCTTGAAGGTGACGAGTTCTAGGCGGTAAGTGGTAGCTACGTATGTGAAGAAGTACACCCCTGCAGGGTTAATGAACTATTCGAATAGCCGTGTCCGCGGTTATGGACTACTTGGAGATCTTTGCTTGATTATTAGACAACTCAAATGGATACTCTAAAAATCTCAAGATCAGTGTGAGTGCTTTGGGTTGCTTCCTCGTGGGGAAGTCGAGGAAGGATCCATGGTTGTGTATTGATGTGGTGATCAAGATTAGATGGACTCGTGTGCGCCTCTCATCTCAACTCTATGTAGTCGTAGTACAGGATAGCCAAGTCAAAGCTTTCTGCATTACAACCCCACTTGCCTTTACCTTGATACTTGAGCCTGAGTAGTATAGTTCTAACGTAAGTCTTGCTGAGTACGACTTTGTACTCACGTTTGCTTATTCTATGTTTTAGAGACGAGACCACTGACCCTGATGGTGGCCTCCCCCTTCAAGCTCGACGTCGACGAAGTAATGTAGTCCCAGACAGCAGCCTGGTCCCTCTGGAGGGTCGTTGTGTTTTCTTAAAGGCTTCTTAAGCCATTTGTTAACCTTGTCTTTACTAAGACATAAATTTCTTCCGTTGTTGTATGATTTAATGTTGGGTCACAATTATGTGATCTCTGCTTGTAACACTACTATATCTTCTCTGTTTAGCAGATGCAATAAAGCTATGAGTTTGTAGAGTTCTTGTTGTGTTACCTGCTGTTTACACTAGACATGTATGCTGCGTGTATGATTATAACGTGCATGTCTTAAGTGTGGGATTCGATATCTTAGTTGAGTTCTTGCCAGCGGTCTTTTATACACCAAGTGGCCCTTAGATGTGCGCAGCTTGGGGCATCGCGATGCGATTGCTCGTGACTCTGTCACGTGGCACATTTTGTTGTATGATTGAGCCCGCCCGAGACCCCGACTAAGAGATCGGGCTGGAGTCTGTTTATGTAAGTGTGATGATTCAATCGATAATATGATTGAGGCGACTTGTCTATGAGTATGGGATTTCACCACCCATAATCATTTAGACTTGTGAGCGGGCGATGAGGACCCATCTCAGTTGATCATCCGGCCTGGATGGGATGCCCCTCACGTTCGAGCTTTCCGAGAATGTCTTGTACTTGGCCTTGTCTGCTTAGACAAGTGGGTATGGCTCTCGGCTCTACGTATGATTGAATTGTGACTGGAATTACATATGCAAACCCCGGGTCCCGACATCTTGATGGCGTGGAAGTGGTAATGGCTTCTCGCCCTTTGTTGGTTACCCCTAGTGCAAGGTGAGATGTAGGATAGCAGCAAATTTCCCCTATGTAGAGGATAGGATTTATCTCCCGTAGGACTCCGATGATGATAAGTAGGAGTCAGCGGCGCACCAGACGCGCACCTGCACACAATACAATTAACTATGCTCCCAACGAAGTTCAGAGAGGTTGTCAATCTCTCTGGTCTTGTTATTTACAAAGGGTCAAACACACAAGGGATAATGCTAACGATAGCAACTGAAAGTAAATACTGAAAAAGGAAATAGGTTGTAAACAATGATGAGAATATGTACCGGGGTCCCGTGATGTCCACTAGTGATGTCTCTCTCCCAAAAGATGATAAAACTTCTATGCGAGGTAAACAAATTACAGATGGGCAATTGACAGGATTATAAACGCACCGCAATGCTAACTATGCTATAAAAGAAAGGAAGAGGCTCAAAAGCATGGGTAGTACACCAAAATAACTAGAACGAAATCCATCTGCATCTACTACTAATCATCCACCTTGAGATATCTATCCAGAACATCTCGCTGGTATTAAGTTGCGAGCCCACCCAAAGTGTAAACCCAAATCAACAGACAACTGCATTAAAAAGAACTTTGCGTAATGTAAACAATCCTTGTAACCGCGGTTACAAGCACCGTTGTTTTCCCCCTTGTGGCCACATCACATCCCCTAGACTCATGTTTCTGCCACTCAAGCGTGTCATCAGGGGGCATGTACCCACAATCGAGCATAACATTCCCTCTTGGAGTTACTACCCACCACTTGGCCAAAGCAATAAATAGCAACGGAGAACATGCAAGAATTACTTCGGAACAAAAATACAAAACATAAGAACCAATTATATTACTCTATCACAATCTGAACATAATCTCATAAGCCATCAGATCCCATCAAACTCAGCATAGAAAAAGCAGAAAGAATTACATATGTGCCTCGATCATGTAGGGCAGGTCATCAGGTCTAATCCATGAAGAACAAAGAGGGGAGGAGAACATCACATAGGTACTGATCACGGACCCATGGTCCAAGGTAGACTACTCACGGCACATCCGGGAAGCGTCCATGGTGGAGGAGAAGCTCCCGGAGGTCGATCCTCCCTCTGGCAGGGTGCCGGAAAGGGTCCTGACAGTGCTCCCGATCTTGGAAGCGCGGCGGCGGCAGAACAGAGGAGAATTTGCGAAGTAGGGTTCTGTCTTCGGAGTTTCCCCGTGACGGAGAATAAATATGCGAAGGGGGCAGCCAGGAGGGCCACCAGGGGTCCAGGCGCCCCCCTGGTGGTGGCCCTCTGGCCTCACTTGGGTGCTTCTGGAAGACTCTGTTGCGCTGATTTTTTATGTGATTTTTTCCGGATTTTTGGAGCATTTTTTTATATGGGGAAAAACTAAAATAGAAAAACAACAGAAAACAGGAACTAATACTGGGGTGCACTGAGTTAGTAGGTTAGTCCAAATATGATCAGAAGTGTATGAAAGTGTATCTAGATCATAGCAATATCACACAAAACATGCATGGAGCGAGCATAAATTATCGATAACTTTGAGACGTATCACCACCCAGGCGCCCTCCTGGCATGACCAGGGGCCTGGCCGTGCCACCTAGCCGCCTGGGCTAGGGGCAGCCCCCCTCTGGCCCCTCTTCTGACAGTCGGTTCCTACCGGTGCATGGATTTTGTCTATTTTTTACTAGACTTTTATGGGACACATAAAGATACATTTCCCTTCACACAAGAAAACCATACAGGCAACTCTGCTGAAAAAAGCGTCGGTGCGGGTTAGTTTCATTCAAATCATGCAAGAATGAGGTCAAAACAATAGTAAAAGTGTTTTGAAAAGTTGATACGTCTGAGACGTATCAGGTACCCTGGGTTTAGATCATAGCGAGAGGTGCAGGTTAGCGATGCTCGTCGGCTAACAGAAGACATGGATTTACCCAGGTTCAGGGCCCTCGATCGGTAAAACCCCTACTTCCTGCTCGATGTATTATGATGGAGGCGATTACAGTGGCGGTCAAGGTGAGATCACTCTAGATCGGAGGTGTTGCTATGAGATTAGATGCCCTAAACGTCCCTTCTCCCAGCCTTTATATACTAGGTTGGGTCGCAAGGAGTCCATCTAGGTTTACAGAGGCGGTTGCCTAATCTAGCTTTAGTCTTGGACCCAACCGATGCTTCGGGTGGGCCAATATTGTGCCAGTCGAGGCTTATAGCGGGCCTTCTATCTTGACACGCACCATGTACCCTCTGTTGTGAAATGAGGCAGAAAATGGTAATTTTTCTTAACCTACGACTCCCAAACCCAAGACCTATGCTATGGCGATGCAAGTAATGGATAGAAATAGGTCACATACAAGTATGTAGTCCGTTAAGCGGGAAAATTTCCCGCGTGAACGTGGTTGATGTAGTCGTACCAGCCGATCCTCGATGCGGCGGCGATCCTCGACGACTGCAGAAGCCACCCGGTCCTTGTAGACCGATGATGGGATTATGTCCCTGTTGGAACATTGTCGGTGAAGACGTCGCGATATGGCCACGACGATGAAGGAGCACCACAAGTGTAGCGCCTCGCGGGATTACACACATACGGTGTACCCGACATCCCTCCGGGCTCCGAACCAGGCGACCAGCGGAAAGAAGATGGATGCGGATCCCGATTCCAGCAACACGGCGGCGTGAGTATGGTGGTTAAATCCCCAACCAAGTGCAGACTCCAAACAAGGGGAGTCCACTCGAGTGTCGGGACCCGGGGTTAGCGTATGTAAGCCTCGCTACAACACAATCATATGGAGAGCCGAGAACCGTACCCACTTGTCTAAGCAGACAAGGCCAAGCACAGAACGTTCTCGGAAATCATCGAACATGAGGGGCATCCCATCCCGGCTGGATGATCAACTGAAATGGGTCCTCATCGTCCGCACACAAGTCTAAATGATATGGGTGGTGAACTCCCATACTCATAGACAAGTCGCCTCAACCATACTATCAGTTGTATTATAACCCTTACATAGACTTACTCCAGCCCGATCACTTAGTCAAGGTCTAGGGCGGGCTCGATCATAAAACAAAGTGTGCACGTGACAGAGTCACGAGCAATCGCGATGCCCCAAGCTGCGCACATCTAAGGGCCACTTGGTGTATAAAAGACCACCAGCCAGATCACAGCTAAGGTCTCGAAAATCCATACTAAGACATGCATGTTATAAACATACACGCAGCACACATGCCTAGTATGAACAGCAGGTATCATCACATAACTCTACAAAGTACTCTTTATTGACTTACACATAGAGCATACAAAGATCACATGTCTGTGATCAACATTACATCATACAACGGAAGAAAATTAGGTCTGAGTACAGACAAGTTTAACAAATGGCTTAGAGAAGCCTTGTAAACATACATGCCCTTCCACGAGGGACCAGACTGCTGTGTGGAACTATGCTACCAAGGTCAACGTCGAGCTTCAGGAAGGTGACTCCATTGGGGTCCGGATTCTCATCTCAAACATAGAATAAGAAAACGTGAGTACAAAGTCGTACTCAGCAAGACTTACATCAGAACTAAACTACTCATGCTCAAGTTTCAAGGTAAAAGGAGGTGGGGTTTCATCATGCAGAAGTGCCAGCTTTGACTTGGCTATTCCTGTACTACGAGTACCATACTTGAGGTAAGAAGCGTACACGAGTCCACTACCAAGTCTCCAAACAATACACCACTATGGTTACTTCCTCGACTTCCCCACGAGAAAGCCCACCATAGCACTCACGCTTATCTTGCGAATTTTATAAGTATCCATTCAAGTTGTCTATGAGCAAGTAGAGGTCTCCAAGTAGTCCATAACCGCGGACACGGCTATTCGAATAGTTCATTAACCCTGCAGGGGTGTACATCTTCACACGCGTGTCATCACTTATCGCCTCGTTCTTGTCACCCTTCAAGCGGGTGTCGGGCGTGGATGAAACCAAGGCACTATCCTCACATCACTTTCTCTAATCCAGGAGTCGACTACCTGAGTTTGGCACCGCTCGAGAGTCCGGCCGGTTCCACGAAATGGACTCAGATAATGCAAGGGACCGAGACTCCACCTCTGCCAGATGGTTTCACTTCCTCACAGGTCCACCCACATATCTATATGATGCAACCTTTTCTTCATACTTTTTCTATGCATATGCCAAATGGAAAGCCCGAATCTATTGTCACTCCTGGACCGGATCGGGTACGTAAAGAGGCCAAACGGGGTCCCCATAAAACCCTACATGTGGTCATACTCTTTGTCTTGGATCACAAAACAGGAACTCGGGGCCTAGGGCAGTGTTCAACGAGACAACCCACTGTGTACTCCTACACAGCCTCTCATCGTTCACCTTTGTTTAGGGTGGATTCACCAACACGTTATCACCAGCATCACTGTGTTCATTCCATCCCGACTCACAATCATACATCCTCATTGTATCACTAAGCAGCAATAAGAAGTAACAGTTGCAGGGGCCACATGATCATCATTCAACTCCTAAATCTGCTAGGATTGTGGTTTTCTTAATACGGTGACAAAATGATAGGTCATGCATTGGAATGGGTTCAACTATGCGAAAGAACGTGTCTCGGTGATCTCCTAAACATGCATAAGCGAGAATGAGAGGGAAATAGGATTTTATAGACATGATCAATGGGGTTTGCTTGCCTTGCTGACGATACACGGGGTTTACCGATCTTCTTCTTCGTCGGGGGTGATCACCGTCTCGGAAAGGCTGGTACCGGAAACAATCATCAACAAAGGGGGGGGCAACATTGTAATAGAATGCACAAGCACTTGTTTATGTTGTCACAAGATGTGAATGGTATTGATGTGACCTAGGTTCAAATTGTCACATTTTAATTGAAGTTGATTTGAAAATTAATTCAAATTCAAACTCCAAATGTTATTCAAATTAGGTCAACTTGCATTTGTTAATGTTTGATCATTGTAAACCGTGTGATCATGTGTGTGATATGCTTCTGAAGTACAAGTGATCATATTTGCATTGCATTGGTTCAAGTTGAATTAGCATTTGAATTAATTCCAATTAAGCCAAATAGCAAAAGCTACTGGTCCCATTTTAAAATCAACTCAAACATGGTTGAAAGTTGCATATTTGGATAGAGAATTTTCTGCTGATCATTTCATATATTATATGTTAAATTTGGAGTTAATATGAATTTTCTATGAATTATTGAAGTTTTGCGTATTTTCTGGAATTTTTGTAATTTCTCTAGAATTCTTTTAATTCAGAAAAGGTCGGGAGCTAGCCACGGCTCGCGAGGAGGCCCGAGGCCATGGCTATGACGGCAATGGCGGCGGCCGAAGCCTCTGACCATGGAGAATGGCGACAGAGGGGACGGGAAGAGGTGCTAGGAGGGGGGAAAAGGTCGGGAGCTCACGGCGGTTGCGAAGGCGAGCTCGGGGCAGCCGAGGAGGAGCTGGGGGCGCCGGATTTGAGCTCGGAGATGTCGACGGCCGGCGGCGAGTTCTTGAGGCTGTCGTCGTCGTCTTCGTTGGCGAAGAGCTCGAATTGATGAAGGGGATCGATGAAGACGGCGTCTGTGGTCACGCTGGACATCTTGGTTCGGCTGCTCGGCGAGGATGGCCACGGTGGCACACGCACGGCGGCGACGCGAGCTCTTTGGTGCGGGTCCAATCCGGCGAGAGAGATGGGAAGAGCGAACGGTGAGAGAGGGAGATGACATGAGCCTCTCTGGGCGTCTCCGTGGCGTGCATATGAGGCCCTAGGTGGCCTGGAGGTGCCTCGGTGGCGTGCGCGGCGGCGAGCTCGCCACCTAGGGGCTTGCCGACGCCGGGCAAGACAACAAGGTGGTGGGGGTGGGCCTGGGCCGTGGGCGTTAAGTTGGGCCTGCGGCCTGGCTGGGGTGGGCTGCTTTGCCTTTTTCCCTTTACTTTCTGTTTTCTTTCTGTTTTTCTTTTTCTTCTATTTGTTTTGCTCTGAAATAAATAGTAGAGCATTTTATAAAATACCCAAATCTTTTATGTGGGCTTAGGATATAAATAGCTAGCCACTCATAACTTTTGGGCATTTTTGAAATTCAAATAATTTGAACTTCAAATCAAATAAGGGTTTATTTAATTTTCCAAGGCATTGTTTGAAATTTAGAAAATTCCATGAGTATGGGATTGATCCCAAACCACTTTTTAAAATGATCACCATCATTTATAGGACTTTTTCAAATGTTCAAAAGATTTTTGGAAAAAGATTTTTATCTGGCCATTTGATTGAATTTCTCAGGGCTTTTCTTTTCCCCATTTTTGAATTTTTTTGAAATTTTCACATGATGCAAAGGGCACTCAAACCCTAGCACATACCTAAACTTGGGTTGTGACATCGAGGAAGGAGAAATGAGGAAAAGAGAGATTAGGGAAACTTGTCTCAAATCAAAGGTTATGAAGAAAAAGGGCGCCTTACCCCTCCTTATATAGGCCAAGGAGGGGTGCACACCTCCCTCAACTTCCCATGTGGTACTAAACCAAAGGGAAGGGGGGAGTGCGCCATAAGGGGGTGGGCCCCTCCCTTGGCGCCGTGGGCCAAGGGGGAGGCTCCCTCATCCCCTAATGGGCCTCAATAGGCCCATATGCCGTTTCTTCAATTTTTAATTATATTTAATTACATTTTAACATTTAATTATGTTAATTAAATAATAAAACATATTTAAACAATATTAAATAATATTTTGAACCTTTCAAAATACCCAGAACATTTTCTGGCCTCCACCGGAACAATTCCGATGTTCTCTCTTATTTCTTCGGTGATCCCAAATCTTTCCTTATTGCGTCGAATACCCTTAAGTGTGACACCCTACGATCCGGGAAACAGCAGACATGATCAATGACCATCAGTTGGACCTGGTTACAATCCTAGATGGCCCTTGCGCTTCCATCGAATGAACTTCATCGTTGTTAGATCTGTTAACGTTGAGCCTGCTCCCTTTGTCATACGGTACTTTATTTGTCCGAGGTTTGATCGTCGGTATCCAATATACCTAGTTCATCCTTGTTACTTAAAAACATGTTTACTCGTTACCGTGATATTACAACCCCGTGACCTAGTCACATGATTGCAATATCTATGATATAATATCACCGAGTGGGCCCAGAGTACTTATCCATCATTCGGATGGAAAAATCCCGCTTTGATCTATTTGCATACTCATTAACGTATCTATTTCGGAATACCAAAAATACACCTTTATGGCCAGCATATTTCAGTCAGGCGGTGGATGTAAATTAAAGCATCCTAATAGATAGTAATTACGTATGATCATTATGGTCTAAGGATCTGGTCATTACGTTATAGTAATCGCAATGTTGAACTTATGTGACTCGATCCATTGCAACACTTCTGGCGGGTGTGTGTCCATCATATCATTCTCTCAATGATACGACCTCATTGTCAATACGTGGTTCGTACCTCATGATCAGGAAACCTTGATCATCGATTTCCCAATGAGCTAGTATACTAGAGTTAACTAGGGACTTGGTTGTTTGTATACCACACGTGTATTAAGGTTTTCGCTTAATACAGTTATAACACAGTATAAAACGTATTATGTACTAATGGAATATGCCAATAAACATATTTTATTTGCCTCTGGGCACATTCCCAACAGTCTCCCACTTGCACTAGAGTACAAATAATCTAGTTGCAATTTTCTATGGATCATACTCCATATCATATATATGGTTATTGATTATGCTTGCTTGTAGAAAAGGTTGTATCAACGGTTTGTACCATTCAGATCTGTATGTCTTTTGCAAATCGTTAATGTCACCTAGTTTGACATTACTTCATTATTCATTATAATGATGAGGTATATACATTTGGTGGTAGAGTGAGTCTTCGTTTGTTGTGTTTAAGCAATGACATCCGTTGGGTCACGAGGCACTTCACTTAGTCATGCACACTGAAAACTCATGCAATTAGAAGTCGAACTTCTTAAGCCAAATTATAACACTTTGCTACTTCTAGAGCAGCCTTATCATTGTAGATTTTAATCTTAGTGCATTGTATGCAACTATGATGTCTAACCATGTTACTTTCAACTTAGGCATTTATTAGTATGATATCTCAATTTTCTAGGTTAGTGTCAGAACTTGAACTAAGATAACTTTTATATTCAAGTTCACTATCCTTTACAAATTAGAGATGTGTCCTCAGTTCTCCTCAGACACTGAAGGATAAACTTAACTCTTTGTTCAATGATTTACTCATCAATCATATCACAACATGTTCTTCTTAGTAGGAACTTGGGTCACATTACGTCGAGTAGATAACTCTGGTTTTATATGAAAGAACCTATGAAAAAGGCATATAAGATGTAGCACATCCATTTCTTTCATTTATTTAACCATTGTTCTTGTACTGAGATTAACTCGAAACTTCTCTTGGATATAGAAGTAAGAACTATCTTCTTGACTTGTACCATTCTAAACTCCTTCTGAATCTTATCCAGGAAAGTATTTCGACTCAATACTAATAGATTTTAATGTTTAATACTTATTCATCTTCTAGAGTTTGCATTCATCAAATTCTCCTTCTAGAGCGTTGTAGAGCTACTGGTATGCCAACATGTTATCTGAGACTGCCTCGCAACCTCTCATTGCTTGCTGGACGACAAGGTTGGAGTCTCCATAGATTATGAGGCGAGTGGCACCGCAGGATTTTGCCTTGCGCATTCCATGAAGGAGAGCTTCATATTCTTCTTCGTTGTTGGATGCCTTCTCAAAGTTGATTTGAAGTATCTATCTATCTTAGATTTTCACCTTTGGGCGAGATTAGCACAACGCCCGCTTCGGCTCCTTGTTGCCTTTTTAACCCGTCAAAGAAAAATCTTCCAAGAGTTGGAGAGGTCTGGTGGGCCGGGTGTTTGTACTTCTGTCCACTCGACCATGAAATCTGGGAGGATTTGTGCTTTAATTGCGGTCGGGAGCCTGAACTGCAGGTCACGAGGATTGAGCTCGATGTTCCACTCAAAGACCCGCCCTTTGGCACCTGGGTTATTAAGGATGTCCGAGAGTGGTGCGCTGCTCACCACCGTGATTGGGTGTTCGTCGAAGTAGTGTGATACTTTGTGCGACGTCGGGCCAATGGCGTACACGAGCTTCTGGTAGTGCGGTTACCTTTGCAGAGACCGTGTGAGCGCTTCACTTAGTTAGTAGATTGGTGATACGTCCCAAACGTATCTATAATTTCTGCTTCCTCCATGCATGTTTTGGGTGATATTGTTATGCTTTTGATACACTTTGATACACTCTTGATCATATTTGGACAAACCTATTAACTCAGTGCACCTCAGTGCCAGTTTCTATTTTCTACTGTTTTTGTATTTCAGTTTTCCCATTACTTAAAGTGCGAGAAAAATTCCGGGAAAAATATATATAAAATCAGCGACACAGAAGCATCCAGACGCCCGAAGGGGGGCCGGGGGGCCCACCTGGTCCACAGGCGGCCAGGGGGCGCGACCCCACCCTAGGCAGCGGGAGGCTGCCTGGACCACCTGGCTTCCCCCCCTTCGCCTATATTTACCTCTCGTCCCGAACCACCGAGGACAGAACCCTTTTTTGCGATCTACCCTATGTTCCGCCGCCGCGCTTCCAAGATCAGGGCTGCTAGGAGACCCTGTCCCGGCACCCTGTCGGAGGAAGGATTGACCTCCGAGAGCTTATCCACCATCATGGACGCTTCCCGGATGAGCCGTGAGTAGTCCACCTTGGACCATGGGTCCATGATCAGTAGCTATGTGATGTCCTCTCCCCCTCTTTGTTCTTCATTGATTAGACCTTGTGAGCTGCCCTACATGATCAATGCACATATGTAATTCTTCTATTGTTGCTATGTTGAGTTTGCTGGGATCTGATGGATTATGAGATTATGTTCAGATTGTGATGAGTACTATATTTGGTTCTTCTCCTTTTATATTTATGTTCTTGAGTAATTCTTGCATGTTCTCCGTTGCTGTTTATTGCTTTGGCCAAGTGGTAGATTGTAACTCCAAGAGCGAGCATTATGCATGATTGTGGGTTCATGCCCCCTGATGACTAGCTTGAGTGACAGAAACATGAGTCTAGGGGATGTGATGTTGCCACAAGGGGGAAAACAACGGTGCTTGTACTTGCGGGTGCAAGGATTGTTTACTTTACCCAAAGTTCTTTTAATGCAGTTGTGTGTTTGTTTTGGGTTTACACTTTGGGTGGGGCTCGCAACTTAATACCAGCGAGATGTTCTGGATAGATATCTCAAGGTGGGTGATTAGTGAGTAAATGCAGATGGATTTCAGTCTATTTGTCTTGGCGTACTGCCCATGCTTTTGCGCATCTTCCTTTCTTTTGTAGCATAGTTAGCATTGCGGTGCATTTTTAATCCTGTAAATTGCCCAGCTATAATTTGTTCACCTCGCATAGATGTTTATCATCTTTTGGCAGAGAGGCATCACTAGCGAACTTCATGGGACCCTGGTCCATATTTCCATCACTGTTTACACCCTCAATTTACTTCATGTTTTACTTTCTAGTCGCAGATATCATTATCATTATCTCTTGCGTTGATCCTTTGTAAACAGCAAGGCCGGAGAGATTGAAAACCTCTCTATACTCATTGGGAGCAAAGTTATTTGTGTATGTGTGCAGGTCCAGGTAAAGTAAGCAACCCTTGGTTGTGAATGGCGCCATTGTTCACTTTACCACCTACTTGTCATCGTTGGAGTCCTTCTGGTTCAATCTCAACCTTGGTATCTTTGCCAAGGGATATATGCCGCTATGCTACATCTCTACCTTCCACTTGGAGTAACCAACGAGGGGCGAGAATCACTTCCTCGTTAGCATCAAGCAATTTCTGGCGCCGTCGCCGGGGACTCCACTCTTCAAGATAGGGGAGTTGCACACTATCTTTTATCTTTGATTTTCAGTCTTGTTAGTTTACCTTTTAGTTTTTGTCTTAGTGTCCTTTATCAAAAATCACAAAAAAATTGTTTGTCCTTCTTGCTCCTGCTATTATGGGTACCACTGGAAACACCAATTTGTGTGACTTCACTAGTCACAACAATAATGACTTTCTGCACTCGTATTGCTACACCTTCCACTTCAGCAGCTTCTTATGAAATTAAACCTGCTTTGTTGAACCTTGTTATGAAACAACAATTCTCTGGTGCTGGAGATGATGCTGCTTTACACTTAAATAATTTTGTTGAGCTTTGTGATGTGCAAAAGTATAAAGAAGTAGAAGGTGATATTGTTAAGCTTAAGCTTTTTCCTTTCTCCTTGAGAGGAGGAGCTAAAATTTGGTTCCAATCCTTGCCTAGGAATAGCATAGATTCTTGGGATAAGTGCAAGGATGCTTTTATTGGGAAGTACTACCCACCTGCTAAGATTATCCAATTGAGGAGTAATATTATGAATTGTAAGCAATTGGATAATGAACACGTTGCGCAAGCTTGGGAACGTATGAAATCTCTTCTTAAGAATTGTCATACGCATGGTTTGACTACTTGGATGGTTATCCACATGTTTTATGCAGGCTTGAACTTTACCTCGCGGAACCTGTTAGATTCGGCCGCGGGAGGAACCTTTATGTCAACAACACTTGGTGCTGCCACAAAACTACTAGATGAGATGATGACCAACTATTCCCAATGGCACACCGAAAGAGCTCCAACAGGTAGGAAGGTAAACACTATCGAGGAGATCTCCTCCCTAAATGAAAAAGTTGACTTGATCATGTCTTTACTTACTAAGCAAGCTCCTATTGATCCTCATGATGTCCTTTAAATTCCTTGGTTGCTCAAGAACAAGTAGATGTGAACTTTATCTCTAGAAACAACTTCAACAACAATGCTTATAGGAGGAACTTTGGTAGTAATCCTAGACCGTTCCCATCCAACAACTATGGGAACAACAACACTTATCCTAGCACCAAGAACTCCACTTCTGAATTAGAGAGCATGCTTAAGGACTTTATCACTACCCAAAAAGCCTTCAACAAGAATGCAGAAGAGAAATTAGACAAATTAGATAGTCTCTCTTTGAAGGTAGACAACATAGCCCTTGATGTTGAGATGCTAAAAATTAGAACTTCTCCCCTCGACAAGAGGAAGACCACTCCTATGAATGCCATTCAAGTGAAAATTAATGAAAACATTAGGATGATGGCTAAACTTAAAAGAAAGATGGGCTAGAGAAAAGGAGGAAGAAGATAGAATTAAGAGCCTTCCCACACACCATACCATTGCTACTATCCAAGTTGTTGAGGATATCCAAACTCTTAGAACCCAACACACCCCTAGTCCCATTGGACCTATTAACGGTGGTGCTATTACCTCAACCATAAAAGAAGAAACTCCTATGAACATAGAGGCTTTCAAACAAGTAAGACACACCTAATACAACTAGGAGTTGTATAGGTGCACTAGTTGGGCGCAGAGATGGTAAAATATGGGTGATAGGTGTAGCAAAGCAAGGTAATATAAATCTGTAATAAAAAGTGTAGCAAGCAAACAAGTAGTAAACGTGAGCGCAAACGGTATTGCAATGGTGGAAACAAGGCCTAGGCTTCATACTTTCACTAGTGGCAACTTCCAACAACATTAACATAGTCTAATCACATGATATTCCTCATAAAACATGCAATGTAGACGTACTCGGAGGTCATTCCTTTGTGGTCAAGAGAGGACGTGAATTGTGTAGGTCTACAAAAGCACACCTCAGAGTTCGTAGTTCTCATCTATGGATTTCCCAATGTCACCGCGGCCATCCAAAGAGAGTACCACAATCACCACAGCGTATCAAAAGGATAGTCAAAGACAAGCACCAAGAGACTCTCAATCTTAAATTCACACACAAAAGAGGAAATCACTCATGAAAATATTCTTCTAACCCAAGTCTAATAGACCGCTGTCACCATGGTCTCGGGGATTATACTAGATAAGATCAAGTGAGTACACCAATCCAATACATAGAAGAAGGGGAAACATCATGGGATCATCCTAGATTTACATAGCCTATGATCACAATCAAGATCACATCATGGGAGAGAGAGAAAACCACATAGCTACTGGTAGAAACCTCAGCCCCGAGGAGGAACTACTCCCGCATCATGGAAGGAGGAAGCAACATCGATGGAGATGAATCCGGGGGCACTTACCCGTCCCGGCACGGTGCCGGCACAGGAATTCTAGTCCCCCGAAGCTTGTTGGCGATGGCGGCGGAGATCAGAATTGCTTCTGGAGAAAAGGGGTCCGGAATCAGGGTTTTCGCGACGCGAGTAAAAATAAGGGCCAAGGGGGGCATCCAGGGGGCCACCAGGAGTCTAGGCGGCCTCCCTGCGCGGCCACCCCCTAGGTCGCGCCCACTGGCCGCCTAGGCACCAGGTGGGGCCCCTCTGGGCCCCCTTGGGCATAAGGAAGCTTATGGAACGCTGATTTTTTATATATTTTTTCCGGAATTTTCTAAGCACTTTCAATAATGGGAAAACCTGAAATACAAAAACAGCAGAAAACATAAACTGGCACTGGGGTGCACTGAGTTAATAGGTTAGTCCAAATATGATCAAAAGTGTATGAAAGTGTATCTAGAACATAGCAATATCACACAAAACATGCATGGAGCAAGCAGAAATTATAGATACATTTTGGACGTATCAGTAAGCGTAAATGATATCACTACCACTTTACTTGATAGTAGTGACCTTGATTTTGATAGATGTACCTTTCTGAAGTTATTAGTTTACTACACAAAATGTCTAGACACCCCCACACTAGCACACTAAATCTTGCCTTCACGGAGCATATCACCAATGCTCTCATTAAAGCTAGGGAGGAGAAGCTTATGTTAGAAGCCTCCATACCTAGAAAGCTAGAAGATGGTTGGGATCATATGTAAAAAATTAATTGAATAACTTCTCTTGCTATGCATTATGTGATGTTGGAGCTAGTACCTCTGTTATGCCCAAAAGAATGTATGATATGTTTGAAAGGAAACCTTTTGATCCTTGTTCTTTTGGTATTCGTCTTTTTTGACTCTTCCGTAAAGAAACCTTTGGGGAAGATTGATGATGTTTTTATTATTGTCAATGATAATCATGTTCCCATTGATTTTACTATTATGGACATTGACTGTGAACCCTCATGTCCAATTATTTTGGGATGTCCTTTTCTTCGCACCATTGGCGTTGTCATTGATAAGAAAGAGGGGAATATTAAATTCCAATTCCCTCTCAAGAAGGGCATGGAACACTTCCCTAGAAAGAAGATTAAGTTACCTTTTGAGTCTGTTACACGGGCTAGCTATTCTCTTACACTTGATAAAACTTGATCTTTTTTGCTTTGTGCCTAGCTCAAAGGCGTAAAAGAAAGCGCTTGTTGGGAGGCAACCCAGGATGTTTTTCCTTCTGTTTTTAGTGGTCTTGATGATTGTTACTACTGTGGAAACATCATTTTATTTTTTATTTTTCAAGCTTTGTGCCAAGTTTAGCCTTTTATTGAAAGAAAGTTCAAAAGTTGTGACGTGCTTTCCAGAAAACAGATTCTGTCCTTGGACAGAAAAATTCGGCTAAAATCATGAGATCATTTTTTTGCTCTGGATTTTTTTGACAACATGCTCTATACAACTAGAAGAAATACCCCACGCGTTACAACGGCAATCTCTATAAAAATATACAATGTAAATTGAAAGGGTATAAGATGCATGTAAATGAGAATGGATGACATGGACAACTCATTGGCTACAATATTGGATGATATGGATAGCTTGCATATTGAGATAAATACCACATATGCATCTTAGTGGGGTTTGTTAGTGGATGGCATGAACAAATTATTGGCTATAATAATATGTGATGTGGATATCTTACATGTTGAGATAGACACCATAAAGGCATCTTAGTGGGGTTTGCATGCATCTTAGTGGAGTTTGTTAGTGGATGACATGGACAAATGATTGGCTACAATAGTGAGTGATGTGGATGGCTTCCATGTTGAGATAGACACCATAAATGTGTCTTAGTGGGGTTTTGCTTTATAAGAGATATAGATTAGCTTTCGAGCGTATGTTTTGAGTTTTTTTATTTGAGTTGCATAAGTACCCCAAAAAAATTATTTACTACCTGTTGGTATGTTTTTCACAGATTCTGCCTTGTTTTGCGTTTTCCCAGTTTTTCAAGTCTCGCGCTAGTTTTTTCTTTGCAAAAACTTTTGGGGAATCTTGAGAAACAATAACTCTTCAAAATTATCTTTATTTCTAGTACAGGCAAATTATTTTATTATGGGTACTAACCTCTCTAATCAGCTTATGATGAGTTATGTATGAAGGGAGTTTTCAAGTGTGCGAGGGAAAATGATGAAAGAAGATCCAGGAGTGTCGAACGCTCAAGCTTGGGGGTGCCCCCATGCATCCCCAAGAAATATCCAAGGAGACTCAAGCATCTAAGCTTGGGGATGCCCCCGTGCATCCCCATCTCCATCAACAATTATCAGTTCGTCCTTCGTTCCACTATATTTTTATCACTTCATGCGTTATGTGCTATGCTTGGAGCGTCTTGCTCTTTACTTTTTAGTTTTCTTTAGATTTTTTTGCTGTTCATAAAAAGTTAGAACCCAGCTTTCTTTCTGTGGGAGAGAAACAAGCTCCACTTTAAATTAGAACACATCATAGGATTTTCATGCCTATCTTTCTTTTTGTTGTGTGTTCTTTATCTTTTTGTAGTTGTTGTCATGCTTAGCTCTTAGTTTTCATGCTTTTTTAATAGCTTTTGTTTAGTTTGTTGCTGGAACTCTCTTGAGTCTTCATGTTTATCTTGTTTAGAGAGTTGGCCTGTTGCGCTGAGTTGTGTGTCTTGACTTGAAGTAGGTAATTGAGGTTGCTATTCAATTGTAGTAGTAACTTGCAATAGTTTTGAGGTATTGTTTTGAGTAACGTTTGAACTTTTGGTGTCAAGTGCTTTAGCCTATTAGTGATAGATGTCGTATTTTGGGAAAACCGTGTTTATTTTTGAAAAACTACAAAAAACTAGTTGAGAACTCTAGCTACTAGATGGATCACTAATCTTTGGAGGGATCGGATATTAGAGTACACTCACGTACCATGAGTCGAGGATGCGCAAGGATAACCAAACCGCCATACACTCCTCCTCGGGGTACTTGTCTCTTTTTGAACCTCCTGATTAGATTGAGAGTTGCCGATAATAAGTGCATGAGTTCTTCGGACTAATGTAAGTATTCGAAAGTTGACACTTCCACCTTCCCATATTTTGCTAGCCTCTTCAGTACCATGCATTGCCTTTTCTCACCGCGAGAGTTGGCGCCTACCGCGCGGGTGCATCCAAACCCTTAGCATGATACGCTCTGTCATCATAAACCTCCTTATATCCTTCCTCAAAACAGCCACCATACCTACCTATCAAGGCATTTGCATAGCCTTTTCGAGATATATTGCCATGCAACATCCACATTCTCATGACTTGATCTTCATGTCATACATGCTTTTGCTTGATCGATGATCCGCATGCTAGTTGGGCCTTCCCCTAATCATTGCTACATGACGCGCTAGTATCATTGCATATCCTGCTACACTGGCAGAGGCATACATTTGCATACATCATGATTGCTTCATCTTCTTTATGCTGAGTACTTTTATAAAGTGTGAAAGATCTTCTATACTTCTTGTAATATAGAGTGTTGCCCCTAAAGTGAGGAAAAGATCCCAAAGAGCAAAAATTTAAAAGATCCTAAAGAGGACAAATGAGAGTTAAATTGAAAGAGCCATTGAGGCCACCAAAAAAATACAAATAAATAGAAAAAAGTGAAAAAGGAAATAAAAAGAGAGAAGGGGGCACACTACTATTCCTTTTGAGAGACCCACACTCGTACTCCCTCTTATATCTTGTACTCCATAGAGATCATCACACATGCATATAGCTATGTGGGGACCCTTACACTATAGAACTTGGCTTATATATTCCAATGATGAGCCTCCTCAAATGAGCTCTAGGTCTTCTTGAGCAAGCAATTTGGATGCACCCCCAATAGTTCCATTGGATAGCTTTTCATAGCTCACATGTTCATCCGTTGCATGGTAATCCCTACTCCTCACATCATATCTATCATTTAGCTTTCTCTCGCCTATGATTGTCCTCATTGTTGTGAGCCTTTCACACCTTTTTGTCTTCCTCCTCCACCATTCTATCTCTCTTTTCCATCCTAAGTGTCAACTCTCGTGCTTACGCTCAATCATTGCATGAGTGCCCAATATATTGAAAGGGAGTGGATCAAATTGACTTGTACCTGGCTAGTGGTCTGGGGACGAGTCAAGATAAGATTCCAAAGAAGACTAATTGTGAAACTTTAGTAGATTGAGTTCTCAATCAAAATAAATACTATATTTTTACTCTCATATTCCCATCTCTCACTTCTTGCACACAAACACCATTTGGAGGCATTCGAGTCACGGACAACGAGAGCTCTTGCACCTTTATGTTCTTATGTGGCTTGTTTCAATGCTAATATAGACTCTTTCTTGTTATGACTTGAATTGAATTACATGCCTTGCTTGCTTTACTTAAAAGTTCTTACATGGTTGGTAGCATGTCACCATAGAAATTTTGCTTGTTATCATTTACCTACTCAAGGACGAGCAGGAATTAAGCTTGGGGGATGTTGATACGTCCTAAACGTATCAATAATTTCTTCTTGCTCCATGCATGTTTTGGGTGATATTGCTATGCTTTTGATACACTTTCATACAATTTTGATCATATTTGGACTAACCTATTAACTCAGTGCACCTCAGTGCGAGTTTCTTTTCTCTGTTGTTTTTGTATTTTAGGTTTTCCCATTACTTAAAGTGCCAGAAAAATTCCTGGAAAATATATAAAAAAATCAGCGACACGGAAGCTTCCAGACGCCCGAAGGGGGCCCGGGGGGGCCCACCATGTGCCCAGGCGGCCAGGGGGCGCGACCCCACCCTAGGTCGCGCTGTGAGGCCTCCTGGACCCCCTGTTGGCCCCCTGGCTGCCCCCCTTCGCCTATATTTACCATTCGTCCCAAAACCCCCGAGGACAGAACCCTTTTTCGCGATCTCCCCTCTGTTCCGCCACTGCGACGCTTCCAAGATTGGGGCTGCCTGGAGACCCTGTCCCGGCACCCTGCCGAAGGGACGATTGACCTCCGGGAGCTTCTCAACCACCATGGACGCTTCCCGGATGAGCCGTGAGTAGTCCACCTTGGACCATGGGTCCATGATCAGTAGCTATGTGAAGTCCTCTCCCCCTCTTTGTTCTTCATTGATTAGACCTTGTGAGCTGCCCTACATGATCAAGGCACATATGTAACTCTTTTGTTGTTTCTATGTTGAGTTTGCTGGGATCTGATGGATTATGAGCTTATGTTCAGATTGTGATGAGTAATATATTTGGTTCTTCTCCTTTTATATTTAGTTCTTGAGTAATTCTTGCATGTTCTTTGTTGCTGTTTATTGCTTTTGAAATGTGGTAGATTGTAACTCCAAGAGGGAGCATTCTGCATGATTGTGGGTTCATGCCCCCTGATGACTAGCTTGAGTGACAGAAATATGAGTCTAGGGGATGTGTTGTTGCCACCAGGGGGAAAACAACGGTGCTTGTACTTGCGGGGTGCAAAGATTGTTTACTTTGCGCAAAGTTCTTTTAATGCAGTTGTCTGTTTCTTTCGGTTTACACTTTTGGTGGGGCTCACAACTTAATACCAGCGAGATGTTCTGGATAGATATCTCAAGGTGGATGATTAGTGAGTAGATGCAGATGGATTTCAATCTACTTGTCTTGGCGTACTGCCCATGCTTTTGAGCCTCTTCCTTTCTTTTGTACCATAGTTAGCATTGCGGTGCGTTTTTAATCCCGTCAATTGCCCAACTGTAATTTTTTCACCTCGCATAGTTGTTTATCGTCTTTTGGGAGAGAGACATCACTAGTGAACTTCATGCGACCCCGGTCTATATTTCCATCATTGTTTACACCCTCAATTTACTTCCTATTTTACTTTCTAGTCGCAGTTATTATTATCATTATCTCTTGCGTTGATCCTTTGTAAATGGCAAGGCCAGAGAGATTGAAAACCTCTCTGTACTCGTTGGGAGCAAAGTGTGACGCCCCCAAAATCGAACCGTGTACAGTAATCATACACGCAAGGTACATGATCGAGATTAGGGACTCACGGTGAGATATCACAACACAACTCTACAAATAAAAAAAATACAAGCTGTTTAATACAAGCCAGGGCCACGAGGGCTCGAATACAACAGCTCGAAAGCGCAAAGTTAGCGGAAGCAATAGTATCTGAGTACAGACACAGGGTACACATGATCTGCCTTAAGAAGGCTAGCAAAAAAACAACAACGATCGAAAAGGCGAGGCCTCCTGCCTGGGAACCTCCAAACTACTCTTGGTCAACGGGGAACTCGACGTCGTAGAAGGCATCGGGGATCTTCATGTTGCCGTGGTCGGCATCAGGGATCTCCTGCTCCTGGACTCCATGGCTCCAACGTCGACGGCAGTGGCCGATCAGGCAAAACAAAAAGGGGGAAACAAAGCAAGGGTGAGTATCTAGCATACCCGCGAGTCTTACGTCCGCTACTAAGCATTTCTGCATTTGTCTCAAATAGAAAGGGGAGACTGTATATAGTGGACTGAAAGTCAGAAAATCAGAATAAGGAAGAGAAGCTAGGAGTAACGAAGACTAGCATCTTCCGTCGAGTCTTGCAGCATGAGGAGAGAATAGCCAACAGTTCAATATAAAGCATAAAGTAACAATGCAGCGGGAGTTGCTGCAGCATTGTATAATATTAAGTTGTAATAATTAGCAAAGCCTCCGAGATTCCTTCCTCGACTTCCCTGCGAGGAAGAAAACTCAGAAACAACAGTTTAATAATAGTAGTTTGTAGTAGTAGGATCTGGCTTCAGCATAAAGTGTCATGTCACCGTGGGCATGGCTATTCGAATAGATTAATCTTCCCTGCAGGGGTGCACTTGTGTTACACTACATGCACGGATCTCCAGGGTGGCAGGCACCTTGTTAGGTAACGCTCCACCAAGGCTATCCGACACTCCGTAGCCCATCTTTCAAACTCAACAGAGAGGTCATCCGCCGGACTATATCCTATGTACGTGGGGCTTTGGACCCTAACCCCGACGTACTCCTGCACGGTGCGAGGCTGGCTGGTGAAGTTAAAGCAAATACAAATCACACTTCTCGAGAAAAGAAGAAAACACCACTTCTCGGCGCAGGCCGCAGTACTGTTGACGTCTGAAGAGTCCTCGGACGAGACTATGAAGCAGGGGAGCCCATAACACGTAATTCCCACGGGTAGGTAGTGCGTACATGGCATATAGACAACTGAAGACATCCACCAAACCATTAGTCATTTTATTAACTTGCGGGACAACCGTTATCGTTGCCTCGACTTAACTGACCCGTGGACAACGACAGCAGTCAGGACCACCAGTACATCGGTGCCTGCCCTGTCGTCCCACCAAGTCTTTGCGGTTACCAACAAGGTGAACCGACTCCTTACCTTATCTCGCGTGTGCTCCTGGAGGAGCTCGACTTTCGTGGATTGGTAACTCTCGCGGCCAACGATCAGGGTCCGAGCACACTTGTAAACTGGTCGTACCCTCCCTGTCGTCCCGTTGCAATACCACTTGCGGGCACCGTTGGGTCACCCGATTTCTTACCTTTAAGGAAAACCGTGTTCTGGACCCTAGGGAGGCTATACAGAGTCAGCAACGAGTGGAGTACGAGGATTAATCCTTGATAGCTCCACTTGATGTGGCTCGGCAGAGCCGAGGTAGGGGCCTTAGGTGGTGTCTGCATTGTACCGTACCTGTGCAGTTATAATCATCGCATCCACATTCACTCCCAGAGTGATCACGGCCGCTATCTAATCCTAGTTTACTAACAATGCGCAGGGCTTACTGCTGAATATAATATTTATAATAGGCAGCATAGGGTAAAGGAAGGTACATTAAGGGGCGACAAAAACATGCTATGCAATAGAATAGGATTGTAACATAGCAGCAACAGTAACAATGCCTAGTGAAAAAAATGTACGGAAAAGATAGGCTGGAGTAAAAATGACAAAAATGTACCGTATTTTTGGTATTTTTTATAAGGGACACAAAAGTAAAAACTGAAAGGTAAACTAACAAGACTAAAAAGCAAAGATAAAAGATAGTGTGCAACTCCCCTATCTTGTAGGCTGGAGTCCCCGGCAACGGCGCCTGAAAACTTGCTAATGGAAAGAGAGTGTTAATACTCTTCAAGCCCTCGTTGATTACCCCAAGTGCAGGGTGAGATATAGTGCAGCGGCAAGTTTTCCCTTCGCAAAGATACCAAGTTTTGTCTCCCGTAGGACTCCGAAGGATACAAGAAGGTGGTAAAGTGAACAATGGCGCTGAGGTTGCTAGCTTCACCTGGACCTGCACACAGATACAAATAACTTTGCTCCCAACGAGTACAGAGGAGTTTTCAATTCCTCCGGCCTTGCTGTTTACAAAGGATCAACGCAAGAGATAATAATAGTGGCAACTGAAAGTAATAAGGGTGTAAACAGTGATATGAAGATGGACCAGGGTCCCGTGATTTTCACTAGTGATGTATCTCTCCCAAAAGACGATAAAAGTGCTAGCGAGGTAAACAAATCACAGTTGAGCAATTGACAGGATTATGGAGGCACCGCAATGCTAAATATGCTGCAAAGAAAGGAAGGGCTCAAAAGCAATGGGCAGTACACCAAGGTAAGTAGACCGAAATCCATCTGCATCTACTACGAATCATCCACCTTGAGATATCTATCCAGAACATCTCGCTGGTATTAAGTTGTGAATCCCACCCAAAGTGTAAACTCAAAGCAACAGACAACTTCATTAAAAGAACTATGCGTAAAGTAAACAATCCTTGCACACGCAGGTACAAGCACCATTGTTTTATCCCTGGTGGCAACAGCACATCCCCTAGTCTCATGTTTTTGTCACTCAAGCTAGACATCAAGGGGTTGAACCCACAATCGAGCATAACGCTCTCTCTTGGAGTTCCAAATAACATACTTGGCCAAAGAAAATACCGCAACGGAGAACATGCAAGAATTTACTCAAGAACAAAATATAAAAGAGAAGAACCAAATATATTACTCATGACAATGTGAACATAGTCTCATAATCCATCAGATCCCAACAAACTCAGCATAGCAACAACAGAAATTACATAGATGCCTCGATCATGTGAGGCAGCTCACGAGAACTCGAAAGTGGAAGAACAAAAGGGCGAGAGATAGATCACATAGCTACAGGTCACGGACCCATGGTCCAAGGGAAACTACTCACGGTACATATGGGAGGCGTCCATGGCTATGGAGGGTCTCCCGGAGTGGGTAGCTTCTCCCGGTAGGGTGCCGGAGCAGCTTCTCTAGGCAGCCCCGATCTAGAAACGGCGGCGGCGGTGGAACAGAGGCGAGATCGTGAAAAAGGAGTTCGTATTAGGGGTTTCCACCCCGAGGGGTAAATATAGGCGAAGGGGGCGTCGAAGGGACCCACGAGGCAGTCAGGAGGGTGCCTGGTGCGGCCCAGGGTGGGGCCGCGCCACCTGCCCTCCTGGATGCCTGGTGGTGGCCCCCCTTCCCTCTCTTGGTGATTCCGGAAGCTTCTGTTGCGCTGATTTTTTATATATTTTTCCCAGAATTTTTGAAGCACTTTTAATGGCCGGAAAACCTGAAATACAAAAAGAGCAGAAAACAAAAACTGGCAACTGGGTGCACTGAGTTAATAGGTTAGTCCAAATAGGTTCAAAAGTGTATGAAAGTTCAAGCAAAACATGGCAAAGTCACACAAACATGCATGGAGCAAGCAAAAATTGGGCGCCAAGTAATCGGTTGACTTCCTCCCCGAGTGCTCTGCGCTTGGATTCTGAGTATCTTCGTAGTGCTTCCTTCGCTGGCTTGGTGTTTGGCTTGATTCGCAACGCGTGTTCCGCGAGCTCGCGTGGTACTCCTGGCATGTCGGCTGGGCACCAGGCAAAGATTTCACATTCTTCGCGGAGGAAAGCGATGAGGGCAGTCGCATGCTCTTCCGGGATGTGGGCGTACACGCGGACTGTTTTTTTGGGTCCGCCGGGTGCACCTGGTGGGTGACCGTGTCGCTGTCGATCCTGAAGTCCCGTCCACACTCTTTTGTCTCGCTTATGCTTGCTAGCGGAAAGATGCTTTTGTCTGTCGCCATGGCTATTTCTTTGAGTTCTTGCTCGGCTCCGAAGGTGTCGGAGACTTTATGGAAATCGCGATCGCACTTGTCGGATTTGGTGAAGCTCCCGTTGACCGTGATGACGCCCGCGGATCCTGGCATCTTGAGTTTGAGGTAGGCGTAGTGCGGAATCCTCATGAACTGCGCGAATGCTGGACGTCCCAATATGGCGTGATATTGCGACTGCCAATCGAGTACTTCAAACTCGAGGGTGTGTCTTGCGAAATTGCGTCTGCTGCCAAAGAAGACTTCGAGCTCGATTAGTCCGAGGGAAGTAGCTGCTTCTCCTGGGACTACTCCGTATAACACGGTGCCTGATTTTTTCCATACTGATCGCGGGTTCAGCATCTTGCGTAGGGTGCTGACGAAGATTATGTTCATGTTGCTGCCTCCGTCCATGAAGATTCTGTCCACGTCGTACCCTCCGATTTGGGCGTCAAGCACCAGGGGCGCGTGCCCCGGCCTTTGGACTACAGGAGGGTGATCATTCTGGTCGAACGTGATGCTAGTTTCTGCGTCGTGTAGGTGGTAGACTTCGACTGCGTTTAGGTTCTCGACTGCTTTGGCTTGCAGGGTGTAGGCGTCCTGTTGGGCTTGCGATACCCTGCCCTCTTGGATTGTGTACACTTGTCCTTGAGTCGACGGCTGCTCGGTTCGTCGGGTGCGCTTGGCTTCACGCTGTTTTTCTTCCTTGAGGTTGTAGGCGAGTTCTTTGAACAGGCGGCAGTCTCCCAGGGTGTGGATCGATCTGATGTTTCCCCAGTTGTCTTCGAAGCAGTGGATCGTGAAGGGTCCTTCTAGCAGTTCACTGACCGTGAGCTTGCTGGATCCGTCATGCCATTTCCTCCTTGAGATTCGGAAGAACAGCGCGTGGTCCGCTGGGTGTTCGTGAACTCGCGGGTCAATTTCGATCCCCTCACTTAGATTCTGGTTCCTTATGAGATTGGCGAATTCGTCTGGCCTTCGATCTGGGTCGTAGTATTCGCCGGTCTGAGTCTCAAAGTCGCTGTCCTGGCGGGCGGTGGCTTTCCGCACGGCGGTGGGTCGTCGAGTGGTCGGCGATCGCGTGGTTGTATAGTTCGACTCGTCGAGTGCAGTCGCTTCGTAGAATCCTCGCGTCTGTCTTCTGGGTCGTCGACTTCTTCCTCGTTGGCGATGGTCTTGGCGATCGCTGATCTCGAACTCGGAGTCGATGTCTTGTTGTGCGGCGGGTGCCTGGGCGGCGGTGGGTCGTCGAGTGATCGGCGGGTTCTCTTCTTCGTGCTGCAGCTCGTCGATCGGGATCTCCGTGTAGAACCCTCGCGCCTTTCTTTTGGGTCGTCGAGTTCTCCTTCTCTGGCGGTGGGCTCGGTTTCCACCGTAGTATTGGTCTTGGCACGGCTGCAGACTGAGCGATCTCGCTGGGGCGGCAGAGATGTTTGCCGTGATCTTCAATTCTTCGGGTGGATTGCATCTGGTTCTTGCTCTTGGGTTGTGGCTTGCCGGAGACGGAACCGCCGAGATCGTAACTCCAACCTGTGTAGTTCCCACAGACGGCACCAATTGACGGGGATGTACCCCGACAAATCCCATGGTCAGGGACCCTGGGTTAGCCATGAGAGGCACAGGTTGGACGATAGCTCGTCGGCTAACAGGAGGATACGTTCCTGCTCGATATTATTGATTGGAGATGGCGATTATAGAGGATCCAAGGCTAATGCGCACAAGGCTAGGGTTACAGATTGTATATTGCTTGATCTCGACGTCTCCCCTCCTAGCCTTTATATACTAGGCTAGGTCTCGGGAAGTCCGTCTGGGATTACAGATGAGGTTTCGTAATCCTGATCTTGTACGGTATGGCAAGTTTGCACCTTCCTTATGAGTCGCGGACTCCTACGTCGGTTCCACTAGTGGGCCAAGGCTGGGCCCAGGTGGTATCTTTGTGGGCCTCCTGTCTTCGGGTACACCGGGTAGGCTCATCCATAGGAGTCGTGGGGTCACCCCCTCGTCAGGGGGCTCCAAACTTTAGGTCGTGCGGTAGTACCGCTTCTTCTCCGTACACCATGAAGAAGGGTGTGTACTGGGTTGAGGTGTTGGGGGTAGTGTGCAAGCTCCACAGGACTGCGTGTAGTTCTTCTACCCAGTTTCCTGCAGCTTGTTCGAGTGGTGCGAGGAGCCGCTTTTTTATTCCTCCGCACACTAAATTGTTTGCTTTCTCCACCTGGCCGTTAGATTGTGGGTGCGCGACTGACGCGTAGTTGATTTTGATGCCCAGATCTTGGCAGAAGTTCTGAAATTCTGTCGATGTGAAGTTTGTGCCATTATCTGTGATGATGTTATAGGGTACGCCGAATCTGAAGATGATGGACTTGATGAAGTTAACTGTCGTGAGGGCTGTTGAGCTGGTGATTGGCACAGCCTCGATCCACTTGGTGAACTTGTCTACTGGTACTACTAGATGTGTTCGGCCTCCTTTTGAAGATTTCTTGAGTGGCCCCACCATATCGAGTCCCCGGGTGGCGAACGGCCAGGATAGTGGTATGGTTTTGAGTTCTGATGCTGGGGCGTGCAGCCTGCTGGCGAATTTTTGGCAGGCGATGCAGCGTCGTACGATGTCTTCCGCATTTTTCATTGCGGTTGGCCAGTAGAACCCTGCTCGAAAGGATTTGGCCACGTGTGCGCGACTGCTCGCGTGGTGCCCGCAAGTGCCTTCGTGGATCTCGAGCAATAGGGTCTTGTCGTCTTCCTCCTCGATGCACTTTTGTAGGACCTGAGAGATGATGCGCTTGTAGAGCTGTCCGTTGATACCTGTGAATGCTTTAGATCGTCGTCTGCTGCGTCGGGCTTCTGCGACGTCTTCTGGTAAGGTTCCTTCGACTAAGAATCAAATGAGTGGCTTTGTCCAAGCTGGGCCTTCGAGCGCGGTTGGTTCTGCTTCTTCGGCTGCTTCGTTGCCTGCGTCGTCTGTTGGGTTCGCTGCCGCTACTTGTGCTGGTTCGTTTGCGTCGTCGTCCTCTGTGACTGCCTTCAATGCGAGTGCCTTGGTTTTGATTGACCTCTGGCTGCTCATTTCTAGGGAAACGCCTGGGGGGACGGGTCCTCGGGTTGATCCAATATTTTCCATCTCGTCTGCTTCTGTGTTATTTGCTCTGGGGATGTAGTTTAGCTTGCAGCCGTCGAATCCTCCTTCCAGGGTGTTGTAGAGCTTCTGGTAAGACATCATGTTTTCTGCGACTGCTTCACAGTTTCTCATTGCCTGCTGGACGACAAGGTTGGACTCCCCATAGATGGAGAGGCGAGTGGCGCCGCAAGCTTTCACCATGCGCATGCCATGGAGTAGTGCCTCGTATTCTGCTTCGTTGTTTGAGGCATTGCTGAAGTTGATCTGAAGTACATATCTTAGTTTGGCTCCTTTGGGGGAGATTAGAACGACGCCTGCTCCTGCTCCTTGATGTCTTTTTTACCTGTCGAAGAACATTGTCCATGAGTTAGTCAGGTCTGGGGGGCCTGGTGTTTGCACTTCTGGCCACTCGACCAGAAAATATGGGAGTACTTGGGTTTTGATCACCGTTGGGTGCTTGAGTTGTAGGTCGCGGGGACTGAGCTCGATGTTCCATTCGGCGACTCTTCCAGTTGCTCCAGGATTGTTGAGGATGTTCGCGAGTGGTGCGCTGATCACGATTGTGATGCGGTCCTCGTCGAAGTAATGTGTTACTTTCCTTGACGTCATGACGATGGCGTATACGAGCTTCTGGTAGTGCGGGTACCGCTGCTGAGATTTTGTGAGGAGCATGCTTAGGTAGTAGATTGGCCTTTGGATGCTCTGGATTTTTCCTTCTTCCATGCGCTCGACGACGAGCGTCATGCTTACTACGCAGCTGCATGCCGCTATGTAGAGGTAGAGTGCTCCTTTGTGACGCCCCCAAAATCAGACCGTGTACAGTAATCATACACGCAAGTTACACGATCGAGGTTAGGGACTCACGGTGAGATATCACAACACAACTCTACAAATAAAATAATACAAGTTGTTTAATACAAGCCAGGGGCCACGAGGGCTCGAATAGAACAGCTCAAAAGCACAAAGTTAGCGGAAGAAAAAGTATCTGAGTATAGACACAAGAATACAAGGTTGCCTTAAGAAGGCTAGCACAAATAACAACAGATCGAAGAGGCGAGGCCTCCTGCCTGGGAACCACCGAACTACTCCTGATCAACAGGGAACTCAACGTCATAGTAGTCGCCTCCGGGGTACTCCTGCTCCTGGGCTCCAACGTCGACTGCCGCGGCCGATCAGGCAAAACAAAAAGGGGAAAATAAAGCAAAGGTAAGTATCTAGCATACCCGCGAGTCTTACGTCCGCTACTAAGCAATTATGCATTGTATCAAAAGGAAGGGGAGGCTATATATAGTGGACTGCAAGATAGAACTCAAAATAAGGGTAAGAAGCTAGGCCTATCGAAGACTAGCATCTTCCGACGAGTCTTGCAGCATGAGGGGAGAATAGCCAACAGTTCAATATAAAGCATAAAGTAACAATGCAGCAGAAGTTGCTGCAGCATTGTATAATAATAAGTTGTAATAATTAGCAATGCCTCCGAGATCCCTTCCTCAACATCCCAGCGAGGAAGAAAAACCAGCAAACAACAGTTTAATACTAGTAGTTTGTAGTAGTAGGATCTGGCTTCAGCATAAAGCATCCTGTTACCGTGGACACGGCTATTCGAATAGATTAATCTTCCCTGCAAGGGTGCACTTGTGTTACACTACACGCACGGATCTCCAGGGTGGTGGGCACCTTGTTAGGGAATGCTCCTCCAAGGCTATCCGACACTCCACAACCCATCTTTCAAACTCAACAAAGAGGTCATCCGCCGGTCTAAATCCTAAGTACGTCGGGCCTTGGACCCCAACCCGAACGTACTCCTACACGGTGCGTGACTGGCCAGTGAAGCATAAGCAAACCAAATAAGACCACACCATGCGAGCAAATAAGACAACACCACTTCCCGGCAATCAGCCCGCGGTACTGTTGATGTCTGAAGAGTCCTCGGACGAGACTACGAAGTAGGGGAGCCCATAACTCGTAATTCCCACGGGTAGGTAGTGCGTACATGGCATTTGGCCAACTCAAGACATCCACCGAACCATTAATCATTTTATTAACTTGCGGGACAACCGTTATCGTTGCCTCGACTTAACTGACCCGCGGACAACGACAGCAGTCAGGACCACCAGTACATCGGTGCCTTCCCTGTCGTCCCACCAAGTCTCTGCGGTTACCAACAAGGTGAACCGTCTCCTTACCTTGTCTCGCGTGTTCTCCTGGAGGAGCTTGACTTTCGTGGTTTGGTAACTCTCGCGGCCAACGATCAGGGGCCAAGCACACCGGTACGCTGGTCGTACCCTCCCTGTCGTCCCGTCGCAATACCACTCGCGGGCACCGTTGGGTCGCCCGACTTCTTACCTTAAGGACAACTGTTGTTTAGGATCCTAGGGCGGCTGTACAGAGTCAACAACAAGTGGAGTACGAGGATTACTCCTCGAGAGCTCCACTTGATGTGGCTCGGCAGAGCCGAGGTAGGGGCCAGAGGCGGTGTCTGCATTGTATCGTACCTATGCAGTTATAATCATCCTATCCGCGTTCACTCCCCAGAGTGATCACGACCCGCTATCTAATCCTAGTTAACTAACAATGCGCAGGGCTCATTGTTGATATATTTATAGGCAGCATAGGATAAAGGAAGGTACATCAAGGGGCAACAAAGAGAGGCTATGCAATTGAATAGGTAAGCAACATAGCAGCAGCAATAACAATGCCTAGTGCAAGAAATGTAGGAAAAAGGTAGGCGATATCTGGGGAAGAGAATGGCTCTGCTTGCCTGGAAGCTCGCGGGAGAGGTACGGTCGTCGACGACGTAGTCGATCACAGGGGCATCGGCAGCGGTCATCGGGACTACCGGACAATAAGAGAGGGGGAAGAAACAATAAATACGAAGCAATCATAGCAAACAGATGAATGGCATGACGTATGCAATGTTAACGGTGTCCTAACGCAGTATGATGTATTATGCTCGGAGAGGAAAGTCATCCGGGGATGAACTTCCAGCTCCGGGTATTTATCGGACAGGGTGACCGGAGGGGGAAGGTACCATGCCAGAGGTGTCGTGGACATCCGACAAACATGTGAAAGGTGTATCCGTGTTTGTTGATCCATTCTAAACAACTTTCGTTTTCTGAATAAATTCATCCGGAAAGTTTTACCGGCTCCGGGCAATCATCGGACAGACGGTCCGGAGGGGGGGTATCAATGTTCGTTGTGTTAGGGGTGTGGTAGACGAACGGATAGCGTATTCGTATTCTATGTATTTTTCTGATCAACTTTCATGTATACAGTTTTTCCATCTGATTTACGGTTTGAAAGATATTAATTTTAAAAGTTTAAATCAATTTTAAAACAATTTCTGAATTTTTATTTTATTAATAATTCAACATTATCCATATCTTTATCCAGAACAGTAAACTGACTGGTGGGACTTACATGTCATTGACAGAGGCAATTAAACTCAATTTATTTAATTAAACAAAACAGAAGGGCCCACATGTCATAGGGATAGAGGCTATTAACCAATTTAAATTAACTTAACAGAGGGGGTGGGGCCCAGGTGTAAGTGACGCATACGCTAATACTAATTTAAATTAACCAGAGGGGTTAGCTTAATGGTTGGGCCCAGATGTCAGTGGGTCAGGGGGATTATTTCATTTGTTTTTAATGGATGTTAGTTAACAGGGGCTGGCCCACTGTCATACAGGGAGGGGGTAATTAGCCAGTGGTTAATCACCTGGCGGCTGGGTCCCAACTGGCAGTGACAGGGGCCCTCGCCGACGACGGCGGCCGACGGCGAGGTTAGCCGTGCGGTCGACACAGGGCACCATTCGATGCCCCACTGGTCCCGTTCGATCGAGGAGAGCATCGCCAGTCGATCTGCGGTTGGGAAAGGGTGACGGGAACGTCCAGGGAGAGCTCGGGGTCGACAATGGCGGAAGCTGCCTCGGGCTCCAATGGAGAATCACGACACGGGACGAAATCGAGCGCGCTATAGGGTGGGCTCGAACCTACGGGTTGCCAGGAGCATGATGGGGACAAGGGCGTGCGCTAGAATGGCTTGGGAGCACGGCAACGTCAACAATGGCGACGGCCGGAGCAAGGCGAAATGGGGTTTCGTCTAGAGAGTATTCGGGCGGCCGTGGCTGGTTGGCGACGGCTGTGGTACTCACCGGGATCACGTAGGGGGTGGCAATCGGCTCGGGGAAGGCTTCGAGCTGCCGGAGTTTCTCGGGGATCTCGCCAGCCTGAGGTTGAAGAAGACGACGATGGCGTCTCCCGTGATGCGCGTCGGTCCGATTCCGCACGCAGGGTGAAGTTGTCGACGTCGTCGAACGGCTTGGACAAGGCGACCAGGCCCGAGGAGGTCTCCGGCCACGGCAGTTCACGGCAGCGGCGACGAGTGCTACGGGTGGGTTTTCCCCCGGCGAGTGTGAGGCGAGGAGGGAGGGGGAATGAACCTGGGGGCGTCTACAGGGTAGGGGATTCAGCCTTATCCCCAGCGTCGACGGGAGGGGCAGGTGAGGGCGAGGCCGGCCTGGCAGCGGCGTCGACGCGCTCTGCCGCCGTGCGGGGCAGGTGGGGTGGTTGGGGAAGAAGACAAGGGGGAAGGGGAGTGGGTCGTGTGGGCCTTTGCCCATAGGCACGGGATAAGGATTTTTCCTAATTTCTTTTCTGTTTCTTTTTGTAATTGGTGTTTGTAATTAGTTTTGCCTTCAAATGATTTTTTTTAAATATCTGACAACCTCTAATATTATTTTTATAAAATATAGAGACACCACAAAAAGTTTGGGCACACAATAAATTCTTTTACCTATGGTTATTTATTTTAAAGCATTAAATGGTGCTTATTAGCCACTGTTTTAATTTCCTTTTATAGGTTTAACATTTTATTAAATGTTCATTTCAACTTTTGTGATGACCTGCTGATTATTAGCTATTTAAGAAAAAATGGTTGTTCTATTTTTGGTGGTACTATAATTTTCAGTTTCATTTTAATTTCCATGGCAATTACAATAACCCAACAATATTGGTTTCATATTTATTATTACTGTCTTGGGATTATTTTATGGACTAAGAATGACTTGGTTTAAATATTTGCAAGATGATTAATATTCTCCAACAATTCTTGGAGCAAATGTATAATCCACATTTATTTTGAAATTTTATCTGGGTAGGAATTGGAATGAGCTATGATCAAAGGTGATCATGGCTTGATTAGCAACAGTAATGATCATTAACAAGAGGATCACTGTAGTGATTACTGTTATTGGCACTGGGGGTGTTACAAATCTCCCCCACTACTAGAATTCTCGTCCCGAGAATTAAAAGGTAGTGGTAGGGGTAGAGTTTCGGTTCTGTATTCTAACAATTCTTCTGGTTCTTGTTTCCCTCGTCGAAGAAATTAATCCGTCACGTTGATGTCTTCATATCCTTGCATCGGTGCATCTCGATGGGTTTTCATCCTTTCATCGGGGCTTCATCGCACTTACGAATAGGTTAAGGGGAAAACTTAAGGGGGGTTGGATCGGTACAAGGTTAATCAATCGAGGTTGTCCAAGGGAATGGGGGTACAAAGTTTCTCCCGAGTTTAAACTCAGGGGAACACATCGAGAGGAACAAAAGGAGGTATGAGAAGTTTCAAGCGTATAGGCAAGCATTCGATGCCGATGATGGAGGATGAAAAGGGGTCCAGAGCATCAGGCATCAGAACTGAGTCTGATATCGAATAGAATATCACAAGGTAGAGGACTCGTGAGTTCCATACCAGGTCAAGAGAGTCAGGTTTCGATCCTGTGGAACTGTGGGTTATGGGCCCACATTGAATAAGAAGGGTGGTGACAAACAATGCGATCAAGTTGTAACGTAAGTCAGAGAACAGCTTGTTAGCTATGTCGGCAACAACGTCGGTACCAAGGGAGTGGAACAAAGAGAACCGTTTTCCTGCTCGTTATGACGAGGCAGACCAGTAGGCAAATTTCTCGTCCATCGGTGGTCACCAAAAATTCAACACCAATCGTAACAGGTGGTACGGACAAATAGTACACCGAAGTGTTTACATAAGCAGGGAATTATCACTGCTTAGATAAGATACATAACAATAAAGGTTAAAAAGACCAATGGAAAGAAAAATGTGATGATACATCAGTATCAGGTGTAAATCTTTCCAAGGGAAAGCAGAGCAAGATATACATGACCAAGTTTGTATTGGCAAGGAGCTAAAGGAGGTTGTTGATGATAACACAAATCATCGAGGGGTAAGGATGGTATTTCTCACCATGAATTCAATTAACACTTGGGAGTAGTCAAAATATTGATGATGATCACGACACATTATGTCGAGAGGTTCCGAGAGAAAGCAATCGAATAGCAACATTAGCAAACAAAAGGGGTGGTGGAGCAAAAGGTAAGCGGTGTTCTCGGTTGACGACAACCCAGAACCCATGGAGTGGTTACGACAAGGAAAGGTATTGTTTCATCAAAATTCTTAATATGTAGTGCAAAGGCATGATATCCTCGAGATATCAGGGGTAATACTCGATGGTAGAATGGTGGATCACAGGTGTAGAAGAATTTATACCAATGGGGTTAATTATCTTTACGAGAAGCTTTCATGATAAGTTCTACATAGTATCCATGGGCATGAACACAAAGGTTCAGGGTCGACTCCCACTTCTTCAATGCATAGCCTTTCATTCACTTCTTGCCGTCGATGAATTTGTAGCGTTCAAAAATTTATCTGGCATAACACCAGTAGGGTAAGACCCGTAGAAGTTTGGGTTCATACGGATTAGGGGAAGCATAGGGTTAACCCATCGGGGAATTTTAAACCAATAACAAACATCATAAGCGAGGGATACTAGTTCGAAAGCAGAAGGCTAACGACACCGAGTAGATGATATCATTCGCCAGAGGCATCTACTATCAGGGAAAATTCATGAATGACTTAGGGCACAAGGGGACGGTAGGTAGTAATCCACCAAAAGGCCAGGTGGGGGTGATACGTCTCAAACGTATCTATAATTTTTGCTCGTTCCATGCCCTTTTTGTGTCATTGCTACATCTTTTTTCCATGCTTTTGAATCATATATTGGACTAACCCACTAATATAGAGCTCAGTGCCAGTTTCTGTCTGTTTTGTCTTTGCAATGCAGAAAAAAGTCCAAAAATGAAGTTGCTCAGAAAATTCCCAAAAACTATCTACATCGGAAGAGTCCTCCAGCCGGAGGACGGAGCCAGGAGGTGGCCCCAGGCCCCCAGGTGCCCTCCCGGCGCGGCCAGGGCCCACCCGCGCGGGGTGGCCGCCTGGGCAACCTGGGCACCGCCTCGGACTCCCCCTTTGCCTATAAAATCTCCCGTGACGCAAAAACCCGAGATATCCAACCCTTTTCTCCAGAAGCGCTCCCGATCTCCTCCGCCATCGAAACCTAGCTTCGGGGGTCACCAGGATCCTGCTCCGGCACCCTGCCGGAGAGGGCCTTGGCCCCCGGGGCCATCTTCATCAAGTCTTCTTCACCCCATGATGGATCGTGAGTAGTTCCTCCTTGAACTACGGGTTTTTGGCAGTAGCTTGTTGGTATCTTCTCCCCCTGATCTTCAAATACAAAGTTCTCATGAGCTGCCCCACATGATTGAGATCCATATGATGTAATTGGTGTTGTGTTTGTTGGGATCCGATGAATTGTTACCTTGTTCAGTCCTAACAGATCTATGAATTATTGTTGCTGCAATTTTGTTGTTCTTAATGCTTGTTACTAGTGCACGAGTAGCATGATTTCAGATCGGAGAACGTTATGGTTGCATGATTCTAATTGTTGTTCTAGATCTTATCTACGGTTGTATGGACCTATTATAGTCTGCAACCGGCGATCCCAATGGTGACAGCTTGGGACACCAAAGGGGATGGGCTATAATTTGAGGATCACATGTGTTCATAGAGTGCTAATGCTTTGTTCTGGTGCTCTTTGACAGGAGCACCTTAATCTCCGTAAGTTCCCTTTGGCCTCGTTCGTAGCGGGACGGTAGGACAGTAGATGTTGTGCAAGTTCTTATTGCAAGCGCGTACAACTACATACGGAACACATGCCTACGTTTGGTTCTTAGACTAAGATTGCTCTAGTTTGTTTGGCTAGAGTTTGTGCAATTTTTTCAATTGCCCAACTGTATTTCGTTCACCCAACACCTGTCTTTTTGCTTGGAGAGTTACCACTAGTGAAACCTTTAACCCCGGTCCATCTTTCATCTTTATTGCCTTCGTTGTTACTATTGCTCTCATCACTACTGCTAATACTTTGTTACTACTTTGTGGTGTTGGTGATTGGGGAAGTCTCTCAGACTACACCTGTCAACACACCGTTGCTACTAAATATATTGTCTAGTTCTTTTTCAGGTGTGGTTGAATTGACAACTCAACTGCTAAGTCTTATAAGTATTCTTTGGCTCCCCTTGTGTTGAATCAATAAATTAGGGTTATACCTACCCGCGAAGACTGTTGCGATCCCCTACACTTGTGGGTTATCAAGGCTGTTTTCTGGCGCCGTTGCCGGGGACCATAGCTCTACTTATAAGTTCACTTCATAAGTACACTTTATCTTATTACTCTGTTTGCCAACAATGGTTAAATTCTTTGAAACTAGATCTTATTGGCAAGGTGGATTCACGGAGGATCAACAAAAATATTATAAGGAATACTGCTTGTCTGAAAAAGGAAAATTTATATGGAAAATTATATCTCAAGTTAATAGATATGCTAGAAACTTATGCTCTGATTATGATATATCTTATTGTTGTGATGAATCTTGTTGCTGCTTGCCCTTTAAACACCTTTCCTTCCAATGTTGGTGTAATGATAATGAAACCTTGGAATCTTATACTAGGGGACATTATGATTTCTTTGATGTAGCACAAATAGAAGAATTTGTTGTTTTTAAGGGTGCCTATGAAATTGCTTCCTTTGTTGAAAATATTGAAGATGCCCCATACAAATCTGAGAGTCTTGATATACTTAAATATTGCTTTGAGAATTGTAATAATGCTTATATTACTAACTATCTCAAAATGTTCTCTCCACAAGAGGAAGAGACTAATGCTTTGCAGGACTCTACAGAAGAAATTGCTGAAACTGAAAGCTCATTGGATGAAAAAGAGGAGGAGAGTGACGAACAAAAGGAGGAAGAATTGAGTAGCTACCCATCTCTACCAACTAATGAGAGTAACTCTTTGACTCTTACTGACGGGGATCAACCCCGGCAAATCCCATGGTCAGGGACCCTGGGTTAGTCATGAGAGGCACAGGTTGGACGATAGCTCGTCGGCAAAAAGGAGGACACGTTCCTGCTCGATATTATTGATGAGGGAGATGCGATTACAGTGGATGCCAAGGCTGGAGCGCTCAAGGCTAGGGTTACAGATGATATTGGATGCCTTTGGCGTCGCCCCTCCTAGCCCTTATATACTGGGCTAGGTCCCGGGGAGTTCATCAACGTTTACAGGTAAGCCTTCCTAACACTAGCTTGCTCCGTACGACATGTCTTCACACCTTCCTTGTGAGTCGCAGACTCCTATGTCGGTTCCAATTAGCGGACCAAGGCTGGTCTAGGCGGGTCTTCATGGGCCTTCTATCTTCAGGGACACCGGGTAGGCCTATCTGTAGGAGTCGTGGGGTCACCCCCTCGTCAGTAGCCCCCGAGTGCCTGGGGGACTCGAATAGTCGCGCAGGGACTCGAGTACATCCATTTGTCGGTCGTTTGTATGTGCGGTACAACTGCGGGTCGCTGGCAGTCTGGTGGCCATGAAAAAACCTGTTTCGAGGGATACTAAGCTGAAGGGGCCCAAGGAGTCGACTGGTCGAGCCTTGGTGAATTGCGCTAGTGGAAAATACCGCAGTAGCCCAATCAAACCCACGTCCCTCGACGTGATCTTGGAACACTGGTGTCGAGCAAAAGTCCTGCCGCTTCAGGTCTTACGGTGTTCATTTGCCTCCAGTAATGTGCATAGCCTAAGGCGCATCCTCCCGGCTTTTTCTATCATGCGCAGCGCATGGAAAAGCTTGGGAGTGAAATCGCTCTTCGGCAAGTCCCAGCCCGGCCGAACTTCGCAGCGGGGTCTTACCTACACGCTAATCTTGCGCGGCATCTGGGCACAGTGTGTCGTGTTCCAGGAATGTGTATGTTTGAGGCGCGGAGCCTAATAGTATTGCACCCGCTTGGAACAAAAAATCAAGCGAGCTGTTCACTCATTCACCCGCGGAGCTTGTTTCTAGTGCTCAGACGGGGGGTTCTTCGCGAGTAGTCACTCGAATGTCGTTTCGGCTCTTGAGGTGAGGGAGCACCTGAGACTCTAGTGCCGTATGATCTTGGCGAGTGAATGTTTGTCTTGCGTTGGGTTGAGGGAGCACCCGAGACTCTCGTGAGTGCGAGTGATCACTCGAGCACATTGCTGACCTTTGGGTGAGGGAGCACCTGGGACTCTTTTGATGTGCTCTCCCGATGGTAGAAAGATGTTTTTCTTCATCGGGAAAAAGATCTGAAAGATAGAATCTCTGAGCCTTGATGGCGTACTCAGTACGCCTTGCTGTGATATGACGTTGGCGTGGTCTTCTGGTGTTTTTGACCACTGTATCCTGCTGAAGGGAATGACTTGGCGCTGTCCCGCCGAAATTTTCGCGTCGCGCGATCATGGTCCTCGTTTTGCGCGCGTAGTGGGCGGTGTTGTTACTGCGCCGGTTGGATTTTCCATACTTTTCGCCTTTTTATGGGATCGTGCCACGTTTGCTGGTCGATAAGGTTGGACGGTGGCCCTTCTTGCTAGGATCTTGGGTTAAATACCTTGCGTCTGGGTAAATTGTAGGTTTTACCCAGCCATTGCCTTCCTCCTCTTTCTCTGTTTCCTTCTTTGTTCTTGAGCCTTCATCTTTTCTCCTCTGCGGGCTTCTGTGGGATCTATGACCAAGCGCCCCCGTACTGCTGCAGAGTCCGCCAAGATGTCCGGCAAGTGGGAGCGGTCCACGTTCGGGGCCGGAGATCTGGATGCGCTGGTTGCTGACGGCGTGGTGGTGGAAGGTGATGTGCGTCTCCCTGGTGATGAGTCGATTCCAGAGCCGGCGGCGGACGAGCGGGTGTGCTTCCAGGCCTTCTTCCACCGCGGGTTTGCTCTTCCGTTGCATCCTTTCGTTCGTGGCTTGCTGTATTCCTATCAGCTCCAGTTCCATGACCTGACTCCCAACGGAATTTTGCACATTGCGTGTTTCATCACTCTTTGTGAGGCCTTCCTGGGGATTTACCCCCATTGGGGACTTTGGAGGCGCCTTTTTAGCATAAAAAGGACGAACTCTGAGTACGCCGTGGGTCGGGTGGGTATCTCCATTGGGGATAAACATTCGTATTTTGACTTGCAGAAAATCGATTCCGTTAGCGGCTGGCGAAAAGGCTGGTTTTATCTGAAGGATCGCTGTGTTGCTGGTCAACAATTTGGTCTTGCTTCTTTCAATCCGGGAACGCGGGTGGTCAGACAGCCTTCGTGGTCTCATTCCTTGACCGAGGCGGAGTCGTCCGAGCTGACTCCGTTTTTGGAGAGGATTGCTGTGTTGAAGGATAACTTGACTGGTGGTCATCTCATCTCTGTTTTTGTGGGGAGGCGAGTTCAACCGTTGCAGCATCGAACTCATCCTATGTGGCAGTATGAGGGACTTGGTGACTCGACGAGATGCTCGCCTCAAGAGCTTGAACCTGACACCCTGCTGACTCGCATCCAACATGTGACCAAGTGCTCGAGTATTTCGGAAATGCGGCTTGCCCTTCCGTATGCTTCTGATCACTCTCCGCCGCCGGTTGGTGTCCGTGTTCATTCGTTTGTTTGGACAAGTACCTAGTTTTGCTCTCTTCTTGACATTGCTTGCCTTGCAGGGCCATGCTCCGGCGCTGTGTAATCCTCCGCAGCCGGAGGACGCCGATATTCTTGAAGAACCTGGTGCTTCCGCAGCTGATGATGTTGCGCCAACTGTTGATGTTGAAGCTGTGCTGGTAGAAACTGGAGATAGTGAAGATTTGAGTCCCTTTCGCGTGAAGCGGTCACGCCCCTTGAGCGTTGAAGATCATGATGCATTAGGTGATGTTTTCCCACCGGCTGCTCCGTTTGTTGGGCCTTCCCCTTCGGCTGCTACTCCGGCCGCTGCTCCGAAGAGGGTCAGGCTTGGGAGGCTGGGGCGCCCTCGTGCTGCGCGTGTCGGGTAAGAATCTGCTGGATTTTTGCCCGTTCCCTTTTCCTTGTTCCTGCGTCTGATAATGCTTATCTTGTAGTGTTGCGACTGCTCCGGCTGCTTCGTGCACCAGCGCAGCTACTACTGACTTAAAGTCGACGGACTCTGGGGCGGCAGCCAAGCATCTTGAGGACCCCTCGGCTGCTGCTGGTCAATCTGGGCCGTCGCGGTTCCTGCCGTTCCGACTATGGGTGTAGTTCCTGGTGCACCCTCTTCTGAGGCGCCTGGTGCTGTTGCCCCTGAGTCCAAGCTTACTGAACTTGGTCCCCCGTACTTTGGCCGGCTGGATCTGGCGATTGAAGACAAGGCACGTGCTTTTGACCACGTCTCCAAGCTGGTAAGTTGATTCGTGCCTATGCGACTTTATCATTGGGGGCACGGCAGTGCTCCCGATGGGAGTAGCCCCCGAGGCTACAAGTAACTGCTTGCAGTTGCTTGTAGTCTTGTCTTTCCTTATCGTCTGATTGTCTGGACTTTGCAGCCTGTTTTCCAACACTGTGAGCGTTTGGTGATTGATGCTGAGCGTTGGCAACGGGCCAATGATTCTGCCCAGGATGTTTTGTCTGCTATGAGTGGTGAGTTTTCATTCTTGCGCTGCTGAGTTTTGGCCACTGCGTCTTTTGTTCTGAGTACTGTCTTGCCTCGCAGACCGTCGCCAGGCTGCCGAGAAGCAAGCCGAGAAGGCGGGGAGGACGGTTTCCATTCTTAAGGCTACCTTGGTTTCCAAGGAGGCGGAGTTGCATGGTCAGCACGAGGAGCTGGTTCGCCTTCGTCAAGCTGAGGACGCGCATGCGCGGGTGGAAGCAGTCGAGGGGAAACGTCTTCGTGCCTTGGAGGACTCGCTTGTGTGTAAGTTTGGCATTCATTCATTGGTCTTGATGTTCCCACTGTCTTCCTGTGATGACGTTTCTTTGCTTGAGGCAGCTGCTATAGGTGTGAAACCAATGGAAGCTGCTGCGTCAGGGTCTGGATTTCTTCAAGGTGTTGTAGATGTTGTTGCAGGTGCTATTGCAGTGGTTGGGGACGTCTGCACCCGGGCTTCCGATCTTGTGGGTCTTGCGCACGAACACCTTATGCCGGAGGGTTCAAAGGTGCTTGATGGCCTGGGCGCTCCGGTGGCTGCATTCGGCCCGGATGGGAGGCGTATGGTGGAGCTAGTTGCGGAGAGCGTGGTGAGCGGTTCTTCCACAGCCCTTGTCGTCCTTATGGGGCATGGGATTTCCATTTATGATTCCTTGGTTGAGACCATCCCGGACTATTCTGATGAGCAGAACGACCGAGCCAATAAACTGGCTCGTCGCCTGCAACAGGTTGTAGATGCTCAGGATCCCCCTGTCGTAGGTGAGGGGGAGGCACAGTAGTGTTGCGTCGCTTTGAAACTTTGTCTGTAATTCGTGACTCCGTTGTGATGGTTGATCTTTTGCTACCTTTATCTGAGTGACTGCTTGGCTGTTCCTCTTGCTGCTTTTTGATTTCTTTGTTTTGTTCATCCTGCGGTAGGCCACTCCGGGCGTTCTTCGTCCTTGGAATTCGCTAAAGGATGACGCTCGCGAGGGTGCCTACGAGTCCGTTTGCTTGCGACTGAAGAACGCTGAGCGGGAGATTGTTCGATTGAAGGGATCCGTAGCCGTTCAGCGTACTCGGTGCGAGCGTGCCGAGGCCGTGGTTGAGAACCTTGCTTCGTGGGTGGTGAAGTTGTCCGACCTCCTGCGGGGTGAGTTTCACCTCTGCTTGGTTGCTCGATTCCATTTAGTAGGTTTTGCTGTATCTGTCTTGATCGTGGTTTTTGACTTTCGAAGTGCTGGCAGTGCGATCTCGGGATGAAGTGAGAGCCGTTCAGTCGGAGATGTCACGGCTTGATGATCCTAGAGTGCAGGCGAGCAATCCCTTTTGGGCGGATGGGGCTCATGCTCGAGCGTTTGCTTTGCTTCGTCTCCGGGTTGAGCAGGTGTCGGATGCTCTCAAATACTGCCAGCGGGTATTGGGTGGTATCCATGCTGAGTTCTATCCGCTGGAGGTGGTTCCTTCGTCCCTTGAGAGGCTCTGTCGCGTATTTTCTCAGCCTGCCGAGTTACGTCGAGTGATGGATCATCAGATTCGTGCTGGAGCCCGAGCTTCTTTGGGTTTGGTCCATAGTCATTGGCCGGGGGTGGATTTTTCTCAGGTGGTGGCGGGTCCTCCAGGCAGCAGGGATCATCCGATGAATGAGCACTACATGGCTGTAGATAAACCTGCGCGCCAGGTTGTGAGGCGAGTTTGCGAAGAGAACGACCGTCATTTGGGTGCACTTATTAAGGCAAAGTTGGAGCCTGAAGATTAGGTGCTTCCCTTTGTTGTATATGCTTCTTCTTGGTGGTATATATTCCATGATGTCTTGGTTTTGTCGCGGGGGACGTTCCAGAGGGTTGCCGCGGCAGGCCCCCGAGTGTAAAAGTTTTTATGTGTCGCGGTTGCGAAGAGCGCCTCGGAGGGTGGTTGCCTCGGCGAGTCCCCGAGGGCCAAGTTAATGTGCCGCGATTGCGGAGGACGCCTCGGGGGATGGCTGCTTTGGCGAGCCCCCGAGTGCCAGGTTAATGTGCCGCGATTGCGGAGGACGCCTCGGGGGGTGGCTGCTTCGGCGAGACCCCGAGTGCCAAGTTTAATGTGTCGCGATTGCGGAGGACGCCTCGGGGGGTGGCTGCTTCGGCGAGCCCCCGAGTGCCAAGTTAATGAGCCGCGATTGCGGAGGACGCCTCGGGGGGTGGCTGCTTCAGCGAGCCCCCGAGTGCCAAGTTAATGCGCCGCGATTGCGGAGGACGCCTCGTGGGGTGGCTGCTTTGGCGAGCCCCCGAGTACCAAGTTAATGTGTCGCGATTGCGGAGGACGCCTCGGGGGGTGGCTGTTTCGTCGAGCCCCCGAGTGCCAAGTTAGTGTGACGCGATTGCGGAGGACGCCTCGGGGGGTGGCTGTTTCGGCGAGCCCCCGAGTGCTAACAGATTTTGGGGAAAAATATTTATTTAATACTTTTCCTACTGTCTCTTACAAAGACTAAGGGGGGTTCTATTGAAGACAGATCCCTTTTGCTTAGAACGATGATGTAGTGGCCTTAAAGGCCTGGTAGCTTTGTCTCTGAGTGCCTGGGTTCTTCGGGCGATGTTCCTTTCCTTCTACGGGAGCGCTTCTTCTGCGAGTCCCGTGGTCCTGCTGCCTTGGTGGGCTACGAAGGCTTCTGCTATCTTGTGGAATTCCTTGTCGCAGCGGTCGGATCTGACGAAACTGCCGCTGATTGTGATGACCCCGTGTGGGCCTGGCATCTTCAGCTTGAGGTAGGCGTAGTGTGAAACCGCCAAGAACTGCGCGAATGCTGGCTGTCCCAATATGGCGTGATACTGCGATTGCCAATCGAGTACTTCGAACTCATGGACGTTCTTTGCGAAGTTGCGTCGGTTGCCGAAGATGACTTCGAGTTCGACGACACCGAGGGATGTCGCTGCTTCTCCTGGGACAACCCTGTGTAACACGGTGTTCGATTTATTCCATACTGATCATGGGATCAGCATCTTTTGCAGGGTGCTGGCGAAGATGATATTCATGTTGCTGCCTCCGTCCATGAAGATCCTATCCATGTCGTACCCTCCGATTTGTGCATCGAGCACCAGGGGCGCGTGCCCCGGTCTTGGGACTGCGGGTGGATGGTCGTCCTGTGAGAACGTAATGCTGGTCTCCGCATCCTGTAGTTGGTAGACTTCAACTATATTTATGCTCTCGGCTGCTCTAGCTTGCAGGGTGTAGGCGTCGTGTTGTGCTTGCGGCACCCTTCCCTCTTGGATCATGAGCACCTGTCCTTGCAGCGGGCTATGAGGTCCTTCCGGGCTTGGGGCGGCGATTGTTCGGGTCACCGGTTGCGCTTGTCTTCTTTCTGCTTCTCCTTCTTGAGGTCGTCGGCTAGCTCGTTGAACAGGCGGCAGTCTCCCAAAGTGTGACCTGACCTGACGCATCCCCAGTCGTCCTCGAAGCTGTGGATCGTGCAGGTTCCTGCTAGCTGCTCTCTAATCGTGAGTTTGCTAGATCCGGCGTTCCTCTTCCTTCTTGAGATTCTGAAGATTTGCTCATGATCCTCCGGGTGTTCGTGGAAGCGAGGGTCGGTTTCGATTCCTCGACTCATATCTTGGTTCTTGATGAGGTTGGCGAATTCATCTGGCCTTCGATCTGGGTCGTAGTACTCGCCCACCGGCGTCTCGGAGTCGCTGTCCTGTCTGGCGGCAAGTGCTCGTGCGACGGCGTGTCGTCGAGTGGCCGTCGGTTGCACGGCTGTGCGACGTGGCTCGTTCAGTTGGGCCTCGCCGTAGATCTCCCGTGCGCGCCTTTTGGGTCGTCGATTCCTTCTTCCTTGGCGATGATTCTGCTAATCGCTGGTTTCGATCTCTTAGTCATCGTCTTGATGTGCGGCGGGTGCCCGGGCGGCGGTGGGTTGTCGAAAGATTTGTGAGTTCTCCGCTACGCGTCGCGGTTCGTCGAGTGGAACTCCTTTGTAGAGGCCTCTCGCCGTTCTTCTGGGTCGTCGATTCCTTCGCTGCTGACGCTGCACTTGGCCGTTAAGGTAGTATCGGTCCTGGCACAGCTATAGCCCGAGCGATCTTGATGGGGTGGCAGAGATGTTCGCCTTGATCTTGAATCCTTCGAGTGGGCTAGATCTGGTCCTTGCCCTTGAGTTGTGGCTTGCTGAAAACGGGACCGCCGAGATCGTGATCCCAACCTGTGTAGTTCCCACAGACGGCGCCAATTGACGGGGATCAACCCCGGCAAATCCCATGGTCAGGGACCCTGGGTTAGTCATGAGAGGCATAGGTTGGACGATAGCTCGTCGGCAAACAGGAGGACACGTTCCTGCTCGATATTATTGATGAGGGAGATGCGATTACAGTGGATGCCAAGGCTGGAGCGCTCAAGGCTAGGGTTACTGATGATATTGGATGCCTTTTGCATCGCCCCTCCTAGCCCTTATATACTGGGCTAGGTCCCGGGGAGTTCATCTACGTTTACAGGTAAGCCTTCCTAACCCTAGCTTGCTCCATACGACAGGTCTTCACACCTTACTTGTGAGTCGCAGACTCCTATGTCGGTGCCAATTAGCGGGCCAAGGCGGGTCCAGGCGGGTCTTCATGGGCCTTCTATCCTCGGGGACACCGGGTAGGCCTATCTGTAGGAGTCGTGGGGTCACCCCCTCGTCACTTACCTTATATGATTTCCCTCCATGCTTATCTAAGGAGGTTGAATGCTATATTGATTGCTATGATCCTATTGAATCTTTTGAAATATCCCTTTTTGATGAAATTGATGCTTGTGGCCATGATGCCCCTATGAATGAGACTTGCGAGGATGATTTTTCTACTATTGTTTATGATAGCCCTTGCTATTTTGATAAGTCTTATGATAACCCTCTATTTTTGCCTACTATGAATGTTCTTGATCATGAGGAGTTATGCTTAGAAAGTTTATATGATTATGTGCTAGTAGATCATGACAAGCATGCTTTCTGTGATGATTATATTGTTGAGTTTGTTCATGATGCTACTAAAAATTATTATGAGAGAAGAAAATTTGGTTGTAGAAATTTTCATGTTAGGAAAACACCTCTCTCCATGTTGAAAATCTTGAAGGTGCTCTTGTTTTACCTTCCTATGCTTGATACTTTGTGCTTCAGTTATTTATTTTCTTACAAGATTCCCATGCATAGGAAGAATGTTAGAATTAAATGTGATTTATATTTGCTCCTTTGATGCTCTCCTTTGTGCTTCAACTTTTTATTCTTTTGTGAGCATCGTTACACTCATACCTAGCTAATGGCTTTAAAGAAGCGCTTCTGGGAGGCAGCCCAAAACGGATTAGGTTTCTTTTTCTTTTGTTGTGTCTTGGATGTTGTTACTACTATAGCAACAACATTGTATCTTTATTTTCAACTTTTGTGCCAAGTTCTAGCCTCTTATCATAAGGGAAGCAAAAGTTGTGACATGCTATCCAGAAAACAGATTCTGTCTGCTTGACGGAACAAATCAAAACAAATCATCAGTTCATCTTTTCGAGCTGAATTTTTTAAACAGAATGCTCTATACAATTGTGAAACTTTCATATGTTTTGAGTTTTCTTATTTGAGCAGCTGAAGTGCACCTGACAAATCAATCTTTACAATTTGTCCTGTTTTGGCAGATTATCTATTAGTGTACTAACCGCTCTAATAAGTTTATGAGAAGTTTTGTGTGAAGGAAGTTTTCAAGTGTGCGAAGGGAGATGATGAAAGAAGATTTAGGAGTGCCAAAATCTTAAGCTTGGGGATGCCCCCGGCACCCCCACAAAATATTCAAGGAGGCTCAAGCGTCTAAGCTTGGGGATGCCACCGTGCATCCCCTTCTTCATCAACAATCATCAGTTCGTCCTTCTCCACACTATATTTTTATTGCTTCACATGATATGTGTTGTTCTTGGAGCGTCTGTATAATTTCTTTTAGTTTTGTTTTTTTTTGTTTTCTGGTCATTACAATGTCGAACCCTACCATGCTTGATTGGGAGAGATACACGCTCCACTTTATCATAGAACACTCTAGAACTTCACTTATATCTGTTGAGTGTTAAATTTATCTACTGCCATTTTTGCTAGCTCTTGTTCTTCACTTAGATCTTGTTTGAGAGCATTTAATTTCATTTGTAGAAAGTATAGAACTCTCGTGCTTCACTTATATTTGTTTAGAGAGTTATTTCTGTTGCATTGGTTTATATGTCTCATGGTATGTTTTATATGTGGTGTATAGGTAATCTAGATCACTAGGTCTAGCTTAGGATATCTTGCAATAGTTTTGAGGTATTGATACAGTAATGATGAATGTTCATGCAATTGAGCTTGCGCCCATTAGTGATAGGTGTCGCATCTTGGCTAACCGTGCCTCATTTTCGAAAACTACAAAAAAAATTGAGAACTCTAGCTACTAAAAGGATCACTAATCTCTGCGGGGTTGGAATATATAGAGTACCCCCACGTACCATGGGTCGAGGATGCGCAAGGATAACCAAACCCCCATACACTCCTCCTCGGGGTACTTGTCTCTTTGTGAATCTCCTGACTAGATAGAGAGTTACTGATAATAAGTGCATGAGTTCTTCGGACTAATGCGAGTATTCGATTGTTGGCACTTCCACCTTCCCATATTTTGCTAGCCTCTTCGTTACCATGCATTTCCATTCTCGTGGGAGATGGTGCAAACTTTGCCGGTGCATCCAAACCCTTGGCATGATACGCTCTGTCATACATAAACCTCCTTATATCTTCCTCAAAACAGCCACCATACCTACCTATCAAGGCATTTCCATAGCCTTTCCGAGATATATTGCCATGCAACATCCATCGTTCTTCATGTTCATATGACTTATCCTTCATTATCATATTGCCTTGCTGCTACACTGGCAGGGGCATTCATATAGAGAAATTACTTTTTTATTCAGAAGTTGTAAGTAAATAAAAGTGTGTTGATGTTCTTATAGAGTGTTGCCCCTACAGTGAGGAAAGGAATAAAAGATCCCTAAGTGGACGAAATAAAAAAGAGAGAGAGAATAAAGAGCCATGGAGTCCACCCAAAAACAAAAAAACAAAAAAAAGGTGAAAAAGAATAAAAAAGAGAGAGGGGGCAGCACTACTATCCTTTATTCCACACCTGTGCTTCAAAGTAGCACCCGTGCTTCATAGAGAGTTTCCATATCATTCTTATGTAACTATGTGGGGATCTATACACTATAGAACTTGGATTGCATATTCCGAGGATGAGCCTCCTCAAAAGAGCTCTAGGTCTTCATGAGCAAGCAAGTTGGATGCACCCCCACTAGTTCCATTGGAGGTCTTTCATACACTTATAGCTCTTGTGCATCCGCATGTTGCATGGCAATCCCTACTCCTCACACCATATCTATCATTTGGCTTTCTCCCGCCTATGATTGTCCTCATTGGTGTGAGCCTTTCTCACTTTTTGACTTCCTATCCCCCTCATTTATTCTATTTGCCATCCTAAGTGCCAACGTATCTTGCTCGCGCTCATCCATTGCATGAGTGCTCAAAGTCAAAAGGGAGAGGACCAGTTTGACTGGTACCTCACTAGTGGTCTGGGGACAAGTCAAAATAAGATTCCAAAGGGACCATGTGTGAAATTTAGTATATTGAGTTCTCAACAACTATTCAGTATTTTTATCCTCTAAACCATCCCCACTCTTGGCACGGGGACCCCGACTGAGACATTCTATTCATGTACAGCAAGAGCTCAATTGTTTATATGTTCTCCATTGCTTGCTTAATATCAACTATAGACTATTGCTTTATATCACTTTGTCTTTGGATTATGTATCTTTATTACAATAGATTGATTGCCTTTACTCCTAAGTAGCATGTCACATCAAAAATTATCTTTTTATCATTTACCTACTTGAGGACGAGCAAGAATTAAGCTTGGGGATGCTGATACGTCTCAAACGTATCTACAATTTTTGCTCGTTCCATGCCCTTTTTGTGTCATTGCTACATCTTTTTTCCATGCTTTTGAATCATTTATTGGACTAACCTACTAATATAGAGCCCAGTGCCAATTTCTGTGTGTTTTGTCTTTGCAATGCAGAAAAAAAATCCAAAAATGAAGTTGCTCAGAAAATTCCCAAAAAATTACCAAAAAATATCTACATAGGAAGTGTCCTCCAGCCGGAGGACGGAGCCAGGAGGTGGCCCCAGGCCCCCAGGCGCCCTCAAGGCGTGGCCAGGGCCCACCCGCGCTGGGTGGCCGCCTGGGCGACCTGGGCACCGCCTCGGACTCCCCCTTTGCCTGTAAAATCTCCCGTGACGCAAAAACCCGAGATATCCAACCCTTTTCTCCAGACGCGTTCCCGATCTCCGCCGCCATCGAAACCTAGCTTCGGGGGTCACCAGGATCCTGCTCCGGCACCCTGCCAAGGAGGGCCTTGTCCCCCGGGGCCATCTTCATCAACTCTTCTTCACCCCATGACGGACCGTGAGTAGTTCCACCTTGGACTACGGGTTCTTGGCAATAGCTTGTTGGTATATTCTCCCCTTGATCTTCAAATAAAAAGTTCTCATGAGCTGCCCCACATGATTGAGATCCATATGATGTAATTGGTGTTGTGTTTGTTGGGATCCGATGAATTGTTACCTTGTTCAATCCTAAGAGATCTATGAATTATTGTTGCTGCAATTTTGTTGTTCTTAATGCTTGTTACTAGTGCACGAGTAGCATGATTTCAGATCGGAGCACGTTATGGTTGTATGATTATAATTGTTGTTCTAGATCTTATCTACGATTGTATGCGCCTATTATAGTCGGGAACCGGCGATCCCAATGGTGGCAGCTTGGGACACCAAAGGGGATGAGCTATAATTTGAGGATCACATGTGTTCATAGAGTGCTAATGCTTTGTTCCAGTGCTCTTTGACAGGAGCACCTTAATCTCCGTAAGTTCCCTTTGGCCCCGTTCGTAGCGGGACGGTAGGACAATAGATGTTGTGCAAGTTCTTATTGCAAGCACGTACAACTACATACGTAACACATGCCTACGTTTGGTTCTTAGACTAAGATTGCTCTAGTTTGTTTGGCTAGAGTTTGTGCAATTTTGTCAATTTCCCAACTGTAATTCGTTCACCCAACACCTGTCTTTTTGCTTGGAGAGTTACCACTAGTGAAACCTTGAACACCGGTCCATCTTTCATTTTTATTGCCTTCATTGTTACTATTGATCTCATCACTGCTACTAATACTTTGTTACTACTTTGTGGTGTTGGTGATTGGGGAAGTCTCTAAGACTACACCCGTCAACACACCGTTGCTACTAAATATATTGTCTAGTGCTTTTTCAGGTGTGGTTGAATTGACAACTCAACTGCTAAGCCTTATAAGTATTCTTTGGCTTCCCTTGTGTCGAATCAATAAATTAGGGTTATACCTACCCGCGAAGACTGTTGCGATCCCCTACACTTGTGGGTTATCAGGGGGTACAAAGAGTCTGGGGTGAGTATCGGTACTCAACCATAAAAAGAAATCATGCAAAGACATCGGAGACAGAAGCATCTGAATAGTTCGACGCTGGAGTACAAGGTATTACGATGTCTAAAAGACGGACAATCAAAGAAGGCTTGACTCACCGAGATCTAGCTCATGTACGGAATGACGTCTGAGCCGGAAGAATGAATTCATAGGGATCAACGGATGATTGCGTGCATTCGCACACCTGATGATTCAACAATATCAGAATGGCAGAGACGAGGGATGTTAATGAAGAATATTAGACATATGGAATTAACCATAGGGTAAGCAGGTAAGAAGAATCTTCAAAGCAGTAGGCTGCAGAGGATTCTCGAAACAACGGAAAGTATTTTGATGCATCTTGTAAACACAAGAGCAAATGGGAGTGTATGGATGATCGGAAGGGGCATGCAATTATCCATATTAACTTATCGATGGTAGGGCATAGCAAGGGTGATTGGCACACATGGTCTCGGGAATTTTTCGGAGAGTATCTTCTGCATCTTCTGTTGAATCAGGTCATCATCTGTGATGAGGACTCTCCGGGAGGAAGCAGTCACGAGAACCTAGAGTTAGAGTTAGCAAAATCTTTAACCCGAAAGGAACAAAGAGCAGAGCCCCAGAGTAAAAGTACGGAGTAAAAGATCCTAATACCACCCAGTTTGCGATGTGGGCCGATAAGCCACACGACACTGTTAGTAAAGTAGTTTTGCTAAGACTAGACTCGACTTCGACCAAGGAGTTGGAAGGGGTGTCATACAGGCAGTCGGCTCTAATACCAACTTGTGATGCCCCTAAAATCAGACCGTGTACAGTAATCATATACGCAAGGTACACGATTGAGATTAGGGACTCACGGTGAGATATCACAAAACAACTCTACAAATAAAATAATACAAGTTGTTTAATACAAGCCAGGGGCCACAAGGGCTCGAATACAATAGCTCAAAAGCACAAAGTTAGCGGAAGCAAAAGTATCTGAGTACAGACACAAGAATACAAGGTTGCCTTAAGAAGGCTAGCACAAATAACAACATATCGAAAAGGCGAGGCCTCCTGCCTGGGAACCACCGAACTACTCCTGGTCGACAGGGAACTCGACATCGTAGTAGTCGCCTCCGGGGTACTCCTGCTCCTGGGCTCCAACGTCGACATCAGCGGCCGATCAGGAAAAACAAAAAGGGGGGAATAAAGCAAAGGTGAGTATCTAGCATACCCGCGAGTCTTACGTCCGCTACTAAGCAATTATGCATTGTATTAAAAGGAAGGTGAGGCTATATATAGTGGACTGCAAGCTATAAATCAGAATAAGGGTAAGAAGCTAGGCCTATCGAAGACTAGCATCTTTCGGCGACTCTTGCAGCATGAGGGGAGAATAGCCAACAGTTCAATATAAAGCATAAAGTAACAATGCAGCAGAAGTTGCTGCAGCATTGTATAATAATAAGTTGTAATAATTAGCAATGCCTCCGAGATCCCTTCCTCGACATCCCAGTGAGGAAGAAAAATCTGGAAACAACAGTTTAATAATAGTAGTTTGTAGTAGTACGATTTGGCTTCAGCATAAAGCGTCCTGTTACCGTGGACACGGCTATTCGAATAAATTAATCTTCCCTGCAGGTGTGCACTTGTGTTACACTACACGCATGGATCTCTAGGGTGGCGGGCACCTTGTTAGGGAACGCTCCACCAAGGCTATCCGACACTCCATAGCCCATCTTTCAAACTCAACAAAGAGGTCATCCGCCGGTCTAAATCCTAAGTACGCCGGGCCTTGGACCCCAACCCGAACGTACTCCTGCATAGTGCGTGACTGGCCGGTGAAGCATAAGAAAAGCATATAAGACCACACCGTGTGAGAAAATAAGACAACACCACTTCCCGGCAATCAGCCCGCGGTACTGCTGACGTCTGAAGAGTCCTCGGACGAGACTATGAAGCAGGGGAGCCCATAACTCGTAATTCCCACGAGTAGGTAGTGCGTACATGGCATATAGCCAACTCAAGACATCCACCGAACCATTAGTCGTTTTATTAACTTGCGGGACAACCGTTATCGTTGCCTCGACTTAACTGACCCGCGGACAACGACAGCAGTCAGGACCACAAGTACATCGGTGCCTGCCCTGGCGTCCCACCAAGTCTCTGCGGTTACCAACAAAGTGAACCGTCTCCTTACCTTGTCTCGCGTGTGCTCCTGGAGCAGCTCGACTTTCGTGGTTTGGTAACTCTCGCGGCAAACGATCAGGGGCCAAGCCCACCAGTACACTGGCCGTACCCTCCCTGTCGTCCCGTCGCAATACCACACGCAGGCACCGTTGGGTCTCCCGACTTCTTACCTTAAGGACAACCGTTGTTCAGGACCCTAGGGCGGCTATACAGAGTCAGCTACAAGTGGAGTACGAGGATTACTCCTCGATAGCTCCACATGATGTGGCTCGGCAGAGCCGAGGTAGGGGCCTGAGGCGGTGTCTGCATTGTACCGTACCTGTGCAGTTATAATGATTTAACTAATTTATTAAAAAGGTGAAAAGGTATTTGGGCCGTTTAAGGCCCATGAGGGGAAGGGGGAGCCTCCCCCCTTGGGCTTGGCGCCAAGGGAGGGGCCCATTGTAAGGCCTGATATGAGGTACTGTTCCAGATCTAGATGTTTCCATACAGATCCGGGGACGAAGCACATATCGGTCCCACCGCGACATATGACATAGCCATATGCCCCGGATTTCCAACATGATATCATAACATTACAGATACAAGGATACAATATCTCATACAATCGTCATACAACTGCCTTAAATACAATATAACAGCGGAAGATACATGTCTGAGTACAGACTACAATCAAATGCCTACTGGCAAAGAGAAAAACATCGATCCCATAACCACACGGGTCCAGGCCCTCCGCCGGGATCCGCCTAACTAGTCGTCGTCGAGTCTCCACGTGAAACGTCGGTCACCATACCTGTTGTCGATCAGAACCCTGAAAAGAGTTTGGGGGTAGTATCATGAGTACAGAGGTATTCAGCATCCAACTGTAGTGGTCATCTAACCCAGCAAGGACTTCATCACTCGTCATTCTAGGACAACTAGTAGTTTACGGTAAGGAAGGGGTAAGTGGTGAGGTTGCTGCCGCACTAGCATTTATGAAGTGGCTAACGATCTAGAGAGTAAGATAAGAAGCCAAGCATTCGATGAGGAATCGCCTCCAACAAGTCTTGCTATCAATTACTTATGCAAACATAACACCTATCCTATCCTTGTCCTCCTCTTCGCATCCCGACGAAGAAGAAGCAGTCAAGGTACACACACGTTGATCAAGTTATATTAAGATTATCTCAGCTGTTGTTGTCTATGAACAAGGAGTAGGTCTCAAGTCGTCCATAACCGTGGACACGGCTTCTCGAAAAGATTTAACCCTGCAGGGGTGTACCAACTGCCCATTACAAGGCTCCGCACGCACGCCCATCTCTCTCAGTTGCTACCCCTCACAGGCAACCATTTTATGATTTAGTTCCAAGAGATCTGAAACGACAGGTCCCTCTAGCTAACAACAAACAAATCCGGGTGGCCCCCGGGGAGTCGACACCCAATCCAAAAGCTAGCCACGCTCTCGAATCAGACTCTTCCGTCTCAACAGGGTTTGGGTTACCGAGACGCCTCACGTGAGGCCTCGGGCCCTCGCCGGTCAAAGGTGGACCAACAGGGAAACCATGTCTCCGCTGGTCCGGGTTGTTTAAAAATTGCGAGGGGATCCACCAAGCACACACACGGGGTTTCAAATGGTAAATCAGCTCGGGCCACCACTAGAAATGTTTGAAGCTAGATAGGTAAGAAAAGGGGACCCCATAAAATCCCACACGCGGTTAGGCATGCTCAGTCTTAAAACCAATACCCGGAACTCGGATCCTAGGTGACTCGAATGGAACAATGCGTCAGGGCGGGATAGCCTAGACCTTCCATCCTTCGTCGAATATAGTCAACATTATAATAATCATATCATCAATAAAAATAAAAATAATGTGATAGCCCAAAACCAAGGGGTAACAGGGGTAACATCGTAGCATCCTAAGCATGCATACTAAGCAGGGGCTGAGCAACGAGCAATAGTAACATAGCAGTACAAGGTTTGCTGGGAAGGGACATGGTTGTATCGGTTTGAAAGAGGCTATAAACATGTGGTAGGATCAAACATCAAACCTAACCTAGACTAGCATGGAAACCGCTGGCTGAAATAGAATGGATCATAAGTAATGTATAGTCCTTGCCTGTTGATAAGTCGGGTTCCGAAGGTGTAGTTGATCGCAAGCTCGCATCGTCTCCGAAAGGTACCCGCGGAAGCACACAAGAAGATAAACACTGGAAAGCAATCAACGAGCAAGCACTCTATTACTACGAGGCAAACACGAGCAAGCATCAACAAGAAGGCAACACGAGACATCGCGCCTACCATCGAGAGCGGTTACTAACAGGTTAAGTGGAGCACTCGTCACACACGACAATACCGCACGTTTACGGTGGTTCAAGTTGTTTAGCTACAGGTGATCAACAAAGTTGTTAACATGGCAGCACAGAAGCATGGCATCGCACACAAACATGGCAAGAGGTGAAGCATAAATAAACTACCTAAGCTAGTCAATTTAAGTGGGGGTAAAACCTATACATGGCAGCTATTACAGACCCCACGATAATTATTGCATTTGGTACTGTTTTGCCCTAAACAATATTTTATTATTTTTATTAGCAATCAAAAGCAGCATAAACACAATCTACATGCAATTGTAGTCAAGTTACATATAAAGAACATTTTAAACAGAGCAACGGTTAAAAAGATATTGTAGTTACAGTTTACAGTGGCAAGCAGTTGTAATTAGCAGATAAAGAGCAGGTAAACAAGGTCAAACATGGCAAACAATCACATTTTATTAAACTACACACAAAACTAAGCAAGTTTCATATTCTACGCGTCGCGATCCGAGCTACCGTTAAAAAGTTACGGGCACCGCAAAAAAACTATACAATCTGCAATTAATAAAAAAAAACCTAGCAGCAGAAAAAAAACTAAACGGGCTGAATCTACTGGGCCCAACAGAAAAAAAAACAAATAAAAATAGGGAAAAAAGAGGGGCAGCTCACCTTGGGCCGAGGCCCAGCTCGCGGTGGAGAGGTCGTGGGCGCCTGCTGGGCCAGCTGAAGCGGTTAGGCCGAGGGGCGCTGGAAGGCCGGCCCAGGCCGAGGCGGCTTGTGCGCGGGGCTCCCGTATCTGACGGGATGGAGGCCGACGGCGCGACGGAGCAAGCCCTCCGGCGAGAGGCGGCGAGGCAGGGGCGAGACGGGGCGGCGCAGAGGGGCAGGGAGGAGCCGGATCCGGGTGGGAAGGAGGCCCCGCAGGCGGCGGCGGCTCCAAATCGGGCGAGGCAGCGCGGGCTCGAGCTCCCGCTCGGCCGGCCATGGCGTCCTGGACAGAGAAGAAGGGAGGAGGTGAGAGAGGAAGGAGGGAAGAGGTAGGAGGGAAGGAGGGGCGCGGGGAGAAGGGAGGACGGGGCGGCTCGCTGGCCGGCACCGGCGGCGGCGGTGGCTTGCTCCACGGGAGGAGGCTGTGTGGAGGAGAGAGGTTGGTGGAGTTCCTGGTGGGCGACGTGGCGCGCTCTCGTTCGTCCGATTCGCAGATCCAAGGGCCAGAAATTGCCAGGGAGCTAGGGATGCGAAAATGGGGTATTTTTGGGGCAATTGTGAGGGGGTGGCTGCAATTTTTGGCGAGGGAAACCCTAGAAAGAGGTGGGAGTGGCGTGGTCTTTATATAGCCCAGGTGGCTGGCAGTTTGCAAAAACATCTCCGGTTTTTCTCTCGCGCGCGCGGTGCTCACGTTTCTGACCGCCGGGGGTCCGCAGTACCTCCGATTCGGGTAAAACTTCGAACTGCGCGATCAGCGCGTCGAGCCGGAGGCATTCACCTCGCGTTGGAGCCGTTCCGAGAACACTTTTCGGCGCGCTATAAAAATATCCCGTTTAATTATTAAACGGGGTTTTCGTTTCGTTGGCTGCGGCTGGTCTCGTGTGGTTTTCGCGACGGTGATCGGGTGAAACCCGGTGTCGCAAAGGTCGAGTGTCAGGGTGGCAAAGGTCGGTCTCCGTCCGGTACGAGATAAGAGGGGGAAAAATAATCGCCGATCTATAAATCAGGGATGCAAACACCGCAAACAAATCAGACAATCAAACAATTCACACCGAAAACAAAATTTTTAATTTTTGCAAAAACTGGGTTGTTACAATTCAGCACCACCAACAAGGGATCTCGTCCCGAGATCCTGGACGATCCGGGGGAGAGGGGAAGGGGTGGAGAAAAGATTCGACGATCTTCAACACCACCAACAAGGGACTCTGATCCATGTCGAACGACGAACTCCGTCGAGAAAACTTTCCGCAGAGAGACGACATCGTCGGAAAAACGAAACCGGCAGTGTCAAGAGGAAGAACGACAGCTAAAACCTTGTCAAAAGGAGAGTGCTTTTCGACGCAAGTCATGAAAACACCGGGCGAAAGGAGGGAGGGCAAAGGACGGCCCAGATGATAACCGAAATTGGAGAAGCTAAAGGTACTACAGGAATTCCCAACCTGAGGTCGGAATCGAGACAATACACTGCAAGCAAGGCATTGTAACGGTTCCGTTACTCCACACACTCGAGATCCTAGAGTTTTGAAGGGGGTAAGGCGAGAATTAAAATACTTACGACACTTGTCCTGACAAGAGCAAGGGTAAGGACTAAAAAGATTCCTACTCTCCGATAGCTAACTTAGTAACTACAAAATAGTTTTTGTCTAGACTCGACTTCGGCCAGAGAAGGGATCCTACGGTCGGTAAGGCTCTGATACCAAGTTTTAAGGCCCGATATTCGGTACTGTTCCAGATCTAGATGTTTCCATACAGATCCGGGGACGAAGCACATATCGGTCCCACCGCGACATATGACATAGCCATATGCCCCGGATTTCCAACATGTTATCACAACATTACAGATACAAGGATACAACATCTCATACAATCGTCATACAACTGCCTTAAATACAATATAACAGCGGAAGATACATGTCTGAGTACAGACTACAATCAAATGCCTACTGTCAAAGAGAAAAACATCGATCCCATAACCACACGGGTCCAGGCCCTCCGCCGGGATCCGCCTAACTAGTCGTCGTCGAGTCTCCACGTGAAACGTCGGTCACCATACCTGTTGTCGATCAGAACCCTGAAAAGAGTTTGGGGGTAGTATCATGAGTACAGAGGTACTCAGCATCCAACTGTAGTGGTCATCTGACCCAGCAAGGACTTCATCACTCGTCATTCTAGGACAACTAGTAGTTTACGGTAAGGAAGGGGTAAGTGGTGAGGTTGCTGCCGCACTAGCATTTATGAAGTGGCTAACGATCTAGAGAGTAAGATAAGAAGCCAAGCATTCGATGAGGAATCGCCTCCAACAAGTCTTGCTATCAACTACTTACGCAAACATAACACCTATCCTATCCTTGTCCTCCTCTTCGCATCCCGACGAAGAAGAAGCAGTCAAGGTACACACACGTTGATCAAGTTATATTAAGATTATCTCAGCTGTTGTTGTCTATGAACAAGGAGTAGGTCTCAAGTCATCCATAACCGTGGACACGGCTTCTCGAAAAGATTTAACCCTGCAGGGGTGTACCAACTGCCCATTACAAGGTTCCGCACGCACGTCCATCTCTCTCAGTTGCTACCCATCATAGGCAACCATTTTATGATTTAGTTCCAAGAGATCCGAAACGACAGGTCCCTCTAACTAACAAAGAACAAATCCGGGTAGCCCCGGGGGAGTCGACACCCAATCCAAAAGCTGGCCATGCTCTCGGATCGGACTCTTCCGTCTCAACAGGGTTTGGGTTACCGAGACGCCTCACGTGAGGCCTCGGGTCCTCGCCGGTCAAAGGTGGACCAATAGGGAAACCATGTCTCCGCTGGTCCGGGTTGTTTAAAAATTGCGAGGGGATCCACCAAGCACACACACGGGGTTTCAAATGGTAAATCAGCTCGGGCCACCACTAGAAATGTTTGAAGCTAGATAGGTAAGAAAAGGGGACCCCATAAAATCCCACACGCGGTTAGGCATGCTCAGTCTTAAAACCAATACCCGGAACTCGGATCCTAGGTGACTCGAATGGAACAAAGCGTCGGGGCGGGATAGCCTGGACCTTCCATCCTTCGTCGAATATAGTCAACATTATAATAATCATATCATCAATAAAAATAAAAATAATGTGATAGCCCAAAACCAAGGGGTAACAGGGGTAACATCGTAGCATCCTAAGCATGCATACTAAGCAGGGGCTGAGCAACGAGCAATAGTAACATAGCAGTACAAGGTTTGCTGGGAAGGGACATGGTTGTATCAGTTTGAAAGAGGCTGTAAACATGTGGTAGGATCAAATATCGAACCTAACCTAGACTAGCATGCAAACCGCTGGTTGAAATAGAATGGATCATAAGTAATGTACAGTCCTTGCATGTTGATAAGTCGGGTTACGAAGGTGTAGTTGATCGCAAGCTCGCATCGTCTCCGAAAGGTACCCGCGGAAGCACACAAGACGATAAACACTGGAAAGAAATCAACGAGCAAGCACTCTATTACTACGAGGCAAACACGAGCAAGCATCAACAAGAAGGCAACACGAGACATCGCGCCTACCGTCGAGAGCGGTTACTAACAGGTTAAGTGGAGTACTCGTCACACACGACGATACCGCACGTTTACGGTGGTTCAAGTTGTTTAGCTACAGGTGATCAACAAAGTTGTTAACATGGCAGCACAGAAGCATGGCATAGCACACAAACATGGCAAGAGGTGAAGCATAAATAAACTACCTAAGCTAGTCAATGTAAGTGGGGGTAAAACTTATACATGGCAGGTATTACAGACCCCCACGATAATTATTGCATTTGGTACTGTTTTGCCCTAAAAAATATTTTATTATTTTTATTAGCAAGCAAAAGCAGCATAAACACAATCTACATGCAATTCTAGTCAAGTTACATATAAAGAACATTTTAAACAGAGCAACGGTTAAAAAGATATTGCAGTTACAGTTTACAGTGGCAAGCAGTTGTAATTAGCAGATAAAGAGGAGGTAAACAAGGTCAAACATGGCAAACAAGCACATTTTATTAAACTACATACAAAACTAAGCAAGTTTCATATTTTACGCGTCGCGATCCGAGCTACCGTTAAAAAGTTACAGGCACCGCAAAAAAAACAATAAAATCTGCAATTAATAAAAAAACCTAGCAGCAGAAAAAAAAACTAAACGGGCCGAATCTACTAGGGCCAACAGAAAAAAAAGGGAAAAAAAGAGGGGCAGCTCACCTTGGGCCGAGGCCCAGCTCGCGGTGGAGAGGCCGTGAGCACCTGCTGGGCCAGCTGGAGCGGTTGGGCCGAGGGGCGCTGGAAGGACGGCCCAGGCCGAGGCGGCTTGTGCGAGGGGCTCCCGTCCCCGACGGGATGGAGGCCGACGGTGCGACGGAGCGGCGCAGAGGGGCAGGGAGGAGCGGGATCCGGGCGGGAAGGAGGCCCCGCAGGCGGCGGGGGCTCCAAATCGGGCGAGGCAGCGCGGGCTCGAGCTCCCGCTCGGCCGGCCATGGCGTCCTGGACAGAGAAGAAGGGAGGAGGTGAGAGAGGAAGGAGGGAAGATGTAGGAGGGAAGGAGGGGCGCGGGGAGAAGGGAGGAAGGGGCGGCTCGCTGGCCGGCACCGGCGGCGGCGGTGGCTTGCTCCACGGGAGGAGGCTGTGTGGAGGAGAGAGGATGGTGGAGCTCCTGGTGGGCGACATGGCGCGCTCTCGTTCGTCCGATTCGCAGATCCAAGGGCCACAAATTGCCAGGGAGCTAGGGATGCGAAAATGGGGTATTTTTGGGGCAATTGTGAGGGGGTGGCTGCAATTTTTGGCTAGGGAAACCCTAGAAAGAGGTGGGAGTGGCGTGGTCTTTATATAGCCCAGGTGGCTGGCAGTTTGCAAAAACATCTCCGGTTTTTCTCTCGCGCGCGCGGTGCTCACGTTTCTGACCGCTGGGTGTCCGCAGTACCTCCGATTCAGGTAAAACTTTGAACTGCGCGATCAGCGCGTCGAGCCGGAGGCATTCACCTCGCGCTGGAACCGTTCCGAGAACACTTTTCGGCGCGCTATAAAAATATCCCGTTTAATTATTAAACGGGGTTTTCATTTCGTTGGCTGCGGCTGGTCTCGTGTGGTTTTCGCGACGGTGATCGGGTGAAACCCGGTGTCGCAAAGGTCGAGTGTCAGGGTGGCAAAGGTCGGTCTCCGTCCGGTACGAGATAAGAGGGGGAAAAATAATCGCCGATCTATAAATCGGGGATGCAAACACCGCAAACAAATCAGACAATCAAACAATTCACACCGAAAACAAAATTTTAATTTTTGCAAAAACTGGGTTGTTACAATTCAGCACCACCAACAAGGGATCTCGTCCTGAGATCCTGGACGATCCGGGGGAGAGGGGAAGGGGTAGAGAAAAGATTCGACGATCTTCAACACCACCAACAAGGGACTCTGCTCCATGTCGAACGACGAACTCCGTCGAGAAAACTTTCCGCAGAGAGACGACATCGTCGGAAAAACGAAACCGGCAGTGTCAAGAGGAAGAACGACAGCTAAAACCTGGTCAAAAGGAGAGTGCTTTTCGACGCAAGTCATGAAAACACCGGGCAAAAGGAGGGAGGGCAAAGGACGACCCAGATGATAACCGAAATTGGAGAAGCTAAAGGTACTACAGGAATTCCCAACCTGAGGTCGGAATCGAGACAATACACTGCAAGCAAGGCATTGTAACGGTTCTAATACTCCACACACTCGAGATCCTAGAGTTTTGAAGGGGGTAAGGCGAGAATTAAAACACTTATGACACTTGTCCTGACAAGAGCAAGGGTAAGGACTAAAAACATTCCTACTCTCCGATAGCTAACTTAGTAACTACAAAATAGTTTTTGTCTAGACTTGACTTCGGCCAGAGAAGGGATCCTACGGTCGGTAAGGCTCTGATACCAAGTTGTAAGGCCCGATATTCGGTACTGTTCCAGATCTAGATGTTTCCATACAGATCCGGGGACGAAGCACATATCGGTCCCACCGCGACATATGACATAGCCATATGCCCCGGATTTCCAACATGTTATCACAACATTACAGATACAAGGATACAACATCTCATACAATCGTCATACAACTGCCTTAAATACAATATAACAGCGGAAGATACATGTCTGAGTACAGACTACAATCAAATGCCTACTGGCAAAGAGAAAAATATCGATCCCATAACCACACGGGTCCAGGCCCTCCGCCGGGATCCGCCTAACTAGTCGTCGAGTCTCCACGTGAAACGTCGGTCACCATACCTGTTGTCGATCAGAACCCTGAAAAGAGTTTGGGGGTAGTATCATGAGTACAGAGGTACTCAGCATCCAACTGTAGTGGTCATCTGACCCAGGAAGGACTTCATCACTCGTCATTCTAGGACAACTAGTAGTTTACGGTAAGGAAGGGGTAAGTGGTGAGGTTGCTGCCGCACTAGCATTTATGAAGTGGCTAACGATCTAGAGAGTAAGATAAGAAGCCAAGCATTCGATGAGGAATCGCCTCCAACAAGTCTTGCTATCAACTACTTACGCAAACATAACACCTATCCTATCCTTGTCCTCCTCTTCGCATCCCGACGAAGAAGAAGCAGTCAAGGTACACACACGTTGATCAAGTTATATTAAGATTATCTCAGCTGTTGTTGTCTATGAACAAGGAGTAGGTCTCAAGTCATCCATAACCGTGGACACGGCTTCTCGAAAAGATTTAACCCTGCAGGGGTGTACCAACTGCCCATTACAAGGTTCCGCACGCACGTCCATCTCTCTCAGTTGCTACCCATCATAGGCAACCATTTTATGATTTAGTTCCAAGAGATCCGAAATGACAGGTCCCTCTAACTAACAACGAACAAATCCGGGGGGCCCCGGGGGAGTCGACACGCAATCCAAAAGCTGGCCATGCTCTCGGATCGGACTCTTCCGTCTCAACAGGGTTTGGGTTACCGAGACGCCTCACGTGAGGCCTCGGGCCCTCGCCGGTCAAAGGTGGACCAACAGGGAAACCATGTCTCCGCTGGTCCGGGTTGTTTAAAAATTGCGAGGGGATCCACCAAGCACACACACGGGGTTTCAAATGGTAAATCAGCTCGGGCCACCACTAGAAATGTTTGAAGCTAGATAGGTAAGAAAAGGGGACCCCATAAAATCCCACACGCGGTTAGGCATGCTCAGTCTTAAAACCAATACCCGGAACTCGGATCCTAGGTGACTCGAATGGAACAAAGCGTCGGGGCGGGATAGCCTGGACCTTCCATCCTTCGTCGAATATAGTCAACATTATAATAATCATATCATCAATAAAAATAATAATAATGTGATAGCCCAAAACCAAGGGGTAACAGGGGTAACATCGTAGCATCCTAAGCATGCATACTAAGCAGGGGCTGAGCAACGAGCAATAGTAACATAGCAGTACAAGGTTTGCTGGGAAGGGACATGGTTGTATCGGTTTGAAAGAGGCTGTAAACATGTGGTAGGATCAAATATCGAACCTAACCTAGACTAGCATGCAAACCGCTGGTTGAAATAGAATGGATCATAAGTAATGTATAGTCCTTGCCTGTTGATAAGTCGGGTTACGAAGGTGTAGTTGATCGCAAGCTCGCATCGTCTCCGAAAGGTACCCGCGGAAGCACACAAGACAATAAACACTGGAAAGAAATCAACGAGCAAGCACTCTATTACTACGAGGCAAACACGAGCAAGCATCAACAAGAAGGCAACACGAGACATCGCGCCTACCGTCGAGAGCGGTTACTAACAGGTTAAGTGGAGTACTCGTCACACACGATGATACCGCACGTTTACGGTGGTTCAAGTTGTTTAGCTACAGGTGATCAACAAAGTTGTTAACATGGCAGCACAGAAGCATGGCATAGCACACAAACATGGCAAGAGGTGAAGCATAAATAAACTACCTAAGCTAGTCAATGTAAGTGGGGGTAAAACTTATACATGGCAGGTATTACAGACCCCCACGATAATTATTGCATTTGGTACTGTTTTGCCCTAAAAAATATTTTATTATTTTTATTAGCAAGCAAAAGCAGCATAAACACAATCTACATGCAATTCTAGTCAAGTTACATATAAAGAACATTTTAAACAGAGCAACGGTTAAAAAGATATTGCAGTTACAGTTTACAGTGGAAAGCAGTTGTAATTAGCAGATAAAGAGCAGGTAAACAAGGTCAAACATGGCAAACAAGCACATTTTATTAAACTACATACAAAACTAAGAAAGTTTCATATTTTACGCGTCGCGATCCGAGCTACCGTTAAAAAGTTACAGGCACCGCAAAAAAACTATAAAATCTGCAATTAATAAAAAAAAACCTAGCAGCAGAAAAAAAACTAAACGGGCCGAATCTACTAGGGCCAACAGAAAAAAAGGGGAAAAAAAGAGGGGCAGCTCACCTTGGGCCGAGGCCCAGCTCGCGGACGAGAGGCCGTGAGCACCTGCTGGGCCAGCTGGAGCGGTTGGGCCGAGGGGCGCTGGAAGGACGGCCCAGGCCGAGGCGGCTTGTGCGAGGGGCTCCCGTCCCCGACGGGATGGAGGCCGACGGTGCGACGGAGCGGCGCAGAGGGGCAGGGAGGAGCCGGATCCGGGCGGGAAGGAGGCCCCGCAGGCGGCGGGGGCTCCAAATCGGGCGAGGCAGCGCGGGCTCGAGCTCCCGCTCGGCCGTCCATGGCGTCCTGGACAGAGAAGAAGGGAGGAGGTGAGAGAGGAAGGAGGGAAGAGGTAGGAGGGAAGGAGGGGCGCGGGGAGAAGAGAGGACGGGGCGGCTCGCTGGCCGGCACCGGCGGCGGCGGTGGCTTGCTCCACGGGAGGAGGCTGTGTGGAGGAGAGAGGTTGGTGGAGCTCCTGGTGGGCGACATGGCGCGCTCTCGTTCGTCCGATTCGCAGATCCAAGGGCCAGAAATTGCCAGGGAGCTAGGGATGCGAAAATGGGGTATTTTTGGGGCAATTGTGAGGGGGTGGCTGCAATTTTTGGCTAGGGAAACCCTAGAAAGAGGTGGGAGTGGCGTGGTCTTTATATAGCCCAGGTGGCTAGCAGTTTGCAAAAACATCTCCGGTTTTTCTCTCGCGCGCGCGGTGCTCACGTTTCTGACCGCTGGGGGTCCGCAGTACCTCCGATTCGGGTAAAACTTTGAACTGCGCGATCAGCGCGTCGAGCCGGAGGCATTCACCTCGCGCTGGAACCGTTCCGAGAACACTTTTCGGCGCGCTATAAAAATATCCCGTTTAATTATTAAACGGGGTTTTCGTTTCGTTGGCTGCGGCTGGTCTCGTGTGGTTTTCGCGACGGTGATCGGGTGAAACCCGGTGTCGCAAAGGTCGAGTGTCAGGGTGGCAAAGGTCGGTCTCCGTCCGGTACGAGATAAGAGGGGGAAAAATAATCGCCGATCTATAAATCGGGGATGCAAACACCGCAAACAAATCAGACAATCAAACAATTCACACCGAAAACAAAAATTTTAATTTTTGCAAAAACTGGGTTGTTACAATTCAGCACCACAACCCGAGATCCTGGACGATCCGGGGGAGAGGGGAAGGGGTAGAGAAAAGATTCGACGATCTTCAACACCACCAACAAGGGACTCTGCTCCATGTCGAACGACGAACTCCGTCGAGAAAACTTTCCGCAGAGAGACGACATCGTCGGAAAAACGAAACCGGCAGTGTCAAGAGGAAGAACGACAGCTAAAACCTGGTCAAAAGGAGAGTGCTTTTCGACGCAAGTCATGAAAACACCGGGCAAAAGGAGGGAGGGCAAAGGACGACCCAGATGATAACCGAAATTGGAGAAGCTAAAGGTACTACAGGAATTCCCAACCTGAGGTCGGAATCGAGACAATACACTGCAAGCAAGGCATTGTAACGGTTCCGATACTCCACACACTCGAGATCCTAGAGTTTTGAAGGGGGTAAGGCGAGAATTAAAACACTTACGACACTTGTCCTGACAAGAGCAAGGGTAAGGACTAAAAAGATTCCTACTCTCCGATAGCTAACTTAGTAACTACAAAATAGTTTTTGTCTAGACTCGACTTCGGCCAGAGAAGGGATCCTACGGTCGGTAAGGCTCTGATACCAAGTTGTAAGGCCCGATATTCGGTACTGTTCTAGATCTAGATGTTTCCGTACAGATCCGGGGACGAAGCACATATCGGTCCCACCGCGACATATGACATAGCCATATGCCCCGGATTTCCAACATGTTATCACAACATTACAGATACAAGGATACAACATCTCATACAATCGTCATACAACTGCCTTAAATACAATATAACAGCGGAAGATACATGTCTGAGTACAGACTACAATCAAATGCCTACTGGCAAAGAGAAAAACATCGATCCCATAACCACACGGGTCCAGGCCCTCCGCCGGGATCCGCCTAACTAGTCGTCGTCGAGTCTCCACGTGAAACGTCGGTCACCATACCTGTTGTCGATCAGAACCCTGGAAAGAGTTTGGGGGTAGTATCATGAGTACAGAGGTACTCAGCATCCAACTGTAGTGGTCATCTGACCCAGCAAGGACTTCATCACTCGTCATTCTAGGACAACTAGTAGTTTACGGTAAGGAAGGGGTAAGTGGTGAGGTTGCTGCCGCACTAGCATTTATGAAGTGGCTAACGATCTAGAGAGTAAGATAAGAATCCAAGCATTCGATGAGGAATCGCCTCCAACAAGTCTTGCTATCAACTACTTACGCAAACATAACACCTATCCTATCCTTGTCCTCCTCTTCGCATCCCGACGAAGAAGAAGCAGTCAAGGTACACACACGTTGATCAAGTTATATTAAGATTATCTCATCTGTTGTTGTCTATGAACAAGGAGTAGGTCTCAAGTCATCCATAACCGTGGACACGGCTTCTCGAAAAGATTTAACCCTGCAGGGGTGTACCAACTGCCCATTACAAGGTTCCGCACGCACGTCCATCTCTCTCAGTTGCTACCCATCATAGGCGCGGGGAGAAGGGAGGACGGGGCGGCTCGCTGGCCGGCACCGGCGGCGGCGGTGGCTTGCTCCACGGGAGGAGGCTGTGTGGAGGAGAGAGGTTGGTGGAGCTCCTGGTGGGCGACGTGGCGCTGTCGTTCGTCCGATTCGCAGATCCAAGGGCCAGAAATTGCCAGGGAGCTAGGGATGCGAAAATGGGGTATTTTTGGGGCAATTGTGAGGGGGTGGCTGCAATTTTTGGCTAGGGAAACCCTAGAAAGAGGTGGGAGTGGCGTGGTCTTTATATAGCCCAGGTGGCTGGCAGTTTGCAAAAACATCTCCGGTTTTTCACTCGCGCGCGCGGTGCTCACGTTTCTGACCGCCGGGGGTCCGCAGTACCTCCGATTCGGGTAAAACTTCGAACTGCGCGATCAGCGCGTCGAGCCGGAGGCATTCACCTCGCGCTGGAACCGTTCCGAGAACACTTTTCGGCGCGCTATAAAAATATCCCGTTTAATTATTAAACGGGGTTTTCGTTCCGTTGGCTGCGGCTGGTCTCGTGTGGTTTTCGCGACGGTGATCGGGTGAAACCCGGTGTCGCAAAGGTCGAGTGTCAGGGTGGCAAAGGTCGGTCTCCGTCCGGTACGAGATTAGAGGGGGGGAAATAATCGCCGATCTATAAATCGGGGATGCAAACACCGCAAACAAATCAGACAATCAAACAATTCACACCGAAAACAAAATTTTGAATTTTTGCAAAAACTGGGCTGTTACACCCATCCCCCCTCCTAGCCGCACCACTCCCCCCCCCTTGGGGGTTTATTCCCACATGGGGGAAGGGGAGGGGGTGGAGCCCCTCCTTGGCCTATATAAGGAGGGGTGGGGGTGCCTTTTTCAATACAACATTGAGTTTCTCTCTCTCTTTCTCCGACCTAGAGCGGACTCCCTTGGTTTGGAGTTTTCACCTGGTTGGGGGTTTCACCATCATCCGGACGCCGTCGCGCTGCCGGAATCGGGATCCGGATCAATCTTCTTTCCGCTGCTCTTCTAGCTCGGAGCCCGGAGGGACGTCGGTTGCACCGTACGTGTGTAATCCCACGAGGCACTACACGTGTGGTGCTACTTCATCGTCGGAGGTTCTTCAACATGATAGGGAGGTCGTAGGATCAGAGTCTACGCCAACCACGTTTGAGGAACGTTTCCCTCTTTCGGTCTTCAAAGGTATGAGCACCGATTCCTTCCGTTACATACATCAGCATAGCATAGATCTTGGGTTCGGGACTCGTAGGTAGGAAATTTTTTGTTTTCTGCGCCGATCCCCAACAGTGGTATCATGAGCAAGGCTATGCGTAGAGGTATTGTACGGGTAGAACACATCTAGGATGTGGGCATCAATTCTCCAATTGTTACCCTCCAACGTGTACTCGTTTAGCGTTGCAGCAATGTCCTGATGAAGCGGCCCCGACTGACCTTACGCGTTTACGCGAGATTGGTTTCAAGCTTGACATATGTCTTGTACCATATAAGTGGCTGGGGGATGTCTGTCTCTCTAACATTAGCGACGCGAAGACGTTTGCAACGGAGGGCCCTGACAGGGGTGTAATAGAGACGATTGCAGGATTGGTGTTGTGGCTTGTTTTCGCAGGATAGAAAGCGGTTCTCTCTCGAAACCCCTTAGCAGCCACATAAAACTTGCAAAAGATAAAGTATAAGGCGTTTTAACTTTAATTTGCATGTAAGGTGGGATCATAGCTTGTATGATTTACAGTTTTACTTCATGTCTTGTTAATATGCTAGATATGCGACGGTAGCATGATAGGATAATCTCTGTTAATACCATGATTGTATTCTCCCTTAGTGGGCACCGCCTGGAAGGATCTCTTTATGATAGGCAGGTTGTGACGGTCGGGTGTCATACATACATTAGCGATCGCATGAGGTTGGGTTTGGAAAGCCTAGCATATGTAGATATGGCCTTGCTGAACAGCCATGCACTAAGGTTCGACTGGCAGGCTTGACATATGTAGATATGAGCTTGGGATACGGATGACCGAAAGGTTAAGCATGAGTCATATAACGAATATGATTGGCATGATGGCCTACATAGGGAGATGTGTCGTCGGCCGTGTGATATTCGAGGACGATCATTCAAACTAGGATTATGTTAATCACTTAGTAAATTTGGAGAGATGTTTAACTAAGTGGGAGTTTTAGAATTAATTAAAATTGAACTCCAATTATGAACAAAGTCTAAATATGTGTTTTGCAAATAACCATTGTAGATGGCTGCACCTCGCCCCTCATTCAACTTAGGGTCATTCCTAGACAAAGACAAACTGAAAACCGATGGGTCAAACTTCACCAACTGGTTCCGCACTCTGAGGATTCTCCTCGTTCCCCTCAAGATGGCATACGTACTAGAGGCCGCGTTAGGAGACGAACCACCAGCACATGCTAGTCAGGATGAGAAGAATGTCTACCTCTCCAAGACGGATGATTACAACCTTGTCCAGAGTGGAATGCTTTACTCCATGGAGGCTGAGCTGCAGAAACGCTTTGAGAGGATGGGTGCATATGAGATAATCACCGACCTCAAGGCTGTCTTTGCACCCCAAGCTAGGGCTGAACGTTATGAGGCTTCTGAAGCTTTCTTCTCAGCAAAGATGGATGAACATAGCAGTGTTAGTGAGCACGTGGTCAAGATGTCTGGCTACGTTCAACGCTTGAATGCTCTGGATGTCAGATTCCAGATGAACTTGCTGTTGATAGGGTGCTGCAGTCGCTGCCCCCTAGCTACAAAGGCTTTGTGTTGAACTACAACATGCATGGGATGACTAAGATCCCTTCTGAGTTGTTTTCCATGCTGAAAATTGCTGAGGTTGAGATCAAGAAGGAGCATGATGTATTCATGGTCAACAAGACCGTTGAATTCAATAAGTCTGGCAAGAAGGAGAAGGGAAAGAAGGGAAGCCCAAAGAAGGGTGACAAGCCAGTTGTCACTCCTCGTAAGGCACCCAAACCGGGACCCAAGCCCGGCGTTGAGTGCTTCTACTGCAAGGGTGATGGTCACTAGAAATGCAACTGCCCCAAGTACCTAGAGGATAAGAAGGCTGGCAAGATTGTCAGAAGAGACAAAGGTATATTTTATATACACATTATTGATCTTTTCTTAACAAGCATTGGGAACAAATCCTGGATATTTGATACAGGATCTGTTGCTCATATTTCTAACTCCTCTCAGGGGCTACGGAATAGGCGACGCTTGATGAAAGATGAAGTGACGATGAGCGTGGGAAACGGCTGCCGGATTGAAGTGGTGGAGGTCGGCACGAAGCATCTTAGTCTCCCTTCGGGATTAGTTTTGATTTTGAATAAGTGCTACTATGTACCCGCATTGAGTGTGAACATCATTAGTGGTTCTTGCTTGAAGCGAGACCACTATTCTTTTAAGTCAGATACAATTGGTTGTGCGATTTATAAGGATGATGTGTTTTATGTTCACGCACCGGAGAAAAATGGCTTATTCATTCTTAATCTCGATTGTGATATACTTCATATTGATAACATAGAGGCCAAAAGAATAAAACCTAGTGGCGAAGAACACATGACGATGTGGCATTGTCGACTTGGTCATATTGGTGAAAAGCGCATGAAGAAGCTTCATGATGATGGACTTCTGGAGTCATTGGATTTTGGATCCCTTGACACATGTGAACCATGCCTTATGGCAAAGATGACAAGGACTCCATTCAATGGAACAATGGAGCATGCGGAAGACTTGTTAGGGATCATACATTCAGATGTATGTGGACCTATGAACGTCCCCACACGCAATGGTCTTCGTTACTTCGTGACCTTCACAGATGACTTAAGCAGATATGGGTATATCTACTTAATGAAACATAAGTCTGAAACCTTCGAAAGGTTCAAGGAATTTCATAGTGAGGTCAAGAATCAACTCGGGAAGAAAATCAAGCACCTTCGATCCGATCGAGGAGGCGAGTATTTAAGTCACGAGTTTGGCGATCATCTTAAGACTTGTGGCATCGTACCACAATTTACGCCGGCAGGAACACCTCAGCGTAACGGTGTTTCTGAGCGACGTAATCGAACTCTATTGGATAGCATACGATCGATGATGCCTCATACCGACTTACCTGTGTCATTCTGGGGGTATGCATTAGAAACTGCCGCTTACATTCTTAATAGGGCACCGTCCAAATCTGTAAAGACAACACCATTTGAGGAATGGCATGGCAAGAAACCAATGTTGTCTCACTTGAAGATTTGGGGTTGTGAGGCTTATGTTAGGAAACTCCAGCCTGACAAACTCGAATCAAAAGCGGATAAGTGCATCTTTGTGGGATATCCAAGGGAAACCGTTGGATACACCTTCTACAACTAGTCTGAGGGCAAAAAGTTTGTCGCCAAGACTGGATGCTTTCTTGAGAAAGAGTTTCTTTCGAAAGAATTGAGTGGGAGGAAAATATACCTCAATGAGATGATTGACCAATCACTCCAAGTGGAAGAAATGGCAATGGAAGTTGTTCCGGAACCATCTTCCGTAGTGGGAGCTAAAGAGAACGGTCATCACGATATTCATAACGATCGTGACATACATGATGATCCTGATCAAGATGAAGAGGATCCTATTGTACCCCGCAGGTCATCAAGAGCCCAAGTAAAAACTCAGTTTTATGGGCAACTTGTCAATGCAGTCATGTTAAATGAACCTGACGAACCTGCGAACTACAAAGAAGCAATGGAGGGACCCGAGTCCGAGAAATGGCTGGAAGCCATGAAATCCGAGATAGACTCCATGTATGCCAACAAAGTATGGACTTTGGTGGATATTCTTGAGGACCGAAAGGCCGTCGAGAATAAGTGGATATTCAAGAAAAAGACTGACGCAGACGGAAACGTATCTGTCTATAAAGCTCGACTTGTCGCAAAAGTTTTCTGACAAATTCAAGGAGTTGACTACGAAGAGACTTTCTCTCCTGTAGCGATGCTAAAGTCTATCCGGATATTGCTAGCAATTGCTGCCTATTACGATTATGAAATATGGCAGATGGATGTGAAAACCGCGTTCCTAAATGGCAACATTGAGGAAGAGTTGTATATGGTACAACCGGAAGGTTTTATTGATCCTAAAGACGCTGGTAAGGTATGCAAACTTCAACGGTCCATTTATAGGTTGAATCAAGCATCTCGGAGCTGGAATCTTCGTTTTGATGACGTGATCAAAGCTTTTGGATTTGTCCAAAATGAAGAAGAATTCTGTGTTTATAGGAAAGAGAGTGGGAGATCTGTGGCATTCCTAGTACTATATGTGGATGACATATTATTGATAGGGAATCATGTGAAATTTCTATAGGGGGTAAAGGAATATTTGAATGGACAATTTTCAATGAAGGACCTAGGTGAAGCTGCGTACATATTAGGCATTAAAATCTATAGAGATAGATCAAGACGCCTATTAGCACTGAGTCAGAGAACTTACCTTGAGAAGATATTGAAGAGGTTCAATATGGATAACGCCAAGAGAGGCCTCTTGCCCATTATGAAAGGAAGTAAATTGAGTGTGACTTAATGCCCAGCAACAGCAAAAGAAAGGGAGGAAATGTCCTCAAAGCCCTATGCCTCAACCATAGGTTCTATCATGTATGCTATGTTGTGTACTCGACAAGATGTGGCCCTGGCGGTTAGTCTGACTAATCGTTTCCAAAGTAATCCTGGAATGGATCATTGGATTGCAGTGAAGAACATCCTTAAGTACTTACGAAGAACTAAGGATCTGGTTCTTGTCTATGGAGGATGTGAAGAAGAGCTCGCCGTAACAGGTTACGTCGATGCCAGTCTTGGTACTGATCCCGATGACTCAAAATCCCAGACAGGATACGTGTTTATGTTGAATGGTGGTGTGATTAGCTGGAGGAGCGGCAAGCAGTCAGTCGTCGCCCAATCTATGATGGAGTCGGAGTATATTGCCGCTTGCGAAGCGTCAAATGAAGCGCATTGGCTGAAGAAGTTCGTCATCGAGCTTGGCGTATTCCCTAGTTGCACTAACCATGTTAGCATTTATTGCGACAATACGGGTGCCATTGCTAACGTAAGGGAGCCGAGGACTCACTCTACAACTAAGCATATTCTCCGGGGTTTCCATGTGACACGGGACTACGTCAAGGATGGTCATACTAGGATTTGCAAAATACATACGGATCTGAATCCTTCAGACCCAATGTCTAAACCTCTTCCACAAGCCAAGTTTGAACAACACCGAGAGACTATTGGTGTTAGATACATACCTGATGTAAACTAGTGTAATTTGTACTCTAGTGCAAGTGGGAGACTGTTGCATATGTGTCCTAGAGGCAAATTAATAAAGATATTTGTCACATATCTGTTTGTTCATAATACGTTATATATTGTGCTAGAACTGTATTAAGCGGAAACATTAATACACGTGTGATATATAACAACCTGGTCCGTAGTTAAACTCAGGCATACTAGCTCATTGGGCAATTGATGATCAAGGTTTCCTGATCATGAGAACATAATAGTCTATTGACAATGAGGTCATATCATTAGGAGAATGATGTGATGGACACACACCCACCTTAAGCATTGCAGTGTGATCAAGTCACATAAGTTCAGCATTGCGATGACTTAATAACATAGTGACTGAATCCTTAGACCGTGATGATCATACATAATTGCTATCTATTAGGATGCTTCGAGTGCATTAACCTTTACACTGAAACATGGTAACTGAAAAGGTGTATCTTGGGTATTCCGAAGAAGATATGTTGAGGAGTATGAAATAGATCAGAGCGGGATTTGTCAATCCGAGTGATGGATAGGTACTCTGGGCCCACTCGGTGGTGTTGCATCAATAGCTTGCAAGCAAGTGACTAGGTCACAAGAGATGTAATATTCACAGACGAGTAAACATGTTATGTCGGAGACGAGGAAGAACTAGGTATTGGATACCGACGATCATACCTCGGACAAACATAGTACCGAAGCACAAAGGGATCAAGTCATATTGTTAACGGTTCAACAACGATGAAGTTTATTCGATGGAAGCGTAGGGGCACATCAAGGATTGTAACCAGATCCCACATGATGGTCATTGGTCAGAGAGTGTCTCGATCATGTCTACTGTTTCCCGGACCGTAGGGTGTCACACTTAAGGGAAATCGATGCGTTAAGGATTGATTCGGGATCATCGGTGAAAAGAGAGAAAACACCGGAAATGTACCGGGAGGTGCCGGAAGTTGTTCCGGATATTTTGAAAGGTTCAAAATAATATATATTAATGTTTAAATATGTTTTATTATTTAATTGACAGAATTAAATATTCAAAATGATTTAAATAATTAATTAAAAAGGGTGAAAAGGTATTTGGGCCTTAAAAGGCCCATGAGGGGAAGGGGGAGCCTCCCCCTTGGGCTTGGCGCAAAGGGAGGGGCCCATCCCCCCTCCTTACCGCACCACTCCCCCCCTTGGGGGTTTAGTCCCACATGGGGGAAGGGGAGGGGGTGGAGCCCCTCCTTGGCCTATATAAGGAGGCGTGGGGTGCCTTTTTCAATACAACATTGAGTTTCTCTCTCTCTCTTTCTCCGACCTAGAGCGCACTCCCCTGGTTTGGAATTTGCACCTGGTTGGGGTTTCACCATCATCCGGACGCCGTCACGCTGCCAGAATCGGGATCCGGATCAATCTTCTTTCCGCTGCTCTTCTGGTTCGGAGCTCGGAGGGACGTCGGTTGCACCGTACGTGTGTAATCCCACGAGGCACTACACGTGTGGTGCTACTTCATCGTCAGAGGTTCTTCAATACGACAGGGAGGTCGTAGGATCAGAGTCTACGCCAACCACGTTCGAGGAACGTTTCCCTCTTTCGGTCTTCAAAGGTATGAACACTGATTCCTTCCGTTACATACATCAACATAGCATAGATCTTGGGTTCGGGACTCGTAGGTAGGAAAAATTTTGTTTTCTGCGCTGATCCCCAACAATCATAGCAAACAGATGAATGGCATGATGTATGCAATGTTAACGGTGTCCTAACGCAGTATGATGTATTATGCTCGGAGCGGAAAGACATCCGGGGATGAACTGCCAGCTTCGGGTATTTACCGGACAGGGTGACCGGAGGGGGAAGGTACCATGCCGGATGTGTCGTGGACATACGACAAACATGTTAAAGGTGTATCCATGTTAGTTGATCCATTCTGAACAACTTCGTGTTCTGAATAAATTCATCCGGAAAGTATTACCGGCTCCGGGCAAACATCAGACAGACGGTCCGGAGGGGGGTATCAATGTTCGTTGTGTTAGGGGGTGTGGTAGACGAACGGATAGCGTATTCGTATTCTACGTATTTTTCTGATCAACTTTCATGTATAAAGCTTTTCCATCCGATTTACGGTTTAAAAGATATTAATTTTAAAAGTTAAAAAAATCTGAATTTTTCTTTTATTAATAATTCAACATTATCCATATCTTTATCCAAAACAGTAGACTGACTGATGGGACCTACATGTCATTGACAAAGGCAATTAAACTCAATTTATTTAATTAAACAAAACAGAAGGGCCCACATGTCATAGGGATAGAGGCTATTAACCAATTTAAATTAACTTAACAAAGGGGGTGCGGCCCAGGTGTAAGTGACGCATACGCTAATACTAATTTAAATTAACCAGAGGGATTAGCTTAATGGCTGGGCCCAGCTGTCAGTGGGTTAGGGGGATTATTTCATTTGTTTTTAATGGTTGTTAGTTAACAGGGGCTGGCCCACTGTCATACAGGGAGGGGGTAATTAGCCAGTGGCTTATCCCCTGGCGGTTGGGTCCCAAATGGCAGTGATAGGGGCCCTCGCCGGCGACGACAGCCGACGGCGAGGTTGGCCATGCGGTCGACACAGGGCACCATTCGAGGCCCCACTGGTCCCGTTCGATCGAGGAGGGCAGCGCCAGTCGATCTACGGTTGGGGGAGGGTGACGGGGACGTCCAGGGGGAGCTCGGGGTCGACAATGGCGGAAGCTTCCTCGGGCTCCAATGGAGAATCACGACACGGGACGAAATCGAGCGCCCTATAGGGTGGGCTCGAACCTACGGGTTGCCAGGAGCATGATGGGGCCAAGGGTGTGCGCTAGAACGGCTTGGGAGCACGGCAACGTCAACAATGGTGACGGCCGGAGCAAAGCGAAAGGGGGTTTCGTCTAGAGAGTATTCGGGCGGCCGTGGCTGGTTGGCGACGGCTGTGGTGCTCACCGGGATCACGTAGGGGGTAGCAATCGGCTCGGGGAAGGCTTGGAGCTGCCGGAGTTGCTCGGGGATCTCGCCGGCCCGAGGTTGAAGAAGACGACGATGGCATCTCCCGTGATGCGCCTCGGTCCGATTCCGCGCGCAGGGCGATGTAGTCGACGTCGTCGAACGGCTTGGAAAAGGCGACCAGGCCCGAGGAGGTCTCTGGCCACGGGAGTTCATGGCAGCGGCGACGAGTGCTACGGGTGAGTTTTCCCCCGGCGAGTGTGAGGCGAGGAGGGAGGGGAATGAACCTGGGGGCGTCTACGGGGTAGGGGGGTTCAGCCTTATCCCCAACGTCAACGGGAGGGCAGGTGAGTGCGGGGCCGGCCTGGCAGTGGCGTCGACGCGCTCTGCCGCCGTGCGGGGCAGGTGGGGGTGGTTGGGGAAGAAGACAAGCGGGAAGGGGAGTGGGCCGTGGGGGCCTTTGCCCATAGGCGCGGAATAAGGTTTTTTCCTAATTTATTTTCTGTTTCTTTTTGTAATTGGTATTTGTAATTAGTTTAGCCTTCAAATGATTTTTGTAAAATATCTGACCAACTCTAATATTTTTGTTACAAAATATAGAGACGCCACAAAAAGTTTGGGCACACAATAAATTCTTTTACCTATGGTTATTTATTTTAAAGCATTAAATGGTGCTTATTAGCCATTGTTTTAATTTCCTTTTATAGGTTTAACATTTTATTAAATGTTCATTTCAACTTTTGTGATGACCTACTGATTATTAGTTATTTAACAAAAATGGTTGTTCTATTTTTGGTGGTACTATTATTTTCAGTTTCATTTTAATTTCCATGGCAATTATAATAACCCAACAATATTGGTTTCATATTTGTTATTACTGTCTTGGGATTATTTTATGGACTAAGAATGACTTGGTTTAAATATTTGCAAGATGATTAATATTCTCCCACAATTCTTGGAGCAAATGTATAATCCACATTTATTTTGAAATTTTATCTGGGTGGGAACTGGAATGAGCTATGATCAAAGGTGATCATGGCTTGATTAGCAAAAGTAATGATCATTAACAAGAGGATCACTGTAGTGATTACTGTTACTGGCACTGGGGGTGTTACATTCTTGCTCCTTGGGCACCGCCAGGATTGGTGGTGTTGAGAGGGCCTACTTTAGGTCGTTCGAATGCGTTGCGGGCTTCCTCAGTCCACTCGAATTTTTCTCCTTTTCTGAGCAGCTCGTAGAATGGTAGGGTCCTTTCTCCCAGTCTGCTGATGAAGCGGCTCAGTGCTGTGAGTTTTCCTGTGAGTTGTTGTACGCCCCGGATGTTGACTGGTTCTTGCATCTTGGCGGTTGCTTGGACTTATTCAGGGTTTGCTTCAACTCCCCGAGCGGAGACCATGTACCCGAGTAATTTTCCGGCTGGGACGCCGAACACGCACTTTTTTCGGTTGAGCTTGATTCTGTATTTGTTGAGAGCGGTGAAGGTTTCGCGGAGGTCGTCGAGTAGTGTGCCTGCGCTGTGTTTTTTGATGACGATGTCGTCGACATAGACTTGAACGTTTCTGCCAATTTAATCTCTCAGGCACGCTTGCATCATCCGTTGGTACGTGGCTCCGGTATTTTTCAATCCGAAAGGCATTGTTTTGTAGCAGAATACACCATAGGGGGTGATGAACGAGGTGTGTTCTTCGTCTTCTTCTTTCATCCTGATTTTGTTGTATCCGGAGTAGGCGTCGACGAAAGATAGGAGGTCACATCCTGCGGTGGAGTCGATTATCTGGTCTATCCTTGGAAGGGAAAAGTGGTCCTTCGGGCAACGTTTGTTGATGGGCCCGTAGTCGACGCACATCCGTAGTACGTCGATGTCCTTTTTTGGTACCAAGAATGGGTTTGCGATCCAGGTTGCCATCTTCATCTCCTGAATGAATTGTGCGTCGAGTAGTCGATTAATCTCTTCTCCAATGGCTCTCCGCTTGGGTTCTGAGAATCGGCGCAACGCCTGCTTTACTGGTTTGGTGTTTGGACGTATATGCAGCGCGTGTTCTGCAAACTCTCATGGTATTCCGGGCATGTTAGTCGGGCACCAGGCGAAAAATTTCCACTCTTGGCGGAGGAAGGCCATGAGGACAGCTGCTTGTTCTTCTGGGAGGTGCGCGTAGATTCGAACCGTCTTGTCCGGGTCCGTTGGGTGAACTTGGTGGGTGACTGTGTCGCTGTCGACGCTGAAGTCGCGATTGAATTCTTTTGACTCACTTATGCTTGCTAGTGGAAATATGCTTATGTCTGTTGCCATGGCTATCTCTTCAAGCTGTTGCTGGGCTCCAAACGTGTCAGAAAATTCATGAAAATCACGGTCACACTGGTCTGATTTGATGAAGCTTCTATTGACCGTGATGACCCCTGAGGGTCCTGGCATCTTGAGCTTGAGGTATGCGTAATGCGGGACCGCCATAAATTGTGCGAATGCGGGTCATCCTAGTATGGCGTGGTATTGGGACTGCCAGTCGAGTACTTCGAACTCGACGACTTTTCTTGCGAAGTTTCCCTTGCTGCCGAAGATGACATCGAGCTCGATTGCTCTGAGAGAGGCGGCTGCTTCTCCTGGGACTACGCCATAGATTGAGACACCTGATTTCTTCCAGACTGACCGTGGGATCAGCATCTTGTGCAGGGTGCTGGTGAAGATTATGTTTAAGCTGCTTCCTCCGTCCATGAAGATTTTGTCCATGTCGTAGCCACCGATATGAGCGTTGAGCACCAGTGGTGCGTGTCCTGGTCTTGGAATTGCAGTTGTGTGGTCGCTTTGTGAGAAGGTGATGTTGGTTTCTGCACCATACACTTGGTAGATTTCTGCTTTTTGGAGGCCCTCGGCTGCTCGGGTCTGCAGTGTGTGGGCGTCCTGTTTTTCTTTGGAGGGTCGCCCTTCTTGGATCATGTAGACTCGTCCGTGGGACGCGGGATATTGCTCTTCCGTATTTGGTGCTGGCGACTGCTCGATTCCTCGGGTCCATTTGGTTTCGCGCTGCTTCTCCTCCTTGAGGTTGTTGGAGAGTTCGGCGAATAGACGACACTCTCTTAGGGTGTGGCTTGCTCGAAGGCGTCCCCAGTTGTCCTCGAAATAATGGATTGTACATGGTCCATCAAGTTGTTCTTTGGCTGAGAGCTTGCTTGAGCCGGCGTGCCTTCTTCTTCGCATAACTTGGAACGACTGCGAGTGGTCTTCTGAGCGGGAATGGAACCTTCGGTCAAGTTCTATTCCGTCGTTGATCGAGTGGTTCCGGATGAATTTGGCGAATTTGTCTGGTCTTCGATCTGGGTCGTAGTACTCGCCGGTCTGGGTTTCGGAGTCGTTGTCCTGTCCCGCGGCGGGTGTCCGGGTGGCGGCGGGTCTTCGAGTGGCTGGAGAGGCTTCTGTCACATGTTGCGACTCCTCGGGCGGGATTCCTGCGCAGAATTCTTGTGCTTGTTCCAGCGTCCTGGTTGGCTTCGTGGTCGTGGCTTGTGCTCGACTTCTGGATCGCCGAGTTCGTTTCCGCCGATGACAACTTTGGTAGTCGCCAAAATATTGGACTTGGTCCAGCTGTGGTCCGAGCGATCATGGTGGAGCGATGGAGAGGTTTGCGATGAATTTGAATTCCTCGAGTGGGTTGGATCTTGTTCGAGTCCTTGAGTTGCGACTTCCTGGAGATGGGACCGCCGAGATCGTGATTCCAACCTGTGTAGTCCCCACGGTCGGCGCCAATTGACGAGGATCATCCTCGGCAAATCCCATGGTCAGGGACCCTGGGTTAGATCGTAGAGAGAACAGGTTGGTGATACTCGTCGGCTAACAGGAGAAGCACTTCCTGCTCGATAATATTATGCAAGGGGGCGATTATAGTGGGAGTCTAGGCGAGTTCGCGCAAGACTAGAGGTGATGATTGTAGATTGGATGTCCTGAGACGTCCCCCCTCCCAGCCTTTATATACTAGGCTAGGTCTCGCAAAGTCCGTCTCAGGTTTACAGAGGTGTTTACCTAATTCTATCCTTGCCTTAAACGCCAAGTCGTGACTTCCATATTGATCGGGGACTCCTACGTCGGTGCTTCGAGCGGGCCAGTCGTTGGCATGTTGAAGCTTCCAGCGGGCCTCTTGTCCTTGTATGCACCAGGTATCCTCACACGCAGGAGTCGTGGGGTCACCCCCTCGTCATTATCCATGAGAATGAACACAAAGGTTCATGGTCGACTCCCACTTCTTCAATGCATAGCCTTTCATTCACTTCTCGCTGTCGATGAATTTGTAGCATTCAAAAATTTATCTGGCATAAAACCAGTAGGGTATGACCCGTAGAAGTTCATGGATTCACACAGATGGATGAAGCATAGATACAACCCAAAGGGACATTTTACGAATCTATACGACAATCAACAGGAACAAGAGATACAAGTTTGAAAGAAGAAGGCCGTTGACATGGACCAGATGATATCATTCACCAAAGGCATTTCGTATCAGGGGAATCTCGTCAATGATTTAGGACACAAGGGGACGACAGGTAGTAATCCACCAAAAAGGTCAGGCGGCGTACACAGAGTCGGGGGCGAGTATCGGTACTCAACCATAAGAAGAAAGAATGCATAAGAATCGGAGATAGAAGCAACTGAATAGTTCGACGCTGGAGTACAAAGGAATTACGATGTCCAAAATATGGACAAAGGAAGGTTTGACTCACCGAGATCCAGATCATGTCCGGAATGACGTCTGAGCCGGAAGAATGAATTCATAGGGATCAACTGATGATTGTGTGCTCTAGCACACACGATGATTCAACAGATCAGAATGGCAACACCAAGGGAGGTCATCAAAGACTACAAGACAAACGGGATTAATCATAGTGCAAGCGGGTAAGAAGAATCTCCAAAGCAGTAGGCTGCCGAGGATTGTCGCGAGATCGAATAGTATTTCAAAGTATTTTAGGAATCATAGGAACCACTGTGGATGAACTGATCCTCGATAAATGTGAGGAATTATCCGCAGGGTAAAAAGAAGCTGCAAGGCAGTATGCACAAGGGATTGACCAATCAACGAAGAGTATTTCGATAAATCTTGTAAACACAAGAGCAACTGGGATTGAATGGATGAACGGAAGGTGTATGTGGTTATACATACAGACTTATCCGTGGCAAGGAATTGTCAAGGTATCGGCACATATGGCCTCGGGAATTCATCGGAGAGTAACTTCGGCATCTTTTGGTGAATCAGGTCATCATCTGTGAAGAGGGCTCTTCGGGAAGAAGCAGTCAAGAGATCCTAGAGTTAGAGTTGGCAAAATCTTTAACCCGAAATAGATGAGAGATTAGAGTCCTAGAGTAAAGGTGCGAAGAAAAAGATCCTAATACCACCCAGTTTGCGACGTGGGCCGATAAGCCACACGACAATGTTAGTAAAGTAGTTTTGCAAATACTAGACTCGACTTCGACCAAGGAGTTGGAAGGGGGTGTCCTACAGGCAGTCGGCTCTGATACCAACTTGTGACGCCCCCAAAATTGAACCGTGTACAGTAATCATACACGCAAGGTACACGATTGATATTAGGGACTCACGGTGAGATATCACAACACAACTCTACAAATAAAAATAATACAAGTTGTTTAATACAAGCCAGGGCCACGAGGGCTCGAATACAACATCTCGAAAACACAAAGTTAGCGGAAGCAATAGTATCTGAGTACAGACACAGGGTACACATGATCTGCCTTAAGAAGGCTAGCACAAAAACAACAACGATCGAAAAGGCGAGGCCTCCTTCCTGGGAACCTCCAAACTACTCTTGGTCAACGGGGAACTCGGCGTCGTAGAAGGCATCGGGGATCTTCATGTTGCGGTGGTCGCCATCGGGGATCTCCTGCTCCTGGACTCCAAGGCTTCAACGTCGACTGTAGCGGCCGATCAGGCAAAACAAAAAGGGGGTAAATAAAGCAAGGGTGAGTATCTAGCATACATGCTAGTCTTACGTCCGCTACTAAGCATTTATGCATTTGTGTCAAATGGAAAGGGGAGGCTGTATATAGTGTACTGAAAGTCAGAAAATCAGAATAAGGAAGAGAAGCTAGGCCTAACGAATACTACCATCTTCTGTCGAGTCTTGCAACATGAAGAGAGAATAGCCAACAATTCAATATAAAGCATAAATTAACAATGCATCAGAAGTTGCTGCAGCATTGTATAATAGTAAGTTGTAATAATTAGCAAAGCCTCCGAGATTCCTTCCTCGACTTCCCTGCGAGGAAGAAAACCCGGAAACAACAGTTTAATAATATTAGTTTGTAGTAGTAGGATCTGGCTTCAGCATAAAGCGTCTTGTTACTGTGGACACGGCTATTCGAATAGATTAATCTTCCCTGCAGGGGTGCACTTGTGTTACACTACACGCACGGATCTCCAGGGTGGCGGGCAACTTGTTAGGGAACGCTCCACCAAGGCTATCCGACACTCCGTAGCCCATCTTTCAAACTCAACAGAGAGGTCATCCGCTGGACTATATCCTATGTACGCGGGGCTTTGGACCCTAACCCCGACGTACTCCTGCACGGTGCGAGGCTGGCCTGTGAAGTTAAAGCAAATACAAATCACACTGCTCGAGCAAAGAAGACAACACCACTTCCCTGCGCAGGCCGCCGTACTGCTGACGTCTGAAGAGTCCTCGGATGAGACTATGAAGCAGGGGAGCCCATAACTCGTAATTACCACGGGTAGTTAGTGCGTACATGGCAAATAGCCAACTCAAGACATCCACCGAACCATTAGTCATTTTATTAACTTGCAGGACAACCGTTATCGTTGCCTCGACTTAACTGACCCGCGGACAACGACAGCAGTCAGGACCACCAGCACATCGGTTCCTGCCCTGTCGTCCCACCAAGTCTCTGCAGTTACCAACAAGGTGAACCGACTCCTTACCTTATCTCGCGTGTGCTCTTGGAGGAGCTCGACTTTTGTGGATTGGTAACTCTCGCGGCCAACGATCCGGGTCCAAGCACACCTGTATACTAGTCATACCCTCCTTGTCGTCCCGTCTCAATACCACTCGCAGGCACCGTTGGGTCACCCGACTTCTTACCTTTAAGGACAACCGTGTTCAGGACCCTAGGGAGGCTATACAGTGTCAGCAATGAGTGGAGTACGAGGATTACTCCTCGATAGCTCCACTTGATGTGGCTCGACAGAGCAGAGGTAGGGGCCTTAGGTGGTGTCTGTATTATACGTACATGTGCAGTTATAATCATCGAATCCACGTTCACTCCCAGAGTGATCATGGCCCGCTATCTAATCCTAGTTTAATAACAATGCGCAGGGCTTCCTGCTGAATATAATATTTATAATAGGCAGCATAGGGTAAAGGAAGGTACATCAAGGGGCGACAAAAACAGGCTATGCAATAGAAGAGGATTGTAACGTAGCAGCAGCAGTAACAATGCCTAGTGCAAGAAATGTACGGAAAAGATGAGCGATATCTGGGGAAGAGAATGGCTCTCCTTTCCTGGAAGCTCGCGGTAGGGGTAGGGTCGTCGACGAAGTAGTCGTACTTGGCAACAATGTCATCGGCAGCAGCAACGGAGTCTACCGGAGAATAAAGGGGGGATAAACAGGAAATACACAACAATATTAGCAATAAAAATGTATGACATAGAAGATACAAAGCAACGGGGCTCTAACGCGGTATTCGGTGATTTGCCCGGAGCAGGAATTTATCCGGGGACGACTCATCAATACCGGGTGATTACCGGACAGATGACTCGGAGGGGAAGGTTCCATGTCTGTGGTGTTAGAGACATCTGACATACATGTGGATAATGTATTTGTGCTCGTTGATCCATTCTGAACAACTTTCATGTTCAGGACAATTTCATCCGAAAAGTTTTACCGGTTCCAGTCGTCTGACAGACAGATGAACCAGAGGAGAAATGTCCCACATTCGATATGTTAGACGGGTGCGGTGGATATACGGGTAGCGTATTCATATTCGTGGCATTTTTCTGATCAAGTTTCATATATAAAATGTTTTCATCTGACGTACGGATTAAAAGATATGACTTTCTAGAGTTTAAATCATTTATTAGAATTTCCTCTTATTATTAACCCTAAAATTATCCACAACATTATCCAGAATAGTGCCACTGACAAGGGGGTCCCACATGTCATAGGCAGAGACATTAAATTCATTTTAATTAATTAAACAGACTAGAGGGTCCACATGTCATTGACTGTTTTATAATTAATATTTTATTCAATTTAAATGAAAGTGGGGCCTACCTGTCATAGGCACAAGTTTAATCTAAAAGTTTTAATTAACTAATAATCCAGTGGGACCCAGCTTCATAGGGACACATTTATAATTAACTCTAGAGAGTTGTTTAAAGGGTTGGGCCCATATGTTATACACTAAGGGTTATTTCTAATCTTCTATTAGTTTAGGGGCTTCTAGCCCACATGTCACTCACACATATTACTTAACAAAAGGGATTTATTTTGTTAATCACTAGTTAGGGGATAATCACAGGGAGTGGGTCCCACATGTCAGTGGGACAATCCCCACTAGTTTGAACCAGCGAGGGCGCCGGCGACCACCACAGGGGCACGGCGACCGAAGAGAGCGCTCATCGTGTGGGTTCAGCAAGGCGTTGCGGCGGCGCGGGGCAGGGCGGCGCGGGGCGTGTAGGCGCAGCTCCAGGAGGCGGCGTGTAGCTGCCCCGGAGAGCGGCGAGGCGCACTACAGACGCGGGCAGAGCTCGGGAGGAGGCGGCGCGCGCTGTCCAGCGCGGGATGGCGAGTGCGGCTGCGGACCAGCGCTGGCTGGCGCAGGGCGCACGTCCAGGGCGTCGAGCGGTCGCGGCTCGTTCATGTGTTGTTGTGGGCGCGGACGGCGAGGAGGCGGGTCTAGTGGGAGAGAGCTCGGGGCGGGGCGACCAGGCGCTGCGGTGGCCTCCCTGCTCGCGCTCGCCGGCGCAGTGGCAGTAGCGGTCGGCGGCGAAGAGGCATGGCCTCAAGGGGCGAGCTCCCAGAGCGCCAGAGCCACGGCGGCCCGTGACGACGGCCATCGCCGGATCCAGCAGGTGGAAAGGAGCGGGAGAAGGGGATCGAGAGAGTTTGAGAGAGAGAGGGAGTGGATAGGATTGCCAGGAGGGGCGTCGCCCTTATCCTCCAGCGTCGACGTGAGGAGGGGGCCGGCTCGGCTATGCCTAGCCATGGCCATGGCACCACGCAAGGGGAGTAGGTGGGAGGAGAGAGGAGGGAGGGGGCTGGGCCTGGGTGGGCCTCGCCCCAGGCGTAGGATAGGCATTTTTCTAAAAAAATTTCTTTACTGTTTTTCTTTTGTAGTTCTATTTTATTTGTTTAACACACTTGTGAATTTTTTAATAGGTGAAACTAGTCCAAGTAATAGCATTACATGATAATACAGTGCCACAAAAATGGTTGGGCATTAATAAAAAATCATTTAGTATTGTGTTTTATTTAAAAATCATTAAATGTTATTGTTTTGCTACCGTTATGATTTAATTAAATTGTTTAACATCATAATAAAAAAACATTATAGTTTTAATATGATCTACTGATTATTAGGAATTTTATAAAAGTGGTTTCATAATCTTTGGACACAGTTTTATTTATCACAATATTTTTAATATCAACCAAAGGGGATTTTGGATTTGTTTTGATTTCAAAGATGATCAAGGTGATGATCAAGCATAGTGATTTAACCAAAGCAAGGTGATTATTGTTTCATCAACAGTGTTTACTGTTGCAAGACCTGAAGGTGTTACACAAAGTTACTTGTGTCTGTGTGCAGTTCAAGGTAAAGTAAGCAACCCTTGGTTGTGAACGACGCCATTCTTCACTTTACCACCTACTTGTCGTCTTTGAAGTCCTCCTGGTTCGATCTCAACCTTTGTATCTTTGCCAAGGGGAATTTTCCGCTACGCTACAACTCAACCTTCTACTTGGGGTAACCAACAAGGGGCGAGAATCACTTCCTCGCTAGCATCAATTGGCATCTGGATGCCTTGCACTTTGCCTTCTTTGATGCGTTTGACAACGAGTGCGGTGCTGACTACACTGCTTCATGCCGCAATGTAGAGATATAGGGGCTCTCGCTCCTTGGGCACTGCTAGGATTGGCGGAGTCGAGAGTGTCTTATTCGGGTCGGCGAATGCGTTCCACGCTTCTTCGGTCCACTCGAACTTGCCTCCTTTCCTGGGCAGCTGGTAGAAAGGCAGGGTCCTTTCTCCTAGCCTGCAGATGAAACGGCTCAAAGTTGTGAGTCGTCCGGTGAGATGTTGTAAACCTTTTATGTTGAAGGGTTCTTGCATCCTGGCGAGTGCTTGAACTTTTTCTGGATTGGCTTCGAATCCTCGGGCAGACACCATGTACCCCAGTAGTTTAATCATGTATCGGTTGAGTGACCCAAAGGTTTCTTGGAGGTCGTCGAGTAGTGTGTCTGACTTGTATGTTTTGACGACGATGTCGTCTACATAAACTTGGACGTTTCTGCCGATTTGCTCTTTTAAACACGCTTGCATCATCTACTGGTATTTTGCTCCAGCGTTCTTCAACCTGAAAGGAATTTTCCTGTAGAAGAATACGTCGTACGGGGGTGATGAACGAAGTGTGCTCTTCATCTTCCTCCTTCATCCTGATCTGGTTGTGTCCTGAGTACGCATCGAGGAAAGATAGGAGGTCACATCCTGCAGTGGAGTCGATGATCTGGTCGATCCTTGGGAGAGGGAAATGATCCTTCGGGCAGTGCTTGTTGACGGGTCCGTAGTCGACACACATGCGTAGTACGTCTTTGTCTTTCTTGGGTACTAGCGCGGGGTTTGCGACCCACGTGGCCTTCTTTGTATCTCGGATGAACTTTGCTTCGAGCAGTCTGTTGACTTCTTCCTCGATGGCTCTACATTTTCCTTGGAGAATCAGCGCAGCACCTGCTTCACTGGTTTAGTGTTTGGGTAGATCTGTAGTGCATGCTCCGTGGATTCTCGTGGTATTCCAGGCATGTCGGTTGGGCACCAAGCGAAGATTTTCCACTCCTCGTGGAGAAAATCTAGGAGGGTTGTTACCTAATCTTCGGGTAGGTGAGAATATATCCGTACCGTCTTGCCTGGGTCCGTTGGGTGCACCTGGTGGATATCTGTGTCGCTGTCGACTCTGAAGTCTCGAGTGATTTCCTTCATATCGCTTCTGCTGGAGAGTGGGAAAACACTCCTATCTACCACCATTTCTATTTATTTGAGTTCCTGTTGTGCTCTGAATGTGTCGGAGACTTGATGGAAGTCTCGATCGCATTGATATGACTTGAGGAAGTTTCTGTTGACTGTGATGACCCCTGTGGGTCCTGGCATCTTGAGCTTGAGGTATGCATAGTGTGGGACTGCCATGAATTGGGCGAACGCCAGTCGACCGAGTATGGCGTGGTGCTGGGATTTCCAGTCGAGCACTTCGAATTCTAGGGATCTCTTGCAAAGTTTCCCCTTGTCCCAGAAAACTACGTCGATCTTGATTGTTCCCAGGGATGAGGCCGCCTTGCCTGGTACTATTCCGTAGAGTATGACATTTGAGTTCTTCCAAACTGACCGTGGGATCGACATCTTCCGTAGGGTGGCGGCAAAGATGATATTCAGACTGCTTCATCCATCCATGAACACTCGTGTCATGTAGTATCCTCCAATCTGCGCCTCAAGTACTAGTGGTGCATTGCCCTGGTCTTGGAATTGCAGGTGGGTGGTCCTCTTGCAAGAAGGCGATGTTGACTTCCGACTCGCATAGATAGTAGGGTTCTTTCACTAGGATGCCCTCGCCTGCGTGGGCTTGGAGAGTGCTTGCTTCTTGCTTCTGCTTTGATGGTCGTCCTTCTTGGATCATGCATACCCGACCGTGAGATGGTGGGTACTCCCCTTCTGTGTTAGGTGTTGGTGCTGGTGCCGTACTGCGAGCCCGTTTGGCCCTGCGTTGCTTCTCTTCCCTGATCCTGTTGGAAAATTCAATAAAAAGTCAACAATTTCCGAGGGTGTGGCTTGCCCTGAGTCATCCTTCATTGTCTTCAAAGCAGTGGATTGTGCAGACCCCGTCCAACTGCTCTCTCTTGGTGTGAGGTTGCTCGAGTTGTAGTGTCGTCTTTTCCCAATGATCTGATATGTCCGCGAGTGATCTTTGGAGCGAGAGTGGAACCTCAGGTCCAGTTTAATTCCTTCGTTGATCATGTAGTCTCAGATCATCCTAGAGAATTTGTCCGGTCTCCTGGAGGGATCGTGGTACTCGCCCGGACGGGTGGTCGATTCGGAGTCAGGAGTCGCTGCTGCTGCGGGTGCTTGGTTAGTGATAGGAGCCGATGCCGCGACCGGCGCTTGGTCGAGCGAGACTTTGATGTGGATCTCCTGCATCTGGTCTGGTGCTGGCCTTAATTCTGCGACTGCAACTTGGGCTTGTCTTTTGGGTCGGCGGTTTCTTCGCCGTTGGAGGTAGCTTCGGTAGCCGCCGAAAACCCGAGCTTAACCCGCTCGTTGATCGAGTACGCCAGGCTGCAAGACTGAAAGGCTTGCGATGAATTTGAGATCCCCGAGTGGATCGGCTCTTGATCGAAGTGTTGTCGAAGTAGTCGAGTTGTCGGTTGGTGATGACGGGACCGCCGAGATCGTGATTCCAACCCGTGTATTCCCCACGGTCGGTGCCAATTGACGAGGATCAGCCTCGGCAAATCCCATGGTGAGGTACCCTAGGTTTACATCATAGAGAGAGGTGCAGGTTGGCGATGCTCTTCAGCTAACAAGAGACAGGGATTTACCCAGGTTCAGGGCCCTCGATCGGTAAACCCCCTACTTCCTGCTCGATGTATTATGATGGAGGCGATTACAGTGGTGGTCAAGGCGAGATCGCTCTAGACCGGAGGTGTTTCTATGAGATTGGATGCCCTAGACGTCCCCTCTCCCAGCCTTTATATACTAGGTTGGGTCGCAAGGATTACATCTAGGTTTACAGAGGAGGTTGCCTAATCTAGCTTTAGTCTTGTATGCCAACTCTTGGTTTCCATAACATCGTGGACTCCTATGTCAGTACAGCCGTCGATGCTTCGGGTGGGTCAATCCTGGGCCAATCGAGGCTTCTAGCGGGCCTTCTATCTTAACACGCACCAGGCACCCTCATTCGTAGGAGTCGTGGGGACACCACCTCGTCAGACATCACTAGTGAATGTCGTGGTACCCCGGTCTATATCCTCATCATAAGTTTACATAGCTCTAATTTATTTCCTTTGTTTTACTTTCTTTGTTCCAACCACACCATTCGTTTAACCTTTCGTAAACAACAAGACAGGGGGGTGTCAACCCTTCTTCCTCATTGGGATTGAGAGTATTTGTGTTCTTGTGTGCAGGTCCAGGTCAAGCCAACCAATTTCTGGCACCATTGTTACTGCTAACCACCTATTTGACGCATTTGGAGTCCTACTGGATTTGATAAACTTGGTATCTTTGCCGAGGGAAATTTGTTGCTACCTACATCACCACCTTACACTTGGGGTTCCAAACGAGAGTGTGTGATCCGCATCATCAGACGCACCTGGTGAATGTGTTGTTTTCCACCACCGGCTCCATCATTCCATTCGGTGACCATCGCGTCTACGTGCGGTTGTTTCCGACGAGTACCCTCGCGAGGTACTCACATAGAGAATGCAAAGCGAGGTAAAAAACATATGTTGCATTTCCCCTTTTATAGCATGGGAAAATCTAAAGCGGCAACGGCTAATTACCGCCACATGCCAGAGAATCTATTTCTATTCTCTCAATTATGCACTAATGTCGCACGAGGATCAAGGCGCACACCCCTGATATGTCCAAAATGTATCTATAATTCCTGCTTGCTCCATGCCTCTTTTGTGTGATATTGCTATGATATTCATGAACTTCCATACACTTTTGATCATATTTGGACTAACCTATTAACTTAGTGCACCCTAGTGCCAGTTCCTGTTTTCTGTTGTTTTTCTATTTCAGGTTTCCCCATATTAAAAGTGCTCCAAAAATTAGGGGAAAATACAATAAAAAATCAGCGCAGAAGAAGCTTCGGGAATCACCGAGGGGGGCCAGAGGGGACCCACTAGGGCCCCAGGCGCCCTCCCGGCGCGCCCTAGGGTGGAGCCGTGCCAGGGGGCCGCCTAGACCCCTGGTGGGCCCCCTGGCTGCCCCCTTCGCCGATATATCCCTCGTGACGTGAAACCCCCGTGACGGGAATCCTTTTTCGCGATCTCTCCTCTGTTCCGCCGCCGCCGCGCTTCCAAGATCGGGAGCACCAGAAGACCTCTTCCCGGCACCCTGCCGGAGGGAGGAATCACCTCCGGGAGCTTCTCCACCACCATGGATGCTTCCCGGATGAACCGTGAGTAGTCCACCTTGGACCATGGGTCTATGATCAGTAGCTATGTGATGTTCTCCTCCCCTCTTTGTTCTCATGGATTAGACCTCGTGAGCTGCCCTACATGATCGAGGCACATATGTGATATTTCTGCTGTTGCTATGCTGAGTTTGCTGGGATCCGATGGATTATGAGACTATGTTCAGATTGTGTTTGAGTAATATATTTGCTTCTCCTCTTTTATATTTACGTTCTTGAGTAATTCTTGCATGTTCTCCGTTGTTGTTTATTGATTTGGCCAAGTAGTAGGTAGTGACTCCAAGAGGGAGCGTTATGCATGATTGTGGGTTCATGCCCCCTGATGACTAGCTTGAGTGACAGAAACATGAGTCTAGGGGATGTGCTGTTGCCACAAGGGGGAAAACAACGGTGCTTGTACTTGCGGGTGCAAGGATTGTTTACTTTACGCAAAGTTCTTTAATGCAGTTGTCTGTTGCTTTGAGTTTACACTTTGCGTGGGATTCGCAACTTGATACCAGCGAGATGTTCTGGATAGATATCTCAAGGTGGATGATTAGTAGGTAGATGCAGATGGATTTCGGTCTACTTGTCTTGGCGTACCGCCCATGCTTTTGAGCCTCTTCCTTTCTTTATAGCATAGTTAGCATTGGTTTGCGCACATAATCCTGTCAATTGCCCAACTGTAATTTGTTTACCTCGCATGGCTATTTTATCGTCTTTTGGGAGAGAGACATCTATAGTGAACATCATAGGACCCAGGTCCATATTTTCAATACTGTTTACACCCACTATCAATTTACTGTTTTATTTACTTTTCTGTTGCTATCACTATCATTATTATCCCATGCGTTTTATCCTTTGTAAACAACAAGGCCAGAGGAATTGACAACTCTTGTGTACTCGTTGGGAAGCAAAGTTATTTGTTGTGTGTGTAGGTCCAGGTGAAGTTAGCAACCTCGGTTGTAAACGGCGCCATTGTTCACTTCACCACCTTCTTGTAATTGTTGGAGTCCTATTGGTTCGACATTCAACCTTAGCATCTTCGCTAAGGGAAATTGCCGCTATCTACATCTCAACCTTCCACTTTGGGTAACCAACGAGGGGGCGTTAAATCGTACCATCAAAAGCAATTTCTGGCGCCGTTGCCGGGGACTCCACTCTTCAAGATAGGGGAGTTGCACACTATCTTTTATCTTTGCTTTTTAGTCTTGTTAGTTTACCTTTCAGTTTTTGCTTTAGTTCTCTTTATCAAAAATCAAAAAAATAGTTATCTTGCTTGCTGCTACTATGGGTTCCTCCGAGAACACCAAGTTGTGTGACTTCACTAGTCACAACAACAGTGACTTTATCTGCACTCCTATTGCTACACCTGCTACTTCAGCACCTTCTTATGGGATTAAACATGCTTTGCTGAACCTTGTTATGAAAGACCAATTCTTCGGTGCCGAAGATGATGTTGCTTTGCACTTAAACAATTTTATTGAGATCTGTGATATGCAAAAGTACAAAGAAGTAGATGGTGATATTGTTAAGCTTTCGCTTTTTCCTTTCTCTTTGAGGGACGGAGCTAAAATCTGGTTTCAATCCTTGCCTAAGAATAGCATAGATTCTTGGGACAAGTGCAAGGATTCTTTTATTGGGAAGTACTACCCCCCTGCTAAGATTATCCAATTGAGGAGCTATATTATGAATTTTAGGCAATTGGATAATGAACACGTTGCCCAAGCTTGGGAACGCATGAAATCTCTTGTTAAGAATTTCCCTACGCATGGTTTGACTACTTGGATGGTTATCCAAACTTTTTATCCAGGGAAATTTTTTGCTACCTACATCACCACCTTACACTTGGGGTTCCAAACGAGAGTGTGTGATCCACACTGACGGGGATCAACCCTGGGTTAGTCATGAGAGGCACAGGTTGGACGATAGCTCGTCGGCAAACAGGAAGGCACGCTCCTGCTCGATATTATTGATGGGGGAGATGCGATTACAGTGGATGCCAAGGCTGGAGCGCTCAAGGCTAGGGTTATAGATGATATTGGTTGTCCTTTTCGTCGCCCCTCCTAGCCCTTATATACTGGGCTAGGTCTCGGGGAGTTCACCTACGTTTACAGGTAAGCTTTCCTAACCCTAGCTTGCTCCATATGGTAGGTTCTCGCACCTTCCTTGTGAGTCGCAGACTCCTACGTCGGTGCCAATTAGCGGGCCGAGGCTGTATCTTCATGGGCCTTCTGTCTTCAGGGACACCAGGTAGGTTTATCCATAGGAGTCGTGGGGTCACCCCCTCGTCATTAGCCCCCGAGTGCCTGGGGGACTCGAAGAGTCGCGCAGGGACTCGAGTACATTCATTTGTCGGTTATTGGTATGCGCGGTACATCCGCGGGTCGCTGGCAGTCTGGTGCCATGAAAAAACCTGTTTCGAGGGATGCTAAGCTTAAAGGGCCCAAGGAGTCGACTGGTCGAGCCTTGGTGAATTGCACTAGGGAAAATACCGCAGTAGCCCAATCAAACCCACGTCCCTCGACGTGAGCTTGGAACACTGGTGTCGAGCAAAAGTCCTGCCGCTTCAGGCCTTACGGTGTTCATTTGCCGCCAGTAATGTGCGTAGCCTAAGGCGCGTCCGCCCGGCTTTTTCTATCATGCGTAGCGCATGGAAAAGGTTGGGAGTGAAATCGCTCTTCGGCAAGTCCCATCCCGGCCGAACTTCGCAGCGGAGTCTTACCTACACGCTAATCTTGCGTGGCATCTGGGCACAGTGTATCGTGTTCCAGGAATGTGTTTTTTTGAGGCGCGGAGCCTTATAGCATTGCACCCACTTGGAACAAAACATCAAGCGAGCTGTTCACTCATTCATCTGTGGAGCTTGTTTCGAGTGCTCAGACGGGGGGTTTTTTCGCGAGTAGTCACTCGAATGCCATTTTGGTTCTTGAGGTGAGGGAGCACCTGACACTCTTAGCTCCGTATGATCTTGGCGAATGCATGTTTGTCTTGCGTCGGGTTGAGGGAGCACCCGAGACTCTTGTGAGTGCGAGTGGTCATTCGAGCACATTGCTGACTTTTAGGTGAGGGAGCACCCGAGACTCTCGTGAGTGCGAGTGGTCACTCGAGCACATTGCTGACCTTTAGGTGAGGGAGCACCCGAGACTCTCGTGATGTACTCTCCCAATGGGAGTAAGATGTTTTTCTTCATCGGGAAAAAGATCTGAAAGATGGAATCTCTGAGCCTTGATGTATGTTGGTTTTCTTCGCCGCTTGTCAGGATAACGATGCCTCTGTTTGATGGCTGTCAGGGATGCCTCGCCAGTGAACCGTCACATCTTCATGACCGGTCATAATGATGACCGCTGTGGCGTGCGGCAGGCGCTAGTTGAGTTTCCGATACACGCGTTGGAAACGCGCGTGAATTGACGCGTCTCACGCACAGTGCGTCCCGTGGGAAAGCATCTTGGTCTTGGAATCTGAGACGTCTGCGACGTTTAGTCTTTGAATTAATTGCTTCTATCATCTCGGCTTCTCCGTGCTGGGAGATTTTTGTTCTATAAATAAGCCTTTCTCATCCACAGCGTTTCACCTCCATCCGGCTTGCTGCTTTGCCTCTTCTTTCTTCTCTTGTTCCTCTCATGGATCCCAAGCGGGGTGTTGGCCGTGGTCGTGTTCGTCGTGGTCGTGGTGGCCGTACACCACGCTCATGCCGTGGTGGTTGCCATGGTACGGCGCCAGTGCCTTCCTCTTCTCCCTTGGAGGAGGGATTCTGGCGCTATGACTTTCTTTTACGTGTTCGTGGCCAGAGTGCCAATCGCGTTCTTCTTCCCACTGCTTTTTCCGCCATTGTCTCTGAACGTGGCTTGGATGGCTTGCTTCTGCATCTTCGAGGGAGCTGTCGATCTCCTTCTTATGTTGACTTGGAGGTTGATAGCTCCCGCTTGATTTTTCTTGGCTCTGGTTGGAGTTTATTTGCTCGGCGGTTGAATCTGAGAGATGGCGATTTGCTCAGCTGTCATTTTGACGGCGAAAGCACTGTCACTGTCCGCGCGTTCGATTCGAGCGGAAATAGCATGGATCCACACTGGCAGGAGTCGAGCAGCGACAGCTCCACAAGGTCGAGGAGTCCTACGCCTGCATATTCTACAGCTCCGTCTTCTGGAGACTCCTCAGGTGGTGGTGCCGTCTCCATCAGCTCCGAAGAGGACAGCGACGTCAAGCCATCGATCAAGCGGGCGCGCCAAGCGACCTTGTAAAACTGGAGGCAGCCTCATCTTCGTTGGCAACTCGGGGAAGAGGCTGTGCTTCCGGAGAAGAAGGCGTGCAGCTGCAGCTGGAGAAGAAGCTGGTGGAACAGGAGAAGAAGCTGGTGGAGCATCGTCTTCAACTGCTCTGCAAATACGTCGAGTTTCACCTTTTGTTATGTCATTGACATCATGACCCTGCTGCTTTGACTCCTCCTTTGTCTGTGATGATGCTTGTTGTCTTAGTGCCAATTATCCCAGCATGGGCGCATATGTAGAAGTCATAATTCTTTGGGTGATTCCCTCTTGTAACATGAGCTGCCTTCTATCCAAATGTAGTTGAGTCATTTTTGTACTGAAAATGATCCTTATGATGTAAACTATGCTTGAGCCTTTGCAATGGAATTTATCTTTGGGCCTTCTGCAGCCGAGAACTGTGTTCGAGTCCTTGGCGATCAGGAACTGTCGTCGAGTTCTTTGCAACCGAGAGCTGTGTTCGGGTTCTTGGCGATCAGGAACTGTCGTCGAGTTCTTTGCAACCGGGAGCTATGTTCGAGTCCTATGCGATCGAGAGCTGTTCTCGAGTCCGTCCAAACTTTGCACTGTGGGTTGTATCGGGTGCGCGATAGCACTCCCGATGGGAGTAGCCCCCGAGGCTACGCTTGAGTCGGAGGGTCGAGCGTAGGCTGAGATTTGTTTCCCTTGTCGTTCTTCCGTTAATTTTTGTCTTTTATCGGGTGCGCGACAGCGCTCCCGATGGGAGTAGCCCCCGAGTCTTTAGGTGGTCGTTGGCGATCGAATGAAGACTAAATGAGTCTGTGTCATGTGCTTCCTCCAAAGTTTCTTTAGAGTACTTGGTGCTCCATCTGGTTGTATATATCCATGTCTTTCGAGCCTTTCTCTCAGCGGGTGGGGCTGGCCGGGTATTTTTTCTTGGGATTTTTAAGCTTCAGACTGCGCGAGTGGTCTTCGGGAGGAGGTGGTGCTCGAGCCCCCGAGTGCTTGGATGTAGAGGTCGCGTGAGCGACGATAGCGTCTTTCGGGGGGGAGTTTTTGTGCTCGAGCCCCCGAGTGTTTGTGTTAAAGATCGCTTGAGTGGCGATAGCGTCTCTCGGGGGGATTTTATTCTTAAGCCCCCGAGTGCTTTTGGTTAAGATCGCTTGAGTGGCGATAGAGTCTCTCGGGGGGATTTTATTCTTAAGCCCCCGAGTGTTGTGGTTAGGATCGCGTAGGCGATAGCATCTCTCGGGGGGATTTTATGTTTAAGCCCCCGAGTGATGTGGTGAAGATCGCGTAGGCGATAGCGTCTCTCGGGGGGATTTTATGTTTAAGCCCCCAAGTGCTTTGAGATGGCAGTATTTGGGCACCATTTATTTTATTGCGGTCGAGCGGTTGCCAGTCATGTCTGACTGATGGGGACTATGGATAGAACAGTCGCAAGTTTGCTATGTTCCATGGGTTGCCCACGTCCTCGTCTGTCTTCGGGTTCTTCAGCCTGTAGGCGCCACCTCCGATGACTTCTAAGACTATGAATGGTCCTTCCCATTGGGGGGCAAGTTTATGGACCTTCTCTTGTATCAGCCGTAGGACTAGGTCACCTTTGTTGAAGGTTCTAGTGCGCAAGCGACTGCTTTGGTAGGTGTGTATCTTGTCCTGGTACCCCTCTGATTTTGCTAGGGCTGTATCTTTTGCTTCATCAGCCGTATCTTTGTCATCTTGTAGTGCTTCTTCTGCTTCTTCTTCTTCGTATCCGGTGACCCGAGGTGCTCCGAACTTGAGGTCATGTGGTAGGACTGCCTCTGCCCCGTACACCATGAAGAAGGGTGTGTACTGGGTCGCGGTGTTTGGTGTAGTTCGTAGGCTCCATAATACCGCGAGGAGTTCTTCTACCCAGTTGCCGGCGGCTTGCTCGAGTGGTGCGAGGAGCCGTTTCTTGATTCCCCCGCACACAAGGCCGTTTGATTTTTCCACCTGGCCGTTGGACTACGGGTGCGCGACTGATGCATAATTGATTTTGATGCCCGGTTCTTCACAGAAGTTCTGGAATTCTGCGGCTGTGAAGTTCGTGCCGTTGTCCGTGATGATGTTGTGTGGCACTCCGAACCTGAAGATGATTGATTTGATGAAGTTGACAGCCGTGAGGGTTGTGGAGCTGGTGATGGGAACTGCTTCGATCCATTTAGTGAACTTGTCGACCGCGACGAGAAGGTGTGTCCTTCCGCCCTTTGATGATTTCTTGAGTGGGCCCACCATGTCGAGTCCCCAGGTGGCGAACGTCCAGGATAGTGGTATGGTCTTGAGCTCTGATGCGGGAGCGTGTGGCCTGTTTGCGAATTTCTGGCAGGCGGCACAACATCGCACGATTTCCTCTGCGTTTTTCATGGCTGTGGGCTAATAGAACCCGGCTCGGAATGCTTTGGACACGAGTACTCGACTACTCGCATGGTGCCCGCAGGTGCCTTCGTGGATTTCGAGCAGTAGGGCTTTGTCGTCCTCTTCGTCGATGCACCTTTTGAGTATCTGGGTGATGTTGCGCTTGTATAGTTGTTTGTTGATCACCGTGAAGGCCTTGGATCGTCGGCTGATGCGTCGTGCTTCGGCCACGTCTTGTGGTAGCGTACCTTCGATTAGGAATCGGAGGAACGGTTTTGTCCAGACAGGTCCTTCGAGCTCTGTCGGAGTTGTGTTGTCGGATGTGCTGGTGCTTGTGCCTTCTGATGGGGTTGCTGATGCCACCTGCGCCAGTTCTATTGCGTCTTCACCGTCCATGACTGCTTCAGGTGTTGCTGCATGTACCTTCATGGATCTCCGGCTGATGCTTTTGAGAAAAACGCCGGGTGGTACATGTCCCCGGGTCAAACCAATGTTCGCGAGCTCGTCAGCTTCTGTGTTGTTGGCCCTGGTGATGTAGTTGAGCTCGCAACCGTTGAAACTTCCTTCGAGTTCGTTGTACAGCTTCTGGTAGGCCGCCATGTTGTTGGCTATTGCGTCGTAGTTTCTCATCGTCTGCTAGACGATGAGATTGGAGTCCCCGTAGATTATGAGGCGAGTGGCTCCGCACGTTTTGGCCATGCGCATGCCATGGAGGAGTGCCTCGTATTCTGCTTCGTTGTTGGAGGCATGACTGAAGTTAATCTGGAGGACATATTTCAGCTTTGTTCCTTTAGGGGAGATGAGCACAACTCCTGCCCAAGGTCCTTGTTGTCTTTTGGACCCATCGAAGAACATTGACCATGAACTTGATAGGTCTGGGGGGCCTGGTGTCTGAACCTCCGTCCACTCGACCAGGAAATCTGGGAGTACTTGGGCTTTGATGGCTGTTGGGTGCTTGAACTGCAGGTCCCGTGGGCTGAGCTCAATGTTCCACTCGGCGACTCGTCCAGTCGCTCCAGGGTTGTTGAGTATGTCAGCGAGTGGTGCGCTGCTCACGATTGTGATAGGGTGCTCGTCGAAGTAGTGGGACACCTTTCTTGAGGTCATGACGATGGCCAGTAGTAGCTTCTGATAGTGCGGGTACCGCTGCTGGGATTTGGTCAGGAGCATGCTGAGGTAGTAGATTGGTCTCTGGATGCTCTGGACCTTGCCTTCTTCTGCGCGTTCAACAACGAGCGTTGTGCTTACTACACTGTTACGTGCTGCCACGTAGAGGTATATCTTCTCTCGTTCCTTGGGTACCGCCAGGATTGGTGGGGTCGAGAGTGTCTTTTTCAGGTCCGCGAATGCTTGGCGGGCTTCCTCCGTCCACTCGAATTTCTCTCCTTTCCTGAGCAGCTGATAGAAAGGCAGCATGCGTTCTCCCAGCCTGCTGATGAAGCGGCTTAGGGTTGCGAGTTTTCCAGTGAGCTGTTGTACTCCTTTGACGTCAGTTGGTTCTTGCATTCGGGTGATGGCTTGGACTTTCTTAGGGTTTGCCTCGATTCCTCGGGCAGAGACCATATAGCCAAGAAGCTTCCCCGCCGGTACGCCGAATGCGCACTTCTTTGGGTTGAGTTTGATTCTGTATTTGTTGAGCGCCGCGAAGGTTTCGCGCAGGTCGTCGAGTAGTGTGGCTGCTTTGTAGGTCTTGATGACGATGTCGTCCACATAGACTTGCACGTTTCTTCCGATTTGCTCCTTCAGGCAGGCCTGCATCATTCGCTGGTAAGTGGCGCCTGCGTTTTTGAGCCCGAAGGGCATGGTCCTGTAGCAGAATACGCCATAGGGGGTGATGAACGATGTGTGCTCTTCGTCTTCTTCCTTCATCCTAATCTGGTTGTATCCTGAGTAAGCATCAAGAAAGGAAAGTAGATCGCACCCTGCTGTCGAGTCGATTATCTGATCGATTCTAGGCAGGGGGAAGTGGTCCTTCGGGCAATGCTTGTTGACTGGTCCGTAGTCGACACACATGCGCAGCACGGTCGTGTCTTTCTTGGGCACCAGCACTGGGTTGGCTATCCAGGTGGCTTTCTTCGTTTCTCGGATGAACTGGGCGTCGAGTAACCGGTTAACTTCCTCTCCGATTGCTCTGCGCTTGGGCTTCGAGAATCGTCTCAGCGCTTGCTTCACCGGCCTCGTGTTTTGCTTGATGCGTAGGGCGTGTTCCGCGAATTCGCGTGGTATCCCAGGCATGTCGGCTGGTCACCAGGCGAATATTTCCCACTCGTCTCGAAGGAAAGCGACGAGAGTCGTCGCCTGCTCCTCTGGTAGGTGGGCGTACACGCGGACTGTTTTGTCCGGGTCCGTCGGGTGCACTTGGTAAGTGACTGTGTCGCTGTCGATGCTGAAGTCGCGTCCGTACTCCTTGGATTCGCTTCGGTTCACCAATGGGAAGGTACTCTTGTCCGTCACCATGGCTATTTCTCTGAGTTCTTGTTCGGCTCCGAATGTGTCGGAGATTATGTGGAAGTCACGATCACATTGATCTGATTTGATGAAGCTTCCGTTGATCGTGAGGACTCCTGCTGATCCTGACATCTTGAGCTTCAGGTAGGCGTAGTGTGGACCGCCATGAACTGCGCGAATGCTGGCCGTCCCAATATGGCGTGGTACTGCGATTGCCAGCCGAGTACCTCGAACTCGAGGACGTGCTTTGCGAAGTTGCGTCGGTTGCCGAAGACAACTTCGAGTTCGATGACTCCGAGGGATGTGGCTGCTTCTCCTGGGACTACCCCGTGTAACTCGGTGCTCGATTTTCTCCATACTGATCGTGGGATCAGCATCTTTTGCAGGGTGCTGGCGAAGATGATATTCATGCTTCTGCCTCCATCCATGAAGACCCTATCCATGTCGTACCCTCCGATTTGTGCATCGAGCACCAGGGGCGCGTGCCCCGGTCTTGGGACTGCGGGTGGATGGTCGTCCTGTGAGAACGTGATGCTGGTCTCCGTATCATGTAGCTGGTAGACTTCGACTATGTTTATGCTCTCGGCTGCTCTAGCTTGCAGGGTGTAGGCGTCGCGTTGTGTTTGCGGCACCCTTCCCTCTTGGATCATGGGCACCTGTCCTTGCAGCGGGCTGTGACGTCCTTCTGGGCTTGAGGGCGGCGATTGTTTGGGTCGCCGGTTGCGCCTGTCTTCTTTCTGCTTCTCCTTCTTGAGGTCGTCGGCTAGCTCGTTAAACAGGCGGCAGTCTCTCAAAGTGTGGCCTGACCTGACATGTCCCTAGTCATCCTCGAAGCTGTGGATCGTGCAGGGTCCTGCTAGCTGCTCTCTAGCCGTGAGTTTGCTAGATCCGGCGTGCCTCTTCCTTCTTGAGATTATGAAGATTTGCTCGTGATCCTCCGGGTGTTCGTGGAAGCGAGGGCCGGTTTCGATTCCTCAGCTCATGTATTGGTTCTTGATGAGGTTGGCGAATTCATTCGGCCTTCGATCTGGGTCATAGTACTCGCCCACAGGTGTCTCGGAGTCACTGTCCTGGTTGGCGGCAGGTGCTCGTGCGACGGCGTGTCGTCGAGTGGTCGTCGGTTGTACGGCTGCGTGACGTGGCTCGTTCTTTGGAGCCTCGTCGTAGATCTCCCGTGCGCGCCTTTTGGGTCGTCGATTCCTTCTTCCTTGGTGATGGTTCTGCAGGGTTCGTAGCAAGGAAAACAAAAAAAAATCCTACGCATAAACAACCAACAAGCCAAGATCTAATCTAGGAGATGCAAGCAACGAGTAGGATGTCATAGAAGAACTCACCCTCGAAGACTTAAAACGTTACGAGATCAAATCTCGTGGATGTTGTAGTGGTTCACTTGCCGATCTCAAGATCGCGATGATGTACGCTGAGCGTCTCCGTGCTCGGTCACACGTACAGCTTGATGACGACCTCCGTTCCCTCGATCCAGCGGGGCAGCGGAAGTAGAGGATCTCCGGAAATCCAGCAGCACAACAACGTGATGCGGTGAAGAATCCCACGGTCAGGGCTTCGCCAAGCGGAAGACCATGGTATGGAGCGGCGGGTGGAGAGGAAGGGAGGTGAGGCAAGTATATGGGAGGGGAAGCCCTCACCCTCCTTTTATAGGGGGGGAGTGGGCAGCCCAAGAGGGGGGTGCGGCCAACTCATGGTGCCTCCACCTCTTCCCCTCTTGATGTGAGTGGAAGCCACACTCACACCCACCCATGCTCCCTTAATTGTCCACTTGGAAAATCCAAAGGTTTTCTTTAATAAATAAATAAAACATCTCTATTTCTTTATTTAATATTTGTTAATCCTATTAACAAACATTTGCACATTGCACCTCAAATCATTTGTTAATTCTATTAACAACCATCCGACAAAAACCCCTTGAACTATTTCAATTTTACCCGAAACAATTTCGGTGCTGTCCAAAACATTCTTCAATATTCCTTATCCTCTCAAAATGCATCATCAAACCTTAAGTGTGTCACCCTACGGTTCGCGAATAATACAGACATGATTGAGACACCTCTCCGATCAATAATCAACAGCGGGATCTGGAGATCCGTGATGACTCCTATATATTCAACGATGAATCTTGTGATCGTGTGAACCATCAACGTCGTAACTAATTCCCTTTGTCTCACGATATTTTACTTGTCCGAGATCCGATCATCGGTATCAACCATACCTTGTTCGATCTTGTTTCCAACAAGTACTCTTTTACTCGTTCTGTGATATGACATTCTTGTGACCTAGTCACGTGCTTGCAAGCGGTGTCAATGTGATATCACCGAGAGGGCCCAGAGTATATCTCTCCGTCATTTTGGATGGACAAATCCCATTCTTGATCCATGAGCCTCAACTAATATTTTCCGAATACCTAACACCACCTTTATAGTCACCCTGTTACGGTGTGACGTTTGATGTCATTAAAGTATTCTTTCGGTATTAGTGATTGACATGATCTCATGGTCTAAGGAACAAGATTACTTCGAATGCAAGATATAACAATATAAACTAAATGACTTGATCGTATTGTTATACTTAGTTTGGGTATATATTCATCACATCATTCTCCTAATGATATGATCCCGTTATTAACAACATCCAATGTTCATGATCAGGAAACCTTGATCATCTGTTAATCGACGAGCTAGTTAAAAGAGAGGCTTTACTAGGAACCATTGTTTGTTTATTAAACACACATGTATCAACGTTTCCGGTTAATACAATTCTAGCATGAGAAATAAACGTTTATCATAAACAAGGAATAATATAATAAACACTTTATTATTGCCTCTCGGGCATATTCCCTTCAGTCTCCCACTTGCAATAGGGGCAATAATCTATATTACATAGTAATGAATCTAACACCCATGGAGTTCTGGTGTTTATCATGTTTTGCCTTTGGGAGAGTTTTAGTCAACGGATCTGCCACATTCAGATCTGTGTGTACTTTGCAAATCTTCACATCCCCATCCTTGACATAATCGCGGATGGAGTGAAAACGGCGCTTGATATGCTTGGAATTCTTGTGAGACCTTGGTTCCTTAACATTGGCAATGGCACCATTGTTGTCACAATAGATAACCATTGGATCCAAAGCACTCGGAACCACACCTAGTTCGGATATGAACTCCTTCATCCAAACTGCTTCATTTGTTGCCTCTGAGGCAGCAATATATTCCGCTTCTGTTGATGATCCCGCTACCACAGATTGCTTGGAACTCCTCCAGCTTACTGCTCCTCCATTCATAATAAATACGTATCCGGATTGTGACTTAGAGTCATCCGGATCAGTGACGAAGCTAGAATCGACGTAACCTCTTGCGACGAGCTCTTCTTCACGGCCATACACGAGAAACATATCCTTAGTTCTTCTCAAGTACTTAAGGATATTCTTGACCGCCGCCTAGTGTTCTAAACCTGGATCGGATTGGTACCTGCTAGTCAAACTAACAGCATGTGCCACATCTGGTCTTGTACATAGCATAGCATACATGACAGAACCTATGGCTGAAGCATAGGGAATCTTATTCATTTCCTCTCTATCTTCTGTTGTAACTGGACATTGAGTCTTACTCAACGTCTTGCCTTGCAACATTGGTAAGAACCCCTTCTTACTTTTATCCATTCTGAACTTCTTCAAAATCTTGTCAATGTATGTACTTTGCGGAAGTCCAATTAAGCGTCTTGATCTATCCCTGTAGATTTTGATGCCTACTATATAAGCTGCTTCACCGAGGTCTTTCATAAAAAAACTACTGTTCAAATAACCTTTTACACCTTTTAACAATTCTATATCATTTCCAATCAACAATATGTCATCCACATACAGTACTAGAAATGCTACAGAGCTCCCACTCACTTTCTTGTAGATACAAGCTTCTCCGTACGTTTGATCAAATCCGAACTCTTTGATCACCTTATCAAAACGGAGGTTCCAACTCCGGGATGCTTGCTTCAGTCCATAAATGGAACGTTGAAGCTTGCATACCTTGTCAGCATCCTTAGGATCAACAAAACCTTTGGGTTGCATCATATACAACTCTTCCTCAATGTCACCATTCAGGAATGCCGTTTTGACATCCATCTGCCAGATTTCATAATCGAAAAATGCAGCAATTGCTAACATAATCCTAACTGACTTTAGCATCGCTACTGGTGAGAAGGTCTCATCGTATTCAACTCCTTGAATTTGTCGAAAAACTTTTGCGACAAGTCGAGCTTTATAGACGGTCACATTACCATCAGCATCAATTTTCTTTTTAAAAATCCATTTGTTCTCAACGGCCTTACGGTCATCGGGTAAGTCCACCAAAGTCCAAACTTGGTTTTCGTACATGGATCCCATTTCAGATTTCATGGCTTCAAGCCATTTGTTGGAATCTGGGCTCATCATTGCTTCATCATACGTCGCAGGGTCATCACTTCCATCTACCATGAAGTTTAAGACGGGATTCCCATACAGTTCAGGAGTTGTACGTTCCCTAGTTGACCTGCGAAGCATGGTAGTTTCCTCTTCTGGAGTTTCATGATCTTGATCATTAGTTCCCTCTTCAACTGACGGAGTCGGCACTGGAACAACTTCCGTTGCTGCGCTACTCGCCATTCCAAGAAGAGAAGGTTCAATAACCTCATCGAGTTCTACCTTCCTACTATTCACACCTTTCGAGAGAAACTCCTTCTCTAAAAGGGATCCATTCTTGGCAACGAAAATCTTGCCTTCGGATCTGTGATAGAAGGTGTACCCTATTGTTTCCTTAGGGTATCCTATGAAGATGTATTTTTCCGCTTTGGGTTCGAGTTTATCAGGTTGAAGCTTCTTCACATAAACATCGCAGCCCCAAACTTTTAGAAATGACAGCTTAGGTTTGTTTCCAAACCATAATTCATACGGTGTCGTTTCAACGGATTTAGATGGTGCCCTATTTAAAGTGAATGCAGCGGTCTCTAGTGCATAACCCCAAAATGACAGTGGCAAATCTGTAAGAGACATCATAGATCGAACCATATCCAATAAAGTACGATTACGACGTTCGAAAACACCATTACGCTGTGGTGTTCCGGTAGGTGTGAGTTGTGAAACTATTCCACATTGTTTCATATGCATGCCAAACTCGTAACTTAAATATTCACCTCCACGATCAGATCGTAGAAATTTAATCTTTCTGTTACGATGATTTTTCAACTTCACACTGAAATTCTTTGAAATTTTCAAACGTCTCAGATTTGTGTTTCATTAAGTAAATATATCCATATCTACTCAAATCATCTGTGAAAGTGACAAAATAACGATATCCACCGCGTGCCGATACACTCATTGGTCCACACACATCAGTATGTATGATTTCCAGTAAGTCTGTCGCCCGTTCCAAAGAACCTGAAAACGGGGTTCTAGTCATCTTTCCCATAAGGCATGGTTCACACGTTTCAAATGATTCATAATCAAGTGATTCTAAGAGTCCATCGGAATGGAGCTTCTTCATGCGTTTAACACCAATATGACCTAAGCGGCAATGCCACATGTAAGTAGCAATATCATCATTTAACTTAATTATTTTGGCATTCACACTATGAATATGTGTATCAATACTATCAAGATTCAAAAGAAATAAACCATTCTTCTCAGGTGCGTGACCATAAAAGATATTATTCATATAAATCGAACAACCATTGTTCTCGGACTTAAAGGAATAACCACTCTGCATTAAGCAAGATCCAGAAATGATGTTCATGCTCAACGCAGGCACCAGATAACATTTATTCAGGTTTATAACTAATCCAGACGGTAAACGAAGAGGTAGCGTGCCGACGGCGATCACATCAACTCTTGATCCATTGCCGACGCGCATCGTCACCTCATCCTTTGCTAGTGGTCGCTTATTCTGCAGTTCCTGTTTCGAGTTACATATGTGAGCAACCGAACCAGTATCAAATACCCAGGCGCTACTTCGAGTACTAGTAAGGTACACATCAATAACATGTATATCACATATACCTTTGTTCACTTTGCCGACCTTCTTATCTGCCAGATATTTGGGGCAGTTTCGCTTCCAGTGGCCAGTGCCCTTGCAATAGAAGCACTCCGTCTCAGGCTTAGGACCATTCTTGGTTTTCTTCTCAGGTGTAGAAACAGACTTGCCAACCTTCTTGAAGTTGCACTTTGGCTTGCCTTTCTTGCCTTTCTTGAAACTAGTGGTCTTATTGATCATCAACACTTGATGCTCTTTCTTGATCTCCACTTCAGCAGTTTTAAGCATCGAGAGAAGCTCAGGAAGAGACTTCTTCATGCCTTGCATATTATAGTTCATCACAAAGTTCTTGTAACTAGGTGGCAGAGATTGAAGAACACGATGTATCCCTAGCTCATTGGGAATCGTTATTCCCAAGGCTATGAGCTTATCAGCGTACTCAGACATTTTGAGTACGTGCTCACTGACGGAGCTGTTCTCTTCCATCATGCAGCTAAAGAACTTTTCTGAAGCATCATAACTCTCAACTGCAGCATGGGTATCGAAAATCATTTTCAATTCTCCCATTGTAGCATAAGCAGTGCTGTTCTCGAAACGTTTTCGCAGCTCTGGTTCTAATCCATAAAGGATGTCGCAATGAACTATACTGTGGTCTTATTTTTGAGTCAGATAAACATTTTTATCTTCATCAGAAGCATCATCAGCGGGCTGGTCACCTAGCGGTGCATCAAACACATAGAGCTTCTTGCAAGCGGTGAGGAGAATCCTCAGGTTAAGTGCCCAGTTGGTAAAGTTGCTACCATTGTTCGCTAGCTTTTCTTTCTCCATGAACATATTGAAATTGAAGGTAGGTGCAACCATGATCTACAACATATTTGCAAAGACTATTTAGACTAAGTTTATGATAAATTAAGTTCAAGTTACTTCAAAAAAAATCCCATGAACTCCCACTCAAAAACAACATCCCTCTTAGTCGTTTTGGTGATTACACAAACCAAATTCACTACACCAAAACCGATCATCACGTGAGATGATGTAGCTGCAAAGGCGAACATCGACATGTTCATCATATCATCCATATGACTTATGCTTTACCTTTCGGTTCGTGTTCCGAGGCCATGTCTGTACATGCTAGGCTCGCAAATTAGAACCATTGTATTGCGTGTGTTTCAAGGCCATGTCTGTACATGCTAGGCTTAAAAACACCCGTTGTATGCGAACGTAGAGTCTATCACACCCGATCATCACGTGGTGTCTCGAAACGACGAACTTTCTTAACGGTGCATACTAAGGAAGAACACATTATTATCTTGATATTAATTGAGAGGGATCATCTTATAATGCTACCGTCGCGGTCTAAGCAAAATAAGATGCATAAAAGGATTAACATCACATGCATGGATAATGTGATATGATATGTTCCTTCTTGCACTTGATCTCCATCTTGTGCATCATGGTATGATCTTCATCATCCCACCGGCGTGGCACCAAGGTCCATGGCACCTCCATCTTGATTGTCCATCAAATTACAACATATCACATGGATATGATATACAGCACGCAGGCCATAAATAATAAGATAACCATATGGCTCCTGCCGGTATGTCAATAACTTACAAAATGGATCATCTCATACAACAAATTTGTAACATTGACCATATCACATCACATGCCCTGCAAAAACAAGTTAGACGTCTCTAATTTATTTTTGCATATTTTACGTGGCTTGGGCTTACGAAGATAGAACTGTTCATACCTACGAACATAAACCACAACGTTGATAAAACATATGTTTAACAACCCGTTGTAGATTAGGTCCTAACTATAGTGAGAGAGACAGACACCCGCCAGCCACTTATGCAATACAAGTTGCATGTCAGTCGTGGAACAAGTCTCATGTACGCGGACATGTAAGGTTAGTCCGGGCCGCTTCATCCCACTATGCCACTAGGATCTAAAATACAAAAGGAGGCAAAACCATGATCATCAACGCCCACATCCATATGTGTTCTACTCGTACAAACCATCTACGCATAGACGAGGCTCTGATACCACTGCAGGGTTCGTAGCAAGGAAAACAAAAAAAAATCCTACGCATAAACAACCAACAAGTCAAGATCTAATCTAGGAGATGCAAGAAACGAGTAGGTTGTCATAGAAGAACTCACCCTCGAAGACTTAAAACGTTACGAGATCAAATCTCGTGGATGATGTAGTGGTTCACTTGCCGATCTCAAGATCGCGATGATGTACGCTGAGCGTCTCCGTGCTCGGTCACACGTACAGCTTGATGACGACCTCCATTCCCTCGATCCAGCGGGGCAGCGGAAGTAGAGGATCCCCGGAAATCCAGTAGCACAACAACGTGATGCGGTGAAGAATCCCACGGTCAGGGCTTCGCCAAGCGGAAGACCATGGTATGGAGCAGCGGGTGGAGAGGAAGGGAGGTGAGGCAAGTATGTGGGAGGGGAAGCCCTCACCCTCCTTTTATAGGGGAGGAGTGGGCAGCCCAAGAGGGGGGTGCGGCCAACTCATGGTGCCTCCACCTCTTCCCCTCTTGATGTGAGTGGAAGCCACACTCACACCCACCCATGCTCCCTTAATTGTCCACTTGGAAAATCCAAAGGTTTTCTTTAATAAATAAATACAACATTTATATTTCTTTATTTAATATTTGTTAATCCTATTAACAAACATTTGCACATTGCACCTCGAATCATTTGTTAATTCTATTAACAACCATCCGACAAAAACCCCTTGAACTATTTCAATTTTATCCGAAACAATTTTGGTGCTGTCCAAAACATTCTTCAATATTCCTTATCCTCTCAAAATGCATCATCAAACCTTAAGTGTGTCACCCTACGGTTCTCGAATAATACATACATGATTGAGACACCTCTCCGATCAATAATCAACAGCGGGATATGGAGATCCGTGATGACTCCTATATATTCAACGATGAATCTTGTGATCGTGTGAACCATCAACGTCGTAACTAATTCCCTTTGTCTCGCGATATTTTAATTGTCCGAGATCCGATCATCGGTATCAACCATACCTTGTTCGATCTCATTTCCGACAAGTACTCTTTTACTCGTTCTGTGATATGACATTCTTGTGACCTAGTCACGTGCTTGCAAGCGGTGTCAATGTGATATCACCGAGAGGGCCCAGAGTATATCTCTCCGTCATTTTGGATGGACAAATCCCATTCTTGATCCATGAGCCTCAACTAATACTTTCCGAATACCTAACACCACCTTTATAGTCACCCTGTTACGGTGTGACGTTTGATGTCATTAAAGTATTCTTTCGGTATTAGTGATTGACATGATCTCATGGTCTAAGGAACAAGATTACTTCAAATGCAAGATATAACAATATAAACTAAATGACTTGATCGTATTGTTATACTTAGTTTGGGTATATATTCATCACATCATTCTCCTAATGATATGATCCCGTTATTAACAACATCCAATGTTCATGATCAGGAAACCTTGATCATCTGTTAATCGACGAGCTAGTTAAAAGAGAGGCTTTACTAGGAACCATTGTTTGTTTATTAAACACACATGTATCAACGTTTCCGGTTAATACAATTCTAGCATGAGAAATAAACGTTTATCATAAACAAGGAATAATATAATAAACACTTTATTATTGCCTCTCGGGCATATTCCCTTTAGGTTCTGCTGATCGCTGGTTTCGATCTCGTAGTCGTCGTCTTGATGTGCGGCGGGTGTCCGGACGGCGGTGGGTTGTCGAAAGATTTGCGAGTCCTCCGCTGCGTGTCGCGGTTAGTCGAGTGGAATTCCTTCGTAGAGGCCCCTCGCCGTTCTTCTGGGTCGTCGATTCCTTCGGCACTGACGCTGCACTTGGCCGTTATCGTAGTGTCGGTCCAGGCACAGCTGTAGCCCGAGCGGTCTTGATGGGGTGGCAGAGATGTCCGCCGTGATCTTGAATCCTTCGAGTGGGCTAGATCTGGTTCTTGCCCTTGAGTTGTAGCTTGCTGAAGACGGGACCGCCGAGATCGTGATCCCAACCTGTGTAGTTCCCACAGACGGCGCCAATTGACGGGGATCAACCCCGGCAAATCCCATGGTCAGGGACCCTGGGTTAGTCATGAGAGGCACAGGTTGGACGATAGCTCGTCGGCAAACAGGAAGGCACACTCCTGCTCAATATTATTGATGGGGGAGATGCGATTACAGTGGATGCCAAGGCTGGAGCGCTCAAGGCTAGGGTTACAGATGATATTGGTTGTCCTTTTCGTCGCCCCTCCTAGCCCTTATATACTGGGCTAGGTCTCGGGGAGTTCACCTACGTTTACAGGTAAGCTTTCCTAACCCTAGCTTGCTCCATATGGCAGGTTCTCGCACCTTCCTTGTGAGTCGCAGACTCCTACGTCGGTGCCAATTAGCGGGCCGAGGCTGTATCTTCATGGGCCTTCTGTCTTCAGGGACACCAGGTAGGTTTATGCATAGGAGTCGTGGGGTCACCCCCTCGTCACGCACCATTAGACGCACTTGGTGAATGTGTTGTTTTCCACCACCGGCTCCATCATTCCATTCGGTGACCATCGCGTCTACGTGCGGTTGTTTCCGACGAGTACCCTCGCGAGGTGCTCACATAGAGAATGCAAAACGAGGTAAAAAAACCTATGTTGCATTTCCCCTTTTATAGCATGCGAAAATCCAAAGCGGCAACGGCTAATTACCGCCACATGCCAGAGAATCTATATCTATTCTCTCAATTATGCACTAATGTCGCACGAGGATCAAGGCGCACACCCCTGATACGTCCAAAATGTATCAATAATTTCTGCTTGCTCCATGCCTCTTTTGTGTGATATTGCTATGATATTGATGAACTTCCATACACTTTTGATCATATTTGGACTAACCTATTAACTCAGTGCACCCTAGTGCAAGTTCCTGTTTTCTGCTGTTTTTCTATTTCAGGTTTCCCCCATATTAAAATTGCTCCAAAAATTCAGGAAAAATACAATAAAAAAATCAGCGCAGAAGAAGCTTTGGGAATCACCGAGAGGGGGCCAGAGGGGACCCACCAGGGCCCCAGACGCCCTCCCGGGGCGCCCTAGGGTGGGGTCGCGCCAGGGGCCCGCCTGGACCCCTGGTGGCCCCCCTGGCTGCCCCCTTCGCCGATATATCCCTCGTGACGTGAAACCCCCGTGACGGGAACCCTTTTTCGCTATCTCTCCTCTGTTCCGCCGCCGCGCTTCCAAGATCGGGAGCACCAGAAGACCTCTTCCTGGCACCCTGCCGGAGGGAGGAATCACCTCCGGGAGCTTCTCCACCACCATGGATGCTTCCCGAATGAACCGTGAGTAGTCCACCTTGGACCATGTGTCTATGATCAGTAGCTATGTGATGTTCTCCTCCCCTCTCTGTTCTCATGGATTAGACCTCGTGAGCTGCCCTACATGATCGAGGCACATATGTAATATTTCTGCTGTTGCTATGCTGAGTTTGCTTGGATACGATGGATTATGAGACTATGTTCAGATTGTGTTTGAGTAATATATTTGATTCTCCTCTTTTATATTTATGTTCTTGAGTAATTCTTGCATGTTCTTCGTTGCTGTTTATTGCTTTGGCCAAGTAGTAGGTAGTGACTCCAAGAGGGGGCGTTATGCATGATTGTGGGTTCATGCCCCCTGATGACTAGCTTGAGTGACAGAAACATGAGTCTAGGGGATGTGTTGTTGCCACAAGGGGGAAAACAATGGGGCTTGTACTTGCGGGTGCAAGGATTGTTTACTTTACGCAAAGTTCTTTAATGCAGTTGTCTGTTGCTTTGAGTTTACACTTTGGGTGGGATTCGCAACTTAATACCAGCGAGATGTTCTGGATAGATATCTCAAGGTGGATGATTAGTAGGTAGATGCAGATGGATTTCGGTCTACTTGTCTTGGCGTACCGCCCATGCTTTTGAGCCTCTTCCTTTCTTTATAGCATAGTTAGCATTGGTTTGCGCACATAATCCTGTCAATTGCCCAACTGTAATTTGTTTACCTCGCATGGCTATTTTATCGTCTTTTGGAATTAGACATCACTAGTAAACATCATAGGACCCATGTCCATATTTTCAATACTGTTTACACCCACTATCAATTTACTGCTTTATTTACTTTTCCGTTGCTATCACTATCATTATTATCCCGTGTGTTTTATCCTTTGTAAACAACAAGGCCGGAGGAATTGACAACTCCTCTGTACTCGTTGGGAAGCAAAGCTATTTGCTGTGTGTGCATGTCCAGGTGAAGTTAGCAACCTCGGTTGTAAACGGCGCCATTGTTCACTTCACCACCTTCTTGTATCTGTTGGAGTCCTATTGGTTCGACATTCAACCTTAGCATCTTCGCTAAGGGAAATTGCCGATATCAACATCTCAACCTTCCACTTTGGGTAACCAACGAGGGGGTGTTAAATCGTACCATCAACCCCCTCGATGGGGCATGGCTTTAGTGAGCCCATGACCCAATCTTACACATCATGTTGACCATTAGGTCAAAGATACCATGTTGTCAAATGGGCTAGTGGATACGATCGAACTGGTTTTATCAGTACCAGGTAGGATAGCCTTCGTGGTGGAGCATGGGAATCCTTCCTGATCAAGTAGCACGCGAGGCCTATTTTTTGGCGTGCAGGTCGGCTACATTCTTTCAACATTTTCAAAGATGAGGTAGTCTATGTCACCCGGATGGCAGCTGGACCGATGGAGGACAAATACATTGTTAGGGGACACTTTCGTTGAATGAATTTCAAGGTAGACGACCGAAGGTGACGAAAATCTCAGATGGATCGATGTGCTTTTACCTTGAAGGCCGGTTCTGGGGCTACTCACTGTTTCCCGGCTAAGGGGCCTTTCACCTTGTCAGTTCTCGGCCTGGTGGGCGGGGCTAAGAAACCTTGTTGGATTCGACCTGGGCCACTTTGGGGTGCCCCATGATGGATTAGTGAAGGTTACAAAAGACTTGATTACACTACAAGTGGATGGGATTGTTGTGGATCTACCTCCTTATATGTAGACAATTATGATTCATGTAAACCTAGGACCCGCCGGTGTAATATATAAATCGAGGGGCCAATCTCGTAGACACACAACAACAATCTCTTGGTATATTGTACTTTCGATACATTCCAAGGAAATAAAGCTCAAGCATGATGTAGGTGTTATATCCTCGAGAGAGCATGAACATGGGTAAACCATGTGTCCCTATTATCATCGCTCATAAACGCCTAGCTTGGGATACCCTACCGATGGATCTATCTGAATCAACTCCAACATAAATCATCCTTTGGATACAAGCTCCTTGCCTAATCAACAAGGCTTCTAGAGTTTTCCATATTGATAGCCCATGGGCCGATACGAGGGCACGAGCCGAGAACCAACATAGGGGTCCTCCGACCGACCTACTGGACCAAAAACCGATAGGCCGCGCTAACCCCTAGGTCATAGCACCATCATTAGGGAATCACAATCGATGCAGATTTGGAAAGGGTGGTAACTAGAGGACATTGATGTCTGTTTGTGGACAATCGTACACCACACTCGACACGGTGCAACTTTGCTAAGATAGAGCAACAAGGTATCGGGGTGATGATTGGGACAAAGCTCAGAGATTTGGGGCTTTCATCAAGCTGGGGCGAGTCCCTGGCTTGGACATGGGTGGAAATGGCGACGGAGAGATGTGCTAAGGAAGGAGCTATGTAGGGTGGTGGCTGTTTGAGAAAAGGTGCATGGGTAATGCGTCAATGGATGCTTTTTTTCTCTAGTTTCCTTTTACGTCATTTTTCTTTTCATATAAGAATGTGGTTATGAAGGAGGAAATGAAGGAAAGAGGTATACTTTTTGATAAAATAAAAAAAATTAAGTATAAATCAATTGAAGTGAGAGGATATTGATCGATGAGAAGGCGTGAAGGCGATAAGCCAAACATACAAACTCCCATTTAATAATAAGATTTCTCGACCTTGAAGCTAAGAGCATTTACAGCGGGGCTTCCAAAACTGTTTGTGCGGATTGGCTCGGTCAATGCCCTATCACAAAATTATCAGCTAGCTAGGCAGCAATGTTGTAGGGCCCTCCCGACCATCGCGCAACTTCGCGCGATCCATCCCTCTCCAGGTACGTCGCCATAATCCTCCTCCTCCTACAGATATAGGTTTGGAACGCGCCCCCGACCACCACTTGGTTCTCATTCCCACGATTTCACCGCTACGAACGAAGACGCCTGAGTCGAAGGCGCGGACAGCTTGCTACAAGCCAAATCGAGCGAGGGAGTTGGCGGCGGACGGTGAGGTGTTCCTCACACGTGCGCCGATCGATCCCGATGCCACGCTCATGGTGCATGTCTTCCACCGCTCTTGGTATTTTGTTTGTTGATCTGTGTAGTTGCTTTTAAATGTTGCATGGTTTGCATGAATATGAAGACATCGGATATGATGTACATGGATGTAGCAGCACCAAAATGAAGGGTATCCGGTCTGAACGCGTTCGCGGGCGTTTGACAGACTGAATTAGTTGATGGCGGCTGTACATACTCTAACGCGCCTTAATGCGGATTGCTGCATTCCCAAACAAAATCTGATTTTTTGACAATAGAGTTGAAGACTTATCAGTGCACACTAGAATAAGCCTCCTTGTGATGTGCTGACATCAATCATCCATCCATCAGACAACCAGGCCAGCGGTGATGAAGAGAGCCACGGCCGGCGAGCCGAGAACCGTTCCCCGCCATGGCAGTCAGCAGCCGGCCCTCCTCCATCCACAATTCACGGCCCCAACCAACCACTATCTAGAACAGAAAACGAAGGAAGGAAGGAAGTCGTCGAAAGGAACAGCATGCCGACGGTGCGAGTGAACGCAACGCCCCGTGCCAAAGGTGAAACAAGAAACGGCCAGCATACACAGCTGCAACAATGGCAAGCAAGGCAACCAACTCCCTTTTGGTTGCATCCATCATCCATGCATGTGAACACGTTAAAAGACCAGCGAAAACACGAAAACGAAAGGTCTCCTTAAGTACATCCGCTCTCGGCCCTCGTTATGCTTCTTCTTTTCGAGCCTATCTATTGATTCCATCCAGAAAAACATCTCAAACAAGTCAAGAAAAATATCCAGCATGCCCAGCCACCTGTTAAACTAGAACTACTTTTCCATGTCGTCTTGCCCTAGGTCGTGCGTAGAATCATCGTTACGATCCAAACTCGGTTTGTACATACTCACGGGACCTCGTCGACGGTCCGTGTGCGATACCATACCACCACCGCGGCGGGACCGAGCCAGGTCGCCGCCAGAGCACCCAGTGGCACCCCGACCTCCACCTGCGTCCGTTAAAAAAGGCAACCCGGGGTGGCGTGATTTGATAGGCGGTTTCCATTTGATTTTGCATTAAATTTGTCCGGCCGGGGACGGCGCGCGTGGGAGCGGGCTGGATTTGCGCGTCGTCTTCTCCCCCGCAGCGGCGCGCCCCATGTGACCCCGGCCCCCCCTCCCCTCCCCTGATCCCGCAAAGCAACGACAGCTCCGCGCGGCGCGCCCAGCTAGCTAGCTAGGGACGGAAGAAAAAGGCAGCGCAAAGGTAGTACGTACGGGGCCGCTTCCCGACCGAACCACCACCAGGCCAACCCACTAGCCAGCGCGAGCGAGCGAGTCCCGTCCCGCGCGCGTGCTCCCTCCCTGCCATGCGCGCCGGATCCGCGGCGGGGATCTGAGCGAGACGATGGCGGTGGTGGAGGTGGAGGCGAGGACGCCCAGGCGGCGCCACGGGAGCGTGCAGCTCGGCGACCTTCTGCTGCGGGAGGCGTCGGCGGAGCGGGCCGACGCGGCGGGGGGCGACCGCCCGCTCGTCGTGTCGGGCCAGGCCGCACGGGCCAGGAAGGGCGAGGACTACGCGCTGCTCAAGCACGACTGCGAGCGCCACCCGGGCGCGTCATTCTCCGCATTCGCCGTAAGCCCCCCCTCCGCTGCATTATATTCATTCATATCTCCGCTCCCGGCGATCTGAGAGGTTGCTTTGTTGGTCGCAGATGTTCGATGGCCACAACGGGGCCGCCGCCGCCGTGTACGCCAAGGAGAAGCTCCTCGCCAATGTGCTCGGCTGCGTCCCCGCCCACCTCACCAGGGACGACTGGCTCGCCGCGCTGCCCAGGGCGCTCGTCGCCGGATTCGTCAAGACTGACAAGGATTTCCAGACAAAAGGTACTCCACTATATTTTTACCTTTACCCTGCTGCTGCTGCTCCCATACATGGAACCAATTAAGGCCCTTCATCCCTAGTAGTAGTAAGTAGTAGTACCATAGTACTACCAATCAGGACTACTGCCATATCTAGCAGTAGTACCCACAGCTCTATGGCAAAACGTAGCTGGGTCATCAATTCAAATCGTGCATGGGAATGGTCTGCTGGTACACCAGTACAGTACCACTGCTGAACTGAACCTTGTTTCTCCACTACTCCTGTGTTTCAGCGCACTCCTCGGGGACAACCGTGACCCTGGTCATAATCGATGGCTCCGTTGTGACTGCGGCATCTGTCGGTGATTCTCGCTGTGTCCTTGAAGCGGAGGGTTCCATTTACTATCTGTCGGCTGATCATCGTTTTGATGCTAGTGGGGACGAGTAAGATTGTTTTCTCACAAAAGCATTCAGATTGTTTTCTCACAATTGTTTTATCACAAAAGCATTCAGGTTGTTTTGTCACAAAAGCATTCCGTTGCTCTCTTCATTAATATGTCTGGTTCTGATCACTTTTTGGTTTCCATTTGTAGAGTTGGACGTGTAACCGAATGTGGAGGTGAAGTTGGCAGACTAAATATTGTTGGCGGAGCTGAGGTTTTGCTCTTCATCTTTTGCATCTGCTCAAGTTTCCCCCCTTTATTTTGCATGTTGGCAGCCAAGGAACTTTCCATCGTTGAACATTTATATTTTAACGACTTCGGAAAAGGCGTAGCTAGGAAAGTGTTGCTATCTGTTAGCAACTGATTTGACTTGTACCAAGTTATTTGAAGTGTAGAATTTTCATTGGGTGAGCAGGTGCTTGTTGGTTACTTCAAGTTCGATACTTTTCTAATTGTTTATTTGTGTATGTATTTGTGATATGGATCTGTGGGGACTAATGAATTAAATTAGTTGCAAGTACTCTTTTGGAATGCACTTTCCAGTTTTGTGTATCTGCGGAAATTTAATAAGTGCCTACTATACATTCTGTTGGGTGGTTCATCTCAAAACTTTGCACTTGCACATTATCGTGAATACGTGTATGTAGGTCTGATTCACACCCTTAGCTTGACCCTTCTTTTCTTCATTGTCCACCCAGATTGGTCCCCTTAGGTGTTGGCCAGGTGGTTTATGCCTATCAAGATCAATTGGCGATCAGGATGTTGGTGAATTTATCATTCCTGTTCCTTTTGTTAAGCAGATTAAGGTACAATGTCCTAAGGTTTTCCTTGACATCTGTTCTGCAGAAAACCAAATTCAAAACTTGCACAATAATAGTGATAGCAGATTCAAGCACCAGAAGTTCTACTGTCTGAATATTCTTGTTCTCGTTGTCATCTTTATTTTCTTGTTACTTTGTGAAATGGTCTTTTTATGCAAAATACAAGCTGTAAAAGAAAAATCATAGTTCTTATCATATGCCCAAAAATGGTGTGAAAATTCAGTTTTCTGTGATTGTACAAAGAAGATACGATACATTTGCAAACATAGCAACAGTTGTAGCAGTACAAAAAAAATTTGTGGTTCACAAATAGTCATATTTTTGGATGTTGTTTTGCATGTGCATATGTTATATCATGTGACACATCTATACAAAATGCATATTATTTAAAAAAATACAAGGTGCATTTTGCAAAAAGGTTTCTCCGCACCCATGTGTGAAAAATCTGCATTCTTGTAATAAAGTGGTTTACCATACTTCCAAAATACTAATATCTTCTAATGTTTCCTGCAGCTATCTAGTGCTGGAGGTCGCCTTATTATTTCAAGTGACGGTGTTTGGGATGCCTTGACTGCAGAAATGGCTTTTAGTTGCGCACGAGGGCTTTCTCCAGAGGCAGCAGCAGATCAAATTGTCAAAGTACAGCCACCCAACTGTCATTTCCTGGCATACAACCTGAAATCCTCAGTTTGTAATGTGTGTCTTTGTGTATTAGAAGAACACTGTTTTTTACTGTTGATCTTTTTCAGGAAGCAGTGGATTCAAAAGGATTAAGGGATGATACAACTTGCATTGTTATTGACATAATACCGCCAGAAAAACCGAAATCCACTATGCATTCTCGAAAGAAGGCACGGAATGGCTTTAATCTTTTGAAAAATATATTTATCAGAAAAAGAACATCAGACTCGCTATCTCGTGCTGATACGGAACGTACTTCTGAGCCCGACTTGGTGGAGGAAGTCTTTGAGGATGGGTGCCCATCTCTGCTAAGATGGTATGTTCCCTTCCTCCATCGTGTTGATGGATCCGTACTAGTACACACACAATTATATGGTGAACGCAAAGCTTCCTGACTAAACAATAAACTCTTACTTGGGAAACACTTTTTCGCTACTCATGCTAGGCTAATAGCAGTGGTTTAGCTTTTTGGTAATTTGTGATATGCCATTTGAGCTGAAGATGTTACCTGAGTTATACCTTGTCATATTAAACTGGAGAAACCTTACTCTGCAGGCTGAAATTGTATATGCTGGAACACGGGTTATCTTAAATTCTATGACAACGTTTGATGCCATACATCTAATAGAAAATATCATTTTGATTGAGCATTGGGTATGGGTTTTCGAATATATAACACCTGAACATCCAAAGAAATAGGGCATGGCTCTTTAGAGTAAAGTAAGGTTGGTTCAGGTGTTGCTGTGATTGGGCCACCACATATTACATTTGAGTTTAATTTAGTACATTTGGCTAGCATTAAATTTTATCAACCAGGCAATAAGTCTTCCTTCGACAATTCTTATTGTAGGACATAGCTACACTTCTTGGATTCAGTCCTTCAAGATTATTTTGTCAAATAATATGATTTGATGTTTGATTGGCAACATTTGTCATGTGAGGAACTCATGACAACACCATTTTCCTATTTTCAAAAAAATAAAATGGGAGGAAGTCATGAGGATATGCAAGACTCAAAATGAACTTGTCTCATGAAAATGCCATTTTTTTATACACCCGGTGGGGTCCACTATTTATTGACGGCAATGGAACAACTCAACCCCCCCCCCCCCCCCCACCATAATGTTCAAGCAGAACTTCACACAAACATCAAAAGAGAGAAAATATAACCCTCCAATCGTAAACTTATGGTGAAAATTCTCTTTTCAACCCTGAACTTTAAAACCATTTAAAATACTACCTTGAGCTATTGAAACGGTACAGTTTCATCTCAAATGTTTTCACAAGTGCCTTGCGGCTGGCGTAGATGCCACGGGCCTTGCAACCTCACTGCCACATCAAAAAAATTATCTCTGCCTTTACCTAATTTTCCTTCACCTCTGTTGTCCTAGTACTCTTTTCTCTTTGGTGATTTTTTTATCCCAATGGTTTATTTTGTTTTACATTGCTTGTTCTCGTAGTGTTTGTTTCTCCACGGTAGCGACATGGCATTGCTTGGATGGCACCTGGCATCCAGTCACCCAAAACCACTTATGGAACCACCTGAGGGCAAAAGGTGGTTATTGCAATAGTTCTAGGTTGTGATTCAAGCGTTGTAGACTTCTGTAGTTCAGGAGTGAAAAGTGAACTTTTCAAAGTGAAAAGGCGAACAAAGCACATGTTTTGAGCAATTACATGGGCTGGCCACGGTAAATCCCAGGATCTTTACTGATGTCCGCTCGCTCCATATGAAAACACCTTATGAAGATGAATGGTTCCCCAGTTGAGTCTCATCCAAAAAAATTATCCTTACTGTATATTAATCGTTGACATTTTATTTCTGGTGAATGCAGGCTAGACTCTGAGTATCCAGTCCGAAATATGTTCAAGCTCTTTGTATGTGCAATTTGTCAAGTAGAGTTAGAGTCTGGTCAGGGTATATCAATACATGAGGGTTTGTCGAAGCCAGGAAAACTGTGTCCCTGGGATGGTCCATTCCTTTGTCACAGTTGCCAAGAAAAGAAAGAAGCAATGGAGGGAAAGCGGTCCTCACGCGGTATTATATCTTCCACTCTGTACTGAACTATTTATCAGTTTGAATGCCACATTTGGAATAAATCTTCTTATACATGCAGATTCCTCCTCAAGAAACAGCGGTTCAAGCGAGTAGTAACCAAGGGCAAGAGTCATCTTGAAGCAAGCATCTAACAATATTCCAGTAGACCGATGCATAGCTGACACTCGACATTCTTGCAACGGTTGGTCTGTTAGATGAACTATCATGGGAGTTAGTATCTAAAATGAACAGCTGAATTAACAGTGAGAGAGGCACCTGTGTTGAAGAGCCCACACACTACTGAAGCGAAAGACACACCTCGTCTTATGATTTTGAGGGCTTTCTCTCAAGAGGCACATATACAGGCCAAAGGCTTGTTAACTAAGAACAGCTAATCTCTTCTGAAGGTCAGCCATCATGTAAATTATCCATCGTATAGAAGCGTGACGCATGGCCGCCGCGGCATTGTATTTCTCAAGCGTAGGAGTAGTTGTGAGATCCTGAATTTCATTTTGGACACCTACCCCGTTAGTTCCCTATCAGAATCATGCCCTATCTTTCATGATTCAATACTGTAATTAAGAACCTAAAGGAGATTATGAGAGATCGCAAACATGTATGATTACTGGGCAAGGCAGCTTCGCATGTGCCCAGTATAAATACCGTTATTTGTGCTAGGACTTGCTGACTTGAGTTGCCACTGCTGGCTGGCATTTTTCTGAAGGTCTTTGCTGCCAGTCTGTATCTTCTGTGCTACGCTTTTCCCGTGTGAGGTGCTGCGACCGTGCGGAGTAGGTATGCTGATTCTTGAGTAAACAAGACAAGTTGTATCGCCGTATTCCTTGTGGATGGCGGCTCACTCTTCCGACTGGCGAATTTAAGGATGTGAGTTTCTCGAGATTTGACAGTATGGGTAAGAGGATAAAGCATGGCCTCTTTGCCGGGTCTCCACGCTGCTTAGTTTCGAAGGCGATAGGAACTGTTGAAGAGTTCTGGTCGCCGGATTGCTCCGTACTACACTTACACTTCAGCCTGTGTTAATTTAGCTCAAGTGGCGTTCCAAGCAGACCCTTGGAGCAAAGTCGTCAACTCAATCATATGTGCAACACCAAAACGCATACGAAGGGCCTTCCATAAATTTTTGAAGCATGTTGAGGAAACGTGTAAATTAAGAGTCATCCACATACTTGTATTAAACATTTCATATCATTTCAGAAGTAATCATACACACATTTTTTAAACAAGTTGCATGAGCAAAAGATAAAGCATCGTGCACATTAAATCGACATGCATAAATAACATGTTGTCAGCTCCTCCTGCGATGTTTGCATCGCCCCCTCCTCCCATGTGTTGGGTGCTTAATGCCATTCTAGATCGCATGATCGCCGAGTTCTCCTGACTATCTTGTCTTGCATCGAACGCTGCTTCTTAGGTTTAAAAGTGCTCATATACTCTTCAATGGTGATATAGTTAGGAGGAACGTGTTTCACTTGCGGTCCAAGTTGATAATTCATAAGTTGAACATCTCTTCATTCTTACCCCATTACTTTGTGAGAGATTTGACGGTACGGTTTGATTTATGCCCAAAATGTTGATGAAAAAGCTTCTTGATGCACCTCTAATGGTTTACACTTCTTTTATCTTTTCCGGCGATTGCATCAAGAGTGATATCAATGAAATTGCAATGTTTTGTGTGTCACATAGAGGTTGACGAATGAGACCACAAAACATAGAGATTACATCACACAAGGTCCACAACCTCCAAAAAAGGCACTAAAAAGGTGCCTCTTTTTCTCTTTTGTGACAACACTTCTAAAAATGTTTTTTCTATTACAAATATGACGATTCTGTTATAATTGCTCTTAAACAGTAGCCAGGTAGCAGCGCAAGATGTCGCTGACGTCGGATGCAGTGGCGAATCCAGGATGAAAACAAAGGGTAAGCTCAAGGTAGTTACTAAGCTAAACAGAGATACATATATTATGTCATTTTTGTGATACAAATAAGTAAATTTGAATCTATGAGCTAACTGAGCTAAGAAACAGAGAACTAATTTCATCGTCGGCAAGTAAACAATAGAAACACTAAACGGGTATAGTTTAGCAAAGTCGAAGGGTAGACTTGAGGCTATCGAACCTCACTGATAAATTTGCCCCTAGTAGGATGTGCATCCATCTCCCGAGGTTTAGCAAGGAACCGGTTTCGGCAAAAATCAACGGGCTATTACGGGGGCAGCCACTGGGTCTTCCCTTAATATTTTAGCGCCCCCCCTCCTCTCTCTCTCCCTCGGAGTTTCCCCCGACCCGCTCGATTTCCATTAACCCAATCAAATCCCACCTAATTAAAACTAGGATAATAGTAGCCACCTGACGTTCGGACGACTCCCTCCCGCCCGAACGCAACATCTACCGCTAATTTGTTTGCACTAATCACTACGCGCGGCCGGTAATGACATCAGGAAATTAATTTCGGCTGGATTGCCATACAGATTAGTGCAGCTTTTAGACTTTTCAAACTTTAAAAAGTTTTATCTCTCAAATAAAAGATCCGTTCAAAATTCCGTTTTTACCATTAAATCCGTCGCGACGAGATCTTCGAAACAAGACCTCATATTGGCATGTTTCGACAACTTTTGTTTTTGACCAAAAATTGCCATGCTATTCACACTGAAATTGCCATGCAGTTTGTACTAAAATTGCCATGATTTGTTTCATCTGTTTTTTCGCTAGATTTAAAGCTACCATTTTTTTCCAGATACTTTTCACTCATCGGCGAGCACCCCGGAGAGTTGCGTAGAGTAGATATCCGCCGGTCGGGAGGGGTGTGTGGGGGGAGGGGGGGTTTAACGACCAGTGTATCCCGGTAAGATATCTGACGGTCAAGAGGGGGGGTGGGGTGATGGTGCGCGGTATGACGGGTTCTTGGGATACATATGCGTCGGGGAGATTCTCCGGCGCACCTCAACTGCGACGACGAGGGATGAGAATGTGTTTGGGGCTGGAGCAGTTGTCGGTGTTATGGTGTTGCGGTGACGGCGAATCTACCATTCGACGACGACAATTTATAGTAATGCATCGAGGATCCTAGAGAGCTGTAACGACGACTCGTGAACCCCGAGAAGATATCCGACGTTGTGAGGGGGGGGGTTGATGCGCGACAACTCTTATTTGTAGTACATGACAATTCTTATTTTTTTTGACATGACAATTTTTAGTAGAACATGGCAAAATCGCCATGGTTCCAATGATGCAATAGGTTTTCAACCCAATAGGTTGGGATACATGGCAATTTCTATTTGCAGGACATGGTAAATTTTATGCATAGGACATGGCAATTCTTATTCATCAGACATGGCAATTCTTATTCGTCGGACATGGCAATTCTTATTCATGAGACATGACAATTCTTATTCATCAGACATGACAATTCTTATTCGTAGGACATGTCAATTCTTATTCATGAGACATGGCAATTCTTATTCATCAGACATGCAATTCTTATTCGTAGGACATCGCAATTCTTATTCATCAGACATAGCAATTCTTACTAGTAGGATACGACAATTTTATTCATTGGACATGGCAATTCTTACTAGTAGAACACAGCAATTCTTATTCATTGAACATGGCAATTCTTATTCATAGGACATGGCAATTCTTATTCGTAGGACATGACAATTCTTAGTAGTAGGACATGACAATTCTTAGTAGTAGGACATGGAAATTCTTAGTAGTAGGACATGACATTTTTTGTTTGTACGACATGACAATTTTTGTTTGTAGGACATGCCAATTTCTTTTTTGTTTGAGAATGTAATTTATTTTGTGTGAGATGGCAATTCTTGTTTGTCGGATATGACACTTTTTTATTTTACGTGACATAGCATTCGTTATATATGGGACATAGTAATTCTTATTTGTACGACATGACAATTTTTATATTGCGGAACATGATCATGGCAAATTTGCCATCGACAATGGAGGCGGCAGCGGCAGCAAGCTATAATTATGGAGGTGACGAGATACGAAGACGACGATAACGACAAGTTGCGGCGATAACGGCGAGCTACGGTGATGACGTCGGCTAGAAGCTACGGCGACAGTGTCGAGCCACGACGATGGCAGCGAGCTGCAGAGACAACGACGAAAGCGACAAGTCGCGCGAGCTGTAGCGAGCGACGACGACGGCGAGCTACATCGATGACAACATGGTGATGGCGAGCGACAACGGCGGCAAGCTACGGCGATAACGGCGAGACAACAACGACAGCGGCGACAAGCGACGGCGACGACGGCGACAAGCTACGGCGATAAGGGCGAGACGGCGACGGCGACGACGGCTGCAAGCGACGACGAGCGAGGGCAAACGACAACGACGACGGCGGCTGCGAGCTGGCAGCCGAGCTGCGCGCGCATGGCAAGCTCTGCATGCACGAAGCTGTACGCGGCTAGTGCAATTGCACCGAATAAAATTCGTTTGACAGGTGGATGAATTGTACCGAACAAAAACGTTCGGTACTAGCTCGCACCTGATCATGTGGTGTCTATCAACGTCGTTTTAACCCTGTAAAACACGGTAATACGCGTGAGTGTAGCATTGCTCTTGATTCGGTCAGCTCGACTGCAAGCAGTAGTGGGTTTTTTTTTTTGAAAGTCAAGTAGTAGTGGTGGAAGTGGGATTCAGAGCATCGTGCTCGTTACTCCTTGATACGTTCCGATTTTCATGTGGACACACACACACACACTAAACGAGGTCAACGTGCTTATTTGTTGTGGCTGTGCAGACCATGGAGCCAGAAGGAGAGTCACAACAAGAAATGCACGGTCGTCTTATGTATGTATAGTGATTTCTACTCCGTTGCTGCAACTGGCATGGCATGAGTGTACAATCGGCCATTGACACGGTCTAGTAGCACATAGTTCAGTCTGCGTGCATGCCGACTGCCGCGTGCGTATGTTAAAAAAATATAAACCTTGCGTCGTCAAGGTGCAAGCCACTCGTCGCAGCTCGCACTTTTTAAGCCCTTGGGGTGGGCGCCGGCTCTTCATCAACGAGCGCAGACATCCTCCCATCATACTGTGTGGCGACGCTCCAAGTGATCAGATGGAGCATGGCAAGATCTCCAACTCCAAGCAGGCGCACTACTCGCCCAAGGCGGTGGCGATCGTGGTGAGCCTGATGGCCGTGCTGCTCATGGTCGTCCTCTTCGGCACCCGCTGGACGCCGGCAATGGGCAGCGATACGTGGGTCTCGGCCGGAGTTCACGTCGTCACAACGGCAGGTACGTACTTACATTACGTGTCGATCTTCATATCATGCACCCGGAGAGGCTGATCTATGCACTAGATAGACATATATTGGACGCACAAGAATTGCCAGCATGCCAAGTTACCTCACGACACGATTAAGATGTGCACCTTTACGTAGTGATGTGCAACCATCAGTTCATTTTTTAGAGCGGATAACCATGCATACGCCTGACCCATGCAGTGTCCGAGCAAGGCGCCGCCCCCATGTCGACGGTCCCGGAACCTCGCGACCGGCTCCTCGGAGGCCTCCTCTCGCCGGAGTTCCACGACCGCTCCTGCTTCAGTCGCTACCGGGCCGCACTCTACCGCCGGCCGTCGTTGCACGTCCTGTCCTCGCACCTCGTCTCCAGCCTCCGGCGCTACGAGTCCCTCCACCGTCTCTGCGGGCCGGGCACCTCCGCCTACGCGCGCGCCGTTGCCCGCCTCCGCGAGTCCATGGCGCGGCCGCCGTCGAACGTCTCCGAAGCCGCCGCAGATTCGGAGTGCAGCTACCTCGTCTGGAGCCCGCTGGAGGGCCTCGGCAACCGCATCCTATCCATCGCCTCCGCCTTCCTCTACGCGCTGCTCACCGACCGCGTGCTCCTCCTCCACCACCACGGCGGCGGCCTCGACGACCTCTTCTGCGAGCCCTTCCCCGGCTCCACGTGGGTGCTCCCGGAGAAGGACTTCCCTATCCGCAGCATGGAGCGCTTCGGCGTCCGCACCAGGGAGAGCCTCGGCAACGCGCTGGGCCGCGGCCAGGGGTCCTCCTCCGGGCACCCGCCGGCGCCATGGCTGTACGTGCACCTGAGGCACGACTACGAGGTGAACGACCGGCTCTTCTTCTGCGACTACGGGCAGGACGCGCTGCGGGGCGTGCGCTGGCTCGTGCTCCGCGCCGACAACTACTTCGTGCCGGGCCTGTTCCTGCTCCGGCAGCACGAGCGCGAGCTGGCGCGCCTGTTCCCGCGCCGCGACACCGTGTTCCACCACCTCGGCCGTTACCTGTTCCACCCAAGCAACACGGTGTGGGGCATGGCGAAGCGGTACCACGGGTCGTACCTCGCCGCGGCGGAGGAGCGGGTGGGCGTCCAGGTGCGCACCTTCTCCTGGGCGCCCATCTCCGCCGCCGAACGGTACGGGCAGATCGTGTCCTGCGCGCACCGGGAGAACATCCTGCCGGCAGTGCTCCCGGACAATGCCACTCTCTCGAGCTCCAGCCATGCCACGGCGAAAGGTCGGCGGCGCAAGGCCGTGCTCGTCGTGTCGCTGCACGGCGAGTACTACGAGAAGCTCAGCAACCTGTACTACGAGCACGGCGCGGCGGGCGGCGAGGCGGTGAGCGTGTTCCAGCCGACGCACCTGGGCGGGCAGCACTCGGCCGAGCGGCAGCACAACCAGAAGGCGTTCGCCGAGATGGTGCTGCTCAGCTTCTCCGACGTGGTGATCACGTCGGCCGTCTCCACCTTCGGGTACGTCAGCCAGGGGCTGGCCGGGCTGAGGCCATGGGTGCTCATGGGCCCCGTCGGCAGGAAGGCTCCCGACCCGCCGTGCCGGCTGGCCGCCACCATGGAGCCGTGCTTCCACACCCCGCCGCAGTACGACTGCCGGGCGAGAGGGCCCGGTGACAACGGCAGGATGGTCCGGCACGTCCGGCAGTGTGAGGATTTCCCGCAGGGAATTCAGTTGGTGGATTACTGAGCTACGTACTATAGTAGTTAAAAAATTGAAAGGCATCTTGACAATTCTACATGCGCCTTTAAAAAGGTAACTCCTGTAAAAAATAAAATTCTGAAACTCATTTGACATTTTCAAAAAAATGCAAAACTCCCGGTCAAAAAAAATGCAAAACTCCTTTTTTGTAGTTGTTGAACATTACTTAGAAATGCAAATTTACAATTAAATACATTGACATGTTTTTCAAAATCAAAACTATGGCTCCTATAGTAAAATGTGTGCCAAGAGACAGCGCACTGACAGTCCTACACCAACTTTTCTAGTGTCCGTCCCAGTTGTATGAATGAGATGTATCTGATGTGAGTATAAACGGTTATAAAAAGGTTTCAACTTCAAATTGCATGCAATGTATATGCAAATGACGTGTATACGAGGATGCCAAGTGAAATGTGTATACACAGTTGTAAAAATTGTTTCCAACTCAAAAGAAGAAAGAAAGAAAACTTGTTCCCAACTAGAAAATATATATGGATGTGCACAGTTCTGTATTTGTACTAAATGCAATGCAATCGACATGTAGAGAGAAGAAATTGTCAATGCACACGGACGGCGACAATTCGAAACGTAGGCATTGATTCGCATGTAACTAACTGTACATGCCTAGTAATGGACTTTGGCACGATCGAAGCACTGACGCTTACTAACTCTACAAGGTTGCTTCACTTGACTATACAACGTTACTTGCATATCACTAGCTGGACAGGACAATGATGGGTTGAGATCTCGGGAGCAAAGATTTGACTTCGTAAGAACAACTTGGCCGGGAATTAAGCGTGGGTTGATTTTATGCAGTACTCGGTTGCTTGCTGTCAAGGCTATGCACATAGGCTCGACCCTGCAAGATGACTGCTTGTGGTCGCCGATGCAGGGAGTCTACAGCAAGGTATGCGAGCAAATTTATAGTTATGACACAACTCTCAAATAAATTTGGCCACGTACTTAGCGGCCCGGCAACATGAAAAATGACATCAAGTGAATGGGAACAAAAAGGGCAAGAATCTTAATTCTTGTCTAAACAGGGAGTGCATAAATAGCACCCAAAAGGAAGAGCATGAGGAAATGTGATTTGTGAGGAATGACAAATCTAAGAGCTGGCTGCTACACCATCAGATATACAGTGTTCAGGATCAAATCAAACGTAAATGCGCACGGGCACAGTAATAGGTAGCCACATACTAAAGGTTCAGAAATAACTATTTCTTTGATCCGTATGCTTCTTGTATGAAAACTCAGCCGGCACTATCAGAATGAAGAAATACCTGATGCTTGTCGGAGTTTTTCGTAGGAAACCCAAAACACAAACTGCCACGGGCCAAGCCTGGCCCATGTAGGTAAGAATCCCTTCCACAATGCTGTCAGGCCCTCATATTTGACGGTCTTGACCAAACAATCGTAAGAATTCCTGTATAGAGCTTTTGCCTCCTGGCCCTGGTTCATCATCCTAGTTTTGATCACATCGGTTGGGCAGCTCAATGTGGTTGCAGACAGACCAGAGGCAACAGAGGCCAACGTGTGAGCATACAGATTATCATCGCAGATCTGCTTGCGGATGATGAAATGTTTTGCCTGGTCATAGCAGGTCAACTCGCCCATGTTGACAAGAAATGCTCGCTGGGCATTTGGACCAACCCCTTTCCAAAGTCCTAACAAGCCTTCTGCCCGGGTGATTTTCGTGAAGGCATCTAAGATTCCAGTATACCGAGGTCGGTTGCCTTGGATCAACAATCTGCTGTCTGCTTGCATCCTTACCTTTATGAGATCAGCTGGGCTTGCCACAACCTGCACTGCAAAGTAGCAGGAACATTAGCTGATGTGTTAGATGATTTAAAAAAAAGATGATTGCGGTAGATAGCAATATATTGGGCAAGAAAATAGTTACAGTTGTTACAAAACCATGATTACACATCTAGCAGAGCCATGCTATGCTGATCACTGGCTGTCTCTTTCCTTCTACAAATATCATATACTTTTTCAGGGATACAACCATACAACTACCATTGTATCGTGCAAGGGGTGTGCTGAGCTGCCTACTGTCTCTATTGCTTGTTTGAGAACTGTAGGGGGAGGGAGTAGTCAAGTTAGATGATACTGATTCAAATCTGTACATGATTTCTCACCTGGTCATCAGAAACACCGCACCTCACAGGCTCACACCTATTTGGCCATTGTGAAGACTAACCGTGAAATATATGATTGAGATTTGGATGTGGATAAGGTGGAATGCAAGCACATATAGATGGTATCATGTGCAGTACACGGCATGCCACAACAGCTGGATATATATCACTGCCTCTCTAGCAACTGGCGCCACTACTTGGTGTGGTTGTTGTACCATACATTCACACCGAGATGTGCTGCACTGTGCCTCTATCATCTGTTGTGGTACTTCAATTTTTGGGGTGATAATGAGTTAATGATACTGATAAACAGTCTTCACTTCCCCATAAGATGTATGTATTTTGGATTCCTAAGAGTGTGCAGGAGAGTTGTATGTCATTGTATCAAAAGGGGAGTGCAAAACAGGAAGTAGTAGGACGCACCTGGGTGCATATTCTTACCCCCTACATTTGGCTTTGCGTGAACATATCCTACCCCGGCACCGCTTCTGATTCGAGATTTTCTGGACTAAGCTTGATGGGTTCTCCGAGGCTATCAGGGAGGTGTGGGTTTGCGACCAGGCCATCTCTAACCCTTTTCTTGGGCTGGATACTCTCTTGAGAAACACGGCGCGCTACCTCACTGTTTGGGGACAGAAACGTATTGGGAATGTGAAGCTGCAGATTGCGGTGGCAAGCTATGTGATCCTTTGGTTGGATGCTGCCCAAGATCGAAGATCCCTCATCGCGGGGGAGAGATGGCTGAGGCGCACTATGAAGCATCTTGCACTGGGACTCACGTCGCTTGAAAGGACGATTGCCAGGCAACGCTCTCGTATCAGATGGCTTGGGGAAGGCGACACGAATTCTAAACTGTTCAATCTGGTTGCCAATGGGAGAAAATCGAATAACTTCATTCTGGCGATCACCCACAAAGGGGCGGACCATCACTGATCAGCAAGGCAAAGAGGATCTGTTCCATGTTGCCTTCAAAAATCTCTTGGGGACGGATCAGGCTTGAGCATGCACCTTGGACCTGGAGTTCCTCAATACTACTCAGCTCGATCTTAGCGAGCAAGATGCGATATTCACGGAGGAGGAGATTTGGGACGTCATAAAGGAATTGCCCGTGGATCGTGCCCCTGGCCCGGATGGCTTTATCGGCCTGTTTTACCAAAGAGCTTGGGCGATCATCAAAGGAGATGTGATGGCGGACATCCAGAAATTCTTTCTGAATAACAGCAGAGGGTTTGGGAGGCTTAACCAAGTTCTGAGCACGCTGATCCCAAAAAAGCGTGATGCTGGCGCTATTGGGGATTTTCGGTCCATTAGCCTGGTCCACAGCTTTCCAAAGCTTTGTGCTAAACTTCTGGCTATGAGGCTCTGCCACCACATGGAAGAGCTTGTTAAGGTGAACCAATCTGCATTCTTTAGGGGGCGGGATATTCATGATAATTTTATACTGGTTCACCAGCTTGCTCGCAAGGTGCATAAGAGGAAGGCGAAAGGGGTTCTTCTGAAGCTTGATATTTCACGCGCCATCGATTCCCTGTTGTGGCCGTTTCTGTTCGAGGTCCTAAGGGCTTCTCGTCAAAGCTGGTTGGGATGGATTGCAATGTTGCTCAGGTCTGCTAGTTCGCGTGTGGTGGTTAATGGAGTGGCTGGGCTGAAGTTTCTGCATGACCGTAGCCTTAGGCAGGGAGACCCTCTCTCTCCCCGCCTCTTTGTCATTGCTATGGACACTTTGACGTCAGTGATCGCAAGAGCGCAGGATGATGGTGTGCTTAGTGTGTTTCTGGGCTTCTCTTCCCTTCAGAGGCTGTCCATCTATGCTGATGATGTGGTGCTCTTTATACGTCCCACGATCTCTGATCTTACCTGTGTCTGGGAAGTGCTTCTGATTTTCAGTTCAGCTTCAGGTCTGAATGTGAATTTCAACAAATCCTTGGACATTATGATTCACACGGGCGTGGAGGACTGCCTTCTTGTAGAATCGGCACTGCCTTGGAAGATGGAGCAATTCCCCTGTAAGTAAATTGGGCTCCAACTCTCCATCCGACAGCTTATACGCTCGGAGTGGCAGCCTGTCGTTGATGAGGTTTTGCGATTCTTCCCGGGGTGGCAGAGAGGGCAGATCTCCAGACCTGGGCATCTAATTTTGGTGAATCATGTCATCAGAGCACACCCTACCCACCATCTCATTGTGGCTGACACGCCTAAATGGGTAATTGAGAGTCGACAAGGGATGCCGAGCTTTCTTTTGGGCAGGTTCTGAGGATATCCATGGTGGCAAGTGTCAGGTTGCATGCCAGCATGTCTGTAGACCTAAACAGCTTGGCAGCCTGGGTGTGATTGATCTTCAGTGGCAAGGCTGAGATGGGAGTGGCTGAAGAGAAAGGATGATAGCAGGCCATGGCAGGGAATGGAGATGGCATCCGATGGTAAGGTTCAGGAGGCATTCAGTAGTCCGGTCCATTGGCAACTGGGTGCAGGTGACAGTATCTTATTCTGGGAAGATCGGTGGATCGACGGTACCAGGATTGTTGACATTGCACCCCTCATTGTTGCCGAGGTGCGGACCCAAGCGCTCAATCGCCGCACCGCTCGAGATGGTCTCTTCCGGCACAATTGGATTGCGGATATCGTGGGTATGATCCCGACGAAAGGGATGGTTTAGTTCATCCATCTCTGGGAGAAACTACTCTCCTTGCAGGTCAATCCCTACGCTGTGGATTCAGCGACCTGGAGATGGAACTCTAGGGGTAGAAACTTCTCTGCCTTCTATAAAAGCTATATCTACGGTACGCATTCCTGCGTACTCTCTCAAAAAGTAGTTTTATAAATGTTCTGAAAACATGTGTGGATGTAAATTATCTATGGCTTGTGAACTTGCAAATGTTTAGTGCAATAATATGTTTATATGCATGACTCACCAACAAAAAAAAGCAGTACATTTAAGTTGTCTGTTTAGACACTCTTCCATTCTTTTTCTCACAGAATGCAGAGAAATATTTTTGGGCTCAAAGTTTGTATGATCACACAACACTCAACCTAGTTCAGGAGATCACAATATCACATTTCTCCATCGTAGTACAAATCAAGAAGTTCCCTGATTAAACTAGGACGAACTGCACATCGCGTTGCATGCATAACGACAAATCACGAGACGGATCTGATATTTACAGAGGCATGTTACCTGCGCGGCGACGCCGGAGGCTCCCCCAGCAATCGCCTTTTCGAGAACGCCCACCTCCCGCCCCCCGCTAGCAAGGGAGGACCGGAGGTGCTCATAGCCGACGATGCGCAGAGGTGTGTAGAAGAGGTGCCGGAGGACAGCGGGGGAGAGGCCCCGGTAGAGCCCCCCGTCGCGGACGAGCTCGCCGGCGACGCGTAAGACGCCGCCGCCACCACCACCACCACCACCACTACTGGGGCTGCGGTGGAGCTGGAGGCGCGTCTTGAGGGCGTCGAGGGGGAAGGTGGAGATCTCCGCCGTGGCGGCCGAGACCGACGATAGGGAGACCTTGGCTAGGGTCTCGCGGCGGTCACCGGCGGCGCGGGGTGACATGGCTTATGAGGACAGACACATCAGTCGGCGTACCGGTGGAGTATACATGCTTACCGAGCGTACATCTGGACCGAACAAGGATGATCCAACGGCTGTGAAATCGGACTGTGCAGGGCTACGACCGAGCAGTTCCGCCCCAGATCCCGCACCTCGACGGCGAGCCATGGCCGTGGCGAAGCTTCATGGTGGTTACGGCGAAGACCACGGCGCGCGTCTTCGATTGTCATTTATTTAGCACAGTAAAACTAAGCCTAAACCGAGCTCTCAGACCGATTTGAGTTTTCGGTCGGGGGCGTGCTTGGCGTCCGCCGGCTGATAATTGGAAAAGATCCGCCGGTTTGACTGCCGTTGAATTAGCTCGTATCCTACGGACATGCGTACGTTCAGAGATGCCAAAGGAATATTTTTTGCAACAGAATGCTTGTTGCGAAGCTCCTTTGCAACAAGATGCTTGTTGCGATGCTTCTTTATACACAGAGATTTTTTATAGGCGCCGTTGAATTTAGCGTATCACCTAGAATATTTTTTGCAACAGGATGATTATTATGAAACTCTTTTGCAACATGATGTTTGGTGCAAAAATTTATTTGTACGTACATATTTTTTTGCAACCCGGTGCTTGTAACGAACGATGTTGTAAAGAATCTTTGCAACACAAATAATGTTGCGAAACTTCTTTGTAGCAACATTCTTGTTGCAAAACAATTGCAACATCGTCCTTGTTGCAAAAAAAGGCATTGCAACAATACCCTTGTTGCAAAGTATCTCGCGATTACATACAGTTGATTAAATTCACACGTAACTAGTTATTAATATAAATAAATAAACAGAAATATTGGTGGGGCACAAGGACACGTGACGTACAGGGAACCCGGCGGATGCAACGGAGCGATCCGCCGGTTGATTTTAACCGTTTCCCTTTCGGTCGTCCGCGATCTGAAAATTTCCGTCTGTTAGATATCGTCTGGAAAACAGTCTCTCTCGCACAGTGTTTAATCTGACCCAGCTGTCTTATGGGCTGCTACTCCAGAAAGCGCACTCTTCTGGTGGTACCAGTGGTGGCGAGTGGCGGGTATGCAACCACATGAAGGTACTCCAGGCCCTCACGGTGGAATTTTTCAGAAAACAAGTAAGCTCTCACAACTCCGTGCTCTTGAAAGCCAAGGAATTCATGGCACGCTGCACCCATTTATTATTTGCATCAACATTCCCGTCAGCACGATACATCTTCCCTCATCTATTTCCTTCTATCTTACATGCTCTGAAGGTTTCTGGTAGAGTGGATTTCCGGCAAGATATTGAATCTGTAATCATCTAGAATTTGAATTGAAGGATCTCTACTGTTGTAGTTCCAGTTTTGCTAATTTTCTGTAGATAAGCTGTCGGATGCAAGTACATGAAGACCACAAATCATTGTTACGGAACTACTATGTAAATTAATCTCTATTCATATTTTGTATATTTTTGAATTGAAGTACGGAGTAGTTCCAGGAATAAGAATAGTCTTCATATTTGCCTCATACATGTAATGTGCTTGGTCTGGTGCATGTTTGAGTGCAGAGTATGCAACTAGGTCGTCCTATTATCCTGCTTTTTCATATGCATCTTTATGTCACTGACATTTGGTATTTGGTATTCAGTCAGGCATATTATCTTTCGTATATTGACAAGGGCTCAATGTTGGATGCGACGGTCAACCACCATCGTCCCAGCGTCACGATCATCACCATGCCAACTTGTGTGTCACCCTCCCCGATGTTGAACACGAGCGAAAGAGCCCATCTCGACTTGCAATAGGGGAGGCGAGAGGTCGTACAATATGCGCGTCGCGCCTCCGCCCTTCTCCACGCCAATTGTTCCTTCCCCTGCATTAGTGCACAGGTTAGCTCAGCAACGCCTTTCTCTCTCTATCTCTCTAGCCTTAATCACCCTGTCGGCAACCAGTTATACCCATCACCTACTTTGAGACGAAGATCAATGCCATGGCTGTGTGTGTACCCCAAAATCAACCCCGCCGGAGCAGGTTGTCAAGAAGAAGAAAAAATGCCTTCATGTTTGTCTCATAAATCCAATTGTTCATCCGTAATTTGTAGGATAGATAACCTTAACCTATTATTTTGCTACATTATATGAAAGTTAAGTTAAGTTTATTTTTGTCTTTTTGCGGTGTAAGTTAACCTTCTTCATCTAATATTCTTCTATCTGCAATCAAATTGTAGGTGAGCAAATTCATATACCCGAGAAAGATAAAATCTTAAGTTTATTCATGATGCATGATAGCATTTTGTAATATACTACATCGGTAATATCTTTACATATGTTCTGTCTAAAGCCCAATTGGACACTACGTTTTCTTGCTATTCCATCTTTGATTAGTGTATTTTTTTATATGCAAATATTTTCCTTTTATGAGCAGACATGTTGACCATGCATGTTATCTTCATGGTCATCTGTACATATGTCAATGTGAGCTTTAGCATTGAAAACTTTCATAATCGTATCTTTTAAGAACTACCTGAACACGACGGCGACGACTCATTTTCCTTCTCTCGCTGTCGTGCGGGCTGTGCGGCTTCTAAGTAAGGAAGATGATGACATGCTTTTATTCCCCTTCTCCCGACTCTCTTTTCTCCACCAATGGCATCAATATTAGCAATCTGCTCTTGCCCTCCGTCGAACTCCAGGTTAGCATGTTTGTTACCCTATACAGTACTCTGTTCCATTCGACTATTTTCTTTTCTCTTTTCTTTCTTAATTAGTTATTGTGGATTTGGTTATGGATATGCCTGGGTTCCTACAAAATTAAAATGCAGTCTGGGTTCATGGTTGTCGGGTTATTCCCATTGGTTTGGAGGAACATGGCTTGATTGTGATTTAATCATTCACCCAATAACTGTTAGGGTTTGAATCTGATTGACTCCATACTACCTGTGTTGCTTACTCGACATTCCGGCAGTACCACATTTTGCGGATGCAACAAAACATACAAGTTTAGTTGTAGTTGTAGTTGTAATGTAGTAGTGCATGTCTCAATTGTATTGCACTTTGCTTCTGGGTACATAACTACATATCACATATACCTCTCCCTGGAAGCAAGCAAAAACTTTTGACTTGTGAGTCCATGTGCATTGCATAGGCGCTTGTGCATACGCTTACGGATTAAAACAAATTAAAACTTTTCCTAGCGTTTGCATAAGAGCCTCACTTTCCAATATTGAGATGTTGTGCGCGCTAATTTACTCACGTAAAAGCAAGCCTTCGTCAACCTAAAGCGTTCGCTGCCAAGTCTGGGATATATTCTCCCGGCGTTAGCAGGCGCCAGGAAAAATTCTTTGCCTTCAAGCGAAATTGCCAGGAATTTGACCCTAAGCATCTGTTCTTAGAGCCCTGTTGTATGTGTCCTGAGGTGTAACTTGTTTTCTCTTTTAGAATTTTGAAGATGGTACCAAACCTCCAAGTTAGTGTAGGAGAGTTAATAAGAACTATACAAATGTAACCAAAATTCAATCAAAACTTACTAAACATTTTTTGTCTCTAATGTCAATATTTGACTATGTTCTTGTCCTTTTGATGAAAGTTGTGCCCGTGTAGCAGTTAAGGATTGCTTCTCTCCCAACTCCATCTCGACCTTCTCCCTCTTGCCCCGATCAGAGTAGAGCGGCCAGTGACGCCACCACCTCCTCATGAGAGCGAGGAGAGGTAGGGGAAGACGGATAGGCAGATCCGGCGGCGGAGAGGAGAGCGAGGAGAGGTCTGATCCGACGACGAGAGCCGGCGAGGATGGCTGCTGGAGGCGGGGCCGTGGCCGAGATCCGGGCTGGCTCCAGGCGTAGGCGGAGGCAGATAGGAGGATCCCGGCAGTGGATCAGAGCAGCAGGATCAAAGACTCCGAGGTGGTTCCATGTTTTCCTCCATCTCTCTCTCTCTCATATCCGCTCTTTGGTCTCATCGATGAGGGCATTGACTGCAGGGGAGGCCGAAGGCCGAGTTCGATGCGGCCTTTTGATTGGTGTTGCTCCGTGGATGAAGCCCTCGAACCCTCTGAAGGTGCCCACCATCGCACCAGCCCCAATCCCTGCCAGGGTCGTTCGCGCGTGTCTTGTATAAGGACTTTGATGCAGCGGTGGATGGTCTTCAGTTCGTGGCTGCATGGTGCTCCAGCATAAGGAAGGAATCATTGACCAGACCTAGGTTAGCCCCCTACACGAGCAACATGGCAAGGCAAAAGAGTCATATTTCTCCTTTGTGTTCACTGGTAAGACCACTCCCTTCCCTTTATCAGTGCTAAACATATGATTTAGATTTGTACTTTCCACACTCCTAGAAGTAGTATTCCACTGCAATAAGAAATCACCCAGTTGATAGGAATTTTGGGCAAAATGTCACCGAGATTGCAAGGCAAAAGAGTCGTTCTCCATCGCGTTCACCGGTAAGATGACTCCCTTCCCTTTGTCTTGGATGCTCTAATGAACAGTGTACTCTACTGATTTAGATTTGTACTTACCACATTCCTAGAAGAAGTATTCCACTGCAATCAGAAAGTCACCCAGTTGATATGAATTTAGAGCACAATGTCATCGCTGTGTGTTCCTCACAGGAGGATATACGTTGATCGTAAAAATAGAGGATATGTGTTTGGTATTCTTATCATTCATTATAGAATGACACTACTACTATCAATAGATTAACTGATTCATTTTTCCTATAAATCCGACAGAGTAAGGTGAAGGCTTCTAATTTCAGTATCTATATGTACTCTTCTTTTTTATTTTTGGATGTGCTTAGCTCTCTACTTTTCGTCAACTGATTTATTTTTATCTTTGCGTTACAAACTCACTTGTTCCATCCTAACTTATCAGTAACTTGCTCCTCCGGACAAGATTTTCACTAATCCACTCTTTACCAGGCCATCACATTCAGGTTAATTTATTTTCTTATCCACTTACATGAATTATTAGATTTCTAAACGATGGCACATGTTCCACATCATGAATTATCTACTAGAGAAGATATGTTTAATTTTTTGACTGTCTATTAAATGTTTCTACAAATATTGCTCGCAGAAAATATTAAATTAGTGTCTACATGTCGCTAATTCATCTCATTTGTGGGCTTAACAAAATCCATGGATTAATTGGTCAAGAGGGGACCCCGATGTAGCAAGGTATGGAATGCAAAATTAGTGTAGGGTTCGTTCAAGACATGCAGTTTTTTTTATTGTTCCTGTACAATGTTAATGAACTGTTCAATTTTTTTGCAAAGCAAGGTGTACGAGTAACTTTTTGTAACCGAGAAACTCATCTTTAGTTTGTTTTCCCAAAAAACATGATTTTAGTACATAAGTGTTCTTGCAAAATTGATCCATAAACATACCACAACAAGAACAAATACATCAACATAACAATTTGTTGTTTTATTGCAGGCACTCAATAGAGTTGTTTTGCTGCATTCAGAATCAAGATCCATGTAGTACATGCCTTGCATGCTATGTTGTTCTTATTATATTATATCAAATTAGCATCTAAGGTGTTCTCTGATTTATAAATTTTCTCTACAGGGGTACTGGCTACCACTCATTTCTTCCTCCGGTGAAATCTTCCCAACAGCTATGGTTCTCATCCTGCCGCTCCTTGCGAGGTTCCAGTCTGCCTTCCCTCCCCACTCTCACAGGAACCCTGAGGCAGCACATGGGTCTTTTCCTGAGAGTGCCATGGAACCCCTCTGCAGGTGAGCGCCACTGCCATTTCCTCGCGAGCGTGCCATATTTTCTTTTTGAGTTATAGGTTGATTCGATCTGTTGTACCATGCCTCTAATTCTGCTCCATGCCCAAGTCAGCATGAAACTTCTTTCCCCCATTTTCTCTCGATTTATTCTATGTTCAGTACTTCAGTTATATGTTCGTTCAGTCTGTTGTATCTGCTGGAAGGAGCTCTCCTCATTTCCGTTTAAAAAGGGTCAGTATACATCTACATAATCAGATGCTTGGGAAATATAGGATTATATATCTAATCATATTATATACTTTACTCGCAAGTCTGCTCTGTGTAGCTATTTATTCATGAACTGTGACTTTTCTTTTCCCAGAAAATGGACAAGATGGGGACAACAAACTTCTTCTCTCCCCTTTCTTTCACACCATCACTTACTTAATTTTTCTTTACAATTTGAATGTCAATATTTTTTCTTAAGAAAGTTTGCTAACTGTGAGCTTCATTATTAATTAGTTTATAGTTCACTTACTTGCCCAAAACACAATGATTAGTTGTAGTTGACTAAATATAACTAGATCGTGCTAATGCATCAGCTAAATCAACAATCTTGGCGAACCTATAATCCAAGGTATATATGTAGTGTTATTTGTTTCTGGAGCTCACCCGGTGATCCATTATGAATATAAAGTTTTAAACTCACATGCATCAATGAATAAATACAGGGAGGGGGGGGGGGTCAAATATTTCATCTCTGGTGCTAAAGATTCTATTCCATCCAAGGCTGAGAAAACATACTTTAAAGCTAAGCATGAGACGTAGTAGAAATTAGACTTAGCAACGACCTGATGTGCTATTAAATTTCACTTGTACTGGAAATAAGGAAACTTGATGTTGACACTGACATAACAGTTTATAGCACTATTATAAACTTGTTAAATTCCAGGGAGCCCTTTTTATACTAAGGATCATTGTATGTAGTATTTTGTTGCTATTTAACTGGAAGAAGATGATGTCTTGTTTTCTTATTTCTATGATAAACTACAGCATGTCAGGAGAAAAGTAGGTTTTGCAGAGGGTATTTTTCTGCAGCTAGCTCTACAATGATAATATAAATGATCTAAATTATAGAGAGAAAATGCTAGATTGGAATAAGATGTATTTGTTCGTAACACTTTAACACATTTGTTGGAATATAGTGGGCTGGTGTTTGATCTTTGAAGCATGTACATCATTGTAACAATACAATATACTCATGCTACTATTTGATATGTGATCTTATATTGGTATTCGTATCGATGTTACTTGTGCTGAATGCTATCTGATATTTCATATATCTAACCCAACATCTATGTAGCATCAAGTGGTTGGGTTCAGAAGAAAAGTCTACAGGGCGTAGCCAAGGAACGATAGGCTAATTCTTTATGGTACGTTCAACCTTGAATGTACAGTTAGAACTTCTACATTCTAAAATCTAGCTAGCAATACAATTTTATTTACCAATGGAATAGTGGTACTTACTGCGACCATACATAGTGTTTCAAGTTTTTTTTTTGAGAATTACATAGTGTGTCATGTTGGAACAATGACTTTCGTGCCTTTACCTGTTATTACCGCTTTATTGTTTGTGTATAATGCCTCCACAATGGCTATCTGAATGTGAAATGGAGCTACCACCTGAGATTGATTTAGAACTTCTTGTACATCTTTCCTTTCTTTGTTTTTCATACATATTTTATTTTTAGGTCCTTTTTAGGTGGCCGACACACTTTACTGCCTGTGTAATTGTCAAATTCTGTTAGTTTGTGGTGCTCATTCTCAATATATCAGCAATTAATGTTTTTTTTCTAAAAAGTTTTGTCACAAATTAACATTTAATATATTATAAATAGACGGGCGCAACAACGCGCACCATTAATGATCTAGTGTTTAACTTGTGATCGGCATCTCTAATGCGGATTTTAACATCTCGCAAACATTTGGATCGAACGAGCAACACATACTTTATCATGCAACGTGAATCTTGATTTATCTGTAGATGGATCTACATGTTTGTTGTTCGAATAAAATTCAAATGTTTTTTTGTGTGTGAATTGGACACAAATCGAAAGGGCTTTACAGGTTTAGATTGTTAAAATATGTGTGCCGAATAAATGTGTACGAGTTGTGATACCATTGGACTTGTAATTAGCGGTGGGTTAGGTGTTTGAGTCGGACACGTGTAACCCTGGCCTATTATATAAAGGCATCACGGGGTAGAAAAATAGACTAGACACAAGTTGATAGGCTAGACAGAGATCACGAGAGGGACGGTCCGGCGCCCGTGGCAGAGGCGACCGGACCAGTCGTGGCGAGGTGGTCGGAGCACTGTTAGATGGCCGTGGCGGACTTGTCGTCGACTGTATCATGTGGATTTGATACATGGGAAGGAGCGCCCGTAGTCATGCCCCGAGGATTAGCCATGTTGGTGAACCTCGTTAACAAATCTCGATGAGGTGTTTGTGCTTGATGATTGCTTGATCCTCGATAGATCGATATGCGACCTCAGATTATTCTAACATAGATCATCGTCTTGTCCGTGTTCGACACCCTGGTTCCACTGAAAACTTTCAGTACCAAAAACTATTTTCGTGTTCGAAGCAGTTTCCACGACTTTCATGCCACTGAGAGCTCCATCGACGCGCATTCACCACCAGAAAGACACGACTGGACAACTTCGGCCAGAGGCTCATTCTTCGCACTCCTATTCAATGTCGAACAGACGTGACGGGGCGATGTTGAAGAAACCGTAATGTTTCAATGAGAGTCAAAGCTTCGTTCTCCATGCGTATTCAATGCCAAAGAGACGGAACGGGACGTTACGGCTTCAATGCGAACTAGGTGATCCAGAAATCTACTTCAGTCCTATCTATGTTTTTAATAAAGCAAAACTTCATTATAGTAACCAATCATTTGTCCATGTCATCCACTAAAAAGTAACTAAAATGCATAATGCAAATTTGTATCTAGGCAAATGTACATGCTACCAATTTTCAGTCATCAAATATAAAATAATTTTACATTAAAAATTGAGTTTTTGACTATTATGGTAAACTGGATCTTTCATGTTTCTAGAAAAAACTTCATATTTCATACATCAGGAACTCCTTTTGTTTAAACAATAACTATTTGAAAAGATTTTCGTCGCAACACGCGGGGTGTATCCACATCATTTTATCTATCAACCAACCATTTGTCCGCATCATTTCCACTAACATTTATTAATAATAGTCTATCTCTGTATACAAGCTTTACACATACTCCGTAATTTTTAGTCATTCAAATATTATCCACATCACCACCACATCATCCATTCGTTTAGCCACCATATAATCAATTTAGTCATCGAGTAAAAAATAATTTCGTGTCAATTAAATTTAAAACCTTAAGCACTATAAAAAAATGATTTTGCATTTTTTGTAGACAATTCTCTATTTTATGCATCTTATACCATTTAATTTACATTGTAGAGTTTTTATAGAGATTTCCATTGCAACGCGCAGGTTATTTTTCTAGTTGAAGATCGTTCTTCGTTCACCTGCCCGCGGCTATTTAAGAAGGGCCACGAGCCTCAATATCCACCCTCATCTATAATACCTAAATAGTTCACCCCCACTAACTTATTTATCTTGACATGCAAGCTATCTACATCATCAAGTAGGTCCACCATGTAAAAACTCTTCCATTAACTCTTCATGCATGCACATCCTCCCACTAACTTTACATGTGCATGCATCCTATCATAAATAAATAACAACATTTTTATGCACTCAACCTCACAATTTATAAGAAGCTTTTTTATAGAAACTCAAATTATGAGTTACGTCGCATTTTATTTTTCTATGTGATTTTTTTATACGCATCCATAGTTGCTATTATTGTTTTAGGTTTAGCCCCATTGTCTGTATTCTTAACGTTGTTTTCGTCTCATATCATCTAACTGATATATTGTCAAGTAACTAAATTAACAAAACAAAAAATCAAACTCATTTTTGGATTTTTCATAATTTTTTCTCTCACATGTCTTAAAACATCCAATTCTTATCATCTAGTTTACATATGCTCCAACTCATCCATTTGGTCCTTAAATTAGACAACACGCATTACATGCACCACAAATAAACAATTTACTAAACAATCATAGAACTATAATCTCAAATGATGACATATAAAATAGGCACATAAAAATCTTCACCAATCCCCTACATCTTCCACGCGTAGGGGGATTACTCACACAAAGAATATCCAATCATCGTCAAGATAAAGTCAATGAAAATTGTATCAATAGTATTGAAATGGATGTATCTAGACATATTTCAATGGTAAATACATCTATTTTGGTGATTGCTACTATAAAAACAAAGGGAGTATAACATTGCGAAACTGTTAGATTTGCTACAACTCTAAATGTGAGACGATAAGTCTTCCTTAAGGTATTTCTATCAAGATGGATGTAGTCTGCATATTTGCACACATGTCTATTCAGCCAAGCCTCTTTCTTGCAGGTCAAAACTTACTAGCAAATATATTTACTACACTGCAGTATTTGAAGTTACCATCAATAGTCACTGGGTCTTCGCCTCACTTTTGTGTGGTGTGGCCCTGTAACAGCCCAGATTTTATAAAAAAAAATTGGTGTGAATTGTTTGATTGTCTGATTTGTTTGCGGGGTTTGCATCCTTGATCTATCGATCGGTGATTGTTTTCCCCCCTCTTATCTCGTATCGTACGGAGACCGACCTTTGCCATCCTGACACTCGACCTTTGCGACACCGGGTTTCACCCGATCACCGTCGCGAAAACCCGCACAAGACCAGCCGTAGCCAACGGAACGAAAAATCCCGTTTATTAAGTAAACGGGGTGTTTTTGTAGCGCGCCGGAAAATGTTCTCGGAACGGTTCCAACGCGAGGTGAATGCCGCTGGCTCGACGCGCTGATCGCGCAGTTCGAAGTTTTACCCGAATCGGAGGTCCTGCGGACCCCCGGCGGTCAGAAACGTAAACACCGCGCGCGCGAGAGAAAAACCGGGGATGTTTTTGCAAACTGCTAGCCACCTGGCTATATAAAGACCACCACTCTCCCACCCCTTCCTAGGGTTTCCCCTAAGCCAAAATTACAGCCACCCCCTCACAATAGCCCCAATTTTCGCAATTAACCCATTTTCCCCAAAATCTAGCCTCCCTGCGATCTGGACCGTTGGATCGGCCGATCCAACGGCCCAAATCCACCCACCTCTCCACCTCCTCTTCTCTCTCCTCCCACCTCTCCACTGTGCCGCGCCGCCCGACTTCGGTCGCCACCCCTCGCCGCGACCCCGTAGCTCCGGTGAGGCCGCCGCCTCTCCCTCGCTCCTCCTCTCGCCCCTGACCCTCTCCTCCTCTTCCTTGCAGGCGCTGGAGCCACCGCCGGCCGCCGCGCCATGTCCAGGGCGAGACCGAGCTCGTCGGGCGAGTCGCCGCTCGCGCCAGACGCCGCCCTCTGCCGCCGCCCGGATCCGGCAAGGGGGCCACCGGATCCGCCTCCTCCGCCTCCTTCTGGTCGCCCCGCACCCCACCTCGCCGTTCGCCGCCTCTCGCCGGAGGGCGAGGCCCGCCGCCGCCAGCCTCCCGTGTGGGACGGTGAGGGAACGGCCAGGCCGCCGCCGCCGCCTCCCTGGGCCGGCCCAGCAGCCAACCAGCCGCCCAGGCCCAGCCGGCGCCAACAGGGCAGCCCTAGCCGCAGATGGGTCGAGCCCATGGTAGCCCCCTTCATTTTCTCTCTCTCTGGAACTAACCCTGTAATTTTTCTAAGTCAAGAAATTGTTGCTGCTGATTCAGTTTTGCGCTGTAATTTGCGAGTAAACCGTAGCCCGAATGACGTTGCGCCCAAAAGGAAAATTGTTTAGTTTTGTGTGTACTTCAATTCATATTTTGTGAGCATTTTGATTTGAGGCCATCTTGATGTTGTTAATCTGTGTTGAAGTGGGCACCAGACTGTTAACTACTGCTAATTTCTGTTAAGTTGCTGCTGCTGTTATTTTATTGCAAGTTTGATTGATGATTGTGACACATCCATGAGGCCTATTGCATTGATTCTTATTGCATACTGTTAAGCATATGTCTACTTCAATCCTATGCAATCACTTGTCATGTTTGCCTGCTGTAGCTATATTATTTATTGCTCCAAAGTGGTGACCCTGATAACATGTGCTGCTGTTTATATAAAATTGCTACTTTGCTGCCCTATATCTTTTTAACCGTGCATCCTATTGAACATTGCAATATGTCATTTTGATATATGCCATGTCTACTTCCATTTTATGCATTGCATTGTCATGTTTACATTCTTGGTCATAGTTATATTCTACTCCAAAGTTGCTATCCTGCTGTTTTTGACAGCCACCTCTGTTTTTCACTAAGTCTGTAACTTTCCGATGCCATGTTGCATGCTTAATATCTTTTGATCTGTTATGCCTATGACCTTGATTCTTGTTTGTACCTGATCATCATCATGTCTAGTTCATGCCCAGATATTGCTATGTCATGTTGCTGCACTTTTGCATATAGCTTTACCCCTGTTTATACAGAATGAAAATAACAGTTTCTGCCCTGTTTTCCTAATTTCACTAAGTCCTTGACGAGGAATGTTTTATAGCTTTTTGTGTTGCTTATAACTAGTGAACCATGATGCCTATTTGCATGATTCCTTTTGCCATGCCTGCCTTGTCATGCCTACTGCAATTCCATGTCATTTGGTGCATGTTTGCATTCAGTAGCTTGTTTATGCATTGCTCTCAAGTGTGCTTCCTGATGTTGGCAGATTGTGTTCCAAACTTGTTTTGCTTGTATTTTTTTTACCGTAACTCCGTTTGGAGTGTTCTTTATATGTAACTTGATTAGTTTTTCGTCTACTTTGTGTTTTTGCTATTGTTTGCTGCTGTTAACCAACGTAAAATATGGTTTAGGGCAGAAAAGTACCAAATCTTTTAATTGTCGTGGGGTACTTAGTGGAATGCCATCTTTAGGTTGTGCCTCACTTAAAATTGTCTAGCATAGATAGTTTACTTTATGGTTCACCTCTTGCCATGTTTGTGTGCTATGCCATGCTTGAGTGAGATGCCATGTTAACAACCTATGCTCGTCTTGTGTAGCTAAACAACTTGAACCAATTCTAATATGCGGTATCGTCGTGTGTGACGAGTACTCCACTTAACCTGTTAGTAACCGCTCTCGACGATAGATGCGATGCCGTGCTTTGTCTCGTGTTACCTTCTTGATGTTGTTTGCTGGTGATTGCTTCGCAGTAATAGATGCTTGCTCGTCGATTGCCTTTTCCAGTGTTTACTTCTTATGTGCTCCCGCGGATACTCTCGGAGACGATGCGAGCTTGCGATCGACTACACCTTCGGAATCCGACTTATCAACAGGCAAGGACTATACATTACTTATGATCCATTCTATTTCAACCAGCGGTTTGCATGCTAGCCTAGGATAGGTTCTATGTTTGATCCTACCACATGTGTACAACCTCTTTCAAACCAATAGAGCCATGTCCCCTCCCAGCAAACCATGTACTACTATGTTACTATTGCTCGTTGCTCAGCCCCTGCTTAGTATGCATGCTTAGGATTCTACGATGTTACCCTGTTACTCCTTGGTTTGGGCTATCACATTATTATATTTTTGTTGATAATATGATTATTATAATGTTGACTATATTCGACGAAGGATGGAAGGTCTAGGCTATCCCGCCCCGACGCTTTGTTCCATTCGAGTCACCTAGGACCCGAGTTCCGGGTATTGTGTCTCTTGACGAGCGTGCCTAACCGCGTGTGGGATGCTATGGGGTACCCTCTTCTTACCTACCTAGCTTCAAACATTTCTAGTGGTGGCCCAAGCTGATTTTACCATTTGAGAAACCGCGTGCGTAACTGGTTTGCAGCCAGTGTATTGAAAACAAATCGGGCCAGTGGGATGGTATATATCCTGTTGGTCCACACCTGGGAGATAGGGGTGCCTGCCTGGCGAGGGTTAGTCATCCCGACCTCATCCAGACGGTAGAGACCGATTCGAGAGCGCGACCGGCTTTTGAGTTGGATGTCGACTCATCGGGGGCCACCCGGATTTGTGCGATGTTAGTTAGAGGGACCTGTCGTTTCGGATCTCTTGGAACTAAATCATAAAATGGTTGCTTGTGATGGGTAGCAACTGAGAGAAATGGGCGTGCGTGCGGAGGCTTGTAATATGCAGTTGGTACACCCCTGCAGGGTTAAATCTTTTCGAGAAGCCGTGTCCACGGTTATGGACGAATTGAGACCTACTCCTTGTTCATAGACAACAACAACAACAACTGGGATAATATTAATATAATTTGATCAACGTGTGTGTGCCTTGACTTCTTCTTCTTTGTCGGGATGTGAAGAGGAGGACAAGGATAGGATAGGTGTTATGCTTGCGTAAGTAGGTGGATAGAAAGACTTGTTGGAGGCGATTCCTCATCGAATGTTTGGCTTCTTATTTTACTCTCTAGATCGTTAGCCACTTCATAAATGCTAGTGCGGCAGCAACCTCACCACTTACCCCATCCTTACTGTAAACTACTAGTTGTCCTAGAATGACGAGTGATGAAGTCCTTGCTGGGTCAGTTGACCACTACAGTTGGATGCTGAGTACTTCTGTACTCATGATACTACACCCCCAAACTCTTTTCAGGGTTCCTGATCGACAACAGGTACGGTGATCAACGTTTCACGTGGAGACTCGACGACGACTAGTTAGGCGGATCCCGGCGGAGGGCCTGAACCCGTGTGGTTATGGGGATCGATGTTTTTCTCTTTGCCAGTAGGCATTTGATTGTAGTCTGTACTCAGACATGTATCTTCCACTGATGTAATGTATTAAGGCAGTTGTATGCCAATTGTACGAGATGTTGTATCCTTGTAGCTGTAATGTTGTGATATCATGTTGGAAATCCGGGGCATATGACATTTTCATATGTCGTGGTGGGACCGATATGTTCTTCGTCCCCGGATCTGGATGGACACATCTAGATCTGGAACAGTACCGCATATCGGGCCTTACAGGCCCCTTCTTTCAAAGTTATGAGACTACTTTATGAAGTTTCTTAGAGAGGGTTGTCTCATATGTGTAGGTGTTACCAATCGTAGTTGAGGTGTGATAGAAACTCACACTCTGATGGATATTTACGAAGTTGGAGGAAAGGAAGTGTGCAATAGCCTTAGAGCAGGAGGATGCCGAAGCAGAGTGATGAGCTTGGATTGGTGACGCGCTGGGCTGAATATAGTGATTTAACGAAAAAAATACCACCTTGTCTAAATGAGGATCCTAAAGGTACATATTAAACACAATTGATGTTGAACTAACAAACATGTATGTTTCCATTACAACGCATGCACAATTACTTAGTTAAATAAAAAATGTTGCTTAACACTCACATATCAAGTCATTTTTTATGGATCAATCATTGTTGCTAAGAGAACATTTTATTTCGTTATCACTTGGCATAAGTGGCAAGCTACATAAGAAAACAATAGGAGATCATTTGGTTATTAAGAAAAGAGAAGTCTTTTTTTTCTTATTCCTTCACTAGAACAAATATTCTACTATATAACACTTCCAAAATAACATTATTATACATGTAGCCCTCCAGATTCGCTCGTACCGCCATAAACCATCGTGCCGGCTCGTACTGGATCTGAGAAGATATTCTGCCCCTGCCTCCTGCCTTAACTCGAAGTAGTGGCATCACTCCCTAGAAAGGTTCTTGTCTACTCGTGCCTGCACCTGCACAGGCAAGCATGTTATCCAACCGGAAGAGGCTTACCAGGAGAGCCATAGGGTGCGTTTGTGTAACACCCCAGAGCCAGTAACAGTAATCACTACAGTGATCCTCTTGGTATTGATCATCATTGTCGTTAATCAAGCCATGGTCACCTTTGATCATAGCTCTGTCAATTCCAACCCTGATAAAATTTTCAAATTGGGTGGATTATAAATCTTGCTACAGGAATTTTGGGAGATTATTTTCACCTTGCAAATAAATAGACCAAGTCATACCTAGCCTTTAGAATAATCTCAAGTCAATGATAATTATGAAACTACTAGTGGTGGGTTATTAAATTGTCCCTAAGAAATTAAAATAAAAGTGGAACATAAAGTTAAACTAAAAATTGTTAAAACAATTTTATTAAATGCCTAATAATCTTTAGGCCATATTAAAATAATAGTGGGAAATTATTACAAGGTTTAAATATTGTAAATAAATCAAAACAATAACAAAACAGTAGCGTTTGATCCCTTTTAAATAAAACAAAATTGCAAATGAATTTAATTAATCCCCAAACTTTTTGTAGCACTAATACTATGTAGCACTAATATAGGATCTAGTTACAACTTTGTATGAAATCAAATGTTGGCTAATTAAAATATAGAAAGAAAAGCAAAACAGAAAAGAAAAATAAATAAAAAAAACCTATTCTACGCCTAGGGAAAAGGCCCACCCGAGCCCGTCTTCTTCTCCCCCACCTCCTTCCCTGTTCCTCTGACCCACGCGCCATGGCCGCCCCGACCCTGCTGCGCCACACCCGCTCGCCCCCTGCGTCGCTACAGTGTCGACGAGGTGGGGATAAGGAGGCCCCCTCGCCCCCCCTTGGAGCGAACCCTAGATCGAGGCCGCCCCACCATTTTCCCCATCGCCTCCCTCCCTCTCTGCGGCTCCTTTCTTGCCATGATTGCGCCATGACCTCATCGCGCGCGAAGCCTGGAGCTCCCTCCGCCCAGACACTGCTTCCCCAAGGACCCCCCTCTGCTTCGTCGTCCTCAACCTCGGGATCGAGCAGAGAAGCCCCCGGCCCCCCTCTTCTTCCTCGCCGACGACAACCGGCATCCCCCGCCGCTCCATCCTCCCCCGAGCCGCTGCCTACACACGAGCTCCCCGGTGAGCGTCGACCCCATCCCCCCTCAAACCCCCCTCCCCCTTACGAGTTCGTCGGCGGCGGGCCATGCCCCGTCCGGGCCGCCATTAGTGGGTACACAAGCACGAGCTCGATCTCGAGCTCCCTGCTCACCGCGCGCTGCGGCCGCGTTTTCCCCGCCACTCGCCACTCCCAGCCGCGCCCCTGGCCCCTCCCGCGCCCCTGTCCGGGGCTCGCCGGCGGCAAGCCGTGCCAGCCACGGCCGGCGTGCTCTGGCTTGGGGTTACAACCCCCCTAATCGGCCCCCTGTTAATTAAGCAACTGTTAAGTTAAGCCCCCTCTGGCTGACATATGGGCCCCACCAGCTTAACCCTTTGTTTTAATTTAAATGGAAAACTATTGGTATGACAGGTGGGCCCAGGTGGTTAAACTAATTACTGGATTAACTATAATCATATTTATCACTAGAGTCAATGACATGTGGGACCCATAGTCATTTATATATTAAGATTGATTTATTGATAAGGTGAGGCTGACAGGTGGGACCCACTGGTCAGTTGACCAGTCAACCTTACAGGTGGGTCCCCTCTGTCAGGTTTGACCTGGTCAAATGCACTGTTTTGGATAATGTTATTTTAAAAATAAAAGTAATTCAGAAAATGATTTAAATTGTTTAAAACTTTGAATTCAAATATCTTTTAAACCGTAACTCAGATTCAAAAAGTTTATACACGAAAATTGATCAGAAAAATATAACGAATATGAATACGCTACCCGTATGTCTATCACACCCCTCTAACACAACGAACATCGAACCTTCCCCCTCCGGACCGTCTGTCCGATGATTTGTCCGGTACTGTCAAAGTATCCGGATGAATTTATTCTGAACACGAAAGTTGTTCGAATTGTTTCAACTAGCACGGTTGCACCATCCACATGTTTTTCGGATGTCCACGACACCTCCGGCATGAACCCTTCCCCCTCTGGACACCCTGTCCGGTAATCACCCGGAGCTGGCAGTTCATCCCCGGATGAACTCCCGCTCCGAGCAATACACCTTGCACTGCATTAGAACACCGTTAACATTGCGTTTGCCATGTCTTGTATTTGTATTACTATTATTGTTGTGTATTTATTGTTTCTCCCCCCTCTCTTATTGTCCGGTAGTCCCGACGACCGCTGCCGATGCCCTTGTGATCGACTACGTCGTCGACGACCGTACCCCTACCGCGAGCTGCCAGGCAAGCAGAGCCATTCTCTTCCCCAGATATCGCCTATCTTTCCGTACTTTTCTTGCACTAGGCATTACTGCTGCTGCTACGATTACAATCCTATTCAATTGCATAGCCTGATTTTGTCGCCCCTTGATGTACCTTTCCTTTATCCTATGCTGCCTATTATTACTTATGCATTATTCAGCAGTGAGCCCTGCGCATTGTTAGCTAGGATTAGTTAGCGGGCCGTGACCACTCAGGGGAGTGAACACGGATACAATATATACAACTGCACAGGTACGGTACAATGCAGACACCGCCTAAGGCCCCCTAGCTCGGCTCTGCCGAGTCACCCTCAAGTGTGAGCTATCAAGGAGTAATCCTTGTACTCCACTCGTTGATGACTCTGTATAGCCGCTCTAGGTACCCGAGCAACGGTTGTCCTTAAAGGTAAGAAAGTCGGGTGACCCAACGGTGCCTGCGAGCGGTATTGCGTCGGGAACGACAGGGAGGGTACGACCGACGTTACTGGCGTGCTTGGCCCCTGCTCGTATCTCGCGAGAGTTACCAAACTACGAAAAGTCGAGCTCTACCAAGAGCACACGCGAGACAAGGTAAGGAGACGATTCACCTTGTTGGTAACCGCAGTGACTTGGTGGGACGACAGGGCAGGGACCGATGTACTGGTGGTCCTGACTGCTGTCGTTGACCGCGGGTCAGTTAAGTCGAGGCAACGATAACGGTTGTCACGCAGGTTAATTAAAATGCTAAATGGTTCGGCGGATGTCTTGAGTAGCCTTTTGGCTTGTACGCACTACCTACACGTGGGACGAGGAGTGTGGGCTCCCCTGCATCGTAGTCTCGTTCGAGGGTCTTCAGACGTCAGCAGTATCGCGGGCTGATTGCCGGGAAGTGGTGTTGTCTTCTATTGCTCGAGCGGTGTATTTGTATTTGCTTTGATTTTGCTTCACCGGCCAGTCACGCACCGTGCAGGAGTACGTTCGGGTTAGGGTCCAAAACCCGGCGTACATAGGATATAGTCCGGCGGATGACCTCTCTGTTGATTGCCGAAGGATGGGCTACTTTGTGTCAGATAGCTTCGGTGGGGTGTTCCCTAACAAGGTGTACGCCACCCTGGAGATCCGAGCGTCGTAGAGTCATGCCAGTGCACCCCTGCAGGGAAGATTAATCTATTCGAATAGCCGTGTCCACGGTAACAGGACGCTTTATGCTGAAGCTGGATCTTACCACTAGAAACTACTACTATGAAACTGTATGGTTCCGGGTCTTCTTCCTCGCAGGGAGTCGAGGAAGGGAACTCGGAGGCATTATTATTATTAGTTATTACAACTTACTATTATACAATGCTGCAGCAACTTCTGCTGCATTGTTATTACATTCATGTTATTGAACTGTTGGTTGTTTTTCTTCTCATGCTGCAAGACACGTCAGAAGATGCTAGTCTTCGATAAGCCTAGCTTCTTACCCTTATTCTGATTTCTATCTTGCATTCCACTATATACAGCCTCCCCTTTCCATTTGATACAATGCATAATGCTTAGTAGCGGACGTAAGACTCGCGGGTATACTAGATACTCACCTTTGCTTTATTTCCCCCTTTATGTTTTGCCTGATCGGCCGCTGCAGTCGACGTTGGAGCCCAGGAGCAGGAGTACCCCGGAGGCGGATACTACTACGTCGAGACCCCCGATGACCAGGACTATGAGTAGTTTCGGAGGCTCCCAGGCAGGAGGCCTTGCCTTTTTGATCTGTATCTCTGATGTTATTTGTGCTAGCCTTCTTAAGGCAAAACTTGACTAACTATGTCTGTACTCAGATATTATGGTTTGTATAACTTATGTATTCGGGTCCGCGCGACCCCCCTTTATTGTAACATATTGGTTTATCCTTTTGTGTTTAGTGTTGTGCTGTGATATTCTCACCGTGGCACCCTAATCTCAGCCGTGTACCCTGCGTGTATGATTACTGTACACGGATTGATTTTTGGGGCGTCACAAGTTGGTATCAGAGCCGACTGCCTGTAGGTAACCCGCTTCCAACTCCTTGGTCGAAGTCGAGTCTAGTCGTTGCAAAACTATTTTACTAACAGTGTCGTGTGGCTTATCGGCCCACGTTGCCAACTGGGTAGTATTAGGATCTTTTTACTCCGTACCTTTACTCTGGGACTCTGATCTCTCTTCTCTTTCGGGTCAAAGATTTTTCTACCTCAAACATTAGGTTCTCGTTACTACTTTCTCCCGGAGAGCCCCTCATTACAGATGATCGCTTGCTTCACGAGAAGACTCTAAAGATTACTCTCCGATAAAATTCCCGAGACCATATGTGTCGATCACCTTTAGAATTCCCTGCCACCGATAAGTCTGTATGTATAAACACATACACCTTCCATTCGTCCATTCAATCCCAGTTGCTCTTGTGTTGACAAGATGCATCGAAATGCTTTCCTTTGTTTCGGGAATCCTTTGAGCCTACTACCTTGTCGCTTCTTTTCACCCTGCGGATAATTCCTCACATTTATCGAGGATCCGTTCATTCTAAGCGGTTCCTGTGATTCCAAAAATACTTTGAAATACTATTACGATATCGCGACAATCCTCGGCAGCCTACTGCTTTGGAGATTCTTCTTGCCTGCTTGCACTATGTTTGATCCCGTTTGTCTTGTGGTCTTCGATGACCTTCCTTGGCCTTGCCATTCCGATCTTTTGAATCATCATGTGCGCGAATGCACGCAGTCATCGGTTAACCCTATGAATTCATTCTTTCGGCTCAGACGTCATTTCGGACATGAGCTGGTTCTCGGTAAATCAAATCTTGATTGATTAACCTTCAAACTTCTATTCAACTTATTCATGTTTGCTCGATGTATATGAATCGGATACACCGATATGGAAGTCATAATCCCTTTGTACTTAAGCATCGAATTATTCTGATGCTTCTATCATCCGATGCCTTTGTATTTATTCTTCTTATGGGTGAGTACCGATACTCATGCCAGACTTTCTGTACACCACCTGACCTTTTGGGTGGATAACTACCTACCATCTCCTTGTGTCCTAAGTCATTGAGGAATTTCCCCTGATACAAGATGCCTCCCGCTAATGGTATCATCTACCTCATGTCGTTATCCTTCTGCTTTCGAACTTGTATCCTTTACTTCTGTTGTTGGTTGTAAAGATTTGTAAAATGTCCCTATGGGTTGTATCTATGCTTCAGCCATTTGTGTGAACCCATCAACTTCTACGGGTCATACTTTACTGGTGTTACGCCAGTTAAATTTCCTACTCTACAAATTCATCGACAGCGAGAAGTGAATGAATGGCTATGCACCGAAGAAGTGGGAGTCGACCCTCAACCTTTGTGTTCATGCCCATGGATACTATGTAGAACTTAATCATGAAAGCTTCTCGTAAAGATAATTATCCCCTTGGTATAAATTCTGCTGCACCTATGCTCCACCATTCTACCTTCGAGTGTTACCCCCTGGTATCTCGAGGATATCATGCCTTTGCACTACATCTTATGAATTGTGATGAAACAATGCCTATCCCTGTCATAGCCATTTCATGGTTCCGGGTTGTCGTCAACCGGGAACATCGAATACCTTTTTCTTCACCATTCCTTTCGCTTGATGTCGCCGTTGTTCGATTGTATTTTCTTGAAACCTTTTGACATGATGTGGCGTGGTCATCATCAACATTTCGCCTTCTTCCAAGTGTCAATTTAATTCATTGTGGGAAATACCATTCTTGCCCCTCGATGATTGGTGTCATCGTTGACAACCCCCTTTGACTCCTTGCCAATACAAACTTGATCACATATATCTTGCTCTGCTTTCCCTCGGGAAAGATATACACCTGATGCTGGTGTATCCACACATCTTCTTTTCCATTGGTCTGTTTAACCTTTCTTTTAATATAAATTATCCGAGCAGTGATAATTCCCTGCTAATGTAAACACTTCTGTGTACTACTTTGTTCGTCCAACCAGTTACGATTGTTGATGACTTTTCGATGACCACCGATGGACGAGAACTTTGCCTACTGGTCCGCCTCGTCTTAACGAGCAGGAAAACGGTTCTCTTCGTCCCTCGCCCTTGGCACTGATGTTGTTGCCCACATAGCTAATATGTTGTTCTCTGACTTACCTTGCAACTTGATCGCATTGTTTGCCACCACCCTTCTTATTCACTGTGGGCCCATAACCCACAGTTCCACAGGATCGAAACCTGACTCTCTTGTACCTTTTTGTTCTCGAGGTTATTCCTCTTGCTTGACCTCGTATGCAACTCACGAGTCCTCTACCTTGTGATATTCGGTTCGATATCAGACTCAGTGCTTATGCCTGATGCTTTGGCCCCTTTTTCATCCCCGTTATCATCGTCGAATGCTTGCATGTCCGCTTGAAAACTTCTCATGCCTTATTTGGTTTCTCTCGATATATTCCCCTGAGTTAAACTCGGAAGATACTTTGTACACCGTTCCCTCGGACAACCTCAGTTGATTAACCAGGTACCCATCCGACCCCCTTGAATTTTTACTCCTAGCCTATTCGTAAGTGCGATGAAGCCCCTGATGGAAGGATGACAACTCGTCGAGAGGAACTGATGCAGAGAAAGGAAGACGTCAACGAGAAGGATTAACTTCTTCGAGAAGGACAACAAGCACTAGAAGAATCGTTAGAATACGAAACCAAAGCTTTACCCCTTCCACTACCTTTTAATTCTCGGGACGAGAATTCTTGTAGTGGGGGAGATTTGTAACACCCCAGAGCCAGTAACAGTAATCACTACAGTGATCCCCTTGGTAATGATCATCATTGTCGTTAATCAAGCCATGGTCACCTTTGATCATAGCTCTGTCAATTCCAACCCTGATAAAATTTTCAAATAGGGTGGATTATAAATCTTGCTCCAAGAATTTTGGGAGATTATTGTCACCTTGCAAATAAATAGACCAAGTCATACCTAGCCTTTAGAATAATCCCAAGTCAATGATAATTATGAAACTACTAGTGGTGGGTTATTAAATTGTCCCTAAGAAATTAAAATAAAAGTGGAACATAAAGTTAAACTAAAAATTGTTAAAACAATTTTATTAAATGCCTAATAATCTTTAGGCCATATTAAAATAATAGTGGGAAATTATTACAAGGTTTAAATATTGTAAACAAATCAAAACAATAACAAAACAATAGCGTTTGATCCCTTTTAAATAAAACAAAATTGCAAATGAATTTAATTAATCCCCAAACTTTTTGTAGCACTAATACTATGTAGCACTAATATAGGATCTAGTTACAACTTTGTATGAAATCAAATTTTGGCTAATTAAAATATAGAAAGAAAAGCAAAACAGAAAAGAAAAACAAATAAAAAGAAACCTATTCTACGCCTAGGGAAAAGGCCCACCCCAGCCCGTTTTCTTCTTCCCCCACCTCCTTCCCTGTTCCTCCGACCCACGCGCCATGGCCGCCCCGACCCTGCTGCGCCACACCCGCTCGCCCCCTGCGTCGCTACAGTGTCGACGAGGTGGGTATAAGGAGGCCCCTCGCCCCCTTGGAGCGAACCCTAGATCGAGGCCGCCCCACCATTTTCCCCATCGCCTCCCTCCCTCTCTGCGGCTCCTTTCTCGCCATGGCTGCGCCATGACCTCATCGCGCGCGAAGCCTGGAGCTCCCTCCGCCCAGACACTGCTTCCCCAAGGACCCCCCTCTGCTTCGTCGTCCTCAACCTCGGGATCGAGCAGAGAAGCCCCCGGCCCCCCTCTTCTTCCTCGCCGACGACAACCGGCATCCCCCGCCGCGATTCACGCCGCTCCATCCTCCCCCGAGCCGCTGCCCACCCACGAGCTTCCCGGTGAGCGCCGACCCCATCCCCCCCTCAACCCCCCCTCCCCCTTACGAGTTCATCGTCGGCGGGCCATGCCCCGTACGGGCCGCCATTGGCGGGTACACAAGCACGAGCTCGAGCTCGAGCTCCCTACTCACCGCGCGCTGCGGACGCGATTTCCCCGCCACTCGCCACTCCCAGCCGCGCCCCTGGCCCCTCCCGCGCCCCTGTCCGGGGCTCGCCGGCGGCAAGCCGTGCCAGCCACGGCCGGCGTGCTCTGGCTTGGGGTTACAACCCCCCTAACCGGCCCCCTGTTAATGAAGCAACTGTTAAGTTAAGCCCCCTCTGGCTGACATATGGGCCCCACGAGCTTAATCCTTTGTTTTAATTTAAATGGAAAACTATTGGTAGGACAGGTGGGCCCAGGTGGTTAAACTAATTACTGGATTAACTATAATCATATTTATCACTAGAGTCAATGACATGTGGGACCCATAGTCATTTATAAATTAAGATTGATTTATTGATAAGGTGAGGCTGACAGGTGGGACCCACTGGTCAGTTGACCAGTCAACCTTACAGGTGGGTCCCCTCTGTCAGGTTTGACCTGGTCAAATGCACTGTTTTGGATAATGTTATTTTAATAATAAAAGTAATTCAGAAAATGATTTAAATTGTTTAAAACTTTGAATTTAAATATCTTTTAAACCGTAACTCAGATTCAAAAAATTTATACATGAAAATTGATCAGAAAAATATAACGATTATGAATACGCTACCCGTATGTCTATCACACCCCTCTAACACAACGAACATCGAACTGTCCCCCTCCGGACCGTCTGTCCGATGATTTGTCCGGTACTGTCAAAGTAACCGGATGAATTTATTCTGAACACGAAAGTTGTTCGGATTGTTTCAACTAGCACGGTTGCACCATCCACACGTTTTTAGGATGTCCACTACACCTCCGGCATGAACCCTTCCCCCTCTGGACACCCTGTCCGGTAATCACCCGGAGCTGGCAGTTCATCCCCGGATGAATTCCCGCTCCGAGCAATACACCTTGCACTGCATTAGAACACCGTTAACATTGCGTTTGCCATGTCTTGTATTTGTATTACTATTATTGTTGTGTATTTATTGTTTCCCTCCCTCTCTTATTGTCCGGTAGTCCCGACGACCGCTGCCGATGCCCTTGTGATCGACTACGTCGTCGGCGACCGTACCCCTACCGCGAGCTGCCAGGCAAGCAGAGCCATTCTCTTCCCCAGATATCTCCTATCTTTCCGTACTTTTCTTGCACTAGGCATTACTGTTGCTGCTACGATTACAATCCTATTCAATTGCATAACCTGATTTTTTCGCCCCTTGATGTACCTTTCCTTTATCCTATGCTGCCTATTATTACTTATGCATTATTCAGCAGTGAGCCCTGCGCATTGTTAGCTAGGATTAGTTAGCGGGCCGCGACCACTCAGGGGAGTGAACACGGATACAATATATACAACTGCACAAGTACGGTTGCTGGCGTGGAAGTTGACGGGAAAAGACTCCTGCTTCCTTCCCCGGCAACGGCGCAAGAAATTTGGCTTGATGTGCGAGGTAATGATAGTGATTTCTCGCCCTTCGTTGGTGAGCCACAAGTGGAAGGCGTGATGTAGCACAACAACAAATTTCCCTCGGTGAAGATACCAAGGTTTGTCTCCAGTAGGATTCCGGAGATGATAAGTAGGTGTCAGCGGCGCAACTGACGCGGACCTGCACACAGACACGATAACTTTGTTCCCAACGAAGTTCAGAGAGGTTGTCAATCTCTCCGGTCTTGTTGTTCACAAAGGATCAAACACAAGGGATAACAAAAGTAATTGAAAGTAAAAGTAGAAAAGTAAATGAGCATGTAAACAGTGATGAGGATATGGACCGGGATACGTGATGTTCGCTAGTGATGTCTCTCTCCCAAAAGACGATAAAATTGCTATGCGAGGTAAACAAATTACAGAAAGGCAATTGACAGGATTATGAACGCACCGCAATGCTAACTATGCTACAAAAGAAAGGAAGAGGCTCAAAAGCATGGCCAGTACGCCAAAATAAGTAGACCGAAATCCAACTGCATCTACTACTAATCATCCACCTTGAGATATCTATCCAGAACATCTCGCTGGTATTAAGTTTCGAGCCCCACCCAAAGTGTAAACCCAAAGCAACAAACAACTGCATTAAAAAGAACTTTGCGTAAAGTAAACAATCCTTGTAACCGTGGTTACAAGCACCGTTGTTTTCCCCCTTGTGGCAACAACACATCCCCTAGACTCATGTTTCTGTCACTCAAGCGTGTCATCGGGGGGCATGAACCCACAATCGAGCAAAACGTTCCCTCTTGGAGTCACTACCTACTACTTGGCCAAAACAATAAACAACAACGGAGAACATGCAAGAATTACTTAGGAACAAAAATATAAGAGATAAGAACCAAATATATTACTCAATCACAATCTCAACATAATCTCATAATCCATCAGATCCTATCAAACTCAACATAGAAATAGCAGAAAATGTTACAAAAGTGCCTCGATCATGTAGGGCAGCTCACGAGGTCTAAGCCATGAAGAACAAAGAGGGGAGGAGAACATCACATAGCTACTGATCACGGACCCATGGTCCAAGGAAAACTACTCACGAGACATCCGGGGAGCATCCATGGTGGAGAGGAGACTCCCGGAGGTCAATCCTCCCTCCGGCCGGGTGCCGGGAAGAGGTCTTCTGGTGCTCCCGATCCCGGAAGCGCGGCGGCGGCGGAACAGAGGCGAGTTTGCGAAATAGGGTTCCTCCTCTGGAGTCCCCCGTGACGGAGAATAAATATGAGAAGGGGGGCAGCCAGAGGTGGACCAGGGGCCCCAGGCGCCCCCCTGGCGCAGCCAGGGGTGGGGCCGCGTCGGGTGGCCGCCTGGGCCCCCTGGCTCCCCTCTGGTCCCTCCCGGGCTCTTCTCGAAGCTTCCTGTACGCTGATTTTTCTTTATTTTTCCCGGATTTTTTCTGGCACTTTTTATATGGGGGAAAACTGAAATAGAAAAACAGCAGAAAACAGGAACTAGCACTGGGGTGCACTGAGTTAATAGGTTAGTTCAAATATGATCAAAAGTGTTTGAAAGTGTATCTAGATCATAGCAATATCACACAAAACATGCATGGAGCAAGCAGAAATTATAGATACGTTTTGGACGTATCAACATCCTCAAGCTTAATTCCTGGTCGTCCTGGAGTAGGTAAATGATAACAACATAATTTCTGTGGTGACATGCTAGCAACCATAAAAGAACTTTGGAAAGTAAAGCAATCAAGGTTAGAGATTCAATTCAAGTCATAACATGCAAGAGTCTATATTAGCATTGAAACAAGTAACAAAAGAACATTAGGTGCAAGAGCTCTCGCTGTCCGTGACTTGAATGTCTCCAAATGGTGTTTGCGTGCAAGAAGGGGATAGGGAATACGAGAAAAAGTATTTTTGTGTTGAGAACTCAATCTACTAAAGTTTCACACTTGGTCTTCTTTGGAATCTTATCTTGACTCGTCCCCAGACCACTAGCCAGGTACAAGTCAATTTGATCCACTCCTTTTCGATATTTTGAGCACTCATGCAATGGATGAGCGTAAGCACGAGAGTTGACACTTAGGATGGCAAAGGGAGAAATATGATGGAGGAGGAAGACAAAAAGGATGAGAAAGGCTCCCATCAATGAGGACAATCATAGGCGGGAGATGCCAAATGATAGATATGATGTGAGGAGTAGGGATTGCCATGCAACGGATGCACATATGAGCTAGGAAGCTCTCCAATGGAACTAGTGGGGGTGCATCTAACTTGCTCGCTCATGAAGACCTAGAGCTCGTTTGAGGAGGCTCATCCTTGGAATATGCAAGCCAAGTTCTAAAGTGTGAAGGTCCCCACATAGCTATATGCATAATGATCATCTCTATGGAGTACAAGGATATAGAGGGAGTACTAGTGTGGATCTCTCAAAAAGATAGTAGTGTTGCCCCTTTCTCTCTTTTTATTACTTTTTTTTCTCCTTTTCTATTTTTTTGTGGCCTCAATGGCTCTTTCTATTTAATTCTCATTTGTCCCCTTTGGGATCTTTTATTGTGTCCACTTTGGGATATTTTCCTCACTTAAGGGCAACACTCTATTTTACAAGAAGTTAAAGGAGATCTTTCACACTTTACAAGATACTCAAAATCATAAAGAAGATGTAGCTATCATGATGTATGCAATGTATGTCGCTGCCAGTGTAGTAGGAACATGTATGGCATGAAGATCAAGTCATGAAGAGGTGGATGTTGCATGGAAATATAACTTGGAAAGGCTATGGAAATGCCTTGATAGGTGTAACACTCTCACTGTCAGTGAACAGTAATCACCATTACTGTTTATAACTACTGTTCAAATTTTTTGCTTTAATCAAATGGTTCAGTTCAAATTCAAATTCCCCTTCGATATTGTTGAATGCAATGTGATCATGTACCTTGGTCCTGGTGGAATGAAAACAACTCCAAGCTCAATTCAATTGCCTTTGGATTTAAATCAAATCAAATCTCAAAATGCCTTTGGTACAATAATAAAAATAAAGTGGAATATAAACTTGGTCCAAAAATTGTGAAACTACTTTTATAAAATCACAAATATTCAGTGGACCACATCCATATGGTTTTGGGGATTTATTAAGCAACAAAATAAATCCAACAATTCAAACATTAGCCAAACCAGGGGGATTTAATGCCTTTTTAATAAAACAAAAATGCAAAAGAGTTTATAAAAGTCTAATTCTTTTTGTGACACTTCTTTATGGTGCTGCAATATTATTGGAGCAAGTTTCACATGTGGCAAAAATCATTTCAAAGCAAAACAAAAATTCCAAACATAAAAGAAAAGCTGAAAAGAATTAAAATGAAATAAGAGCAAGAGGCCCATCCCCCTCTTCCCCCTGGGCCAAACCAGCCCACCCCCAGGCCCAGCCCACCCGGCGCCCTCCTCCTTCCTCCTGTTCATGGGGGGGGGGGTCGTGGAGAGCATCCCCTGGCTGAGCCACGCCATGGCCGCCGTGTCGGTCATCGACGCCGTCCTGGGGAGGATAAGGTCCCCCGTGCCCCCCCGACCCCTGGAAACCCTAGCCGCCACTCCATTTTAACTCGCGTGCTCTTCCCTCCCATCCCGCGCGAACCCGGGCGCAGCCGTGGCCACACCGCCGTGGTGCTCGCGACCACTGACCACCCCAGAGCCCGCCTCCACGTCCAGGAGCTCCGGCGTACTCCGCCGCTTCGAACCCCCCGTTAATTCGAGCCCGGAGCCTCCACACGACGCGAATCGCGAGCTTCTTCCTCCTCCAGCCGCCAGCGCCATTGACGCCGTGGAGCTCCCGCCCGACCACCTCCGGCCACGAGACCACTCCCCTTCGCTTCCTGGTGAGCGCCGCTTTGTTTCCCCTCTCGCCGGGCCGTGCTTCGCGCGTTAGAGTGCCGGCTCCGCATAGCCAGTGCCCCGCCGTCGCCGTGCTCTTCATTGCCGACGAGCCCGACCCCCCCCCTGCAGCATACCCGGCCCCAACCAACCCGCAGCGAACCCCCGGGTCGATTCCCCCCCTCCTGCTGGACTTGTGTTCGCCGGGGCTGGCCGGCAGCCTCGCCGCTGTGCCACGGCCACCGCCGGCGTGCCATGGCTGTGGCTACGTGCCACTGACCTAGGGGCCCCACCCCGTTGTGTTAGCCTAATCCCCTAATTAAGTTAACCCCTCCCCATGTGACACTTACAGGTGGGCCCAAGGCCATTAGTCATAAGCTAATATGAAATAACTGTTAGATTATAACACTGTTAGACTGACCAGTGGGCCCCTGGCCTTTTAAGTAAAATAAAACTGTTAATTATATTTCTGTTACTATGACATGTGGGTCCCCCCACTGAATAATTAGATTTAATTATTTTATTTGTTAACTGTGTCACTGACCAGTGGGACCCACTGGTCAGTTAATTAAAATGAATTATTAATTGATTTAATAATTAATAAAAGAATTATTAAATAGAAAAAGGATTTTTTTATGTTTTAAAATTGATTAAACTTATAAAATCATTATCTTTTAATCCGTATATCGGATCGAAAAACTTTATACATGAAAATTGATCAGAAAAATACAACGAATAAGGATACGCTATCCATACCCTCACCACACACCCCTAACACACCGATCATCGACATTCCCCCCCTCCGGGCTGTCTGTCGATAATTCTCGGTGCCGTTAAAAACCTGCCGGATGAATTTACTCCGAACACGAAAGTTTTCCGGAATGGTTCAACTAACACGGATACACCCCCCTTATGTTTGTCGGATGTTCACGACACCTCCGGCTTGATCCTTCCCCCCTCCGGACACCCTGTCCGGTAATCACCCGGAGCCGGTAGTTCATCCCCGGATGAATTCCCGCTCCGAGCAACGTACTTTGCATTGCGTTAGAACACCGTTAACTTTACAATTGTCATGTCATTAATATGTTTGCATTGCTTGCTTTGTATTTACTGTTTCTCCCCCCTTTATTCTCCGGTAGACCCCGCTGCTACCGTCGACTACACTGCTGCCGGGTACGACTACTTCGTCGACGACCCTGCCCCTACCGTCGAGCTTCCAGGCAAGCAGAGCCATTCTCTTCCCCAGATATCGCCTACCTTTCCGTACTTTCTTGCACTAGGCATCGTTACTGCTGTTGCTATGATTACAATCCTATTCAATTGCATAGCCTGATTTTGTCGCCCCTTGATGTACCTTTCTTATCCTATGCTGCCTGTTATAATTATGCATATATTCAGCAGTGAACCCTGCGCATTGTTAGCTAGGACTAGATAGCGGGCCGTGATCACTCAGGGGGTGAACACGGATACAATATATACAACTGCACAGGTACGGTACAAAGCAGACACCGCCAAAGGCCCCTATCTGGGTTATGCCTAGTCACCTCAAGTGTGAGCTATCAAGGAGTAATCCTTGTACTCCACCCGAGGATGACTTTGTCTTGCCGCCATAGGGTCCTGAACATCGGTTGTCCTTAAGGTAAGAAGTCGGGCGACCCAACGGTGCCCGCGAGAGGTATATTGTCGGGAACGACAGGGAGGGTACGACCGACGTTACTGGCGTGCTTGGCCCCTGCTCGTATCTCGCGAGAGTTACCAAACCACGAAAGTCGAGATCTACCAAGAGCACACGCGAGACAAGGTAAGGAGACGGTTCACCTTGTTGGTAACCGCAGTGACTTGGTGGGACGACAGGGCAGGCACCGATGTACTGGTGGTCCTGACTGCTGTCGTTGACCGCGGGTCGGTTAAGTCGAGGCAACGATAACGGTTGTCACGCAGGTTAATTAAAATGCTAAATGGTTCGGCAGATGACTTGAGAGGCCTGTTGGTCTGTACGCACTACCTACACGTGGGATTACGGTGTGGGCCCTCCGCGTCGTAGTTTGTCCGAAAGCTCTTCAGACGTCAGCAGTACTGCGGCCTGATCGCCGGGAAGTAGTCTTGTCTTTTGCTGCAGCAGGTGTGTTTGGATTTGCTTTTGCTTCACCGGCCAGACTCGCACCGTGCAGGAGCGTGCAAGGGTGAGGGACCTAGACCCCTTGGCGCATAGGATATAGTCCGACGGATGGCCTCTCTGTTGAGCCTAGGATGGGCCGCGTCGTGTCAGATAGCCTCGGTGGGGCGTTCCCTAACAAGGTTCACGCCACCCTGGAGATCCGAGCGTGCAGGATGAACAGTAGTGCACCCCTGCAGGGAGTTTAATCTATTCGAATAGCCGTGTCCACGGTAACAGGACGCTTTATGCTGAAGCTGGATCTTACCACTAGAAACTATTACTATTAAACTGTATTGGTTCCGGGTCTTCTTCCTCGCAGGGAGTCGAGGAGGGGAACTCAGAGGCATTATTATTATTAATCATCACAACTTATATTATACAACGTTGCAGCTACTTCTGCTTCGTTGTTACTTTATGCTTTATATGAACTGTTGGCTGATTCTCTTCTCATGCTGCAAGACATCGTCAGAAGATGCTAGTCTTCGATAGGCCTAGCTTCTTATCCTTATTCTGATTTCTATCTTGCAGTCCACTATATATACAGCCTCCCCTTTCCGTTGATACAAGGCATAATGCTTAGTAGCGGACGTAAGACTCGCGGGTATACTAGATACTCACCTTTGCTTTATTTCCCCTTTTATGTTTTGCCTGATCGGCCGCTGCAGTCGACGTTGGAGCCCCGGAGCAGGAGTACCCCGGAGGCGGATACTACTACGTCGAGACCCCCGCTGACCAGGACCAGGAGTAGTTTCGGAGGCTCCCAGGCAGGAGGCCTTGCCTTTTCGATCTGTATCTCTGATGTTATTTGTGTTAGCCTTCTTAAGGCATAAATTGACTAAGTATGTCTGTACTCAGATATTATGGCTTGTATAACTTATGTATTCGGGTCCGCGTGACCCCCCTTTATTGTAACATATTGGTTTATCCTTTTGTGTTTAATGTTGAGCTGTGATATTCTCACCGTGGCACCCTAATCTCAGCCGTGTACTCTGCGTGTATGATTACTGTACACAGATTGATTTTGGGGGTGTCACAAGTTGGTATCAGAGCCGACTGCCTGTAGGAAGCCACCCCACCACTACCTTGTCGAAGTTGAGTCTAGACTTTGAAAAATATTTTGCTAACTTAATATTTGGCTTACGGGCCCACATCGATGTCACTACGTGTGATATCTATGGTATTAGGATCCTTTTTTCCTTACCTATGCTCTGGGAATCTGCTCTCTTATCCTTGCTGGTAAGTTTTACAAAATCTGACATTAGGATCACGTTCTCTTGATTCCACCCGGCGTTTTATGGCACTTCCCCCATTGATTGAGTCGTGTCGCAGGAGTCATACCCCAGGTCCCGGACCGCGGATCCCATTCTCATTCTGGGCAGGCCGCGCGTCCTCGGGCATTAACTCCTGTGGCCAACAGTTTTCTTGCGGCGTGATTGACATAGTGGAATCTATGTCGCGTCGTGTAATCCTTACCGCAGTCTGCGCGCCGCCTAGTGTGTCCTTTTTCCTTAATTTCTACGACGTTACGCTGTCCGATTTTCGATTGATTCTATGTGTGGATGTGTATGTCTTATATGACTACTCCTATATATATCCGTGCCTCCTCTTTGTTGTCGTTTACCTATTACTCGTTTCCGGCATCTCGTTAAAATGTTCATCGCTGAAATACCCCTGTTAAATTCTAGCAGGATGGCTGGTCGTGGTGGCCGTGGTCGTGGTCGTGGTGCCAACGATCCACCTCCGCCGCCGGACTACATGGCCGCGATGATGCAGCAGTTTCAGATGAACCAGGTGTTCATGCAAGGAGTCATAGATCAGCTCCAGAATCAGAACCAGAACCAGAAACAACACCAGAACCAACCGCCTGTGGTTACTCTGCGGGATTTCATGCGTCTCAATCCCCCTCTCTTCCACCAGCCTGAACATCCGCTGGATGCCGATGATTGGCTTCGTGACATCACTCGTCAGCTGGAGTTCGCTAATGTGAGCGCTGCTGATTATGTCAACTTCGCGTCCTATTTCCTGCGTGGTCCCGCTGCTCAGTGGTGGGACACTTACAAGGGCTCGCTAGCTGAAGGGACTGTCGTCACCTGGAATGACTTCAAGACTGCCTTCCGTGCTCGTTATGTCCCCCAGGCGATTATGAACCGTATGAAGGCCGAGTTCCGTAACCTCGTTCAGGGCAACAAAACTGTCGAGGCATACCAGAGGGAATTCCTCCGCCTCTCCCGCTATGCTGCAAGTGACCTCCCCAATGATGCAAGTAGGCAAGAGAAGTTCTGTGATGGGCTCAACCCAGATCTCCAGCTTGCACTGGCTTTGCACGTCTTCCCCGACTTCGCCACCATGGTGAACCATACTATCACTCTTGAGACAGCTCAGCTTAAGTTCGGTGGTTCGCCGAAGCGCCCCCGTGATGCTGGCTCATCTTCGGGCATAGCACAGAAGCAACGCGTTTGGCTTCCACACAGTCTTATGCGTCCAACTGCCCCTGCACCAAGGCCGTCGTATGTTTTACCTCGTATGCCTCCGCCCCCGCCGAGACAGCCGAAGACTGAGACTGCACCTCTCCGTCCTCAAGATGGCCTGTGTTTCAAGTGTCGTCAGCCAGGCCATATTTCCAGAGACTGCCCTCAGCGACAGAATCAACTGGTAGTTCACCCTGCTGGCCGCGGAAATGGTCGTGGCAACAATGGGACCCTCAACTATATTACTGGGTCAAATCCTCATGCTCGTGGTCATGCTTAAAACATTGATGTTGAAGCATCTCAGGAACAGCCCGCTACATTGATGGGTACTCTCCTCGTTACCTCAATACCTGCTACTGTTTTATTTGATACAGGAGCATCGCATTCATTTATGTCTGGAGCATTTGCATCTAAGCATGGCATATTCCACGAAAAGATGCGCACCCCCTTGGCCGTTAAAACACCCGGCGGCATGTGTCACGTTGACATGCTAGCACCTAACATCACCGTCGAGATCGAAAGGATTGAGTTCCTTGTCTCCCCACATATTCTGAAAACATCCACTATTGACCTTATCTTGGGTATGGATTGGCTGAAAGCCCACGATGCCGCACTTTATTGTGGCACCAAGGTCATCCAACTTTTTCATCCTTCTGGCGCGATTGTGAGTCACACTGCCATTGTGTCGATGAATGCCGAAGCTCGTATATATGCTCTGAATGCCTTGAATGTCGCACCTCTCAAAGGGATTGGGAAAGTCCCAATCGTTTGTGATTTTACCGACGTATTCCCAGAAGAACTGCCGGGGATACCCCTGATTAGGGAAGTTGAATTCGTCATCGACTTGAAGCCCGGCACCGTCCCTATTGCCAAGCGCCCATATAAGATGCCACCTCACCACCTTCTTGAATTGAAGAAGGAGATCGACACGGCCCTCGAGAAAGGCTTCATCCGTCCAAGTTCCTCTGCTTGGGGAGCACCTTCGCTCTTTGTCAAGAAGAGTGATGGCACGAACCGTTTGGTCCAAGATTACCGACCTATCAACCAGGCCACGATACAGAACAAGTACCCCCTCCCTCGGATTAATAATCTGTATGATCAACTTGCCGGATCCACGGTGTTTTCGAAACTCGACTTAAGGTTGGGTTACCATCAGATCCGGGTCCGTGATGAGGACATCCCGAAGACTGCATTCATTAGTCGCTATGGTTCATACGAGTACACTGTCATGTCCTTTGGCTTGACGAATGCACCAGCCACCTTCTCCAGATTGATGAACTATATATTCATGGAATACCTCGACAAGTTCGTCGTGGTTTATCTGGATGATATATTGATTTACTCCAAGACCGATGCAGAACATGCTGAACATCTTTGTCTTATACTGGAAAAGCTTCGAGAACACAAACTCTATGCTAAGTATTCTAAGTGTGAGTTCTGGCTTCCTGAAGTAACCTACCTTGGTCATGTGATTTCGAAGGATGGCGTTGCCGTCAACCCCGAACGTATTCAGGCTATCCTTGATTGGACTCCGCCCAGGACTGTCAAGCAAGTCAGAAGTTTCCTCGGCCTTGCCAGCTATTGCCGCCGTCTTGTTGAGAATTTATCCAAGATTTCCAAGCCTCTGACTAATCTTCTTCACAAAGGCGTCAAGTTTGAGTGGACTGATAAATGTCAAGAAAGTTTTCAAGCTCTCAAGGACAAGCTCACTTCTCCTCCAGTGCTTGCTCCCCCTGATACTCAAAAGGACTTCGTGATATATTGCGACGCGTCTCGTCAAGGATTAGGCTGTGTCCTAATGCAAGAGCACAAAGTGATTGCTTATGGCTCTCGTCAGTTGCGTGCTCACGAAGATAAGTATCCAACTCATGATCTCGAATTGGCAGCAGTAATTTATGCATTGAAGCTGTGGCGACATTACCTCGTCGGTAATCGTTGCGAGATCTTCACCGACCACCAAAGCCTGAAGTACCTGTTTACGCAGCCCGACCTGGATCTCCGCCAACAGAGATGGCTCGAGACAATAGCCGACTACAACATGGGAATTTCTTACACCCCTGGCAAAGCTAATGTGGTGGCCGATGCCTTAAGCCGCAAAGCCTATTGTAGTGAACTTGAAGTTCCGGTGCAACAGCCACGTCTGTATGCAGAACTCCGCAAGCTGAACATCGAAATTGTTCCGCAGGGATATGTAAACTCCCTGGTGGTCCAGCCAGACCTCGACACCCGCATCAAGACGGTACAACATTATGACTCTGACATCTGGAAGATTAAGCGTCGTGTCGCCAGCGGAGAGCCCTCATTCTTCACTATTGATGCAAATGATGATAATGCGGTGTACTTCAAGGGTTGTTTAGTGGTTCCGATAGCCAAGGCCAACCTGAATTACGCCTTTGATGTCATGAAAGAAGCTCATGATACACCCTTGTCGATTCACCCTGGTAGTACCAAGATGTACCAAGACCTTCGTCAACGGTACTGGTGGTCCAACATGAAACAAGACATTGCTCGTTATGTTGATGAGTGTGACGTTTGCCATCGCGTGAAAGCCGAACATCAAAGACCTGCTGGAACTCTGCAACCACTCTCTATTCCTGAATGGAAATGGGACAAGATTGAAATGGACTTCGTCACCGGATTTCCCCGATCACAGAAAGGTCATGATGCCATCTTTGTCGTCATCGACCGATTCTCCAAGGTTGCTCATTTTCTGCCTGTCAAGGAGACGATCTCTGCTAGTCAGTTGGCAGACTTGTATGTTTCCAGAATCGTGTCGCTCCACGGTATTCCGTTGGAGATCAGTTCCGACCGAGGCATCATTTTCACCTCGAAGTTCTGGGATAGTTTCCAAGAAGCTATGGGCACTCATCTGAATTTCAGCACCGCTTATCACCCCCAGTCGCAAGGACAAGTCGAACGCGTGAATCAACTGCTTGAAGACATGCTTCGAGCTTGTGTCATCTCATTCGGTAAGAAATGGGAGGAATCCCTTCCATTTGCTGAATTCTCGTACAACAATAGCTATCAGGCTAGTTTGAAGATGGCACCCTTTGAAGTTCTCTATGGGCGTAAGTGTCGAACCCCTCTGAATTGGTCAGAAACTGGAGAAAGAGCTCTCATTGGTCCGGACATTATTCAGCATGCCGAAGATCAGGTTCGCGTTATTCGTGAACACTTGAAAGCTGCTCAGTCCTGTCAGAAGAGCAACCATGATCGCAAGCACAAGGAAATGGTCTATCAACCTGGCGAATACGCGTACCTCCGTGTCACCCCGATGCGAGGCACCCATCGTTTCGGAATCAAAGGCAAGTTAGCTCCTCGCTACATTGGCCCATTCCGTATTCTTTCCAGAAGTGGACCAGTGGCATACCGTTTGGAATTGCCTCCGAACCTCTCTCAAGTCCACGATGTATTCCACGTGTCGCAACTCCGTCGCTGCTTCAAGACCCTATTCGCGAAGTGGAACATGATATGATTGAATTGCAACAGGACTTGACTTATCAAGAACATCCGAGCCGCATTCTCCATCAGTCTGAACGCAAAACCCGCAACAAGACAACCAAGTTCCTCAAAGTTCAGTGGTCGAATCATTCTGAAGATGAAGCCACTTGGGAACGCGAAGATCGTCTTCGTGAAGAATACCCCGATCTTTTCACCTCTACCGCCTAAATTCTCGGGTCGAGAATTCCTGTAGTGGGGGAGATTTGTAACACTCTCACTGTCAGTGAACAGTAATCACCATTACTGTTTATCACTACTGTTAATTTTTTTTGCTTTAATCAAATGGTTCAGTTCAAATTCAAATTCCCCTTAGATATTGTTGAATGCAATGTGATCATGTACCTTGGTCCTGGTGGAATGAAAACAACTCCAAGCTCAATTCAATTGCCTTTGGATTTAAATCAAATCAAATCTCAAAATGCCTTTGGTACAATAATAAAAACAAAGTGGAATATAAACTTGGTCCAAAAGTTGTGAAACTACTTTTACGAAATCACAAATATTCAGTGGACCACATCCATATGGTTTTGGGGATTTATTAAGCAACAAAATAAATCCAACAATTCAAACAGTAGCCAAACCAGGGGGATTTAATGCCTTTTTAATAAAACAAAAATGCAAAAGAGTTTATAAAAGTCTAATTCTTTTTGTGACACTTCTTTATGGTGCTGCAATATTATTGGAGCAAGTTTCACTTGTGGCAAAAATCATTTCAAAGCAAAACAAAAATTCCAAACATAAAAGAAAAGCTGAAAAGAATTAAAATGAAATAAGAGCAAGAGGCCCATCCCCCTCTTCCCCCTGGGCCAAACCAGCCCACCCCCAGGCCCAGCCCACCCGGCGCCCTCCTCCTTCCTCCTGTTCATGGGGGGGGGGGGGTCGTGGAGAGCATCCCCCGGCTGAGCCACGCCATGGCCGCCGTGTCGGTCATCGACGCCGTCCTGGGGAGGATAAGGTCCCCCGTGCCACCCCGACCCCTGGAAACCCTAGCCACCACTCCATTTTTCCCCGCGTGCTCTTCCCTCCCCTCCCGCGCGAACCCGGGCGCAGCCGTGGCCACACCGCCGTGGTGCTCGCGACCACTGACCACCCCAGAGCCCGCCTCCGCGTCCAGGAGCTCCGGCGTACTCCGCCGCTTCGAACCCCCCGTTAATTCGAGCCCGGAGCCTCCACACGACGCGAATCGCGAGTTTCTTCCTCCTCCAGCCGCCAGCGCCATTGATGCCGTGGAGCTCCCGCCCGACCACCTCCGGCCACGAGACCACTCCCCTTCGCTTCCTGGTGAGCGCCGCTTTTTTCCCCTCTCGCCGGGCCGTGCTTCGCGCTTTAGAGTGCCGGCTCCGCATAGCCAGTGCCCCGCCGTCGCCGTGCTCTTCATTGCCGACGAGCCCGACCCCCCCCCCCCTGCAGTATACCCGGCCCCAACCAACCCGCAGCTAACCCCCGGGTCGATTCCCCCCCTCCTGCTGGACTTGTGTTCGCCGGGGCTGGCCGGCAGCCTCGCTGCCGTGCCACGGCCACCGCCGGCGTGCCATGGCTGTGGCTACGTGCCACTGACCTAGGGGGCCCACCCCGTTGTGTTAGCCTAATCCCCTAATTAAGTTAACCCCTCCCCATGTGACACTTACAGGTGGGCCCAAGGCCATTAGTCATAAGCTAATATGAAATAACTGTTAGATTATAACCCTGTTAGACTGACTAGTGGGCCCCTGGCCTTTTAAGTAAATTAAAACTGTTAATTATATTTCTGTTACTATGACATGTGGGTCCCCCCACTGAATAATTAGATTTAATTATTTTATTTGTTAACTGTGTCACTGACCAGTGGGACCCACTGGTCAGTTAATTAAAATGAATTATTAATTGATTTAATAATTAATAAAAGAATTATTAAATAGAAAAAGGATTTTTTTATGTTTTAAAATTGATTAAACTTATAAAATCATTATCTTTTAATCCGTATATCGGATCGAAAAACTTTATACATGAAAATTGATCAGAAAAATACAACGAATAAGGATACGCTATCCATACCCTCACCACACACCCCTAACACACCGATCATCGACATTCCCCCCTCCGGGCTGTCTGTCGATAATTCCCGGTGCCGGTAAAAACCTGCCGGATGAATTTACTCCGAACACGAAAGTCGTCCGGAATGGTTCAACTAACACGGATACACCCCCCTTATGTTTGTCGGATGTCCACGACACCTCCGGCTTGATCCTTCCCCCCTCCGGACACCCTGTCCGGTAATCACCCGGAGCCGGTAGTTCATCCCCGGATGAATTCCCGCTCCGAGCAACGTACTTTGCATTGCGTTAGAACACCGTTAACTTTACAATTGTCATGTCATTAATATGTTTGCATTGCTTGCTTTGTATTTACTGTTTCTCCCCCCTTTATTCTCCGGTAGACCCCGCTGCTACCGTCGACTACACTGCTGCCGGGTACGACTACTTCGTCGACGACCCTGCCCCTACCGTCGAGCTTCCAGGCAAGCAGAGCCATTCTCTTCCCCAGATATCGCCTACCTTTTCGTACTTTCTTGCACTAGGCATCGTTACTGCTGCTGCTAGGATTACAATCCTATTCAATTGCATAGCCTGATTTTGTCGCCCCTTGATGTACCTTTCTTATCCTATGCTGCCTGTTATAATTATGCATATATTCAGCAGTGAACCCTGCGCATTGTTAGCTAGGACTAGATAGCGGGCCGTGATCACTCATGGGGTGAACACGGATACAATATATACAACTTCACAGGTACGGTACAAAGCAGACACCGCCAAAGGCCCCTATCTGGGTTATGCCTAGTCACCTCAAGTGTGAGCTATCAAGGAGTAATCCTTGTACTCCACCCGAGGCGGACTTTGTCTTGCCGCCATAGGGTCCTGAACATCGGTTGTCCTTAAGGTAAGAAGTCGGGCGACCCAACGGTGCCCGCGAGCGGTATATTGTCGGGAACGACAGGGAGGGTACGACCGACGTTACTGGCGTGCTTGGCCCCTGCTCGTATCTCGCGAGAGTTACCAAACCACGAAAGTCGAGCTCTACCAAGAGCACACGCGAGACAAGGTAAGGAGACGGTTCACCTTGTTGGTAACCGCAGTGACTTGGTGGGACGACAGGGCAGGCACCGATGTACTGGTGGTCCTGACTGCTGTCGTTGACCGCGGGTCGGTTAAGTCGAGGCAACGATAACGATTGTCACGCAGGTTAATTAAAATGCTAAATGGTTCGGCGGATGTCTTGAGTAGCCTTTTGGCTTGTACGCACTACCTACACGTGGGACGAGGAGTGTGGGCTCCCCTGCATCGTAGTCTCGTTCGAGGGTTTTCAGACGTCAGCAGTATCGCGGGCTGATTGCCGGGAAGTGGTGTTGTCTTCTATTGCTCGAGCGGTGTATTTGTATTTGCTTTGATTTTGCTTCACCGGCCAGTCACGCACCGTGCAGGAGTACGTTCGGGTTAGGGTCCAAAACCCGGCGTACATAGGATATAGTCCGGCGGATGACCTCTCTGTTGATTGCCGAAGGATGGGCTACTTTGTGTTAGATAGCTTCGGTGGGGTGTTCCCTAACAAGGTGTACGCCACCCTGGAGATCCGAGCGTCGTAGAGTCACGCCAGTGCACCCCTGCAGGGAAGATTAATCTATTCGAATAGCCGTGTCCACGGTAACAGGACGCTTTATGCTGAAGCTGGATCTTACCACTAGAAACTACTACTATTAAACTGTATTGTTCCGGGTCTTCTTCCTCGCAGGGAGTCGAGGAAGGGAACTCGGAGGCATTATTATTATTAATTATTACAACTTACTATTATACAATGCTGCAGCAACTTCTGCTGCATTGTTATTACATTCATGTTATTGAACTGTTGGTTGTTTTTCTTCTCATGCTGCAAGACACGTCAGAAGATGCTAGTCTTCGATAAGCCTAGCTTCTTACCCTTATTCTGATTTCTATCTTGCATTCCACTATATACATCCTCCCCTTTCCATTTGATACAATGCATAATGCTTAGTAGCGGACGTAAGACTCGCGGGTATACTAGATACTCACCTTTGCTTTATTTCCCCCTTTATGTTTTGCCTGATCGGCCGCTGCAGTCGACGTTGGAGCCCAGGAGCAGGAGTACCCCGGAGGCGGATACTACTACGTCGAGACCCCCGCTGACCAGGACCAGGAGTAGTTTCGGAGGCTCCCAGGCAGGAGGCCTTGCCTTTTCGATCTGTATCTCTGATGTTATTTGTGCTAGCCTTCTTAAGGAAAAACTTGACTAACTATGTCTGTACTCAGATATTATGGTTTGTATAACTTATGTATTCGGGTCCGCGTGACCCCCCTTTATTGTAACATATTGGTTTATCCTTTTGTGTTTAGTATTGTGCTGTGATATTCTCACCGTGGCACCCTAATCTCAGCCGTGTACCCTGCGTGTATGATTACGGTACACGGATTGATTTTTGGGGCGTCACAGTTTGGTTTATGGGATACCACTCCTAGAACAGGGATAGCCAAGTTTTTATGGGATACCACATGTTTGGTTTATGGGAAAGAAGGGAATGGGCAGCCAGATTCCTGGAATATGCCTTGAAATTCCGGCTCCGCAGATCCGCGAGAATATCGCGGATATGGATAGCCATCTTTTTCGCGAACCGTTTTCTCCGGCGCCCTTCCTCCCTTCCCCCGCGCGCACCTCTGATATGTCCAAAATGCATCACTATTTTATATCGTAATTCATCCTTATTCATTGATATATTTCATATTACGATGATGTTCTTATGTTGTTTTGGCTTGTTTCACACAGTTTGGAACTTTCTGGTGCCGAAGCAGCAGACGCAGGATTCAGCGGTAAAAAGTTCTGAGTTGCTGAAGAAGAATACCTCCAAATTACCTGAAAATCGACGGAGGTTATTTTCCAGAAGATTAACGAAGATACGCCGAAGAGGGGCCATAAGGGGGGCCACAGGGTGCCCAGGCGGCCACCTGGCGCGGCCCCACCCCTGGCCGCGCCGGGAGGGCGTCTAGGGCCCTGGGACCACCCCCGGCTCCACCCTCTGGCCTATATACTCTTCGTCTCCCAAAAACCCCAAGTAGATGAGTTTTTACGGAGTTCCGACGCCGCTCCGTGGCGGAAACCTACAGAGAAGAAAAGGGCTCTCCGACGGGCAGATTCCGAAGAGGAGATCACCTCCCGGAAGGGGAGATCATCGCCATCGTCATCACCATCGTCACGAGCATCATCGAGATCATCATCAACATCATCCCCGACATCAGCACCATGTCCACCACCATCCAATCTCACCTCACAAGTTTATGTTGTGTTTAAATTCGTACTATCTATCCTCTATACTATACCGGTGTTGATTACTACTTTGTGGTGAATGCTATTGAGTTTCGTTGGAGAAATATCATTATGTCCAGATTGTTTACCACCTATTTATCACCTCTGATCATGATCGCTTTTATGTCTTGTGAGTAGTTACTTTAGTTCTTGAGAACATGGGAGAAGTCTTGTTGTTAGTAGTCATATGAAGTTGAAGTAATATGTGTTGTTTGATATTTAAGTTGTGTGGTTATTTTCCTAGTGGTGTTGTGTGAGTCGAACACTCAATACTTCACCTTATTAAGGACCTAGGGGAATACATTGTGTATAAAGAATGCTTACGGTGGGTTGCCGGAGTGACAGAAACCTGAACCCCAGTTTGCACACTTTTGCACAAGGGAATAATGGATCCTTGATCTTATTGATGTGGTTAGGCTTTGCCTTAATTTCTATCTTCTATTTGCGGATGCTTGCAAGTTGTTTAATCATAAGAGTGCACTTATCTTAGTCTAGAAGGTGTGCTAGCATAGATCCACCCACTCAACACTTATCAACACTACACACAGTACCGATACGGAGTATGGCGAAAGCACGTGACTACCTCTCCATGTGTCCTCAAGAACGCTTTAGTCTTCATAAGTTCAGTTGCCAGGCTTATCCTTTGCTTAAAAGGATTGGTCCACTCGCTGCTCCTCAGCACTATTTACTTTTCTTGCTTTTGTCTTATTGTTGCTTATACCAAAAACCCCTTAAAAGTTATCTTTCAGTGCTTGCAGTTATTCCTTGTCCAAAATCACTTATCAATACCTTTCGCTCCTCGTTGGTTTCGACACTCTTACTTATCGAAAACGCTGCAATAGATCCCTTACGGTTGTGGGTCATCAAGTACCGTTTTCTGGCGCCGTTGCCGGGGAGCATAGCGCTATTATTAAGTGAAGCTGGTAAGGAAATTTTTATATTGCTATTTTTATTTTTATTTTGCTGTTGCTGCTCTTTGTCCATATGGACAACCTAACTATTGGATCGTTGCTTATGGGGAAACGCCCCACGTCTGTGGTGGTTGTTCCTCCCCCTACTGAAATTGTGCCTTATAAAATACCAGCTGGTATTATCGATTGTGTTTTGGCTAATCGTTATGCAGGAGACAAACATCCTGGTGAACACTTGCTATATTTGTCACAACTATGTTCACTATTTAAGCTTGCAGGTGTATCAATGGAGTTTGTGATGAGGAAATTGTTCTCCGTATCGCTTATAGATAAAGCTTCAGATTGGTATAAGCTTCTCGATAACTCACATCTGCTTGATTGGCAAGAGCTTATGTCTCTCTTTTATACCAAGTTTTATCCTCTTCATGAAATTCATCGAGACAAAAATTATATCTATAACTTTAGGTCTCGTGACGGAGAAAGCATCGCTCAAGCTTGGGGGAGATTGAAATCCCTAATGCTCAAATGTCCTATTCATGAGCTCCCCAAGAAAAATATACTTACAAATTTTTATGCTAGACTTTCTCGTCAGGATAAAGAGATGCTGGATGCCTCCTCTAGTGGGGTATTTCAGACGAAAAGCGTTGAAGAAAGATGGAACCCCCTTGAAAGGATCCAGAAGAATACCGAATATTGGGAAATAGATAAAGGTATTGAACCCACTATTAACTATGAGCATGGTTATATAGAGAGCTATGTGAAAACTGATTACTTTAATACCTTTTGTTCTAAGATTGGTCTTGATTCCCATCTGATGATTGATTTTTGTAAGGACTTTGCCTCTCATATTGAATCTTCTAAGGAGGAGAAGTGTCAGCATCATAAACCCTTCAAAGAATTACCTATTGATATTCATTTTGCTGACCCTATTTTGCCTGCAGTTATATATGAAAAGCCCCCTTTTCCCGCAAGGATAAGGGAGCACTCTTTTGTGACAGGCATAATAAATAAAAGTGAGAGAAGAATTGATGAATCCGAGGACCAGATCAAGGTCGACCCTCAAGTTGCATTGGTTAAGGATCTTGTTACTGAAAATGCTTTAGATTCCAAAATAAATTTTTGTGCTGTTTCTACTAACCTTGTCACAGCCAAGAATAAAGGCCCAATTTCAGGTACTCCATTAGTATCTGTTAAAATAGGAGATCACAATTATTATGGGCTATGCGATTTGGGATCGAGTGCTAGTGCTATCCCATATTCACTTTATCAACAGATCATAGGTGAAATTTCACCTTGTGAACTTGAAGAAGTTGATGTTACAATTCATCTTGCGAAATTGTGAGAGACGTTGAAGTCTTATGCGGAAAGGTAAAGTATCCTACCGACTTTCTAGTACTTGGTTCAGTAAAGGATAATTTCTGTCCCATCATTTTCGGTAGACCCTTTCTCAGAACTTGTGGAGCTATAATAGATTGCAAGAAAGGTAAAGTTTCTGTTGAATTCGATGGTGAGCCATATGAATTTAAATTTTCTAAATTCTCTAAGCAGCCTCGTGGTACTGATTTGACTAATAACGATAAGATTATTGAAGATATTGCTTCCATTGCTATCCCTCCTAACGATCCTTTGCAGCAATATATGGAGGACCACGAGAATGATTTGCATATGCAGGAGAGAAATGAGCTGGACAAAATATTCTTAAGACAACCTGCTATCCTAAAGCACAACCTTCCAGTTGAGCCTTTGGGAATTTTATCGAAACCAAAAGAAGATCCAGTGTTTGATCTTAAACCTCTTCCTGATACGCTCAAATATGCTTATTTAGATGAAAACAAAGTATATTATGTTATTATCAATTCTAACCTTTCAGGGTATGAAGAAGAGCGACTATTGGAAGTACTCCGCAAACATCGAGGTGCAATTGGCTACACCCTTGAGGACCTTAAGGGGATTAGTCCATCTATTTGTCAACATACCATCGACCTTGAGCCTGATGCAAAACCAGTTGTTGATCATCAACGATGGTTGAATACGAAGATGATGGATGTTGTAAGGACTGAGATTCTCAAGCTTTGAGCCGCAGGTATTATCTACCCTATAGCCGATAGTAAGTGGGTAAGCCCGGTCCATTGTGTTCCAAAGAAAGGAGGGACAACTGTGGTTCCTAATGATAAGAATGAACTAATACCTCAGAGAATTATTATTGGATATAGAATGTGTATTGATTACAGGAAGCTGAACAAGGCAACCAGGAAGGACCACTACCCGTTGCCGTTCATCGACCAAATGCTTGAAAGGTTATCCAAAAATACTCACTTTTGTTATCTTGATGGTTATTCTGGCTTCTCTCAAATTCATGTTAACACTGCTGATCAAGAGAAGACCACTTTTACTTGTCCCTATGGTACTTATGCTTACAGGCGTATGCCTTTTGGTTTATGTCTACTATATTTCATGGTTTTTGTGAAGAAATTATGGAGGTATTCATGGACAATTTATCCGTCTATGGAACCTCTTTTGACCATTGTCTCCACAACCTTAATAAAGTTTTGCAGAGATGTGAGGAGACAAATTTGGTGCTTAACTGGGAGAAGTGCCACTTTATGGTCAACGAGGGAATTGTTCTTGGCCACAAGATTTCAGAGAGGGGAATCGAGGTGGACAGGGCCAAGATTGAAGCAATTGAAAGGATGACCTATCCAAGGGACATCAAGGTATTCGTAGTTTTCTCGGTCATGCTGGTTTCTATAGAAGATTTATTAAAGACTTTTCTAAGACTTCAAGACCCCTCACTAATCTTCTCTAGAAGGATGTTCCTTTTGCTTTTGATGAAGACTGTAAGGAAGCCTTCGAAGTTCTTAAGAAAGCTTTAATAACCGCTCCTATAGTACAACCACCTGATTGGAATTTACCTTTTGAAATTATGTGTGATGCTAGTGATTTTGCTGTTGGAGCTGTTTTAGGGCAAAGGGTTGATAAGAGGTTGAATGTTATATATTATGCTAGCAAAACCCTTGATAGTGCTCAAAAGAATTATGCTACTACTGAGAAGGAATTCTTAGCAGTAGTGTTTGCTTGTGATAAGTTTAGGCAGTATAGTGTTGATTCTAAGATTATTGTTCATACTGACCATGCTGCCATTAAGTATCTTATGGAGAAGAAGGATGCCAAACCAAGACTCATCCGATGGGTACTCCTTCTTCAAGAATTTGATTTGCAGATTGTCGATAGGAAAGGAGCAGACAATCCGGTGGCGGACAATCTTTCAAGGATGGAAGATATACCGAATGATCCCATTCCAGTCAACGACAGTTTTCCAGACGAACATCTAGCTGTTGTTAAAGTACAATCTATCTCCGATCCTTGGTTTGTAGATTATGCTAACTTTATCGTTGCAAAGTTTTTTCCTCCAGGTTTAACATTTCAGCAAAGGAAGAAGTTCTTCCACGATTTGAGGCACTACTTTTGGGATGACCCACATCTCTTCAAAGAAGGTCCAGATGGGATCATGAGGAGATGCATACCGGAACACGAGCAGAAGGACATTCTCAGACAATGTCACGATAGTCCATATGGAGGACATCATGCCAGTGAGAGGACCGCACATAAGGTTCTTCAATTAGGTTTTTATTGGCCTACTCTCTTAAAGGATGCCAGAAATTATGTCTTATCCTGTGATAAGTGTCAGAGAGTTGGTAATATTAGTAGAAGGAATGAGATGCCTATGAATTACTCTCTAGTGATTGAGCCTTTTGATTGCTGGGGTTTTGATTTTATGGGTCCTTTTCCTCCCTCGCACAAGTACACTCACATTTTAGTTGCTGTGGATTATGTAACCAAGTGGGTAGAGGCAATCCCCACTGATAGTGCTGATCACAAGACATCTTTGAAAATGCTCAAGGTTGTAATTTTTCCTAGGTTTGGAGTACCCAGGTACCTCATGACTGACGGGGGTTCACATTTTACGCATGGAGCTTTTAGAAAAGCTTTAGCCAAGTACGATGTCAACCATGGAATTGCTTCACCGTACCACCCTCAAACTAGTGGGCAAGTTGAGCTCACCAATAGAGAGATCAAGTTGATCTTACAGAAGACAGTTAGTAGAAATAGAAAGGATTGGTCAAATAAGTTAGGAGATGCTTTGTGGGTGTATAGAACTTCTTACAAAAACCCCATGGGCATGTCTCCCTATAAGATGGTCTATGGTAAGGCTTGCCCTCTACCATTAGAATTAGAACATAAAGCTTTCTGGGCCATTAGAGAGCTTAATGCCGACCCGAAATTAGCTGGTGAGAAGCGTCTCATGAACTTGACTTCTCTAGATGAGTGGAGAAGTGAAGCTTACGAGAGCGCTAAAATGTTCAAGGAAAAGGTAAAGAAGTGGCATGATAGGAGGATTCTGAAACGTGAATTTAATGTTGGTGATAAAGTTTTATTGTTTAGATCCCATTTCAGGTTTTCTCCAGGTAAACTACTTTCCAGGTGGGAAGGACCATTTCATATTGAAGAAGTCTACCGCTCGGGTGCAATAAAGATTAACAATTTCGAAGGCACCAAACCTCAAGTAGTGAATAGGCAAAGACTTAAGCATTACATAGCAGGAGACCCTGTAATTGTTGATGTGGATTTGGTATACACAACAACTCATGAAGAACATGTTGCAGCCCTGTTTCAGACACCAGCAGAAGCAGAATAAGGAAAGGTATGTATTACGGTAAGGAAACATCGCGAACCGCCATAAAAATCCCGTATTATGAGTTTTTGTAAAATTAGGAAAATTTGAGGCCTAAGTGGAGCCGGAGACGAGCTCCAGGGGGGCCAGGCGCCCCCCTGGCGCGGCCTACCCACTGGCCGCGCCGGGAGTCCGCCTGGGCATCCAGGAGTCTGTCTCCGACCCCACTTTGGCTCGTTACCTTCCTTCAGTTGCAGAAATTTTTGCTATATATTTGCCCGGATTGTTTCGGCAACGTATCTCGCGATTTCATGTGTTTTCTTTTCGATCAGTTTCTGCCAGAAAATCTTTCAGCTAGACCTAGGTTCCATGTCTTCCCCAAGTTCCCCCAAGGACAAGTTCGCCGTCAACGTCATCAACCCTTACCTCGCTGAGGTGAAGAAGCACCCCCAGATCCTTCGTGTGGAGGATGGTGACCTCCACAAGGAGGATCTGAAGGGACCAGTCAAGGAAGGGAACACCGAGGAGCGGCTGAAGGAGATGGAACATGAGGTCTTCAAGTTCAAGAAGATGGTGGAGCGTGGTGTTGAAGCTAACTTCGACATCATGAACAAAATAGAGGCTTCCCATAAGAAGGAGATGTGGTCAAGTTTGGCCGCACTAGAAGAAAAAGTTTATGAGCTTCAAGCACAGATCTATGATCCACAGAACCAGAACTGTGAGTATTAACTAAAGTTTCTGCGCATGGGTTTGGGTGCTGAGTGCAGGATCCTGGAGACGGGAATGTCCTTCGATACTGGAGAGCAGATGCCTTGGAAGCGCTTCGTCAATGAGTACGTGGTCAACAAGAACTAGAATGAGGAGGAAATCTCCTTGGGTAATGACATCCCCTTAGCTTGTTCCAAGCTTGGGGGAGTGCCCGATATCTTTATCTTTATCTTTGTCTTTTAGAGTCAAGTAGAGTCGTATCATGTCTTGGGAAGTTATCTTATAAAATAGGTGTTTGCATTGAGGTGTATCACTCCTTTTTGGAGAGTTATGTATCCGTGAGTGTAGAGTCGTCTATGATGGAATATTAATAAGAAGTCTATTGATCCCTTCGCTGCACTCGGTATTCTCTTCACACAATCGACCTTATGATGACTCTTATGGGGAGTATTGACCTTATATCAGGTATGGCTTTGAAAACTTTATTTAATCTTGGAAAACATAGCTTTGGTCATAACAACAAGCATGATTTTCTCAAAGTAGCGACATAGACAAACCCTTTATGTTACTATGCTTGAAGTGTTATGTTGACAAGGAAGACAACTTGATGTGCTATGCTTATTTTTAAATGTTTATGCTTTATATTGCTTGCATCTAAGTCCTCATCAATTGTCTGTTCTCTCAAAGCCTTAGCTAGCCAAACCTCTGTACTAAGCGGAATTCTGCTTGTACATCCATACCCTGAGACCAGTATTTTTCATATGAGTCCACCATACCTTCCTATTCGTGGAATTCCACTATCACTCTTAAAGTATAGAATTTATGTTTTATCCTTAAATGTTTAAAATCTTCTATTTTGTGCCCCTGTTTTAGCTCATGAGGAAGTAGTAGTTAATTCATGATCTTCTTAAGTTGGACAAGTTTTATCCCGGGATTGCATGTCTATCTGCAAACCCCTAATACGAGGAGGAACTGGCATGGGTGCGCCTAGCTCACAAAAGATAATACAACAAACAAACCCTCCTTCACGCTTTGTTCATGAGAAATCAGAAAACTTTGGCAGTGATAAACAAAGGAGATTGCGGGGATGTGATCGTCCCCGTATGGGAGCCGTTCCTCGAAACTTGTCCAATCTGAGAAGTAATTGAGTTATCTATTTGCATTCGTTGACAAATCATGCACCTCTCAAAAACTTGTTTTCATTCTGTTTGATTTAAGGATAACACTTAGGTTTTCCCTACTTCCCTAGAGCAGGGCCTGTCTTTTAGTTTTAGGTTGAGTCAGTTTTTTCTACTTCTTTCTATTCTTAAAGAGAGCAGACACTTGATGTTGATGAGGACTCATTCATATAAAGCTGCATTAATATCTGTCATACCACATCCTTGTTGACATTATCTTCTGATAAGTAAGTTGTTTGCGAAAGTTTTTTCCAAGAAAACATCTTCCTTTGTGTTAAGTTTTTCACTTCGTGCCTAATAACGTGTTCTTTCAAATCTTCCATTTGTTTCATCTTATTTAGAAAGAGCAGAAGTGAAAACTATCAGTTGTTCTTTGACCAAAGGACATGTTTGCCATGATTTGATGAGTTTCCTTAGCCATACTTTTGATTATAATTGTTATTACTCTTTCATAAGGGCCTTATGAGTTGAAGATTGCTGTTGAGGATGTTTGGATTTGGTTAAAAAATCATGATGTTTCTTGTCCGTATTCTATTTATCGACACTTCACTCTCTAAACTTGTGGACAGGTTTACCGAGCTCAGTTTTCGCTTGGGGACAAGCGAGGTCTAAGCTTGGGGGAGTTGATACGTCCAAAATGCATCACTATTTATATCGTAATTCATCCTTATTCATTGATATATTTCATATTATGATGATGTTCTTATGTTGTTTTGGCCTTATTCACACAGTTTGCAACTTTCCGGTGCAGAAGCAGCAGACGTAGGATTCAGCGGTAAAAAGTGGATGCTGAGTTACTGAAGAAGAATACCTCCAAATTACCTGAAAAATCGACGGAGGTTATTTTCCTGAAGATTAACGAAGATACGCCGAAGAGGGGCCAGAGATGGGCCACAGGGTGCCCAGACGGCCACCTGGTGCGGCCCCACCCCTGGCCGCGCCGGGAGGGCGCCTGGGGCCCTGGGACCACCCCCGGCTCCCCCCTCTGGCCTATATACTCTTCGTCGCCCAAAAACCCTAAGGAGAGGAGTTTTTACGGAGTTCCGCCGCCGCTCCGTGGCGGAAACCTACAGAGAAGAAAAGGGCTCTCCGGCGGGAAGATTCCGCCGAGGAGATCACCTCCCGGAAGGGGAGATCATCGCCATCGTCATCACCATCATCACGGGCGTCATCGAGATCATCATCAACATCATCCCCAACATCAGCACCATCTCCACCACCATCCAATCTCACCTCACAAGTTTATCTTGTGTTTAAATTCGTACTATCTATCCTCTCTACTCTATCGGTGCTGATTACTACTTTGTGGTGAATGCTATTGAGTTTTTTGGAGAAATATCATTATGTCCAGATTGTTTACCACCTATTTATCACCTCTGATCATGATCGCTTTTATGTCTTGTGAGTAGTTACTTTAGTTCTTGAGGACATGGGAGAAGTCTTGTCGTTAGTACTCATATGATGTTGAAGTAATATGTGTTGTTTGATATTTAAGTTGTGTTGTTATTTTCCTAGTGGTGTTGTGTGAGTCGAACACTCAACACTTTGCCTTATTAAGGACTTAGGGGAATACATTGTGTATAAAGAATGCTTACGGTGGGTTGCCGGAGTGACAGAAACCTGAACCCAAGTTTGCACACTTTTGCACAAGGGAATAATGGATCCTTGATCTTATTGTTGTGGTTAGGCTTTGCCTTAATTTCTATCTTGTATTTGCGGATGCTTGCAAGTTGTTTAATCATAAGAGTGCGCTTATCTTAGTCTAGAAGGTGTGCTAGCATAGATCCACCCACTCAACACTTATCAACACTACACACAGTACCGATACGGAGTATGGCGAAAGCACGTGACAACCTCTCCATGTGTCCTCAAGAACGCTTTAGTATTTATAAGTTCAGTTGCCAGGCTTATCCTTTGCTTAAAAGGATTGGGCCACTCGCTGCTCCTCAGCATTATTTACTTTGCTTGCTTTTGTCTTATTGTTGCTTATACCGAAAACCCGTTAAAAGTTTTCTGTCAGTGCTTGCAGTTATTCCTTGTCCAAAATCACTCATCAATACCTTTCGCTCCTCGTTGGGTTCGACACTCTTACTTATCGAAAACGCTGAAATAGATCCCTTACGGTTGTGGGTCATCAACCTCTCTCTCTCTCTGTCACCGTGTCCGCGCCTCACGGCCGTCACCATTGGCGCATCTTCACCTCCGCCGAGGACGCGCTCGCTCCGGTGGATGTCGCGGTTCCTGAGCCTGTCGAGGTGAAGCTGTGGGGCGGCGTGCCGGAGGAGGACGGGGGGGGGGGGGGGCAAAGCAGCGTGTCAGAGGAGGATGGGGCCGGTCATGGCGCTGCGGTGGGACAGAGGAGGACAGGGGGGGACCAAGGCAGCGCGGAGGAGGATAATGGGGCTGGCCATGGCTGCGCGGCGGAGGAGGACGGGGCCGGCCATGGCGCGGCGGCGGGGTGGAGGAGGACGGGGGGCCGGCCAAGGCAGCGCGGCGGAGGAGGACGGGACTGGCCATGGCGCGGCGGCGGGGAGGAGGAGGACGGGGGGCTGGCCAAGGCAGCGCGGCGAAGGAGGAAGGGGTTGGCCATGGCGTGGCGGCGGGGCGGAGGAGGATGGGGCCAGCCAGGGCGCGGCGGCGGGGCGGAGGATGGGGCCGGCCAAGGCGCGGCAACAGGGCCGGTGAAGTTGTAGCAGCAAGGCCGACGGGACTCTATTTTCTCCAGCAACCAAACATATTTGTGGCTATCTTCAACCATTTATTATCCTACACAACCAAACAAAAAAATGGCTATTCCTAGCTAAGTGATTGGGGATACCCACATCCACTAAAATCTATCCCTTCAACCAAACACACCCATAGAAACCACCGCCCCTTAAATGAATTGGGCATCCGTTCAAAAAATAATATAGACTGCGTCGACAATAAGCACACTCATGCCGCTCAATTGCTCAAACCTCGAGACGAGTTAACAACGTGAATGACAATTTCTACGGCCCGTGTCAACTTAATGATGTTTTTTTTATTTTTGAACTTAAACTCAATGATGTCTTTTAGGGGAACTCAATGATGTTAGGATTAGTCTTTTTGTTGGTGCGTGGCTAGATTCCAAAGCTTTGTTGCTGTCGACGCGATGCGTTTGTATTTCTCCTATTTTATGTTTTCTATTTTCGAAAGAAGAAAACCACTTTTTCTTGCGAGGAGAAAACTACTTATTAAATTAAATGAATCTTAACAAATACACCCTCTATTAGGAATTAGTTGATGCTAAAATAGATGTATCTAATATTAAAAACATCTAGATACATTTGTTTCAGCGACGTATAATTTCAAACATAAGTAAAAGATACAAATAAAATTCCTATTTTTCACCCAATCCCCCTAACCTCTCTAATGGTCAAAAAATAGACTTTCGTCCTCCTTTATAAATAAATCAATTGAACAAGGTACATGATCGAATGATACAAGATGGTGAGGTAGCCTTATTACAAAGCCAATCTTGAGATAATCAGTGCATGCTGACAACTACACTACTCCCTCCTATCCATAATATAAGGTGTATTGTTTTCCGTGCAAGTTAACCATTTTAATGTTTAATAAAAATTATAGAATAAAATATCAACATTTGCAATACCTAGTAGATAAAATATAAAACTACTTGTCATGATGGATTAAACGATATAACATTTGGTTTTGTAGATGTTGATATATTTTTTTAAAAGCTAGATCAAACATGCACTCGTTTGATTTAAAGAAAACAAATACACCTTATATAAAGGAATGGAGGGGCTATTAGCAAAGAACATCAAAAGAACTATACACAACCCCACGCTATACTCTAGCACATGTAAGCTCCACGACAACGTCCCGAGAGGGAAGACGACGCAGAGCATCGTCGCTGCCGAGTCCAGTCGAACAAAGGTCTTCACGATCCTAGAACTGAGGGGGCACAATCCTAGGACTTTGGACGGCCGCCACCAAGCCCTCATGCCTATTTGAAAGTGCAATCATGCCCTTAAGCATATTTTGTTGTTGAAGCATATTTTGTTGTTGATGACAATATACATATAGAAGACTAACTATGTTTGCTAAGTTTTACACAGAAATTGTTAGTCCTCTTGACATCACCATGTAGGGATCATGTGCTAAACTTCAATGATACTCAAGAATTTGACAAATGACTTCAGATGACGCTAAGTCCTCTTCATAGTTACATCTTGAGTCATAGGGATCTACACACTATTAAGAAGGATCATAAGGTCCAACTTAAGACTTGCTCAAGTCATAATAACTAAAACATATAAAATACACTTTCTACACCCCATGGAATTCATATAGATCTGTAAGAAATAAGTTACACTTCAAAATGGATGTTTACTGTGTATGTCGGACTGTCTGAGATCCAAGTCGGACCATCCGGACTAGTCCCAGGACCGTCCGAAATAAGTAACCAGAGACCAGTGGGTTTTATGATTATGTCAGACCGTCCGGGATCCAAGTCGGACCGTTCGAGCTCAGGGCGGACCGTCCAGAATAAGTAACCAGAGACCAGTGAGTTTTATACCCTTGTCGGACCTTCCGGGCTATGCCGGACCGCCATGTCGTCGCCCATGGCCTTCAGTGGTTGCCTAGGCGTTGACCCACTCGGACGTCTGGGCTCCATGTTGGACCGTCCAGACTTGTCCCAGACCTTCTGACTTGTTCCTTGGACTGTCTGGGCCTCGACAGAAATGCACCAAACGTCTAGATTCTTTGAGTACAATAAATACCCCCCACCACCCACTTCGGGTGAGGGTTGACCACTTCATTTAAATCACTCAAGAACACCAAGTACTCCCTCTCCCTAATCTCCTACACTCAATCTAAGATCCCAGAGAGAATTGAGAGAGTTCTAGTCGGATCTTTTACCCCATGATAGATTCGTTCCTTCCCCATCTTCCGACCAAAGAAAATTGTGATTTGAGCAAGGCTTGAGCTTTTCCCCATTGATCTTGTTACTCTTGGAGTTTGGAGACTCCTGGGTGGGTAGAAGTTTGATACGCCCAAAACGTATCTAAAATTTCTGCTTGCTCCATGCTTCTTTTGTGTGATATGGCTATGATATTGATGAACTTCCATACACTTTTGATCATATTTGGACTAACCTATTAACTCAGTGCACCCCAGTGCCAGTTCCTATTTTCTGCTGTTTTTGTATTTCAGGTTTTCCCATTATTTAAAGTGCCAGAAAAATTATGGGAAAAAATATAGGAAAAATCAGTGTACGGGAACCTTCCAGAAGAGCCCTAGTGGGGCCAGAGGGGAGCCAGGGGTGGCCCAGGCGGCCACCTGGCGCGGCCTAGGGGGTGGTCGCGCCAGGGGGGCGCCTGGGGCCCCTGGTCCACCTCTGGCTGCCACCCTTCGCCTATTTATTCACCATGACGAGAAACCCTCCGGGACAGAACCCTTTTTCATGATCTCTCCTCTGTTCCGTCGCCGCCGCGCTTCCAAGATCGGGAGCACCAGGAGACCTCTTCCCGGCACCCTGCCGAAGGGAGGAACCACCTCCGGGAGCTTTTCCACCACCATGGATACTTCCCGGATGAACCGTGAGTAGTCCACCTTGGACCATGGGTCTATGATCAATAGCTATGTGATGTTCTCCTCCCCTCTTTGTTCTTCATGGTTTAGACCTCGTGAGCTGCCCTACATGATCGAGGCACATATGTAATCTTTCTGTTGTTGCTATGCTGAGTTTGCTGGGATCCGATGGATTATGAGACTATGTTCATATTGTGTTTGAGTAATATATTTGATTCTCTTCTTTTATATTTATGCTCTTGAGTAATTCTTGCATGTTCTCCGTTGCTGTTTATTGCTTTGACCAAGTAGTAGGTAGTGACTCCAAGAGGGAGCGTTATGCATGATTGTGGGTTCATGCCCCCCAGTGACTAGCTTGAGTGACAGAAACATGAGTCTAGGGGATGTGCTGTTGCCACAAGGGAGAAAACAACGGTGCTTGTACTTGCGGGTGCAAGGATTGTTTACTTTACGCAAAGTTCTTTAATGCAGTTGTCTGTTGCTGTGAGTTTACACTTTGGGTGGGATTCGCAACTTAATACCAGCGAGATGTTCTGGATAGATATCTCACGGTGGATGATTAGTAGGTAGATGCAGATGGATTTCGGTCTACTTGTCTTCGCGTACCGCCCAAGCTTTTGAGCCTCTTCCTTTCTTTATAGCATAGTTAGCATTGGTTTGCGCACATAATCCTGTCAATTGCCCAGCTGTAATTTGTTTACCTCACATGGCTATTTTATCGTCTTTTGGGAGAGAGACATCACTAGTGAACATCATGGGACCCCGGTCCATATTTCCAATACTGTTTACACCCACTATTTATTTTCTGCTTCATTTACTTTTATATTGCTATCACTATCATTATTATCCCGTGCGTTTGATCCTTTATAAACAACAAGGCCGGAGGGATTGACAACCTCTCTGAACTCGTTGGGAGAAAAGTTATCTGTTGTGTGCGCAGGTCCACGTCAACCGCCTAATCTCTGGCGCCGTTGTCACCTTCCTGTCGTTGTCGGAGTCCTACCGGAGACAAACCTTGGTATCTTCACCGAGGGAAATTTGCTGCTGTCTACATCTCAACCTTCAACTTAGGGGCGAGAGCCATCAACTCTCGCGACATCAAAGCAATTTCTGGCGCCGTTGCCGGGGACTCCACTCTTCAAGATAGGGGAGTTGCACACTATCTTTTATATTTGCTTTTTAGTCTTGTTAGTTTACCTTTCAGTTTTTGCTTTAGTGTCCTTTATCAAAAATCAAAAAAATAGTTATCTTGCTTGCTGCTGATATGGGTTCCTCCAAGAACACCAAGTTGTGTGACTTCACTAGTCATACTAACAGTGACTCTATTTGCACTCCTATTGCTACACCTGCCACTTCATCACCTTCTTATGAGATTAAACCTGCTTTGCTGAACCTTGTTATTAAAGATCATTTCTCCGGTGCTGGAGATGATGCTGCTTTGCACTTAAACAATTTTGTTGAGCTCTGTGATATGCAAAAGTACAAAAAAGTAGATGGTGATATTGTTAAGCTTAAGCTTTTTCCTTTCTCCTTGAGAGGAGGAGCTAAAATCTTGTTTCAATCCTTGCCTAGGAATAGTATAGATTCTTGGGATAAGTGCAAGGATGCTTTTATTGGGAAGTACTACCCCCCAGCTAAGATTACCCAATGAAGGAGTAATATTATGAATTTTAAGAAATTGGATAATGAACACGTTGCCCAAGCTTTGGAACGCATGAAATCTCTTGTTAAGAATTACCCTACGCATGGTTTGACTACTTGGATGGTTATCCAAACTTTTTATGCAGTCTTGAACTTTACCTCGTGGAACTTGCTAGATTCGGCCGCGGGAGGAACCTTTATGTCAACACCACTTGGTGCTGCCACAAAACTACTCGATGAGATGATGACCAACTATTCCCAATGGCACACCGAAAGAGCTCCAACAGGTAGGAAGGTAAACTCTATCGAGGAGATCTCCTCGCTAAATGAAAAAGTTGACTTGATTATGTCTCTACTTACCAAGAAATCTCCTATTGATCCTCATGATGTTCCTTTAAATTCTTTGATTGCTCAAGATCAAGAAGATGTGAACTTTATCTCTAGAAACAACTTCAATAACAAAGCTTATAGGAGTAATTTTGGTAGCAATCCTAGACCGTTCCCCTCCAACAACTATGGGAACAACAACACTTATCCTAGCACCAAGAACTCTACTTATGAATTAGAGATTATGCTTAAAGACTTCATCACTACCCAAAAAGCCTTCAACAAGAGTGTTGAGGAAAAACTAGACAAATTAGATAATCTCTCATCGAAGGTAGACAATTTAGCCCATGAAGTAGAATTGCTTAAAATTAGAACTTATCCTCTTGAGGACAGGAAGGTCACTCCTATGAACGCTATTCAACTGCAAATTAATGAAAACATTAGGATGATGGCTAAACTTAAAAAGAGATGGGCTAGAGAAAAGGGGGAAGAAGATAGAATTAATAGCCTTCCCACACACCATACCATTGCTACTATCTAAGTTGTTGAGGATATCCAAACTCTTAGCACCCAATGCACCCCTAGTCCCATAGGACCTATTAATGGTGATGCTATGACCTCAACTGTAGAAGAAGAAACTCCTATAACTATAGAAGCTACCAAACAAGTGAGCCTAAAGGACAACACTACCACTTTACTTGATAATAGTGACCTTGATTTTGATAATTGCACCCTTTCTGAAGTTATTCGTTTCCTTCACAAGATGTCTAGAGATCCCCACACTAGCACACTTAATCTTGCCTTCACGGAGCATATAACTAATGCTCTTATTAAAGCTAGGGAGGACAAGCTTAGGGTAGAAGCCTCCATACCTAGAAAGCTAGAAGATGGTTGGGATCCTATGATTAAAATCAAGTTGAATAATTTCTCTTGCTATGCTTTATGTGATGTTGGAGCTAGTACCTCCGTTATGCCCAAAATAATGTATGATATATTTGAATTGAAACCTTTTGATCCTTGTTCTTTTGGTGTTCGTCTTGTTGACTCTTCTGTAAAGAAACCTTTGGGGAAGATCGATGATGTTCTTATCATTTCAATGACAATTATGTTCCTGTTGATTTTACTATTATGGACATTGAATGTGAACCTTCTTGTCCAATTATTTTGGGACGTCCTTTTCTTCGCACCGTGGGTGATGTTATTGATATGAAAGAAGGGATTATAAAATTTCAATTCCCTCTCAAGAAAGGGATGGAACATTTCCCTAGAAAGAAGATTAAATTACCTTTTGAGTCCGTCACACGGGCTAGTTATTTTCTTGATAAAACTTGATCTTATTGCATTAAGCCTAGCTAAAGGCTTTAAAGAAGCGCTTTCGGGAGGCAGCCCACAACGAATTTAGGTTTTCCTTTTTGTTTTTCTTCTGTTTTTAGTGGTCTTGATGATTTTTACTACTGTAGAAACATCATTGTATCTTTACTTTTAAAGATTTGTGCCATTTATAGCCTCATATGACAAGGGAAGTGAAAGTTGTGACATGCTGTCCAGAAAACAGATTTTGTCCTCGTGACGGGGAAAATCATAGAATATTCCCAGTTCATCTTTTTGAGCTGAAATTTTGACACAGCGTGCTATATACAATCACATAACTTTCTTATGTTCTGAGTTTTTTTATTTGTGTTGCAAAAGTATCCCTAAAAAATTCTTTACTACCTGCTGGTCTGTTTTTCACAGATTCTGTCCTGTTTTGCCTTTTCTTCATTTTGCAAACCTTAAGAGCATCTCCAGTTGTTCACCCCCCCCAAGGCGATTTTCGGCGCTATTTTAGCGCCGCTTGGGGGTCATTCGGCGGCGATAGTGGCTTGGGGGGGCCGGCTACCCAGCCGCGGCCCCAAGATATCCCCCCAAGTTCGCTAAATTTCGACCAATTTTAAGTAAATTTGGGCCAAACCAAGTAAACTTAGACCAAATTCGACCGATTTCATTAAAGTTCGGGCATATTTTACATAAACGACGAAAAATAAAATAAAAACTAGCCTATGGCTGGAACAAGAAGGCGTCCATGGACGTCTCCTGGGCGCCTCCTCCAGCAGTACCGCCGGCGGCGCCATCGTCGTCGTCGCCGCCATCCTTTGACTCCGGCTTGATGCCGGCCTGCGCGCCACAGGTCCCGCCGCCGAGCGGCCCCCTTCTCCTGCGCAGCCGCAGCGGCACCTCCTCCTCCTCGTCGTCTGTGTCGTCCAGCACGATGAGTGGCGGCGCCGGAGGCGTCCACTTGCTGCGGCTGCTGCTGCCCGCGCCGCGTGATGACTTCTTCTTCGCCGCCTCGGCCCTCGCCGCCTCTGCGCGCTTCTTCGCCTCGGCGAGGTCAAACGCCTCCTGATGGCGGCGCATCTGATCGACGAGGTAGTCGTTCCTCGCCCATGCCAGCTGGGCGTCGGGCTCGTCGTCGTCGCCGTCGTCGGCCGTCGGTGGAGGCGGAGGCGGGGCGCCTTCCTTGCCCTTCTTACCGAGAATGGAGCCGAGGAAGCCACGACGCTTTGGCTGCGGCGACGGGATGCCGATGGTGACGCCACGGCTGAGGCGACCGGAAGGCGCCGGGGTGGGCTCCTTCTACACCCCCAGCTTCACCGGGGTGAAGAACTGCGACGACGAGAATGCCGGCCCCGATGAATGGGAGCCGGTGGAGCGCGAAGGCCGGCCGCCGGAGGAGGAACAAGAGCCGCCGTCGTCGCGTGGCAGCATCGCCCACATTGGCGTGGCGCGGCTTTAGGAGCGGCGGGCGGCCCCGTAGCCCAGCGGTGGGTAATCGAGACGCGGCGTGTTGCCGTTCTCGATGTACCGCATCACGTACTGCAGCGTGCGGCCCTGCACGCTCCACCACCGGAGTCGTCCGTCGCGGTTGTTGCGACCGACAACCGGCGTCAGGCCGTTGGTGGAGGCGACGGGCTGGGCTCGCCGGGAGGTGAAGTATGCCTCCCAGGCCGGCGTGTTGTTGGGTGCGTTGTCGGGGTCGGCGCGCTCTGCCGCCGTCATCGTAGCGCGAACGGCGTCCACCTCCCGGCGAAACGCGCTGGTGCCCACCAGAGGCACTGGAGGCACCGACACCCCGCCGACGGATAACACCCACCCGTGGGGTGGCCTGGTGTCCGGCGGGCATGGGTAGCCGGCCTGCGCGAGGAGGAGCGCCTCCATCTGCGACAGGTTGCGGATCCTAAAGCCGTTGCGGGCGAGGTTGTCGTCGGCCATGGCTCGAGAAGAGAAGGCGAGAAAGAGAGGAGAGCTCGAGATGAGGATGCGCGGCTAGAGCACCCCGGCGAGCCCCTTTTTATATCGGGAAGAACGCGAACAGACGGCGGGACACGCGGCAGCGCGGTCGACGGACCGTTGAGTATCTCAATGCGCCGCATTGATGCTCTCTGCGGCGATTGGACTCGTCACCGGCGCCGCATTGATTCACTGCGGCGGCGGCAGGTGCGGGGAAGCCGAGGCGAGAGGATGACGACGACGCGTGTTCACACGCCGACAGGTGGGCACGCCGCGCGCGAAATCGCGCGCGCTTTCCTTCCGTTCGCGCGCTTTCCTTTCATCCGGCGACCCCAAGCAACCCCCAGCGCGACGGGTTTGGCTTGGGATCGCCAGACTCAGTTTCGGCCCAATCCGGCGCTATTTGGGCTCTTGGGGGCGCGGCTGGGCGATTTTCCTCCACCCGGCGCTATTTTCGCCGTCTTGGGGGCCCCTTGGGGGCGCGGCTGGAGATGCTCTAAGCTTGATTTTTCTTTGCAAAAACTTTTTGGCAATCTTGAGAAAGAGTAGCTCTTCAATAATATCCTTATTTCCAGTAGAGAAAAATATATTTTATTATGGGTACTAACCTCGCTAGTCAGATTATGATGAGTTATGTATGAAGGGAGTTTTCAAGTGTGCGATGGAAGATGATGAAAGAAGATCCAGGAGGGTCAAACGCTCAAGCTTGGGGATGCCCCCATGCATCCCCAATAAATATTCAAGGAGACTCAAGCGTCTAAGCTTGGGGATACCCCCGTGCATCCCCTTCTTCATCAACAATTATCAGTTCGTCCCTTGTTGCACTATATTTTTATCACTTCATGCGTTATGTGCTATGCTTGGAGCGTCTCGCTCTTTACTTTTCTTAGGTTTGTTTTTGCTTTGCTTGTTGTTCATAACAAGTTAGAACCCAACTTTCTTTGTGTGGGAGAGAAACACGATCCACTTTCAAAACATAGAACACATCATAGGATTCTTCATGCTTATCTTTGCTGTGTGTGTTCATTATCTTTTTCATAGCTGCTATCATGTTTAGCTCTTAGTTTTCATGCTTATCTTTTTAAAGAGTTTTTTTAGTTTGTTGCTGGAACTCTCTTGAGTTTTCATGTTTATCTTGTTTAGAGAGTTTTCCTGTTGCACTGAGTTTTGTGTCTTGACTTGAAGTAGGTAATTGAGGTTGCTATTCGATTGTAGTAGTAATTTGCAATAGTTTTGAGGTATTGCTTTGAGTAATGTTTGGACTTTTGGTGTCAAGAGATTTAGCCTATTAGTGATAGATGTCGTATTTTGGGCAATCCGTGTTTATTTTCAAAACTTACAAAGTAAGTTGAGAACTCTAGCTACTAGATGGATCACTACTCTTTGGAGGGGTCGAATATTAGAGTACACTTACGTACCATGAGTCGAGGATGCGCAAGGATAACCAAACCCCCATACACTCCTCTTCGGGGTACTTGTCTCTTTGTGAACCCCCTTATTAGATTGAGAGTTACCGATAATAAGTGCATGAGTTCTTCGGACTAATGTGAGTATTCGAAAGTTGACACTTCCACCTTCCCATATTTTTCTAGCCTCTCCTGTGTCATGCATTGCCTCCTTCTCACTCCAAGAGTTGGCGTCCACCTTCGCCGGTACATCCAAACCCTTGGCACGATACGCTCTGTCATCATAAACCTCCTTATATCCTTCCTCAAAACAGCCACCATACCTACCTATCAAGGCATTTCCATAGCCTTTCCGAGATACATTGCCATGCAACATCCACCTTCTCATCACTTGATCTTCATGTCATACATGCTACTTGCTTGATCGATGAGCCACATGCTAGTTGGGCCTTTCCCTAATCATTGTTGCATGACGCGCTAGTATCATTGCATATCCTGCTACATTGGCAGAGGCATACATTTGCATACTTCATGATAGTTACATTTTCTTTATGATGAGTACTTTTGTAAAGTGAGAAAGATCTTCTATACTTCTTGTAATATATAGAGTGTTGCCCCTAAAGTGAGGGAAAGATCCCAAAGAGGACAAAATCAAAAGATCCCAAAGAGGACAAATGAGAGAAATAGAAAGAGCCATTGAGGCCACCAAAAAAATATAAAAAGAGAAAAAGAAATAAAAAGAGAGAAGGGGCACACTACTATTCCTTTTGAGAGATCCACACTCGTACTCCCTCTTGTATCTTGTACTCCATAGAGATTATCATTCATGCATATAGCTATTTGGGGACCTTCACACTATAGAACTTGGCTTGTATATTCCAATGATGAGCCTCCTCAAATGAGCTCTAGGTCTTTTTGAGCAAGCAAGTTGGATGCACCCCCACTAGTTCCATTGGAGAGCTTACCTTAGCCCATATGTGCATTCGTTGCATGGCAATCCCTACTCCTCACATCATATCTATCATTTGGCTTTCTCGCCTATGATTGTCCTCATTGATGTGAGACTTTCACACCTTTTTTGTATTCCTCCTCCACCATATTCCCTCTTTGCCATCCTAAGTGTCAACTTTCTTGATTACGCTCATCCATTGCATGAGTGCTCAAAATGTCAAAAAGGAGTGGATCATTTTGACTTGTACCTGGCTAGTGGTCTAGGGATGAGTCAAGATAAGATTCCAAAGAAGAGCAAGTGTGAAACTTTAGTAGTTTGAGTTCTCAACAGAAAAATATTTTTTTCTCGTATATCCCTATCCCTTTCTTGCACGCAAACACCATTTGGAGACATTCAAGTCACGGACAGCGAGAACTCTTGCACATTTATGTTGTTATGTTGCTTGTTTCAATGCTAATATAGAATCTTGCCTATTATGACTTGAATTGAATTACATGCCTTGATTGCTTTACTTAAAAGTTCTTATATGGTTGGTAGCATGTCACCACAGAAATTATGCTTGTTATCATTTACCTATTCGAGGACGAGCAGGAATTAAGCTTGGGGATGTTGATACGTCCAAAACGTATCTATAATTTCTGCTTGCTCCATGCTTCTTTTGTGTGATATTGCTATGATATTGATGAACTTCCATACACTTTTGATCATATTTGGACTAACCTATTAACTCAGTGCACCCCAGTGCCAGTTCCTATTTTCTGCTGTTTTTGTATTTCAGGTTTTCCCATTATTTAAAGTGCCAGAAAAATTCCAGGAAAAAATAGGAAAAATCAGCGTACGGGAACCTTCCAGAAGAGCCCTAGTGGGGCCAGAGGGGAGCTAGGGGTGGCCCAGGCGGCCACCCCCTAGGCCACGCCAGGGGGGCGCCTGGGGCCCCTGGTCCACCTCTGGCTGCCCCCCTTCGCCTATTTATCCCTCGTGACGAGAAACCCTCGGGGACAGAACCCTTTTTCGCGATCTCTCCTTTGTTCCGTCGCCGCCGCGCTTCCAAGATCGGGAGCACCAGGAGACCTCTTCCCGGCACCCTGCCGGAGGGAGGAACCACCGCCGGGAGCTTCTCCACCACCATGGATTCTTCCTGGATGAATCATGAGTAGTCCACCTTGGACCATGAGTCTATGATCAGTAGCTATGTGATGTTCTCCTTCCCTCTTTGTTCTTCATGGTTTAGACCTCGTGAGCTGCCCTACATGATCGAGGCACATATGTAATCTTTCTGCTGTTGCTATGCTGAGTTTGCTGGGATCCGATGGATTATGAGACTATATTCAGATTGTGTTTGAGTAATATATTTGATTATCTTCTTTTATATTTATGTTCTTGAGTAATTCTTGCATGTTCTATGTTGTTGTTTATTACTTTGGCCAAGTAGTAGGTAGTGACTCCAAGAGGGAGCGTTATGCATGATTGTGGGTTCATGCCCCTCGATGACTAGCTTGATTGACAGAAACATGAGTCTAGGGGATGTGCTATTGCCACAAGGGAGAAAACAACGGTGCTTGTACTTGCGGGTGCAAGGATTGTTTACTTTACGCAAAGTTTCTTTAATGCAGTTGTCTGTTGCTTTGAGTTTACACTTTGCGTGGGATTCACAACTTAATACCAGCGAGATGTTCTGGATAGATATCTCAAGGTGGATGATTAGTAGGTAGATGCAGATGGATTTCAGTCTACTTGTCTTGGCGTACTGCCCAAGCTTTTGAGCCTCTTCATTTTTTATAGCATAGTTAGCATTGGTTTGCGCACATAATCCTGTCAATTGCCCAGCTGTAATTTGTTTACCTCACATGGCTATTTTATCGTCTTTTGGGAGAGAGACATCACTAGTGAACATCATGGGACCCCGGTCCATATTTCCAATACTGTTTACACCCACTATTTATTTTCTGCTTTATTTACTTTTCTGTTGCTACCACTATCATTATTATCCCGTGCGTTTGATCCTTTGTAAACAACAAGGCCGGAGGGATTGACAACCTCTCAGAACTCGTTGGGAGCAAAGTTATCTGTTGTGTGTGCAGGTCCACGTCAACCGCCTAATCTCTGGCGTTGTTGTCACCTTCTTGTCGCTGTCGGAGCCCTACCGCAGACAAACCTTGGTATCTTCACCGAGGGAAATTTGCTGCTTTCTATATCTCAACCTTCCACTTTGGGTAACCAACAAGGGGCGAGAGCCATCAACTCTCGCGACATCAGAGTTCTTCGGAGAGAGTTTGTGAGGGTTTGGTCACCACCTTTAAGGTCAACCTGTAGTGGTTGGGAATCACCTTTGTGGTGATATCTCAAGGGGAACAGGGTAAGTCTTTGTGGCGTGGTGTGCCTTCATGGTAACATCCACCCCTCCAAACGGTGAGTAGCTTCCCTCCAAGGAAGCGAACATTGGAATACATCATCGTCTTCGCGTCATTCGGTTATCCCTACCTTTTCCCCTTACTAGCATTACCTTTTTGTTTACCACCTTCCTTGCTACTTTATATTGTGATTTTTGTTATCTTTACCTATCTAAATCATCCTTGCAATTGTTAGGCACACATTTACCTTCCGTACTATTGACTAAAGTTGCTATGTGGTGATAAATTTCTAATTGTACCTATTCACCCCCCCCCCCATCGAGGCCCATCTCGATCCTTTCACTATCCTAAGGAGCTCGCATGATGCCAAATATGTGGTCGATGTCATCGATCTATATGACCAGAAGCAGTGGCAAGGCCACGCCCATTGCACACCACCCTCGTGATGAAACCATCCACGGGAGCACCACATGCCAAGATCATCCCCGCCTACCCGAGGAGCGACCCGAATCTACCCCGGGCCTAGATCCGACCTGCTCAAGCATAGACCCTAGGATCGGGCTGTCACCACATCCCTTAGGGCTAGCTTCCATCCCCACGCACTACTGGCACAGTTTCTGAAGAAGAGAGGCTGCCACACCACAGCTCGCGCTGCCAACCGGGCCGCAACTGCCATGCCACCGCAACCAGCATCAGTCCGCACCACCATGTCTATCCTCCGACCCGTACCATCTCAACTGCGTACCCTGTTGGCCAGATCTGGCTGTCGCTGCGCAGGGACACTCCACCACCACCACCCAAACGATTGCCTCGTCGGATTGCCTCCACCCCTCGTTGTACACCGGCCCGGCTGACCAGATCCGAAAGAATCTAGTAGAAGCCCAATCCACACGCAAGCCCTCCAGCCAGGGATCCACCGGAGACACCCGGCACGGCGACCCCGAGGCACAACCCGAAGAGCCCTTGCCAAAGTTGCCACTGCAACATGCTGCTCAACCGGGGTAGAGGGCCACAACATGGCCAGATCCAGCTCTCAGATCAGAGGGATGTCCCAAAGGCATCGCTACCACTCACCCCGAGCACCCACTGGAGGAGCACACCAACCACCATCATGCTCGAGCCACAGCAGCACCACCGCCAACCACGTCGTCGTCGGGCCCCCAAAGCCAGCCACCACCAGGTTCAGATGGATCAGATCTAGCAACACCACCAGGTCCATGACCCAAAGAAGGCCCCTCACGCTGCCATCACCGTCTAGACAAGCCACCACGGCCGTTGTCGGCATCACCCATCCACGCCCCTCCTTGCACAACGCCTTCGCTTAAGGCCGATGTCCCGCACCATTGAGCCCCATAGGAAGGGAGGAGAAGGCCCTGATGACCCACAAGTGTAGGGGATCTATCATATATTTTTCGATAAGTAGGATTATAAATCCCAAAGAGGAGCAGAAGATAAAGACAAGTGATTTTGAGCAAAGAATAACTGCAAGTACGGAAAGACAACTTTTTATGGTTTTTTATAATAAGTGACAAGGAGATAAAAGAGCAAGTAAAATAAAGGTTAATAACGTGCAACAAATTACCCAATCCTTTTGAACACAAAGGACAAGCCAAAGGGTTTTACTTATGTAGACTAAAACGTTCCTGAGGACACACGGGAGAGACAATCAAGTTACTTTCACCATATTCCGCTTAATAACACCTATTGTTTTGCTAAGTGTTGTGTGGGTGAACCTATGCTAACACACTACCTACACTATGAAAAGTGCACTCTTACAATTAAACCTCTTGAAAGCATCTGCAAATACAAGAAAGTAATTAAGTAAACCTAAATGTAGCCATAAACTTTAGGATCCTACACTCGTTTGTGCAAAAGTGCCCAAACTGGGGTTCAGGTTTCTGTCACTCCGCCAACCCACCATAAGCGTCCTTAATACACAATGCCTTCCCATAGGATCTTAAAGGTGAAGTGCTATGTAGTCGAAGTTCACATAGCACCACTGGAAGAATGACACCACAACTTAACTATGAAACCAACAAATATTATTTCAGCATTATATGACTACTTGCAACAAGACTTCTTCCATATCCTCAAGAACTAAAGGAACTACTTACAAGCCATAAAAGAGATCATGATCAATTGTGATAAATAGGTGATTAACAATCTGATACCAACAATAATTCTCCAACAACATCAACCACACAGTAGTAATCAACACCGGTAAAGTAAAGGGGACGAATTGTAGAAGATACAACCACAATTGTAATGGTAAAGTGAGATGGGGATGGAGATGGAGATGGTGCTGGTGTTTACGAAGATGGTGGTGATGATCTCGATGATGCTCATGATGATGGTGATGGTGACGATGATGATCTCCCCCTCCGGGGAGGAGTTTTCCCCGGAAGAATCTGGCTGTCGGAGAGGTCTTCTTCTCTCTGTTGGTTTCCACCTTGCAGTGACGGTGGAAAACTGATCTGATATGCACCCTCCATTTTTAGGTTAGAGGGAGTATATACGCGAAAGGGGAGCCTTGGAGGTGGGCCACACCACCCAGGCGACCAGTGCCGCGACCAGGGGGTGGCCGCGCCACCTGGTCTCCTAGTCGCCAGGTGGCTCCCCTCCGGGACTCCTTCTGGCCTCCTTCGTCATTTTCTCCAAAAATACTTTTCTCAAAATTTCATCTTATTTGGAGATGTGGAGATATGACCTCTCTATGTGAACTTTCCCGACTTTTTCCTGACTCTGCTAATTGGGCATCGGAAAATTGTAAACTATGTAAAATAAGGCAAAACCACATGAGAGATACATCATAATATGAAATATATCAATGAATAGTGGTGCATTATGATATAAGAATAGTGATGCATTTTGGACGTATCAACTCCCCCGAGCTTAGATTCTGCTTGTCCCCAAGCGAAAACTGATCTCGGTAAACATGATCACAAGTTTAGAGAGTGAAGTGTCGATAAAGAAGAATACGGACAAGAAGCATCACACTTACTAAACCGAGGCATTCAAAACAACAACCTTCTCTCATAAGGCTTCTCATGAACAAGCAATGATTCCATTATATACATGTAAGGCAAAGTGAAAAGCTCGTTGAATCATGGCAAACATGTTCTTGGTCAAAGAACAACTAGTAACTTTAAATCTTGTTCTTATATTACTTTTATAGAACAATTATGATTTAAGGTTTGGAGGTATATAAGGGATATATTCTTAGGCAGAAAGTTAAAACACTAACACAAAGGAAGATGCTTAGTTTAGCTAAGCTCAACTTTCAACTTGTTTACCCTTAAAGGTAATGTCAACAATGATGTCATGACCGGATCCAATGCAGAAATGTATAAGAATGCATCCGAATCAACATTATATGTTTGCTTTTGGGAGATGGGAGGAAGTTGGGATTACTGACTCAACATAAAAGAAAAGGCTAGGTCCCGCGTAGAGGGAAGTAGGGAAAACTCATGTGCTAGAGCTTTTGAGATTTACAAACAATAATATTATGAACATAAGCTTTGAGGGGTGCATTATTTGTCAACGAATGATAATAGGTAATTCAATTCTTCTCATGTTGGGCAAGCTTTGAAGAACGACTCCCAAAGAGGGACAATCATATCCTTTTTATCTCCTTTGTTTATAACTACCAAATTTTAACAGATTTCTCAGGAACAAAGCGGAAGGAGTTTGTTTGTTGATATTATCTTTTATGAGCTGGGCACACTAATGCCAGTTTCTCTTTGTATTAAGGACTTACAGATTAAACATGCAAGTCGCAAGATAAATCTTTTCCTAATATGAGAAGATTATGAATTATCTACTACTTCCTCATGAGCTAAACATGGGCACAAATAAAGGAGAAATACTATTTTGAAGGTTTAAAGTCACTACTAGAGTAAAGGCTATACATGGAAACCCTATTAGTGAAGCATATTATAAGCAATGCGCCGCCATTTGTAAGGGGTGGCGCACTGGTTCAAAATGCGCCACCCCTAAGGGCTTAGGGGTGACGCATTCTTTTCCAGTGCGCCACCCCTAAGAGTGGGCCAGCCTGGATCATCTTATACATGGCGCATTCTGCAAAATGCGCCACCCCTAACTATCTTAGGGGTGGCGCATTTTGCAGAATGCGCCACTATTAAGTCCTTAGGGGTGGCGCATTCTGAAAATGCGCCACCCCTAAGGAATTAATAGTGGCTCATTTTGAAAGTGCGCCACCCCTAAGGAGTTGATGGTGGCGCATTTTGCAAGTGTGCCACCCCTGTCTTGCAAAATGCGCCAATAATTACATGGATCTACCCTTATCTACTCCACCCTGATGGCAAGAGAGCGTTAATACTCTTCAAGCCTCGTTGGTTACCCCAAGTGCAGGGTGAGATATAGTGCAGCGGCAAGTTTTCCCTTGGCAAAGATACCAAGGTTTGTCTCCCGTAGGACTCCGAAGGATACAAGAAGGTGGTAAAGTGAACAATGGCGCCGAGGTTGCTAGCTTCACCTGGACCTGCACACAGATACAAATAACTTTGCTCCCAACGAGTAAAGAGGAGTTGTCAATTCCTCCGGCCTTGCTGTTTACAAAGGATCAACGCAAGAGATAAAAGTGGAACTGAAAGTAAAGACTGAAAGTAAACTAAGGGTGTAAACAATAATGTGAAGATGGACCGGGGTGCCGTGATTTTCACTAGTGATGTCTCTCTCCCAAATGACGATAAAAGTGCTAGCGAGGTAAACAAATCACAGCTGGGCAATTGCTAGAATTATGAAGGCACCGCAATGCTAACTATGCTGCAAAGAAAGGAAGGGCTCAAAAGCAATGGGCAGTACGCCAAGGTAAGTAGACCGAAATCCAACTGCATCTACTACGAATCATCCACCTTGAGATATCTATCCAGAACATCTCGCTGGTATTAAGTTGCGAATCCCACCCAAAGTGTAAACTCAAAGCAACAGACAACTGCATTAAAAGAACTTTGCGTAAAGTAAACAATCCTTGCACCCGCGGTACAAGAACCGTTGTTTTATCCCTGGTGGCAACAGAACATCCCCTAGTCTCATGTTTCTGTCACTCAAGCTAGACATCAAGGGGATGAACCCACAATCAAGCATAACGCTCCCTCTTGGAGTTGCAACAAACTACTTGGCCAAAGCAAAATACTGCAACGGAGAACATGCAAGAATTTACTCAAGAACAAAATTTAAAAGAGAAGAACCGAATATATTACTCATCACAATCTGAACAAAGTCTCATAATCCATCAGATCCTAGCAAACTCAGCATAGCAACAGCAGAAATTACAAAAGTACCTCGATCATGTGAGGTTGCTCACGAGGTCTCGAAAGTTGAAGCACAAAGAGGGGAGAGGTACATCACATAGCTAGTGGTCAGGGACCCATGGTCCAAGGGGGACTACTCACGGCACATCCTGGAGGCGTCCATGGCTATGGATGGTCTCCCGGAGGGGGTTCCTCCTCCCGGCAGGGTGCCGGGGCAGCTTCTCCAGGAAGCCCCGATCTTGAAACGGCGGCGGCGGTGGCGGTATAGAGGCGAGTTCGCGGAAAAGAGATCGATATTTGGGGTTTCCAACCCGAGGGCTAAATATAGGTGGAGGGGGGTGTCGAGGGGACCCACAGGGCAACCAGGAGGCCCCCTAGCGCGGCCTAGGGTGGGGCCGCGCTAGGGACCCTTCTAGAGTCCCTGTGGTGGCCCCCCTCAGCTGCCTTGGTGATTCCGGAAGCTTCCGGGTCGCTGATTTTTTATATGATTTTTCCGGATTTTTTTGGAGCACTTTTAATGGCCGGAAAACCTGAAATACAAAAACATCAGAAAACAGCAACTGGCAGCTGGGTGCACTGGGTTAATAGATTAGTCCAAATATGCTCAAAAGTATATGAAAGTTCAAGCAAATCATGGAAAAGTCACACAAAACATGCATGGAGAAAGCAGAAATTATAGATACGTTTGGGACGTATCAACATCCCCAAGCTTAATTCCTGCTGGTCCTCGAGTAGGTAAATGATAACAAGCATAATTTCTGTGGTGACGTGCCACACAACCATATAAGGACTTTTAAGTAAAGCAATCAAAGCATGCAATTCAATTCAAGTCTTAACAAGCAAGAGTCTATATTAGCATTGACACAAGCAACAAAAGAACAAAAGGTGCAAGAGCTCTCGCTGTCCGTGACTCGAATGTCTCCAGATGGTGTTTGCGTGCAAGCAGGGGACTGGGAAAAAGAGAGAAAAAAGGTTGTTGAGAACAACTATCTACTAAAGTTTCACACTTGGTCTTCTTTGGATTCTTATCTTGACTCGTCCCCAGACCACTAGCCAGGTACAAGTCAAACTGATCCACTCCCTTTCGATATTTTGAGCACTCATGCAATGGATGAGCGTGAGCAAGAAAGTTGACACCTAAAAGGCGAGACAGAAAGAAGGTGGATGAGGAAGACAAAAAGGTGTGAAAGGCTCACATCAATGAGGACAATCATAGGCGAGAGAAGGCCATATGATAGATATGATGTGAGGAGTAGGGATTGCCATGCAACGGATGAACATGTGAGCTAAAAGCTCTCCAAGGGAACTAGTTCGGGTGCATCTAACTTGCTTGCTCAAGAAGACCTAGAGCTCGTTTGAGGAGGCTCATCATTGGAATATACAAGCCAAGTTCTATAGTGTGAAGGTCCCCACATAGCTATATGCATGATGATGATCTCTATGGAGTACAAGGGATAAAGGATGAAGTACTAGTGTGGATCTCTCAAAAGGAATAGTAGTGTGCCCCCTTCTCTCTTTTTATTTTTCTCTTTCTCTTTTTTCTATTTTTTTTGTATTTTTTTGGTGGCCTCAATGGCTCTTTCTATTTAACTCTCATTTGTCCTCTTTGGGATCTTTTGATTTTGTCCTCTTTGGGATCTTTTCCTCACTTTAGGGGCAACACTCTATATTTTACAAGAATATAGGAGATCTTACACACTTTACAAAAGTACTCACATAAAGAAGATATAACTATGATGATGCAAATGTAGGCCTCTGCCAGGATAGTAGGATATGCAATGATACTAGCGCGTCATGTAGCAATGATTAGGGCAAGGCCCAACTAGCATGCGGCTCATCGATCAAGCAAGTAGCATGTATGACATGAGGATAAAGTCATGAGAAGGTGGATGTTGCATGGCAATATATCTCGGAAAGGCTATGGAAATGCCTTGTAGGTAGGTATGGTGGCTGTTTTGAGGAAAGATATAAGGAGGCTTATGATGACAGAGCGTATCATGCCAAGGGTTTGGATGCACCGGCGAAGTATGCGCCAACTCTCAAGGTGAGAAAGGGCAATGCACGGTACCGAAGAGGCTAGAAAAAGTATAGGTGGGTGGAAGTGTCAACTTTTGAATACTCACATTAGTCCGAAGAAATCATGCACTTATTATCGGTAACTCTCAATCTAATCAGGAGGTTCACAAAGAGACAAGTACCCCGAGGAGGAGTGTATGGGGGTTTTGTTATCCTTGCGCATCCTCGACTCATGGTACGTGAGTGTACTCTAATATTCGAACCCTCCAGAGATTAGTGATCCATCTAGTAGCTAGAGTTCTCAACAGGGGTTTTTGGTTTTCGAAAACCACACGGATTGCACAAAATACGACATCTATCACTAATAGGCTCGAGCTCTTGACACCAAAAGTTCAAACATTACTCTAGTTAATACCTCAAAACTATTGCAAGTTACTGCTACAAAGAGAATAGCAACTTCAACTACCTACTTCTAGTCAAGACACAAAACTCAGTGCAACAGGCAAACTCTCTAACAAGATAAAACATGCAACCTATAGAAAGTTCAACCTAAACAAAAGAAAAGCTATAGAAAAACTAAAGCACTACAACTAAACAGAGCAACAGCTAAGAAAAGAAAAAGAACAACTTACAGCTAAAAGAATAAGCATGCAAATCCTATGAGGAGTTCTAGTCCAAGCGGAGCGTGTAACTCTCCCACACAAAAGAGTAAGCTGGGGTCTAACTTGTTACTACAGCAAACAAAGCAAAAAACAAACCTAGAAAAGTAAAGAGCGAGACGCTCCAAGCATAGCACACAACGCATGAAGTGATAAAAATATAGTGCAACGAGGGACAAACTGATAATTTTTTATGAAGAAGGGATGCACGGGGGCATCCCCAAGCTTAGACGCTTGAGTCTCCTTGAATATTTATTGGGGGTGCACATGGGCATCCCCAAGCTTGAGCGTTTGACACTCCAAGATCTTCTTTCATCATCTTCCATCGCGCACTTGAAAACTCTCTTCATACATAACTCATTGTAGACTGATTAGAGAGGTTAGTGCCCTACTAAAAATAATTTTCCTCTACTGAAAATAAAGATTTCCAGGAAGAGCTACTGTTTCTCTTGCCTTCTCAAAAGATTTTTCAAATAAAAAGCAAGCTTAAGGATTGCAAAACTGCGAAAAGAAAAACCGGGGCAGAAGCTGAGAAAAACAGAACAGAAGAGAGAAAATAATTTTTTAGGGATACTTCTGCAAATAAAATAAAAAAACTCAGAACATACGAAAGTTTCGTAATTGTATATAGCACGCTGTGTAAAAAATTCAGCTCAAAAAGATGAACTGGGATTTTTCTTTGATTTTTCTAGTCACGAGGACAGAACTGTTTTCTGGACAGCATGTCACAACTTTCACTTCCCTTGTCGTATGAGGCTATAAAAGGCACAAAGCTTGAAAAGTAAAGATACAATGATGTTGCTACAGTAGTAATAATCATCAAGACCACTAAGAACAGAAGAAAAGCAAAAAGAAAACCTAAATTCGTTGCGGGGTGCCTCCCGAAAGCGCTTCTTTAGAGCCATTAGCTAGGCTTAAAGCAGAAGATCAAGTCTTTTCAAAATCATCGGAAGGTTCACCAAGGATCTCAAAAGGGTTTTCAATAAGCTCATCCTTGTTCTTCCGAGGGAAAAGGTACTTACCTTTTGCTTTACCACGCAAACATATTTGTCCTTTACCTATATCAATGAAGCCTTTCATGGCTCGGAGGAAGTCCCTTCCAAACACTATATTTCCTCAATTGGCCTTCATGATGAAGAAGTGAATCACCACACTTATTTTAAGAAAAATGACCTGGACATCTTTTAATCTTCCCTGGATCTCAAAAATATCACCATTATAATGTTCATGGAAAGATGGAAATTTGTCCATGCTTGCAAGGTACAAAGAATCATAAATAAATCTTGGCATTATAGAAACTGTAGATCCAATGTCACAAAAAGCAAGGAAGTTTTGATTAGAGTTAACAACCCTAACAAAAGGCTCCCAGTCATTTTCTATTTCCAAAATCTCCTCTCTAGGAGGATTTAGTTTTTCTATTCCTTTAAAGTCTAGAGCATCAAGTCTCTTCTCAATAGTAGCAATTCTGTCTATAATAGTATCAAGACCATCATAAACAAAATAACTAGATAAACCATGTATAATTTCAAGAGCTCTAGCTTCATCACACTCTAGAAAGTATCCTTCTATAAGATCAAGAGAGTGCTTACACCACTTAAAAAGGCCAAAGTAAAAATTTCTAAGCACAATTCTTATAGGTAACCAAGGCATATTTTCCTTATGTGCTTCAGAAATTCTGTCCCATGCCTTCTTCATATTCTCCCCGTTCCTTTGGTGGAAATCCAAGACCTCGGATTCCCTCATAGTACCAACTCCTAACATACTTGACCACACAAGAAAGGTAACAGATATTTTTTGTATTTTTGATTAGGGACATAAAAGTAAAAACTGAAAGGTAAACTAACAAGACTAAAAAGCAAAGATAAAAGATAGTGTGCAACTCCCCTCTCTTGTAGACTGGAGTCCCCGGCAACGGCGCCAGAAAACTTGCTGATGGCAAGAGAGCGTTAATACTCTTCAAGCCTCGTTGGTTACCCCAAGTGCAGGGTGAGATATAGTGCAGCGGCAAGTTTTCCCTTGGCAAAGATACCAAGGTTTGTCTCCCGTAGGACTCCGAAGGATACAAGAAGGTGGTAAAGTGAACAATGGCGCTGAGGTTGCTAGCTTCACCTGGACCTGCACACAGATACAAATAACTTTGCTCCCAATGAGTACAGAGGAGTTGTCAATTCCTCCGGCCTTGCTGTTTACAAAGGATCAACGCAAGAGATAAAAGTGGAACTCAAAGTAAAGACTGAAAGTAAACTAAGGGTGTAAACAATAATGTGAAGATGGACCGAGGTGCCGTGATTTTCACTAGTGATGTCTCTCTCCCAAAAGACGATAAAAGTGCTAGCGAGGTAAACAAATCACAGCTGGGCAATTGACAGAATTATGAAGGCACCACAATGCTAACTATGCTGCAAAGAAAGGAAGGGCTCAAAAGCAATGGGCAGTACGCAAGGGTAAGTAGACCGAAATCCAACTGCATCTACTACGAATCATCCACCTTGAGATATCTATCCAGAACATCTCGCTGGTATTAAGTTGCGAATCCCACCCAAAGTGTAAACTCAAAGCAACAGACAACTGCATTAAAAAGAACTTTGCGTAAAGTAAACAATCCTTGCACCCGCGGGTACAAGCACCGTTGTTTTATCCCTGGTGGCAACATCACGTCCCCTAGTCTCATGTTTCTGTCACTCAAGCTAGACATCAAGGGGCTGAACCCACAATCAAGCATAACGCTGCCTCTTGGAGTTGCAACAAACTACTTGGCCAAAGCAAAATACTTCAACGGAGAACATGTAAGAATTTACTCAAGAACAAAATATAAAAGAGAAGAACCAAATATATTACTCATCAAAATCTGAACATAGTCTCATAATCCATCAGATCCTAGCAAACTCAGCATAGCAAAAACAGAAATTACAAAAGTGCCTCGACCATGTGAGGCAGCTCACGAGGTCTCGAAAGTGGAAGCACAAAGAGGGGAGAGGTACATCACAAGCTACTGGTCACGGACCCATGGTCCAAGGGGGACTACTCACGGCACATCCGGGAGGTGTCCATGGCTATGGATGGTCTCCCGGAGGGGGTTCCTCCTCCCGGCAGGGTGCCGGGGCAGCTTCTCCAGGCAGCCTTGATACGTCCCAAACGTATCTATAATTTCTGCTTCCTCCATGCATGTTTTGTGTGACTTTGCCATGTTTTGCTTGAACTTTCATACACTTTTGAACATATTTGGACTAATCTATTAACCCAGTGCACCCAGCTGCCAGTTGCTGTTTTCTGCTGTTTTTGTATTTCAAGTTTTCCGGCCATTAAAAGTGCTCCAAAAAATCCAGGAAAATCAGATAAAAAATCAGCGTCGCGGAAGCTTCCGGAAACACCAAAGCAGCGAAGGGGGGCCACTACCAGGGAGCCAGGAGGGTCCCTGGCGCGGCCCCACCCTAGGCCGCGCCAGGAGGCCTCCTGGCTGCCTGGTGGGTCCCCTCGACGCCCCCTTCGCCTATATTTACCCCCGTGACGGAAACCCTCAGGACAAACTCCTTTTTCGCGATCTCGCCTCTGTTCCCCCGCCGCCGCCATTTCAAGATCTGGGCTGCTTGGAGAAGCTGCTCCGGCACCCTGCCGGGAGAAGCTACCCCCTCTGGGAGACCATCCATAGCCATGGACACCTCCCATATGTACCGTGAGTAGTTCCCCTTGGACCATGGGCCCGTGACCAGTAGCTGTGTGATCTATCTCTCCCTCTTTTGTGCTTCCAATTTCGAGTCCTCGTGAGCTGCCTCACATGATCGAGGCATCTATGTAATTTCTGTTGTTGCTATGCTGAGTTTGTTGGGATCTGATGGATTATGAGACTATGTTCAGATTGTGATGAGTAATATATTTGGTTCTTCTCTTTTATATTTTGTTCTTGAGTAAATTCTTGCATGTTCTCCGTTGCGGTATTTTCTTTGGCCAAGTATTTTATTTGCAACTCCAAGAGAGAGCGTTATGCTCGATTGTGGGTTCAGCCCCTTGATGTTTAGCTTGAGTGACAGAAACATGAGACTAGGGGATGTGCCGTTGCCACCAGGGATAAAACAATGGTGCTTGTACTTGCGGGTGCAAGGATTGTTTACTTTACGCAAAGTTCTTTTAATGCAGTTGTCTGTTGCTTTGAGTTTACACTTTGGGTGGGATTCGCAACTTAATACCAGTGAGATGTTCTGGATAGATATCTCAAGGTGGTTGATTCATAGTAGATGCAGATGGATTTCGGTCTACTTACCTTGGCGTACTGCCCATTTCTTTTGAGACCTTCCTTTCTTTGCAGCATAATTAGCATTGCGGTGCCTTCATAATCCTGTCAATTGCCCAACTGTGATTTGTTTACCTCGCTAGCACTTTTATCGTCTTTTGGGAGAGAGACATCACTAGTGAAAATCACGGGACCCCGGTGCATCTTCATATTATTGTTCACACTACCAATTTACTTTCAGTATTTACTTTTCCGTTGCTATCACTATCATTATTATCTCTTGCGTTAATCCTTTGTAAACAGCAAGGCCGGAGGAATTGACAACTCCTTTGTACTCGTTGGGAGCAAAGTTATTTGTATATGTGTGCAGGTCCAGGTGAATTTAGCAACCTAGGTTGTGAACGGCGCCATTGTTCACTTTACCACCTACTTGTATCTCTTGAGTCCTACTGGAGACAATCTAAACCTTAGCATCTTCGCTAAGGGAAACTTGCCGTTGTGCTACATCAAACCTTCCACTTGGGGTAACCAACGAGGGGCGAGAAGCCATCAAGCAAATTTCTGGCGCCGTTGCTAGGGACTCAAGTCTACAAGATAGGGGAGTTGCACACTATCTTTTTCCTTTGTTTTTTAGTCTTGTTAGTTTACCTTTCAGTTTTTACTTTTGTCCTTAATCAAAATACCAAAAATACCTGCTGCTACTATGGGTTCCAATGAAAACACTAAGTTGTGTGACTTCACTAGTCACAACAACAGTGACTTTATCTGCACTCCTATTGCTCCACCTGCCACTTCAGCACCTTCTTATGAGATTAAACCTGCTCTGCTTAACCTTGTTATGAAAGATCAATTCTCAGGAGCAGGAGAAGATGCTGCTTTGCACCTAAACAACTTTATCGAGCTCTGCGACATGCATAAGTACAAGGAAGTGGATGGAGACATCGTCAAGCTGAAGCTTTTTCCTTTCTCTTTGAGAGGAAGAGCCAAGGAGTGGCTACAATCTTTTCCCAAGAACAGTATCGATTCTTGGAGTAAATGCAAAGATGCTTTTATAGGGAAGTACTATCCCCCTGCTAAAATTATTCAATTACGGAGTAACATTATGAATTTCAGGCAATTGGATAATGAACACGTTGCCCAGGCTTGGGAACGTATGAAGACGCTTGTCAAGAACTGCCCCACACATGGACTGACTACCTGGATGGTTATCCAGACTTTTTATGCAGGCTTGAACTTCACATCGCGGAACCTATTAGATTCGGTCGCGGGAGGAACTTTTATGTCGACCACGCTTGGTGCTGCCACAAAGCTACTAGATGAGATGATGCTGAACTACTCTCAATGGCACACCGAAAGATCTCCAACTGGTAAGAAGGTAAATTCTGTCGAGGAGATCTCCTCTTTAAATGAAAAGGTTGACCTTATCATGTCTCTACTTACCAAGCAACCTTCTATTGATCCTCAAGATGTTCCTTTAAATTCTTTGGTTGCTCAGGAGCAAGTAGATGTAAATTTTGTCTCTAGAAACAACTTCAATAATAATGCTTATAGGAGTGACTTTGGTAGCAACAATCCTAGGCCTTTCCCATCCAACAACTATGGGAACAACACTTATCCTACCACTAGCAACTCCTACAGCCAGAACTTTAGGGAAAAAGACCTGCCCAGCTATGAGAAACTTGTAGAAATAGAAAAGGCCTCAAAAAGCTATATGCACACTCAGTTTGAACAAAACAATGCCTTTTCTAGACAATTAGATGAGCACTCCTCTATCCTGCAGAACATTAGCAAACAGCTTGAGAGCCTGAACGGTGACATCTCCAGTCTCAAAACTAGACTCACTGCCATCGAGACTTATGTTTCAAACATGTATCATACCCAATCTACCTTGATAAACCAAACGGCAGCTAAACCCGAAGTTGTACCCAAGGAAGAAGAGAGAACTAAGAGCCTTTCTACCTACCACACAGTAGCCACTATCCAAGTAGTTGAGGATGTCCAAACTGTTAGCACCCATCACACCCCTAGTCCCACTGGACCTATCAATGGTGATGCTACCACCTCATCCTTAGAAGAGGAAAACTCTATGAACATAGAGGCTTTCAAACAAGTGAGCTTAAATAATATCACTACTTCCTTCGTAGATAGTAGTGATTTAGACTTTGACAACTGCACTTTACCAGAAGTTATTGGTTTCCTACACAAGATGTCTAGAGACCCCCACACTAGCACACTCAATCTTGCCTTCACAGAGCATATCACCAATGCTCTAATCAAAGTTAGGGAGGATAAGCTTAGACTATAAGCCTCCATACCTAGGAAGCTAGAAGATGGTTGGGATCCTATGATAAAAATTAAATTGAATAACTTCTCTTGCTATGCTCTTTGTGATGTTGGAGAAAGTACCTCTGTTATGCCCAAAAGAATGTATGATATGCTTGAATTCAAACCTTTTGATTCTTGTTCTTTTGGTGTTCGTCTTGTTGATTCTTCCGTAAAGAAACCTTTGGGGAAGATCGACGATGTTCTTATCATTGTCAATGACAATTGCGTTCTCGTTGATTTCACTATTATGGACATTGAGTGTGAACCTTCTTGTCCAATTATTTTGGGACGTCCTTTTCTTCGCACAGTTGGTGCTATCAAATTCCAATTCCCTCTCAAGAAAGGGATGGAACATTTACCTAGGAAAAAGATTAAGTTACCATTTGAGTCCGTCACACGGGCTAGTTATTCTCTTGAAAAGACTTGATCTTCTGCTTTAAGCCTAGCTAATGGCTCTAAAAAAGCGCTTTCGGGAGGCAGCCCGCAACGAATTTAGGTTTTTCTTTTTGCTTTTGTTCTGTTTTTATTGGTCTTGATGATTGTTACTACTGTAGCAACATCATTGTATCTTTATTTTTCAAGCTTTGTGCCAAGTTTAGCCTCATACGGCAAGGGAAGTAAAAGTTGTGACATGCTGTCCAGAAAACAGATTCTGTCCTCATGACTAGAAAAATTACAGAAAAATCGCAGTTCATCTTTTCGAGCTGAAATTTTTACAAAGCGTGCTTTATACAATTAAAAAACTTCCGTATGTTCTGAGTTTTTTGATTTGAGTTACAGAAGTACCCCTAAAAAATTTGTTTCTATATGTTGTTCTGTTTTTCACAGATTCTGCCACGTTTTGTCTCTCCGTACTTTTGCAAACCTTAAGCTTGCTTTTTCTCTGCAAAAACTTTTTGGCAATCTTGAGTAACAGTAGCTCTTCCTGGAAATCCTTATTTTCAGTAGAGGAAAAATTATTTTATTAGGGTACTAACCTCTCTAACCAGTCTACAATGAGTTATGTATGAAGGGAGTTTTCAAGTGCGGGATGGAAGATGATGAAAGAAGATTCGGGAGTGTCAAGCGCTCAAGCTTGGGGATGCCCCCATGCATCCCCAACAAATATTCAAGGAGACTCAAGCGTCTAAGCTTGGGATGCCCCCGTGCATCCCCTTCTCCATCAACAATCATCAGTTTGTCCCTCGTTGCACTATATTTTTATCACTTCTTGCGTTATGTGCTTTTCTTGGAGCGTCTCGCTCTTAGGTTTTGTTTAGTTTTTAGTTTTATTTAGCTTTGTTTGCTGTAGTAACAAGTTAGATCCGAGCTTACTTACTCTTTTGTGTGGGAGAGGTTCACGCTCCGCTTGAACTAGAACTCCTCATAGGATTTGCATGCTTATTCTTTTATCTGTGAGATGTTCTTTTTCTTTTCTTAGCTGTTGTTCTGTTTAGTTGTAGTGCTTTAGTTTTTTTTCTAGATCTCTTCTTTTGTCTTGGGTTGAACTTTCTATAGGTTGCATGTTTTATCTTGTTAGAGAGTTTGCCTGTTGCACTGAGTTCTGTGTCTTGACTTAAAGTAGGTAGTTAAAGTTGTTGTTCTCTTTGTAGTAGTAACTTGCAATAGTTTTGAGGTATTGACTGGAGTAATGGTTTAACTTATGGTGTCAAGAGCTCTTGCCTCTTAGTGATAGATGTCGTATTTTGGGAAATCCGTGTGTTTTTCGAAAACCAAAAAAACCCTGTTGAGAACTCTAGCTACTAGACAGATCACTAACCTCTGAAGGGTTCAGATATTAGAGTACACTCACGTACCATGAGTCGAGGATGCGCAAGGATAACCAAACCCCCATACACTCCTCCTCAGGGTACCTGTTTCTTTGTGAACCTCCTGATTAGATTGAGAGTTACCGATAATAAGTGCATGAGTTCTTCGGACTAATGTGAGTATTCGAAAGTTGACACTTCCACCTACCCATACTTTTCTAGCCTCTTCGGTACCGTGCATTGCCCTTTCTCACCTCGAGAGTTGGCGCATACTTCGCCGGTGCATCCAAACCCTTGGCATGACAGGCTCTGTCATCATAAGCCTCCTTATATCTTTCCTCAAAAGAACCACCATACTTACCTACAAGGCATTTCCATAGCCTTTCCGAGATACATTGCCATGCAACATCCACCTTCTCATGACTTGATCTTCATGTCATACATGCTACTTGCTTGATCGATGAGCCGCATGCTAGTTGGGCCTTGCCCTAAACATTGCTACATGACGCGCTAGTATCATTGCATATCCTTTTGCATACTTCATGATAGTTACATTTTCTTTATGTGAGTACCTTTGTAAAGTGTGAAAGATCTCCTATATTCTTGTAAAATATAGAGTATTGCCCCTAAAGTGAGGAAAAGATCCCAAAGAGGACAAAATCAAAAGATCCCAAAGAGGAGAAAATCAAAAGATCCCAAAGAGGAAAAAATCAAAAGATCCCAAAGAGGATAAATGAGAGTTAAATAGAAAGAGCCATTGAGGCCACCAAAAAAATAAAAAAATAGAAAAAAGAGAAAAGATAAATAAAAAGAGAGAAGGGGGCATACTACTATTCCTTTTGAGAGATCCACACTAGTACTTCATCTTCTATCCCTTGTACTCCATAGAGATCATCATCATGCATATAGCTATGTGGGTACCTTCACACTATAGAACTTGGCTTCTATATTCCAATGATGAGCCTCCTCAAATGAGCTCTAGGTCTTCTTGAGCAAGCAATTTGGATGCACCCCCACCAGTTCCATTGGAGAGCTTACCTTAGCTCACATGTGCATCCGTTGTATGGAAATCCCTACTCCTCACATCATATCTATCATATGGCTTTTTTTCCGCCTATGATTGTCCTCATTGATGTGATCCTTTCACACCTTTTTGTCTTCCTCCTCCACCTTCTTTCTGTTTCGCCTTTTAGGTGTCAACTTTCTTGCTCACGCTCATCCATTGCATGATTTCTCAAAATATCGAAAGGGAGTGGATCAGTTTGAGTTGTACCTGACTAGTGGTCTGGGGACGAGTCCAGATAAGAATCCAAAGGAGGCCAAGTGTGAAATTTTTAGTAGATAGTTGTTCTCAACAACCTTTTTTCTCTTTCTTCCCAGTCCCTTGCTTGCACGCAAACACCATTTGGAGACATTCGAGTCACGGACAGCAAGAGCTCTTGCACCTTTTGTTCTTTTGTTGCTTGTGTGAATGCTAATATAGACTCTTGCTTGTTAAGACTTGAATTGAATTGCATGCTTTAATTGCTTTACTTAAAAGTCCTTATTTGGTTGTGTGGCATGTCACCACAGAAATTATGCTTGTTATCATTTACCTACTCGAGGACGAGCAGGAATTAAGCTTGGGGATGTTGATATGTCCCAAACGTATCTATAATTTCTGCTTGCTCCATGCATGTTTTGTGTGACTTTGCCATGTTTTGCTTGAACTTTCATACACTTTTGAACCTATTTGGACTAACCTATTAACTCAGTGCACCCAGTTGCCAATTTCTGTTTTCTGATGTTTTTGTATTTCAGGTTTTCCGGCCATTAAAAGTGCTCCAAAAATTCCGGGAAAAATATAAAAAAAAATCAGCGCAACAGAAGCTTCCGGAATCACCAAGAGAGGGAAGGGGGCCCACCACCAGGCAGCCAGGAGGGAAGGTGGCGCGGCCCCACCCTGGGTCGCGCCAGGCACCCTCCTAAGTACCTCGTGGGTCCCCTCGACGCCCCCTTCGCATATATTTACCCCTCGGGGTGGAAACCCCTAATACGGACTCCTTTTACGCGATCTCGCCTCTGTTCCGCCGCCGCCGTTGCTAGATCGGGGCTGGCTGGAGAAGCTGCTCCGGCACCCTGCCGGGAGAAGCTACCCCCTCCGGGAGACCCTCCATAGTCATGGATGCCTCCCATATGTACCGTGAGTAGTTCTCCTTGGACCATGGGTCCGTGACCAGTAGCTATCTGATCTATCTCTCCCTCTTTTGTGCTTCCACTTTCGAGTCCTCATGAGCTGCCTCACATGATCGAGGCATTTATGTAATTTCTGCTGTTTCTATGCTAAGTTTGTTGGGATCTGATGGATTATGAGACTATGTTCAGATTGTGATGAGTAATATATTTGGTTCTTCTCTTTTATATTTTGTTCTTGAGTAAATTCTTGCATGTTCTCCGTTGCGGTATTTGCTTTGGCCAAGTATTTTATTTGCAACTCCAAGAGAGAGCGTTATGCTCGATTGTGGGTTCATCCCCTTGATGTCTAGCTTGAGTGACAGAAACATGAGACAAGGGGATGTGTTGTTGCCACCAGGGATAGAACAACGGTGCTTGTACTTGCGGGTGCAAGGATTGTTTACTTTACGCAAAGTTCTTTTAATGCATTTGTCTGTTGCTTTGAGTTTACACTTTGGGTGGGATTCGCAACTTAATATCAGCGAGATGTTCTGGATAGATATCTCAAGGTGGATGATTCGTAGTAGATGCAGATGGATTTCGGTCTACTTACCTTGGCGTACTGCCCATTGCTTTTGAGCCCTTCCTTTCTTTGCAGCATAGTTAGCATTGTGGTGCCTTCATAATCCTGTCAATTGCCCAACTGTGATCTGTTTACCTCGCTAGCACTTTTATCGTCTTTTGGGAGAGAGATATCACTAGTGAAAATCACGGGACCCCGGTCCATCTTCACATTATTGTTCACACTACCAATTTACTTTCAGTATTTACTTTTCCGTTGCTATCACTATCATTATTATCTCTTGCGTTAATCCTTTGTAAACATCAAGGCCGGAGGAATTGACAACTCCTCTATACTCGTTGGGAGCAAAGTTATTTGTATCTGTGTGCAGGTCCAGGTGAAGTTAGCAACCTAGGTTGTGAACGGCGCCATTGTTCACTTTACCACCTACTTGTATCTCTTGAGTCCTACTGGAGACAATCTAAACCTTAGCATCTTCGCTAAGGGAAACTTGCCGTTGTGCTACATCAAACCTTCCACTTGGGGTAACCAACGAGGGGCGAGAATCCATCAAGCCTCGATCTTGAAACGGCAGCGGCGGCGGTACAGAGGAGAGTTCGCGGAAAAGAGATCGATATTAGGGGGTTTCCACCCCGAGGGCTAAATATAGGCGGAGGGGGGTGTCGAGGGGACCCACAGGGCAGCCAGGAGGCCCCCTGGCGCGGCCTAGGGTGGGCCGCGCCAGGGACCCTTCTAGAGTCCCTGTGGTGGCCCCCCTCCGCTGCCTTGGTGATTCCGGAAGCTTCCGGGTCGCTGGTTTTTTATCTGATTTTTCCGGATTTTTTAGGAGCACTTTTAATGGCCGGAAAACCTGAAATACAAAAACAACAGAGAACAACAACTGGCAGCTGGGTGCACTAGGTTAATAGATTAGTCCAAATATGCTCAAAAGTGTATGAAAGTTCAAGCAAATCATGGCAAAGTCACATAAAACATGCATGGAGCAAGCATAAATTATAGATACGTTTGGGACGTATCACACCCCACCTACCACCTCTCATTCACTCCACACACTTCTCAAACTAGATCTACTCGGTTTTCTCCTCCTCCCCACCTCATTTCTTCCATTTATCCATCCATACTTGGCTTTAAATATACTTTGTTTCATATTAATGTAAGTGACCTCTGACGAGGATTGACCTCGACAAATCCCATGGTTAGAAACCCTGGGTTAGATCGTAGAGAGGATGTGCAGGTTGGCGATACTCGTCGGCTAACGGGAGACAGGGATCTACCCAGGTTCAGGGCCCTCGATCGGTGAAACCCCTACTTCCTGCTCGATTGTATTATGCTGGAGGCGATTACAGTGGAGGTCGAGGCGAGTTCGCTCGGGACCGGGGGTATTGCTATGAGATTGGATGTCCTAGACGTCCCTTCTCCCAGCCTTTATATACTAGGCTGGGTCGCAAGGAGTCCACCTAGGTTTACAGAGACAATTGCCTAATCTAGTTTTAGTCTTGGACGCCAAGTCGTAGCTTTCATAATCGTCGAGGATTCCTACATCGGTGCCTCAAGCGGGCCAGTCGTGGGCCGGTCAAGGCTTCCAGCGGACCTTCTATCTTGATACGCACCAGGTACCCTCATCTGTAGGATTCGTGGGGTCACCCCCTCGTCAGTATCCCCCGAGGGCCTGGGAGACTCGAAGAGTCGCGTAGGGACTCGAATCCATAATCGCTTGTCTTCATATATGCAGCGGTGCTGCGAGTCGTCGGCTGTTAGCCAAAAAAGATAGTTTATTCGAGGGGTGATAAGCTGAAACGACCCAAGATAGTCGACTGGTCGAGCCTTGGTGAATTGTGCTAGTGGAAAATACCCCATTAGCCCTAATCAAACATGTGTCCCTCGACACGAACTTGGAAAACAACCGGTGTCTAGCAAAGTCCATGTTGTTGTAGGTCTTATAGGATCAATGTTGCCGGTCTCAGCAAATAGCTTAACGTGTCCGTCATTGGCTCAACTTTCTTCATGCATTGCGCATGGAAAACATCGGGAGTGAAGTCACAGCTGTGGAAAGTCTCGGCTCGGCCGACTGCGCAGCGGGGTCTTACCTATGCGCGAGCTTGCGCGACATCTGGGGTGCAGTGTGTCGCCACCCAGGCATAATTTTATAGAGGCATGGAGCCTAATTAGAAATGCACCCACTTGTAATAAACAAATCAAGTGGACTAATAGTAGTCACTCGCGGAGCGTTTGCAAGCTCAGGCGAGGAGTTGATAAGGGATGCACCCGCTCGGATGGTCGTCGAGCGAGCTAGTCATGCAAGCACCCATGGAGCACTTCGAATGCCTAGCTAGATGGTCCTTCTAGATGCTGATTGGGTCTTGTTGCTTGGTGCGAGTAGCCACTCGAGCACCTCATCATCTTTCGGATGAGGGAGCACCCGAACTCTGTAGAAGAATTTCTTCCTTGCTGGTGCGAGTGATCACTCGAGCACACCATAATCTGTTGGGTGAGGGAGCACCCGAACTCTGTAGATGCGTTTGTTCTTGTTGGAGGGGAGTAGCCACTCGCGTCCTCGAAGTTTGTTCTATGCTTTGTTTCAGCAATGACAAGGCGCTCCCGATGGGAGTAAAGTTTTGAAATATGGTCAAAAGTTTGATGGAAGGACCTTTTCGATTGGCGATAATGTGTGCTCAACGCCTTCCAGTGAGATGGGACGTTTCCAGTTTATCTGATGACTTGAACCGATGTGCTTTGCATTCTGTGATTTTTCATGCCGCGGTAATTTCGCTGGCGTGATGATGGTCCCCGATTTTCGCGCGGAGTGGGCGGTGTGGTTACTGTTCCGATTGAGTTTTCCATGGCGCACGAGTACCGTGGGATCGTGCCACGTTGGTGGAGTGTCGAGATCGACTGTGGGCGAATGGTCTGTGCTGTTGGTTAAAACTGGAGGGGTGTGTAAACTTAGGTTTTACCCAATGGTTGCCTTCCTCTGCTTCTTCTTCCTCTTCTGCTTCTCGCCTTTTACTTCGTTGCTCTGTCCGGCTGTGCGGTGATACGTCCCAAACGTATCTATAATTTATGGTTTCTCCATGCATGTTTTGTGTGATATTGCTATGATCTAGATACACTTTCATACACTTTTGATCATATTTGGACTAACTTATTAACTCAGTGCACCACAGTGCCCGTTCCCGTTTTCTGCTATTTTTCTATTTCAGGTTTCCCCCATATTAAAAATGCTCCAAAAATTCCGGAAAAATCCGATAAAAACCAGCGCAACGGAAGCTTCCGGAATCACCAAAGTGGGGCCAGAGGGCCACCACCAGGGACCCAGGCGGCCACCTGGCGCGGCCTAGGGCTTGGCCGCGCCAGGGGGGCGCCTGGACCCCTGGTGGCTCCCTGGCTGCCCCCTTCGCCTATTTATTCTCCGTGAAGCGAAACCTCCGAAGACAAAACCCTTTTTCACGATCTCGCCTCTGTTATGCCGCCACCGCGCTTCCAAGATCGGGAGCGCCAGCAGACCTCTTCCCGGCACCCTTCCGGAGGGACAATTGACCTCCGGGAGCTTCCCCTCCATCATGGACGCTTCCCGGATGATCCGTGAGTAGTCTACCTTGGACCATGGGTCCATGATCAGTAGCTATGTGATATTCTCCTCCCCTCTTTGTTCTTCATGGATTAGACCTTGTGAGCTTCCCTACATGATCAAGGCACATATGTAATTATTTCTGCTGTTGCTATGCTGAGTTTGATGGGACCTGATGGATTATGAGACTATGTTCAGTTTATGATAGAGTAATATATTTGGTTCTTATCTTTTATATTTTTGTTCCTAAGTAATTCTTGCATGTTCTCTGTTGTTGTTTATTTCTTTGGTCAAGTATTAGGTAGTGACTCCAAGAGGGAACGTTATTCTCGATTGTGGGTTCATGCCCCCTGATGACACGCTTGACTGACAGAAACATGAGTCTAGGGGATGTGTTGTTGCCACAAAGGGGAAAACAACGGTGCTTGTAACCGTAGTTGCAAGGATTGTTTACTTTACGCAAAGTTCTTTTTAATGCAGTTGTCTATTGCTTTGGGTTTACACTTTGGGTGGGGCTCGCAACTTAATACCAGCGAGATATTCTGGATATATATCTCAAGGTGGATGATTAGTAGTTGATGCAATTGGATTTCGGTCTACTTATTTTGGTGTGCTGATACGTCTCAAACATATCAATAATTTATGCTCATTCCATGCATGTTTTGTGTGATATTGCTATGATCTAGATACACTTTAATACATTTTTTTTATCATATTTGGACTAACCTACTAACTCAGTGCACCCCAATTCCAGTTCCTGTTTTCTGCTGTTTTTATGTCAGTTTTCCCCCATATAAAAAGTGCTCCAAAAATCCAGGAAAAATCAGATAAAAAATCTACCTGTCGAAAGCTTCCCTAAGCCCGAAGGAGGGCCAGGGGGCCACCACCATACGCCCAGGCGGCCACCTGGCGCGGCCAGGGGGTCTCCTGGACCCCTGGTGGCCCCCCTGGCTGCCCCCCTTCGCCTATTTATTCTCCGTCACGGGGAAACTCCAAAGAAAGAACCCTATTTTGCAAACTCGCCTCTGTTCCGCCGACGCGCTTCCAAGATCGGGAGCACCGTCAGGACCCTTCCCGGCACCCTGCCGGAGGGAGGATCGACCTCCGGGAGCTTCTCCTCCACCATGGACGCTTCCCGGATGTGCCGTGAGTAGTTTTCGTTGGACCATGGTTCCGTGATCAGTAGCTATGTGATGTTCTCCTCCCCTCTTTGTTCTTCATGGTTTAGACCTCGTGAGCTGCCCTACATGATCGAGGCACATATGTAATTCTTCTGTTGTTGCTATGCTGAGTTTGATGGGATCTCATGGATTATGAGATTATGTTCAGATCGTGATAGAGTAATATATTTGGTTTTTATCTCTTATATTTTTGTTCCTAAGTAATTCTTGCATGTTCTCCGTTGCTGTTTATTGCTTTGGCCAAGTAGTAGGTAGTGACTCCAAGAGAGAACGTTATGCTTGATTGTGGGTACATGCCCCCTGATGACACGCTTGAGTGACAGAAACATGAGTCTATGGGATGTGCTGTGGCTACAAGGGGGAAAACAACGGTGCTTGTAACCGCGGTTGCACGGATTGTTTACTTTACGCAAAGTTCTTTTTAATGCAGTTGTCTGTTGCTTTGGGTTTACACTTTGGGTGGGGCTCTCAACTTAATACCAGCAAGATGTTCTGGATATATATCTCAAGGTGGATGATTAGTAGTAGATGCAGATGAATTTCGGTCTACTTATTTTGGCGTACTTCCCATGCTTATGATCCTCTTCCTTTCTTTTGTAGCATCTGTAATTTGTTTACCTCGCATAGCAGTTTTTTCGTATTTTGGGAGAGAGACATCACTAGTGAACATCACGGGACCCCGGTCCATATTCTCATCACTGTTTACACGTTTATTTCCTTTTCCGTATTTACTTTCAGTTGCTATCACCATTATCATTATCCCTTGTGTTTGATCCTATGTAAACAACAAGACCGGAGATATTGACAACCTCTCTGAACTTAGTTAGGAGCAAAGTTAATTGTGTCGTGTGCAGGTCCAGGTCAAGGAGACAACTTTTGTCTTATTCGGTGCCATTGTTTCCTTACCACCTACTTATCATCTGTCGGAGTCCTACTAGAGACAAACCCTATCCTCTACATAGGGGAATTTTGATGCTATCCTACATCTCACCTGCCATTTGGGGTAACCAACGAAGGGCGAGAAGCCATTACCACTTCCACGCCATCAAGCAAATTTCTGGTGCTGTTGCCGGGGGCTCCGAGTGATAAGATAGGGGAGTTGCCCACTACCCTTTACCTTACTTTTTAGTCTTGTTAGTTTACCTTTCTGTTTTTATCTTTGTGTCTTATATTAAAAATCACAAAAAAATTATTTATCTTGCTATTGGTAGTCCTCCTTGTTTAGATTAACATGTTAGGACTTGGTGCTTTGCGGGAATCGTAAGTTCTCGCTTTCCGTCAAAGGGATGGAGAAAATATGAAGAAGGCATGGGACAGAATTTCTGAAGCGCATAAAAGAATTATTCCTTGGATACCTATAAAAATTGTGCTTAGGAATTTTTACCATGGTCTTTTTAAGTGGTGTAAACACTCTCTTGATATTATAGCTGAAGGAAACTTCTTAGAGTGTGATGAAGCTAGAGCTCTTGATATTTTTCATATTTTATCTAGTTATTTTGTTTATGATCGTAGTATTGATACTGTTATAGATAGACTTGTCACTATTGAAAAGAGGATGGATGCTCTAGATTTGAGGGAAATAGAAAAACTTAAGTCCAACAAGAAAGAAATTTTGGAGGTAGATGATGATTGGGAGCCCTTTGTTAGGATTAGCATCTCTAACCAAGACTTCCTTGCTTTTTGTGACATTGGATCCATGGTTTCTACTATGCCAAAATTAGTTTATGATTCTTTGAAACTAGATATGGATAAATTGTCATCTTATCATGAACAAACTAATGGAGATATTTCAGAGGTTAAAGGAAAGGTAAAAGAAGTCCAAGTTACATTCCTTCATAGGATTGCACCGATGGATTTCTTCGTCATGGAGCCAAACCAAAGCAACATTGTGCTTGGAAGGAACTTCCTCCGAGCCATGAAAGGCTTCATTGATATTGGTAACGGGTTCATACGCTTACGCGGTAAGGCTAAAGGTAAGTATCTCTTTCCTAGGAAGAATAAGAATGATCTTATTGAAAATCAATTTGAAGGTTTTTACGATTCCGACGATCTTGGAGACCTTTGATTCTTCTTTTGCCTTATGCCTAACTTAAAGGCATAAAACAAAGCGCTTGTTGGGAGGTAACCCAAGATGTTTTTACTTGTTTTGTTAGTGATCTTGATTATTCTTACTACTGTAGCAACATCATTGTATCTTTATTTTCAAGATTTGTGCCGAGTTATAGCCTCATATGACAAGGGAAGTGAAAGTTGTGACATGTTGTCCAGAAAACAAATTATGTCTTCGTGACGGGGAAAATCGGATCAAATCACTAGTTCATTTTTTTAGCTGAATTTTTTACACAGCGTGCTCTATACAATAACGGAACTTCCGTATGTTCTGAGTTTTTTTATTTGAGTTGCAGAAGTACCCCTAAAAAATTCTTTACTACCTGTTGTTCTGTTTTTCACAGATTCTGCCACGTTTTATCTCTCCTAACTTTTGCAAACCTTAAGCTTGATTTTTCTTTGGAAGTTCTTTTGGAAATCTTGAGAAATAGTAGCTCTTCAATAATATCTTTATATCCAGTGGGGAAAAATTATTTATTTAGGGTACTAACCTCTCTAATCAGCTTATGATGAGTTATGTATGAAGGGAGTTTTCAAGTGTGCGATGGAAGATGATGAAAGAAGATCCAGGAGTGTCAAGCGCTCAAGCTTGGGGATGCCCCCATGCATCCCCAACAAATATTCAAGGAGACTCAAGCGTCTAAGCTTGGGGATGCCCCCGTGCATCCCCTTCTCCATCAACAATCATCAGTTCGTCCTTCGTCTCACTATATTTTTATCACTTCATGCGATATGTGCTATGCTTGGAGCGTCTCGCTCTTAGGTTTTATTTTTAGTTTTCTTTAGATTTGCTTGATGTTCATAACAAGTTAGACCCCGTCTTACTTTGTGTGGGAGAGAAACACGCTCCACTTTCAGAATCTAGAACACATCATAGGATTCTTCATGCCTATCTTTTTGCTGTTGTGTGTTCTTTATATTTTCGTAGCTACTGCCATGTTTAGTTTTAGTTTTAGTTTGTTTTTAACAAGAGCCTTGGATTTTGTTTAGTTTATTTCTGGAACTCTCTTTAGTTTTCATGTTTATCTTGTTAAGAGAGTTGGTTGTTGCACTGAGTTGTGTCTTATTTTGAGAGTAGGTAATTGAGGTTGCTATTTAATTTTAGTAGTAACTTGCAATAGTTTTGAGGTATTGATGTGAGTAACGTTTGAACTTTTGGTGTCAAGATCTCTAGACTATTAGTGATAGGTATTGTATTTTGGGAAATCCGTGTTTATTTTCAAAAACCTACAAAACCAGTTGAGAACTCTAGATACTAGATGGATCGCTAATCTTTGGAGGGATCGAATATTAGAGTACACTCACGTACCATGAGTCGAGGATGCGCAAAGAAAACCAAACCCCCCATACACTCCTCCTCGGGGTACTTGTCTCTTTGTGAACCTCCTTATTAGATTGAGAGTTACCGATAATAAGTGCATGAGTTCCTCGGACTAATGTAAGTATTGAAAGTTCACACTTCCACCTCCTCATATTTGCTAGCCTTTCATGTGCCGTGCATTGCCTTCTTCTCACTCCGAGAGTTGGCGTCCACCTTCGCCGGTACATCCAAACCCTTGGCATATTATGCTCTGTAATATAAACCTCCTTATATCTTTTCTGAAAATAGCCACCATACCTACCTATCAAGGCATTTCCTAGCCTTTCCGAGATATATTGCCATGCAACATCCACCTCTTCACGACTTGATCTTCATGTCATACATGTTCCTGCTACACTGGCAGCGACATACATTGCATACATCATGATAGCTACATCTTCTTTATGATTTGAGTACCTTGTAAAGTGTGAAAGATCTTCTATACCCTCTTGTAAATTAGAGGGTTGCCCTTAAGTGAGGAAAAGATCCCAAAGTGGACAAAATAAAAGATCCCAAAGAGGACAAATCAGAGTTAAATATAAAGAGCCATTGAGGCCACCAAAAAAATAAAAAAATAGAAAAAAGAGAAAAAGAAATAAAAAGAGAGAAAGGGGCAACACTACTATCTTTTTGAAAGATCCACACTAGTACTCCCTCTTATCCTTGTACTCCATAGAGATGATCATACATATAGCTATGTGGGTACCTTCACACTATAGAACTTGGCTTGCATTTTCCAAGGATGAGCCTCCTCAAAGAGCTCTAGGTCTTCATGAGCGAGCAAGTTAGATGCACCCCCACTAGTTCCATTGGAGAGTTTTTCAGCTCATATGTGCATCTGTTGCATGGCAATCCCTACTCCTCACATCATATCTATTATTTGGCCTTCTCGCCTATGATTGTCCTCATTGATGTGAGCCTTTCTCATCCTTTTTATCTTCCTCCTCCACCATATTATCTCTTTGCCATCCTAAGTGTCAACTCTTGTGCTTAAGCTCATCCATTGCATGAGTGCTCAAAATATCGAAAAGGAGTGGATCAAATTGACTTGTACCTGGCTAGTGGTCTGGGGACGAGTCAAGATAAGATTCCAAAGAAGACCAAGTGTGAAACTTTAGTAGATTGAGTTCTCAACACAAAAATACTTTTTTTCTCGTATTCCCTATCCCCCTTCTTGCACGCAAACACCATTTGGAGACATTCGAGTCACGGACAGCGAGAGCTCTTGCACCTAATGTTATTTTGTTGCTTGTTTCAATGCTAATATAGACTCTTGCATGTTATGACTTGAATTGAATTACATACCTTGATTGCTTTACTTTTCAAAGTTCTTATATGGTTGCTAGCATGTCACCACAGAAATTATGTTTATTATCATTTACCTACTCGAGGACGAGCAGGAATTAAGCTTGGGGATGTTGATACGTCTCAAACGTATCGATAATTTCTGCTCGTTCCATGCATGTTTTGTCTAATATTGTTATGATATAGATACACTTTCATACACTTTTGATCATATTTGGACCAACCTACTAACTCAGTGCACCCCAGTGCCAGTTCATGTTTTCTGCTGTTTTTCTATTCCAGGTTTCCCCATATTAAAAATGCTCCAAAAATTTGGGAAAAATCAGATAAAACATCAGCGCAACGGAGCATTCCAGAATCACCAAAGTGGGGCCAGAGGGCCACCACCAGGTGTCCAGGCGGCCACCTGGCGTGGCCAGGGGCCTGTCCGTGCTAGGGGGCGCAGATACGTCCAAAACGTATCTATAATTTCTGCTTGCTCCATGCTTCTTTTGTGTGATATTGCTATGATATTGATGCACTTCCATACACTTTTGATCATATTTGGACTAACCTATTAACTCAGTGCAACCCAGTGCCAGTTCCTGTTTTCTGCTGTTTTTCTATTTCAGTTTTCTCCCATATTAATAGTGCTCCAAAAATTCGGGAAAAATCCAATAAAAATCAGCGCTTCGGAAGCTTCGGGAATCACCATGGAGGGCCCAAAGGGGACCCACCAGGGCCCCAGGCGCCCTGCCGGCGCGCCCTAGGCTGGGGTTGCTCCAGGGGGCCGCCTGGACGCCTGGTGGCCCCCCTGGCTGCCCCCCTTCGCCCATATATTCTCTGTGACGCGAAACCCCCGAAGACAGAACCCTTTTTCACGATCTCTCCTCTGTTCCGCCGCCGCCGCGCTTCTAAGATCGGGAGCACCGGGAGACCTGTTCCCGGGACCCTACCGGAGGGAGGAACCACCTCCGGGAGCTTCTCCACCACCATGGACGCTTCCCGGATGAACCGTGAGTAGTCCCCCTTGGACCATGGGTCCATGATCAGTAGCTATGTGATGTTTTTCTCCCCTCTTTGTTCTTCATGGTTTAGACCTCGTGAGCTACCCTACATGATCGAGGCACATATGTAATCTTTCTGCTGTTGCTATGTTGAGTTTGCTGGGATCCGATGGATTATCAGACTATGTTCAGATTGTGTTTGACTAATATATTTGATTCTCCTCTTTTATATTTATGTTCTTGAGTAATTATTGCATGTTCCCCGTTGTTGTTTATTGCTTTGGCCAAGTAGTAGGTAATGACTCCAAGAGGGAGCGTTATGCTTGATTGTGGGTTCATGCCCCCTGATGACTAGCTTGAGTGACAGAAACATGAGTGTAGGGGATGTGCTGTTGCCACAAGGGAGAAATCAACGGTGCTTGTACTTGCGGGTGCAAGGATTATTTACTTTACGCAAAGTTCTTGAATGAAGTTGTCTGTTGCTTTGAGTTTACACTTTGGGTGGGATTCCCAAATAATACCAGCGAGATGTTCTGGATAGATATCTCAAGGTGGATGATTAGTAGGTAGATGCAGATGGATTTCGGTCTACTTGTCTTGGCGTACCGCCCATGCTTTTGAGCCTCTGCCTTTATTTATAGCATAGTTAGCATTGGTTTGCGCACATAATCCTGTCAATTTCCCAGCTATAATTTGTTTACCTCGCATGGCTATATTATCGTCTTTTGGGAGAGAGACATCACTAGTGAACATCATGAGATCCCGGTCCATATCTCCAATATTGTTTACACCCACTACTTATTTTCTACTTTATTTACTTTTCCGTTGCTATCACTATCATTATTATCCCATATGTTTTATCCTTTGTAAACAACAAGGCCGGAGGGATTGACAACCTCTCTGAACTCCTTGGGAGAAAAGTTGTCTGTTGTGTGTGTGCAGGTCCACGTCAATCGCCTAATCTCTAGCGCCGTTGTCACCTTCTTGTCGCTATCGGAGTACTACTAGAGACAAACCTTGGTATCTTCACCGAGGGAAATTTGATGTTGTATACATCTCAAACCTTCCACTTTGGGTAACCAACGAGGGGCGAGCAATTCTCGTGACATCAAAGCAATTTATGGCGCCGTTGCCGGGGACTCCATTCTTCAAGATAGGGGAGTTGCACACTACCTTTTGTCTTTGCTTTTTAGTCTTGTTTGTTTACCTTTCAGTTTTTGCTTTAGTGTCCTTTATCAAAAATCAAAAAAATAGTTATCTTGCTTGCTGCTGCTATGGGTTCCTCCGAGAACACCAAGTTGTGTGACTTCACTAGTCATAACAACAGTGACTTTATCTGCACTCCTATTGCTACACCTGCTACTTCAGCACCTTCTTATGAGATTAAACCTGCCTTGCTAAACCTTGTTATGAAAGATCAATTCTCCGGTGCTGGAGATGTTGCTGCTTTGCACTTAAATAATTTTGTTGAGCTCTGTGATATGCAAAAGTACAAAGAAGTAGATGGCGATATTGTTAAGCTTAAGCTTTTTCCTTTCTCCTTGAGAGGAGGTGCTAAAATCTGGTTTCAATCCTTTCCTAGGAATAGCACAGATTCTTGGGATAAGTTCAAGGATGCTTTTATTTGGAAGTACTACCCCACAGCTAAGATTATCCAATTGAGGATTAATATTATGAATTTTAGGCAATTGGATAATGAACACGTTGCCCAAGCTTGGGAACGCATGAAATCTCTTGCTAAGAATTGCCCTACGCATGGTTTAACTACTTGGATGGTTATCCAAACTTTTTATGCAGGCTTGAACTTGACCTCGCGGAACCTGCTAGATTCGGCCGCGGGAGGAACCTTTATGTCAACAACACTTGGTGCTGCCACAAAACTACTCGATGAGATGATGACCAACTATTCCCAATGGCACACCGAAAGAGCTCCAACAGGTAGGAAGGTAAACTCTGTCGAGGAGATCTCCTACCTAAATGGAAAAGTTGACTTGATTATGTTTCTACTTACCAAGCAATCTCCTATTGATCCTCATGGTGTTCCTTTAAATTCTTTGATTGCTCAAGATCAACTAGATGTGAACTTTATCTCTAGAAACAACTTCAATAACAATGCTTATAGGAGTAATTTTCGTAGCAATCCTAGACCGTTCCCCACCAACAACTATGGGAACAACAACACTTATTCTAGCACCAAGAACTCCACTTCTGAATTAGAGAGTATGCTTAAAGACGTCATCACTACCCAAAAAGTCTTCAACAAGAGTGTAGAGGAAAAACTAGACAAATTAGTTAATCTCTCGTCGAAGGTAGACAATTTAGCCCATGAAGTAGAATTGCTTAAATTAGAATTTCTCCTCTTGAGGAGAGGAAGGTCACTCCTATGAACTCTATTCAAGTGTAAATTAATGAAAACATTAGGATGATGGCTAAACTTAAAGAGAGATGGGCTAGACAAAAGGAGGAAGAAGATAGAATAAAGAGCCTTCCTACACACCATACCATTGCTACTATCCAACTTGTTGAGGATATCCAAACTCTTAGCACCCAATGCACCCCTAGTCCCATAGGACCTATTAATGGTGATGCTATGACCTCAACCGAAGAAGAAGAAACTACTATGACTGTAGAAGCTACCAAACAAGTGAGCCTAAAGGACACCACTACCACTTTACTTGATAGTAGTGACCTTGATTTTGATAATTGCACCCATTCTGAAGTTATTCGTTCCCTTCACAAGATGTCTAGAGACCCCCACACTAGCACACTTAATCTTGCCTTCACGGAGCATATCACTAATGCTCTCATTAAAGCTAGGGAGGAGAAGCTTAGGGTAAAAGCCTCCATACCTAGAAAGCTAGAAGATGGTTGGGATCCTATAATTCAAATTAAGTTGAATAACTTCTCTTGCTATGATTTATGTGATGTTGGAGCTAGTACCTCCGTTTTTCCCAAAAGAATGTATGATATATTTGAATTGAAACCTTTTGATCCTTGTTCTTTTGGTGTTCGTCTTGTCGATTCTTCCGTAAAGAAACTGACGAGGGGGTGACCCCACGACTCCTATGGATGGGCCTACCCAGTTTACCCAAAGGCAGAAGGCCCACAAAGATGCCGCATGGGCCCAGCCTTGGCTCACTAGTGGCACCGACGTAGGAGTCCGCGACTCGTAAGGAAGGTGCAAACCTGCCGTGCGGTACAAGATTAGGGTTAGGAAACCTCATCTGTAATCCAAGACGGGTTCCCCGAGACCTAGCCTAGTATATAAGGGCTGGGAGGGGAAACGTCGAGATCAACCAATACACAATTTGTAACCCTAGCCTTGTGCGCACTAGCCTTGGCCTTCCCTGTAATCGCATCTCCAAGCAATAATATCGAGAAGGAACATCTCCTCCTGTTAGTCGATGAGCTATCGTCCAACCTGTGCCTCTCGTGACTAACCCAGGGTCCCTAACCATGGGATTTGCCGGGGTTGATCCCCGTCAATTGGCGCCCACCGTGGGGACTACACAGGTTGGAATTACGATCTCGGTGGTTCCGTCTTCAGCAAGCCACAACTCAAGAGCAAGAACCAGATCCAATCCACCCGAAGAATTCAAGATCACGGAAAACATCTCTGCCGCCCCATCGAGATCGCTCGGCCTGCAGCTGCGCCAAGACCAGTACTATGGCGGCAACCGAGTCCACCGCCAGCGAAGGAGAAATCGACGACCCAGAAGACAGACGCGAGGATTCCACGAAGAGACCCCACTCGACGAGTCGCACTATACAGCTACGCGCTCGCCGACCACTCGACGACCCACCGCCATGCGGACAGCTGTCGCCCGCCAGGACAGCGACTCTGAGACTCAGACCGGCGAATACTACGACCAAGATCGAAGACCAGACGAATTCGCCAACTTTATAAAGAACCAGAATCTGAGCGAGGGGATCGAAATTGACCCGCGAGTCCACGAGCACCCGGCGGACCACGCACAGATCTTCCGAATCTCAAGGAGGAGACAGCACGTCGGATCCAACAAACTCACGGTCAGGGAGCAGCTAGAAGGACCCTGCACGATCCACTGCTTCGAAGACGAATGGGGATGCATCAGATCGGGTCACACTCTGGGAGACTGCCGCCTATTCAACGAACTCGCCGACAACCTCAAGGAGGAAAAACAATGAGAAGCCAAGCGCGCCCGACGAACCGAGCAGTCTCGGACTCCAAGTCCCGAAAGACGCTACAACCCGCCTCAAGGACAGGTGTACACGATTCAAGAAGGCAGGGTATCGCAAGCTCAACAGGACGCCTACACCCTGCAAGCCAGAGTAGCCGAGAGCCTAAACACAGTCGAAGTCTACCAGCTACAAGACGCAGAAACTAGTATCATGTTCTCCCAGAGCGATCACCCACCTGCAGTCCCAAGGCCGGGGCACGCGCCCCTGGTACTCGATGCTCAAATTGGAGGGTACGACATGGACAGAATCTTCATGGACGGAGGCAGCAGCATGAACATAATCTTCGTCAGCACCCTACACAAGATGTTGATCCCACGATTAGTATGGAAAAAATCAAGCACCGTGTTACACGGAGTAGTCCCAGGAGAAGCGGCTACTTCCCTTGGAATAATCGAGCTTGAAGTTTTCTTTGGAAGCAGACGAAATTTTGCAAGACACACCCTCGAGTTCGAAGTACTCGATTGGCAATCGTAGTACCACGCCATACTGGGACGTCCCGCATTCGCGCAATTCATGGCGGTTCCGCACTACGCCTACCTCAAACTCAAGATGCCAGGATCCGCGGGCGTCATTACAGTCAACGGGAGCTTCACCAAATCAGACCAATGTGATCGCGATTTCCACAAAGTTTCCGACACCTTTGGAGCCGAGCGAGAACTCACAGAAATAGCCATGGAGACAGACAAAAGTATCTTTCCGCTAGCAAGTCGAAGCGAGTCAAAAGAGTATGGGCGGGACTTCAGCATCGACAGCGACACGTTCACCCACCAAGTGCACCCGACGGACCCAGAAAAAACAATCCGCGTGTACGCCCACCTCCCGGAAGAGCAAGCGACTTCCCTCATCGCTTTCCTCCGTGAAGAAAGGGAAATCTTTGCCTGGTGCCCAACCGAAATGCCAGGAATACCGCGCGAGTTCGTGGAACACGCGCTGCGCATCAAGCCAAACACCAAGCCAGTGAAGCAGGCACTATGAAGATTCTCAGAACCCAAGCGCAGAGCAATCGGGATGAGGTCAACCGATTACTCGACGCTCAATTCATCCGAGAGACGAAGAAAGCCACTTGGATCGCCAACCCTGTGCTGGTCCCCAAAAAAGACACAAACGTGCTACGGATGTGCGTCGACTATGGGCCAGTCAACAAATACTTCCCAAAGGATCACTTTCCCTGCCAAGAATCGATCAGATAATCGACTCGACAGCAGGATGCGATCTACTATCGTTCCTCGACGCCTACTCAGGATACAATCTGATCAGGATGAAGGAAGAAGACGAAGAGCAGACATCATTCATCACCCCTTACGGCGTATTTTTCTACAGGACAATGCCCTTCGGACTCAAGAACGCCGGTGCCACATACCAGCGGATGATGCAAGCCTGCTTGAAAGAGAAAATCGGAAGAAACGTGCAAGTCTACGTGGACGACATCGTCATCAAAAGTTACAGTACAAACACGCTACTCGACGACCTGTGCGAGACCTTCGCAACACTCAACAAGTACAGAATCAAGCTCAACCAGAAGAAGTGCGCATTTCGCGTCCCAGCCGGGAAGTTGCTCGGTACATGGTTTCCGCTCGAGGAATCGAAGCGAACCCTGAGAAAGTTCAAGCAATCGCCAGGATGCAGGAGCCAACCGACATCAAAGGCGTGCAGCAGCTCACCGGAAGACTCGCAGCGCTGAGTCGTTTCATCAGCAGATTGGGAGAGCGCACACTGCCATTCTACCAGCTGCTCAGAAAAGGGGAGAAATTCGAGTGGACCGAAGAAGCCCGCAAAGCATTCGCGGACCTGAAGAAGACACTCTCGACCCCACCGATCTTGGCGGTACCCAAAGAACGAGAAAAGATGTACCTCTATGTGGCAGCACGCAACAGCGTGGTAAGCACAACACTCGTTGTCGAGCACACAGACGAAGGCAAGGTCCAGAGCATACAAAGGCCGATCTACTACCTCAGCATGCTCTTGACAAAATCCCAGCAGCGCTACCCACACTACTAGAATCTACTACCATGACCTCAAGAAAGGTGTCGCACTACTTCGACGAACATCCTATCACAATCGTGAGCAGCGCACCACTCGCAGACATCCTAAACAACCCCGGAGCGACTGGGCGAGTCGCCGAGTGGAACATTGAGCTTAGCCAGCGGGACCTGCAGTTCAAGCACCCAACAGCAATCAAGGCCCAAGTACTCCCAGATTTTCTGGTCGAGTGGACGGAGGTCCAGACACCAGGCCCCCCGGACCTGTCGAACTCATGGACAATGTTCTTTGACGGGTCCAAAAGACAGCAAGGAGCCGGAGCAGAAGTCGTTCTGGTCTCCCCCAAAGGAACGAAGCTCAGATGCGTCCTCCAGATCAACTTCAGCAATGCCTCCAACAATGAAGCCGAATACGAGGCACTACTCCATGGCATGCGCATGGACAAAACATGCGGTGCCACTCGCCTCGTAATCTACGGAGACTCCAACCTCGTCGTCCAGCAGGCTATGAAAGACTGCGATGCAGTAGCCGACAACATGGCGGCCTATCAGAAGCTCTACAACATGCTCGAAGGAAGTTTCGACGGTTGCGAGCTCAATTATATCTCCAGAGAAAACAACACAGAAGCCGACGAACTCGCAAACATCGTCTCGAGTCGAGGACCAGTACCACCCGGCGTCTTCCTCGAAAGCATTAGCCAGAGATCCATCAAAGTAAAAACAGCAGCACCCGAGACAACTGTAGATGATGACACCACTGAGCCAGCACAGGTGGCATCAGCGAGTCCATCCGAAGGCAACATCAGCCAAGCGGTCGAATCTACAGATCCAACAGCACTCGAAGGACCAGCGTGGACGAAACCATTCCTCCGATTCCTAATCAAAGGCATGCTACAGCAAGACGTCACAGAAGCTCGGCGCATCAGTCGTCGATCCAAGGCATTCACAGTGATCAACAGACAGTTATAGAAGCGCAGTATCACCTAGATACTCCAGAAGTGCATCGACGAAGAAGACGGCAAAGCCCTACTGCTCGAAATCCATGAGGGTACCTGCGGGCACCACGCAAGCAGTCGAGTGCTCGTGTCCAAATCATTCTGAGCAGGGTTTTATTGGCCCACTGCCATGAAAAACGCAGAAGACATCGTGCGGTGTTGCATCGCTTGTCAAAAATTCGCCAGCAGACCGCACGCTCCAGCCTCAGAACTCAAGACCATACCACTATCATGGTCGTTCGCCACCTGGGGACTCGACATGGTGGGACCGCTCAAGAAATCATCAAAGGGAGGAAGAACACACCTGCTAGTAGCAGTCGACAAGTTCACCAAGTGGGTCGAAGCAGTGCCCATCACCAGCTCCACATCCCTCACAGCAGTGAATTTTATCAAATCAATCATCTTCAGGTTTGGGGTACCACACAACATCATCACGGACAATGGTACGAACTTTACAGCGGCATAATTCTGGAACTTCTGCGAATAACTGGGCATCAAAATCAACTACGCATCAGTCGCGCACCCGCAGTCCAACGGCCAGGTGGAAAAAGCAAATGGCCTAGTATGCGGAGGAATCAAAAAACGGATCCTTGCACCACTCGAGCAGGCCGCAGGCAACTGGGTAGAAGAACTCCCTGCAGTACTATGGAGCCTGTGCACTACCCCTAATACCGCAACCCAGTACACACCTTTCTTCATGGTGTACGGGGCGGAGCAGTACTACCACATGACCTCAAATTCGGGGCACCCCGGATCTCGGGGTACGAAGAAGAGGAAGCAGAATAAGCACTGCAAGATGACAAGGACACAACAGACGAAGCAAGAGACACAACCCTAGCAAGGTCAGAGGGGTACCAGGACAAGCTGCGCACTTACCAAAGCAGCCGCCTGCGCACCAGAACCTTCAACAAAGGCGACCTTGTCCTACGGCTCATACAAGAGAAAGTCCACAAGCTTTCCCCCAATGGGAAGGATCGTTCATAGTTTCAGAAGTCATAGGAGGAGGCGCCTATAGACTGAAGAACCCGAAGACTGACGAGGACGTGGGAAATCCATGGAACGTAGCGAACCTACGCCTGTTCTACCCATAGTCTCCACCAGTCATGCTCGACTGGCAACTCATGTAACCATTCGACGCAATAAAATGATGTTGCCCAAATACTACCACCCAAAGCACTCGGGGGATCGAGTACAAACTCCCCTCGAGAGACGCTATCGTCGCTCACGTGATCTTTACCCAAAGCAATCGGGGGCTCGAGTACAAACTCCCCCCGAGAGACGCTATCGTCGCTCACGCGATCTTTACCCAAAGCACTCGGGGGCTCGAGTACAAACTCTCCCCGAGAGACGCTATCGTCGCTCACGCGATCTCTACCCAAAGCACTCGGGGGCTCGAGTACAAACTCCCCCCGAGAGACGCTATCGTCTCTCACGCGGTCTTTACCCAAAGCACTCAGGGGCTCGAGTACAAACTCCCCCCGAGAGACGCTATCGTCGCTCACGCGATCTTTACCCAAAGCACTCGGGGTCTCGAGTACAAACTCCCCCCGAGAGACGCTATCGTCGCTCACGCGATCTTTAACCAAAGCACTCGGGGGCTCGAGTACAAACTCCCCCCGAGAGACGCTATCATCTCTCACGCGATCTTTACCTAAAACGCCCGGGGGCTCGAGCACACCTCTGCCGGAGAAACGCTATCATCTCCCGTGCATCCCGTAACTTAAAAATAAGGGTCCAAGCAAAAAACCCCGATAGGCACCACTTGCTGAAAACCGTTTGGAATAAAAGGGAATACATGGCTACAACCAGGTGGAACACCAAGTACTTTGGATAAATATGGATGGAGCACAGGACACAGACAATCCTTTAGTCTTCACCTGATCGCCAACGATCACCTAAAGACTCGGGGGCTACTCCCATCGGGAGCGCTGTCACGCACCCGATAAAAGACGGCAGTTAACAGAAGAACGACAAAGGAAACAAATCTCGGTCTACATTCGACTCTCCAACTCGAACGTAGCCTCGGGGGCTACTCCCCTCGGGAGCGCCGTCGCGCACCCGATAGAATCCACAGTACAAGGGCTTGATGGACTCGAAGACAACTCTCGTTGAAAGAATTCACAAACAGCTCATACCACAAGGACTCGAAGAAAGGTCACATTGCAAAGCACTCGAACACAATCCAAGACTCGAGTACATTGGATAGAATGCAACTCTCATTACTCGAAGACAATCCTCATTACATGGAGAACTAACCTAGTTACAAAGACACAAGCAGCTGACAAGACTACAGCACCAATCACCCAAGGAATTACAACTTTTACATGTGTGCCCGCTCTGGGGTGATCGGCGCTAATACAACGAGCATCATCACAGACAAAGGAGGAGTCGAAGCAGCCAGCTCATGATGTCAATGACATAACAAAAGTTCAAGCTCGACTTATTTGCGGAGCACCGAAGCCGATGCTCCACCAGCTTCTTCTCCAGCTCCACCCGAGCTGTCGGCGAAGATGACGCCGCTGCCTCCAGTTCTACAAGGTCGCCTAGCGTGCCCGCTTGATCGGTGGCTTGACGTCGAGGTCCTCTCCAGAGCTGGAGGGCACAACATCACCACCCGAGGAGTCGCCAGAGGACGAAGCCGTTGAAGACATGGGCGTAGGACTCCCCGACCTGCCGGAATTATCGCTGCTTGTCTCCTGCCAGTACAGATCCATGTGATTGTCACTCGGGTCAAAAGCGCAGATGGTGAGAGTATTTTCGCCATCAACACGACAAAAAAGAGTATCACCATCACGCAAGTTCAAACGCCGAGAAAACGACTTCCAGCCAAAACCAAGAAAAATCAAGCGGGAATTGTCGGTCTCCAACTCAACATAAGAGAGAGGCCGAGTGCACCCCTGAAGACGAAGAAGCGGGCCATCCAGGCTACGCTCAGAAACAATGGCAGAAAATGTAGAAGGAAGAAGAATGCGAGCAGCGTTCCGGCCACGGACGCGTAGGAGAAAGTCGTAGCGCCAAAAACCTTCCTCTGAGGAAAAGGAGGAAGACATCAACGCTGCACCACGACGGCCACCGCGAGAAAAGCGCGGAGTATGACCACCGCGGCCACGGAGAACCCGGCCGCGGCTAGTCATACCTGCACCTCGCTTTGGCACCATGAGAAGGGAAAGAGAAAGAGAAAGATGAAGAAGAGGAGCAAGATGGGCAGAGGACGAACATTACTGCTAGATGAAAAAGAGGGTTCTATTTATAGTGCAAACCCAAGGGCACGCAGATGCCCAGACAACGACAGCAATTAATTCAAAGACCGAGTGTGCCAGGCGATTCGAATTCTGAGACAAAGATGATTTCACACGGGCGGCACTGTGTGATGGACGCGTCAAATCTCGCGTGTTTTCAATGCGCGCATCGGTAACTCAACAGGCGGCTGCAGCACGCCACAAAATCCATCATTATGACCGGTCATGAAGACATGAAGGTTCGCCGACAGAGCATCCTTGACGGTCATTCAAAAGGGAGATCGTTATCCTTATCAAGAAGAGATAAATCAAAGTGGCAACACAAAAGAATGTGCAGCTTGCGAGGATCGTTTTTTCACTGATTCAAATACATTTTTCAAATATATTTAACTCCCATCGGGAGCGTATCCACCCATGAGAGTCTCAGGTGCTCCCTCACCTAGAAGAAAAAGACGTGCTCGAGTGATTACTCGCACCCATGAGAGTTTCGGGTGCTCCCTCACCACGACACAAAATAAGCAGACCTGCACTCGCCAGATCGTACGGTCCCAGAGTATCGGGTCCTCCCTCACCCCGAGAGCGAAGGCGATACTCGAGTGATTACTCGTAGAACTCCAAGTACTCGAGCACTCGAAAACCTCCCGAGCAAGTACTCCTCTACATTACTCCTCGCCTAAGCGCTCGACAAAGCTCCGCGAGTGACCGCTAAAACAGCTCACTTGATTGTTTATTCCAAGTGGGTGCATTACTAACTAGGCTCCGTGCCTCGATAAAAAATACATATTCCTGGAACACGATACACTATGCCCAGATGCCACACAAGCTTAGTGTGTAGGTAAGACCCCGCTGCGCAGATCGGTCGGGCTGGGACTTGTCGCAGAGCGGTTTCACTCCCAATCTTTTCCATGCGCTTGCATGATAGAAAAAGTCGGGCGGACGCGCCTAGGCTACGAAACTTTACTGGCGGCAATTGATCACTGTAAGACCTGCAGTGGCATGACTTTTGCTCGACACCAGTGTTCCAAGCTCATGTTGAGGGACGTGAGTTTGATTGGGCTACTGCGGTATTTTCCACTAGCGCAATTCACCAAGGCTCGACCAGTCAATTCCTTGGGCCCTTTCAGCTTAGCATTCCCTCCAAACAGGTTTTGTCATGGCCCTAGACTGCCAGCGACCCGCGGTTGGACCGTACATACATCAAAACGATGCAAGGAAGGACTCGAGTCCCTGCGCGACTATTCGAGTCCCCCAGGCACTCGGGGGCTACTGACGAAGGGGTGACCCCACGACTCCTATGGATGGGCCTACCCGGTGTACCCGAAGACAGAAGGCCCACAAAGATTTCTCCTGGGCCCAGCCTTGGCCCACTAGTGGCACTGACGTAGGAGTCTGCGACTCATAAGGAGGGTGCAAACCTGCCGTGAAGTACAAGATTAGGGTTAGGAAACCTCATCTGTAATCCAAGACGGGTTCCCCAAGACCTAGCCTAGTATATAATGGCTGGGAGGGGAGATGTCGAGATCAACCAATACACAATTTGTAACCCTAGCCTTGTGCGCACTAGCCTTGGCCTTCCCTATAATCGCATCTCCAAGCAACAATATCGAGCAGGAATGTCTCCTCCTGTTAGCCGACGAGCGATCGTCCAACCTGTGCCTCTCGTGACTAACCCTGGGTCCCTAACCATGGGATTTGCCGGGATTGATTCCCGTCAGAAACCTTTGGGGAAGATCGATGATGTTCTTATCATTTTCAATGACAATTATGTTCCCGTTGATTTTACTATTATGGACATTGAATGTGAACCTTCTTGTCCAATTATTTTGGAACGTCCTTTTCTTCGCACCGTTGGTGCTGTTATTTATATGAAAGAAGGGATTACAAATTCCAATTCCCTCGCAAGAAAGGGATGGAACAATTCCATAGGAAAAAGATTAAGTTACCTTATGAGTCCGTCACACGGGCTAGTTATTTTCTTGAAAAGACTTTATCTATTGCATTAAGCCTAGCTAATGGCTTTAAAGAAGCGCTTTCGCGAGGCAGCCCGCAACAAATTTAGGTTTTCCTTTTTGTTTTCCTTCTGTTTTTAGTGGTCTTGATGATTGTTAATACTGTAGCAACATCATTGTATCTTTAATTTACAAGCTTTGTGCCATTTATAGCCTCATATGACAAGGAAAGTGAAAGTTGTGACATGCTGTCCAGAAAACAGATTCTGTCCTCGTGACAGGAAAAATCATAGAAAAATCCCAGTTCAATTTTTTGAGCTGAAATTTTTACACAGCATGCTCTATACAATCACAGAACTTTCGTATATTCCGAGTTTTTTTATTTGAGTTGCACAAGTATCCCTAAAAAATTCTTTACTACCTGATGGTCTGTTTTCACAGATTTTGTCCTGTTTTGCCTTTTCTTCATTTTGCAAACCTTAAGCTTGCTTTTTCTTTGCAAAAACTTTTTGGAAATCTTGAGAAACAGTATATGTTCAAGAAAATCCTTATTTCCAGTAGAGAAAAAATTATTTTATTGTGGGTACTAACCTCGCTAATCAGATTATGATGAGTTATGTATGAAGGGAGTTTTCAAGTGTGCGAGGGAAGATGATAAAAGAAGATTCAGGAGTGTCAAACGCTCAAGCTTGGGGATGCCCCCGTGCTCCCCCAAGGAATTTTCAAGAAGACTCAAGCGTCTAAGCTTGGGTATGCCCCCGTGCATCCCCTTCTCCATCAACAATTATCAGCTCGTCTTTCGTTCCACTATATTTTTATCACTTCATGCATTATGTGCTATGCTTGGAGCGTCTCGCTCTTAGGTTTTATTTTTAGTTTTCTTTAGCTTTTCTTGCTGTTCATAACAAGTTAGAACCCAGCTTTCTTTGTGTGGGAGAGAAACACGCTCCACTTTCAAAATCTAGAACACATCATAGGATTTTTCATGCTTATCTTTGTTGTGTGTGTTCTTTATCTTTTTCATAGCTCCAGTCATGTTTAGCTCTTAGTTTTCATTCTTATCTTTTTAAGAGCTTTTGTTTAGTTTGTTTGCTGGAACTCTCTTGAGTTTTCATGTTTATCTTGTTTAGAGAGTTTTCCTGTTGCACTGAGTTTTGTATATTGACTTGAAGTAGGTAATTGAGGTTGCTATTCAATTGTAGTAGTAACTTGCAATAGTTTTGAAGTATTGGTGTGAGTAATGTTTGGACTGTTGGTGTCAAGAGCTTTAGCCTATTAGTAATAGATGTCGCATTTTGGGAAATCCGTGTTTATTTTCAAAACATACAAAATTAGTTGAGAACTTTAGCTACTAGATGGATCACTACTCTTTGGAGGGATCGAATATTACAGTACACTCACGTACCATGAGTCGAGGATGCGCAAGGATAACCAAACCCCCATACACTGCTCCTCGGGGTACTTGTATCTTTGTGAACCTCCTTATTAGATTGAGAGTTACCGATAATAAGTGCATGAGTTCTTCGGACTAATGTGAGTATTCGAAAGTTGACACTTCCACCTTCCCATATTTTTCTAGCCTCTCCTGTGCCGTGCATTGCTTTATTCTCACTCCGAGAGTTGGCGTCCACCTTCGCCGGTACATCCAAACCCTTGGCATGGTACACTCTGTCATCATAAACCTCCTTATATCCTTCCTCGAAACAGCCACCATACCTACCTATCAAGGCATTTCCATAGCCTTTCCGAGATACATTGCCATGCAACATCCACCTTCTCATGACTTGATCTTCATGTCATACACTCTACTTGCTTGATCGATGAGCCACATGCTAGTTGGTCCTTGCCCTAATAATTGCTACATGACGCGCTAGTATCATTGCATATCCTGCTACACTGGCAGAGGCATACATTTGCATACTTCATGATAGTTACATCTTCTTTATGATTTGATTACCTTGTAAAGTGTGAAAGATCTTCTATACTTCTCGTAATATATAGAGTGTTGCCCCAAAAGTGAGGAAAAGATTCCAAAGAGGACAAAATCAAAAGATCCCAAAGAGGGCAAATGAGATAAATAGAAAGAGCCATTGAGGCCACCAAAAAATAAAATAAAAAGAGAAAAAGAAATAAAAAGAGAAAAGGGGGCACACTACTATTCCTTTTGAGAGATCCACACTCGTACTCCCTCTTATATCTTGTACTCCATAGAGATTATCATTCGTGCATATAGCTATGTGGGGACCTTCACACTATAGAACTTGGCTTGTATATTCCAATGATGAGCCTCCTCAAATGAGCTCTAGGTCTTCTTGAGCAAGCAAGTTGGATGCACCCCCATTTGTTCCATTGGAGATCTTACCTTAGCTCATATGTGCATCCGTTGCATGGCAATCCCTACTCCTCACATCATATCTATCATTTGGTTTTCTCTCGCCTATGATTGTCCTCATTGATGTGAGCCTTTCTCACCTTTTGTCTTCCTCCTCCACCATATTATCTCTTTGCCATCCTAAGTGTCAACTTTCTTGCTTACGCTCATCCATTGCATGAGTGCTCAAAATGTCGAAAAGGAGTGGATCATTTTGACTTGTACCTGGCTAGTGGTCTGGGGATGATTCAAGATAAGATTCCAAAGAAGACCAAGTGTGAAACTTTAGTAGATTAAGTTCTCAACAATAAAAACTATGTTTTACTCTCTCGTATATCCCTATCCCCTTTCTTGCACGCAAACACCATTTGGAGACATTCGAGTCACGGACAGCGAGAGCTCTTGCACCTTTATGTTCTTATGTTGCTTGTTTCAATCCTAATATAGACTCTTGCCTGTTATGACTTGAATTGAATTACATGCCTTGATTGCTTTACTTAAAATTTATTATATGGTTGGTAGCATGTCACCACAGAAATTATGCTTGTTATCATTTACCTCCTCGAGGACGAGCAGGAATTAAGCTTGGGGATGTTGATACGTCCAAAACGTATCTATAATTTCTGGTTGCTCCATGCTTCTTTTGAGTGATATTGCTATGATATTGATGCACTTCCATACACTTTTGATCACATTTGGAATAACCTATTAACTCACTGCACCCCAGTGCCAGTTCCTGTTTTCTGCTGTTTTTCTATTTCAGTTTTCCCCCATATTAAAAGTGCTCCAAAAATTCGGGAAAAATGCAATAAAAATCAGCGCTTCGGAAGCTTCGGGAATCACCAAGGAGGGCCCAGAGGGGACCCACAAGGGCCCCAGGCGCCCTCCCGGCGCGCCCTAGGATGGGGTCGCGCCAGGGGGCCACCTGGACCCCTGGTGGCCCCCCTGGCTGCCCCCCTTCGCCCATATATTCTCCGTGACGCGAAACCCCCAAAGACAGAATCCTTTTTTGCGATCTCTCCTCTGTTCCGCCGCCGCCGCGCTTCCAAGATCGGGAGCACCGGGAGACCTCTTCCCGGCACCCTGCCGGAGGGAGGAACCACCTCCGGGAGCTTCTCCACCACCATGGACGCTTCCCGAATGAACCGTGAGTAGTACCCCTTGGACCATGGGTCCATGATCAGTAGCTATGTGATGTTCTCCTCCCCTCTTTGATCTTCATGGTTTAGACCTCGTGAGTTGCCCTACATGATCGAGGCACATATGTAATCTTTCTGATGTTGCTATGTTGAGGTTGCTGGGATCTGATGGGTATGAGACTATGTTCAGATTGTGTTTGAGTAATATATTTGATTCTCCTATTTTATATTTATGCTCATGAGTAATTCTTGCATGTTCCCCGTTACTGTTTATTGCTTTGGCCAACTAGTAGGTAGTGACTCCAAGAGGGAGCGTTATGCATGATTTTGGGTTCATGCCCCCTGATGACTAGCTTGAGTGACAGAAACATGAGTCTAGGGGATGTGTTGTTGCCACAAGGGAGAAAACAACGGTGATTGTACTTGCGGGTGCAAGGATTGTTTACTTTACGCAAAGTTCTTTAATGAAGTTGTCTGTTGCTTTGAGTTTACACTTTGGGTGGGATTCACAACTTAGTACCAGCGAGATGTTCTGGATAGATATCTCAAGGTGGATGATTAGTAGGTAGATGCAGATGGATTTCGGTCTACTTGTATTGGCGTACCGCCCATGCTTTTGAGCCTCTGCCTTTCTTTGTAGCATAGTTAGCATTGGTTTGCGCACATAATCCTGTCAATTTCCCAACTATAATTTGTTTACCTCGCATGGCTATTTTATCGTCTTTTGGGAGAGAGACGTCACTAGTGAACACCATGAGATCCCGGTCCATATTTCTTATACTGTTTACACCCACTACTTATTTTTTTCTTTATTTACTTTTCCGTTGCTATCACTATCATTATTCTCCCGTACGTTTTATCCTTTGTAAACAACAAGGCCGGAGGGATTCACAACCTCTCTGAACTCGTTGGGAGCAAAGTTATCTGTTGTGTGTGTGCAGGTCCACGTCAACCGCCTAATCTTTGGTGCCGTTGTCACCTTCCTGTCGCTGTCGGAGTCCTACTGGAGACAAACCTTGGTATCTTCACCGAGGGAAATTTGTTGTTGTCTACATCTCAAACCTTCCACTTTGGGTAACCAGGAGGGGCGAGCAATTCTCGTGACATCAGGCGCCTGGACCCCTGGTGGCCCCCCTGGATGCCACCTTAGCCTATTTATTCTCCGTCATGGGGAAACTCCAGAGACAGAACCCTATTTCGCAAACTCGCCTCTGTTCGGCCATCGTCGCTCTTCCAAGATCGGGAGCACCGTCTAGACCCTTCCAGGCACCCTGCCGGAGGGAGGATCGACCTCCGGGGGATTCTCCTCCACCACGGACGCTTCTCGGATGTGTCGTGAGTAGTTTTCTTTGGACCATGGGTCCGTGATCAGTAGCTATGTGATGTTCTCCTCCCCTCTTTGTTCTTCATGGTTTAGATCTCGTGAGCTTCCCTGCATGATCGAGGCACATATGTAATTCTTCTGCTGTTGCTATGCTGAGTTTGATGGGATCTGATGGATTATGAGATTATGTTCAGATCCTGATAGAGTAATATATTTGGTTTTTATTTCTTATATTTTGTTCCTAAGTAATTCTTGCATGTTCTCCGTTGCTGTTTATTGCTTTGTCCAGGTAGTAGGTAGTGACTCCAAGAGGGAACGTTATGCTCGATTGTGGGTACATGCCCCCTGATGACACGCTTGAGTAACAGAAACATGAGTCTAGGGGATGTGTTGTGGCCACAAGGGGAAAACAACAGTGCTTGTAACCGCGGTTGCAAGGATTGTTTACTTTACGCAAAGTTCTTTTTAATGCAGTTGTCTGTTTCTTTGGGTTTACACTTTGGGTGGGGCTCGCAACTTAATACCAGCGAGATGTTCTGGATAGATATCACAAGGTGGATGATTAGTAGTAGATGCAGATGGATTTCGGTCTACTTATTTTGGCGTACTGCCCATGCTTATGAACTTCTTCCTTTCTTTTGTAGCATAGTTAGCATTGCGGTGCGTTTTTAATCCTGTCAATTGCCCAGCTGTGATTTGTTTACCTCGTATAGCAGTCTTATCGTCTTTTGGGAGAGAGACATCACTAGTGAAAGTCACGGGACCCCGGTCCATATTCTCATCACTGTTTACACGCTCAATTTATTTCCTGCTTTTAGTTTCCAGTCGCAATTATCATTATCATTATCCCTTGCGTTTGATCCTTTGTAAACAACAAGACCGGAGAGATTGACAACCTCTGTGACGCCCCCAAAATCAATCCGTGTACAGTAATCATACACGCATGGTACACGACTGAGATTAGGGTGCCACGGTGAGAATATCACAGCACAACACTAAACACAAAAGGATAAACCAATATGTTACAATAAAGGGGGGTCACACGGACCCGAATACCTAAGTTATACAAGCCATAATATCTGAGTAACAGACATAGTTAGTCAAGTTTTGCCTTAAGAAGGCTAGCACAAATAACATCAGAGATACAGATCGAAAAGGCAAGGCCTCCTGCCTGGGAGCCTCCGAAACTACTCCTGGTCCTGGTCAGCGGGGGTCTCGACGTAGTAGTATCCGCCTCCGGGGTACTCCTGCTCCTGGGCTCCAACGTCGACTGCAGCGGCCGATCAGGCAAAACAGTAAAGGAAATAAAGCAGGTGAGTATCTAGTATACCCGCGAGTCTTACGTCCGCTACTAAGCATTATGCATTTGTATCAACGGAAAAGGGAGGCTGTATATATAGTGGACTGCAAGATAGAAATCAGAATAAGGGTAAGAAGCTAGGCCTATCGAAGACTAGCATCTTCTGACGATGTCTTGCAGCATGAGGTAAGAATCAGCCAACAGTTTATATAAAGCAATAAAGTAACAACGAAGCAGAAGTTGCTGCAACATTGTATAATATAAGTTGTAATGATTAACCATAATAATAATGCCTCCGAGTTCCCCTCCTCGACTCCCTGCGAGGAAGAAGACCCGGAACCATACAGTTTAATAGTAATAGTTTCTAGTGGTAAGATCCAGCTTCAGCATAAAGCGTCCTGTTACCGTGGACACGTCTATTCGAATAGATTAAACTCCCTGCAGGGGTGCACTACTGTTCAGCCTGCACGCTCGGATCTCCAGGGTGGCGTGAACCTTGTTAGGGAACGCCCCACCGAGGCTATCCGACACGACGCAGCCCATCCTAGGCTCAACAGAGAGGCCATCCGCCGGACTATATCCTATGCGCCAAGGGGTCTAGGTCCCTCACCCTTGCACGCTCCTGCACGGTGCGAGTCTGGCCGGTGAAGCAAAAGCAAATCCAAACACACCTGCTGCAGCAAAAAGACAAGACCACTTCCCGGCGATCAGGCCGCAGTACTGCTGACGTCTGAAGAGCTTTCGGACGAACTACGACGCGGAGGGCCCACACCGTAATCCCACGTGTAGGTAGTGCGTACAGACCAACGGGCCTCTCAAGTCATCCGCCGAACCATTTAGCATTTTAATTAACCTGCCTGACAACCGTTATCGTTGCCTCGACTTAACCGACCCGCGGTCAACGACAGCAGTCAGGACCACCAGTACATCGGTGCCTGCCCTGTCGTCCCACCAAGTCACTGCGGTTACCAACAAGGTGAACCGTCTCCTTACCTTGTCTCGCGTGTGCTCTTGGTAGAGCTCGACTTTCGTGGTTTGGTAACTCTCGCAAGATACGAGCAGGGGCCAAGCACGCCAGTAACGTCGGTCGTACCCTCCCTGTCGTTCCCGACGATATACCTCTCGCGGGCACCGTTGGGTCGCCCGACTTTCTTACCTTTAAGGACAACCGATGTTCAGGACCCTATGGCGGCAAGACAAAGTCAGCCTCGGGTGGAGTACAAGGATTACTCCTTGATAGCTCACACTTGAGGTGACTGGGCATAACCCAGATAGGGGCCTTTGGCGGTGTCTGCTTTGTAACGTACCTGTGCAGTTGTATATATATTGTATCCGTGTTCACTCCCCTGAGTGATCACGGCCCTCTATCTAATCCTAGCTAACAATGCGCAGGGCTCACTGCTGAATAATGCATAATAATAATAGGCAGCATAGGATAAAAGAGGTACATCAAGGGGCGACAAAAACAGGCTATGCAATTGAATAGGATTGTAACGTAGCAGCAGCAGTAACAATGCCTAGTGCAAGAAATGTACGGAAAGATAGGCGATATCTGGGGAAGAGAATGGCTCTGCTTGCCTGGAAGCTCGACGGTAGGGGCAGGGTCGTCGACGAAGTAGTCGTACCCGGCAACGGTGTAGTCGGCGGTAGCAGCGGGGTCTACCGAAGATTAAGGGGGGAAGGAAACAGTAAATACACAGCAATAATATACAAACATATGCATGACATGGCAGATGAAATGTTAACGGTGTTCTAACGCAGTGCAAAGTACGTTGCTCGGAGCGGGAATTCATCCGGGGATGAACTGCCAGCTCCGGGTGATTACCGGACAGGGTGTCCGGAGGGGGACGGATCAAGCCGGAGGTGTCGTGTACATCCGACAAACATAAGGGGGGTGTATCCGTGTTAGTTGAACCATTCCGAACAACTTTCGTGTTCGGAGTAAATTCATCCGGGTACTTTTTATCGGTACCGGGAATTATCGACAGACAACCCGGAGGGGGGAATGTCGATGATCGGTGTGTTTGGGGGGTGGGGTAGACATACGGATAGCATATCCGTATTTGTTATATTTTTCTGATCAATTTTGATGTATAAAGTTTTTTGATCCGAGTTACGGTTTAAAAGATATTCATTTCTGAAGTTTAAATCATTTTTAAAAGAATTTCTGAATTATTTTTATTATTAAAACAGTACATTATCCAGAATAGTTTGACTGGTCAAACCTGACAGAGGGGACCCACCTGTAAGTTTGATTGGTCAACTGACCAGAGGGTCCCACATGTCAGTCTCTAGATATTTAATTAAATCTTTATTTTTATTCCAAAATCCTCTGGGTCCACATGTCATACACAGTACACTAATAAATCAATTAATTTATTTAATTATCCCAGGGGGCCACTTGTCATACTCAGTGGGGTTAGTGTAACAGTTTTCTTATTTGTTTTAAATGACAGGTTAATTAGCCAGGGGGTTGGCCCACCTGTAAGTAACCCAGGGGGATAGGATTAACAGGGGGATTATTGGGGGGGTCATTGCCCACGGCCGTGCTGCCGACGCACGCGGCGTCAAGCCGTGGTACAGCGGCGAGCCCCCCCGGCCAAGGGGCCGCAGGGCGAGCGGCAAGGCGAGGCGGGCGCGGGCTTGCGCGTGGCTAGGGCACTCTCCGGCACAAGCCAGAGCCGCGGCGAGCGCCAAGCCGGCCATGGCGGCGGACAAAGAACGGCGATGGCCGGAATAGGGGCACGGCGGCTACGACGCCCCAATCGACGGTGAGGGAGGGGAAAAACGGCGAAGGGGCTCACTGGGAGGGCGGTGCGCGACTCGGGGAGGAGGAACTCGTGGTGGGGACGACGGATCCGTCGCCGGAGTCGACAGCCGTGGCGGAGGAAGAACACCGGATCGTCGCGCACGGGGCTCCTCGGAGTGATTCGCCGCGCAGGTAGACGAAGGGGTCCGCGCAGATGGACTGGATTCGGTCCAGGGGGAGGGGAGAGGAGGTGGGCCTCGCCCACCGGGGTAGTTTAGTTTTTTTTTCTGTAATTTCCTTTTTGTATTTATTTTATACACCTCGGCATTTTTGTAAAATGTTTTATGTGTCCCATAATTATTGTTATACCCTGGGCTAGTGCCACAAAAGTTTTTGCAGCAAAAGAAAATCATTAGATATTTCTTTTAAATATTAAATGCCCAACATGAGGGTTTTAACCTACTGTTTGAATTGTTTGGAATTTTCTATAACTCAATAAATACCCAAACCCATATGGATTTGGTCCAGTGATTATTTGGGATTTTATAAAAGTGGTTCCAAGATTTTTGGAAAAGATTTATTGTCACCATATTTTTAATATTCAGCAAAAGGCATTTTAGGGTTTGCTTGAATTCCAATTCAAATGGCTTGTACTTGTTTTGATTCCAGATGATCAAGGTCCATGATCACCATGCATTCAAGAACATCAAAGTGGAATTTGAAATTTGAACTGTTCCAAGTTGATCAACAAAAGTTTTGAACAATACAGATGAACAGTAACCCTGATTACTGTTCACTGACAGTGAGAGTGTTACAAATCTCCCCCGCTACAAGAATTCTCGTACCGAGAATCTAAGCGGTAGAGGGGAAAAGATCGGGGTATTCCTCATGAAGACAATCTTCGCGTTCCCAAGTGGCTTCATCCTCAGAATGATTCGACCACTGAACTTTGAGAAACTTGGTTGTCTTGTTGCGGGTTTTGCGTTCAGACTGATCGAGAATGCGGCTCGGATGTTCTTGATAAGTCAAGTCCTGTTGCAGCTCGATCATATCATGTTCCACTTCACGGATAGGGTCTTTGAAGCAGCGTCGGAGTTGGGACACGTGGAATACATCGTGGACTTGAGAGAGGTTCGGCGGCAATTCCAAACGGTATGCCACCGGTCCACTCCGGGAAAGAATACGGAACGGGCCAATGTAGCGAGGATCTAACTTGCCTTTGATCCGGAAGCAGTGAGTGCCCCTCATCGGAGTGACACGGAGGTACGCGTATTCGCCAGGTTGATAGACCATTTCCTTGTGCTTGCGATCATAGTTGCTCTTCTGACGGGACTGAGCAGCTTTCAGGTGTTCACGGATAACGCGAACCTGATCTTCGGCATGCTGAATAATGTCCGGACCAATGAGAGCTCTTTCTCCAGTTTCTGACCAATTCAGAGGGGTTCGACACTTACGTCCATAGAGAACTTCAAAGGGTGCCATCTTCAAACTAGCCTGATAGCTATTGTTGTACGAGAATTCAGCAAATGGAAGAGATTCCTCCCATTTCTTACCGAATGAAATGACACAAGCTCGGAGCATATATTCAACTACTTGGTTGACTCGTTCGACTTGTCCTTGCGACTGGGGGTGATAAGCGGTGCTGAAATTCAGGTGAGTGCCCATAGCTTCTTGGAAACTATCCCAGAACTTCGAGGTGAAAATGCTGCCTCGATCGGAACTGATCTCCAACGGGATACCGTGGAGCGACACGATTCTGGAAACATACAAGTCTGCTAACTGACTGGCAGAGATCGTCTCCTTGACAGGCAGAAAATGAGCAACCTTGGAGAATCGGTCGATGACGACAAAGATGGCATCATGACCTTTCTGTGATCGGGGAAATCCGGTGACGAAGTCCATTTCAATCTTGTCCCATTTCCATTCAGGAATAGAGAGTGGTTGCAGAGTTCCAGCAGGTCTTTGATGTTCGGCTTTCACGCGGCGGCAAACGTCACACTCATCAACATAACGAGCAATGTCTTGTTTCATGTTGAACCACCAGTACCGCTGACGAATGTCTTGGTACATTTTGGTACTACCAGGGTGAATCGACAAGGGTGTATCATGAGCTTCTTTCATGACATCAGAGGCGTAATTCAGGTTGGCCTTGGCTACCGGAACCACTAAACGACCCTTGAAGTACACCGCATTATCATCATTTGCATCAATAGTGAAGAATGAGGGATCTCCGCTGGCGACACGACGCTTAATCTTCCAAATGTCGGAGTCATAATGTTGTACCGTCTTGATGCGGGCGTCGAGGTCTGGTTGGACCACCAGGGAGTTCACATATCCCTGCGGAACAATTTCGATGTTCAGCTTGCGGAGTTCTGCATACAGACGTGGCTGTTGCACTTGAACTTCAAGTTCACTACAATAGGCTTTGCGGCTTAAGGCATCGGCCACCACATTAGCTTTGCCAGGGGTGTAAGAAATTCCCATGTCGTAGTCGGCTATTGTCTCGAGCCATCTCTGTTGGCGGAGATTCAGGTCTGGTTGCGTAAACAGGTACTTCAGGCTTTGGTGGTCGGTGAAGATCTCGCAACGATTACCGACGAGGTAATGTCGCCACAGCTTCAATGCATAAATTACCGCTGCCAATTCGAGATCATGAGTTGGATACTTTTCTTCGTGAGCACGCAACTGACGAGAGCCATAAGCAATCACTTTGCGCTCTTGCATTAGGACACAGCCTAATCCTTGACGAGACGCGTCACAATATATCACGAAGTCCTTCTGAGTATCAGGCGGAGCAAGCACTGGGGGTGAAGTGAGATTGTCCTTCAGAGCTTGAAAACTTTCTTGACATTTATCAGTCCACTCAAACTTGATGCCTTTGTGAAGCAGATTAGTCAGAGGCTTGGCAATCTTGGAGAAATTCTCAACAAAACGGCGGCAATAGCTGGCAAGGCCGAGGAAACTTCGGACTTGCTTGACAGTCCTGGGCGGAGTCCAGTCAAGAATAGCTTGGATACGTTCGGGGTTGACGGCAACGCCATCCTTGGAAATCACATGACCAAGGTAGGTTACTTCGGGAAGCCAGAACTCACACTTAGAATACTTAGCATAGAGTTTGTGTTCTCGAAGCTTTTCCAGTATAAGACGAAGATGTTCAGCATGTTCTGCATCGGTCTTGGAGTAAATCAATATATCATCCAGATAAACCACGAAAAACTTGTCGAGATATTCCATGAATATATAGTTCACCAATCTGGAGAAGGTGGCTGGTGCATTGGTCAAGCCAAATGACATGACAGTGTACTCGTATGAACCATAGCGAGTAATGAATGCGGTCTTCGGGATGTCCTCATCACGGACCCGGATCTGATGGTAACCCAACCTTAAGTCGAGTTTTGAAAACACCGTGGATCCAGCAAGTTGATCATAAAGATCATTGATCCGAGGGAGGGGGTACTTGTTCTGTATCGTGGCTTGGTTGATAGGTCGGTAATCTTGGACCAAACGGTTCGTGCCATCACTCTTCTTGACAAAGAGCGAAGGTGCTCCCCAAACAGAGGAACTTGGACGGATGAAGCCTTTCTCGAGGGCCGTGTCGATCTCCTTTTTCAATTCAAGGAGGTGGTGAGGTGGCATCTTATATGGGCGCTTGGCAATAGGGACGGTGCCAGGCTTCAAGTCGGTGCCGAATTCAACTTCTCTAATCGGGGGTATCCCCGGCAGTTCTTCTGGGAATACGTCGGTAAAATCACAAACGATTAGGACTTTCTCAATCCCTTCGAGAGGTGCGACATTCAAGGCATTCAGAGCATATATACGAGCTTCGGCATTCATCGACACAATGGCAGTGTGACTTAAAATCGCGCCAGAAGGATGAAAAAGTTGGATGACCTTGGTGCCACAGTAAAGTGCGGCATTGTGGGTTTTCAGCCAATCCATGCCAAGGATAAGGTCGATGGTGGAGGTTTTCAGAATGTGTGGAGAAACCATGAACTCAAATCTTTCGATCTCGACAGTGAGGTTAGGTGCAACCATGTCGACACAACACTGGGTACCGGGAGTCCGGACTATTAAGGGGGTATGCATCTTTTCGTGGTAAATGCCATGCTTAGAAGCAAATGCTCCAGACATAAATGAATGTGATGCTCCTGTATCAAATAAAACAGTAGCAGGTATTGAGGTAACGAGGAGTGTACCCATCACAGTAGCGGGCTGTTCCTGAGATGCTTCAACATCAATGTTGTAAGCATGACCACGAGCATGAGGATTTGACCCAGTATTATAGTTGAGGGTCCCATTGTTGCCACGACCATTTCCGCGGCCAGCAGGGTGAACTACCAGTTGATTCTGTCGCTGAGGGCAGTCTCTGGAAATATGGCCTGGCTGACGGCACTTGAAACACAGGCCATCTTGAGGACGGAGGGGTGCAGTCTCAGTCTTCGGCTGTCTCGGCGGGGGCGGAGGCAGACGAGGTGCAACATACGACGGCCTTGGTGCAGGGGCAGTTGGAAGCATAAGACTGTGTGGAAGCCAAACGCGTTGCTTCTGTGCTGTGCCCGAAGATGAGCCAGCATCACGGGGGCGCTTCGGCGAACCACCGAACTTAAGCTGAGCTGTCTCAAGAGTGATAGTCTGGTTCACCATGGTGGCGAAGTCGGGGAAGACGTGCAAAGCCAGTGCAAGTTGGAGATCTGCGTTGAGTCCATCACGGAACTTCTCTTGCCTACTTGCATCATTGGGGAGGTCACTTGCAGCATAGTGGGAGAGGCGGAGGAATTCCCTCTGGTATGCCTCGACAGTTTTGTTTCCCTGAACGAGGTTGCGGAACTCGGCCTTCATACGGTTCATAATCGCCTGGGGGACATAACGAGCACGGAAGGCAGTCCTGAAGTCATTCCAGGTGACGACAGTCCCTTCAGCTAGCGAGCCCTTGTAAGTGTCCCACCACTGAGCAGCGGGACCACGCAGGAAATAGGACGCGAAGTTGACATAATCAGCAGTGCTCACATTAGCGAACTCCAGCTGACGAGTGATGTCACGAAGCCAATCATCAGCATCCAGCGGCTGTTCCGGTTGGTGGAAGAGAGGGGGATTGAGACGCATGAAATCCCGCAGAGTAACCACAGGCGGGTGGTTCTGGTGCTGGTTCTGGTTCTGGTTCTGGTTCTGATTCTGGAGCTGATCTATGACTCCTTGCATAAACTCCTGTTTCATCTGAAACTGCTGCATCATCGCGGCCATATAGTCCGGCGGCGGAGGTGGATCGTTGGCACCAAGACCACGACCACGACCACCACGACCAGCCATCCTGCTAGAATTTAACAAGGGTATTTCAGCGATGAACATTTTTAACGAGATACCGGAAACGAGCAATAGGTAAGGCGACAACAAAGAGGAGGCGCGGATATATAGGAGTAGTCATATAAGACATACACATCCACACATAGAATCAATCGAAAATCGGGCAGCGTAACATCGTAGAAATTAAGGAAAAAGGACACACTAGGCGGCGCGCAGACCGCGGTAAGGATTACACGACGCGACATAGATTCCACTATGTCAATCACGCCGCAAGAAAATTGTTGGCCACAGGAGTTGATGCCAGAGAACGCGCGGCCTGCCCAGAATGAGAATGGGATCCGCGGTCCGGGATCTGGGGTACGACTCCTACGACACGACTCAATCAATGGGGGAAGCACCAAAAACGCCGGGTGGAATCAAGAGAACGTGATCCTAATGTCAGCGTTTGTAAAACTTACCAGCAAGGATAAGAGAGCAGATTCCCAGAGCATAGGTAAGGAGAAAAGGATCCTAATACCATAGATATCACACGTAGTGACATCGATGTGGGCCCGTAAGCCAAATAGTAAGTTAGCAAAATAGTTTTCAAAGTCTAGACTCAACTTCGACCAGGTAGTGGTGGGGTGGCTTCCTACAGGCAGTCGGCTCTGATACCAACTTGTGACGCCCCCAAAATCAATCCGTGTACAGTAATCATACACGCAGGGTACACGACTGAGATTAGGGTGCCACGGTGAGAATATCACAGCACAACACTAAACACAAAAGGATAAACCAATATGTTACAATAAAGGGGGGTCACACGGACCCGAATACATAAGTTATACAAGCCATAATATCTGAGTACAGACATAGTTAGTCAAGTTTTGCCTTAAGAAGGCTAGCACAAATAACATCAGAGATACAGATCGAAAAGGCAAGGCCTCCTGCCTGGGAGCCTCCGAAACTACTCCTGGTCCTGGTCAGCGGGGGTCTCGACGTAGTAGTATCCGCCTCCGGGGTACTCCTGCTCCTGGGCTCCAACGTCGACTGCAGCGGCCGATCAGGCAAAACAGTAAAGGAAATAAAGCAGGTGAGTATCTAGTATACCCGCGAGTCTTATGTCCGCTACTAAGCATTATGCATTTGTATCAACGGAAAAGGGAGGCTGTATATATAGTGGACTGAAGATAGAAATCAGAATAAGGGTAAGAAGCTAGGCCTATCGAAGACTAGCATCTTCTGACGATGTCTTGCAGCATGAGGTAAGAATCAGCCAACAGTTTATATAAAGCAATAAAGTAACAACGAAGCAGAAGTTGCTGCAACATTGTATAATATAAGTTGTAATGATTAACCATAATAATAATGCCTCCGAGTTCCCCTCCTCGACTCCCTGCGAGGAAGAAGACCCGGAACCATACAGTTTAATAGTAATAGTTTCTAGTGGTAAGATCCAGCTTCAGCATAAAGCGTCCTGTTACCGTGGACACGGCTATTCGAATAGATTAAACTCCCTGCAGGGGTGCACTACTGTTCAGCCTGCACGCTCGGATCTCCAGGGTGGCGTGAACCTTGTTAGGGAACGCCCCACCGAGGCTATCCGACACGACGCAGCCCATCCTAGGCTCAACAGAGAGGCCATCCGCCGGACTATATCCTATGCGCCAAGGGGTCTAGGTCCCTCACCCTTGCACGCTCCTGCATGGTGCGAGTCTAGCCGGTGAAGCAAAAGAAAATCCAAACACACCTGCTGCAGCAAAAAGACAAGACCACTTCCCGGCGATCAGGCCGCAGTACTGCTGACGTCTGAAGAGCTTTCGGACGAACTACGACGCGGAGGGCCCACACCGTAATCCCACGTGTAGGTAGTGAGTACAGACCAACGGGCCTCTCAAGTCATCCGCCGAACCATTTAGCATTTTAATTAACCTGCGTGACAACCGTTATCGTTGCCTCGACTTAACTGACCCGCGGTCAACGACAGCAGTCAGGACCACCAGTACATCGGTGCCTGCCCTGTCGTCCCACCAAGTCACTGCGGTTACCAACAAGGTGAACCGTCTCCTTACCTTGTCTCGCGTGTGCTCTTGGTAGAGCTCGACTTTCGTGGTTTGGTAACTCTCGCGAGATACGAGCAGGGGCCAAGCACGCCAGTAACGTCGGTCGTACCCTCCCTGTCGTTCCCGACGATATACCTCTCGCGGGCACCGTTGGGTCGCCCGACTTTCTTACCTTTAAGGACAACCGATGTTCAGGACCCTATGGCGGCAAGACAAAGTCAGCCTCGGGTGGAGTACAACGATTACTCCTTGATAGCTCACACTTGAGGTGACTGGGCATAACCCAGATAGGGGCCTTTGGCGGTGTCTGCTTTGTAACGTACCTGTGCAGTTGTATATATATTGTATCCGTGTTCACTCCCCTGAGTGATCACGGCCCTCTATCTAATCCTAGCTAACAATGCGCAGGGCTCACTTCTGAATAATGCATAATAATAATAATAATAGGCAGCATAGGATAAAAGAGGTACATCAAGGGGCGACAAAAACAGGCTATGCAATTGAATAGGATTGTAACGTAGCAGCAGCAGTAACAATGCCTAGTGCAAGAAATGTACGGAAAGATAGGCGATATCTGGGGAAGAGAATGGCTCTGCTTGCCTGGAAGCTCGACGGTAGGGGCAGGGTCGTCGACGAAGTAGTCATACCCGGCAGCGGTGTAGTCGGCGGTAGCAGCGGGGTCTACCGAAGATTAAGGGGGGAAGGAAACAGTAAATACACAGCAATAATATACAAACATATGCATGACATGGCAGATGAAATGTTAACGGTGTTCTAACGCAGTGCAAAGTACGTTGCTCGGAGCGGGAATTCATCCGGGGATGAACTGCCAGCTCCGGATGATTACCGGACAGGGTGTCCGGAGGGGGAAGGATCAAGCCGGAGGTGTCGTGTACATCCGACAAACATAAGGGGGTGTATCCGTGTTAGTTGAACCATTTCGGAAAACTTTCGTGTTCGGAGTAAATTCATCCGGGTACTTTTTATCGGTACCGGGAATTATCGACAGACAGCCCGGAGGGGGGAATGTCGATGATCGGTGTGTTAGGGGGGTGGGGTAGACATACGGATAGCGTATCCGTATTCGTTATATTTTTCTGATCAATTTTGATGTATAAAGTTTTTTGATCCGAGTTACGGTTTAAAAGATATTCATTTCTGAAGTTTAAATCATTTTTAAAAGAATTTCTGAATTATTTTTATTATTAAAACAGTACATTATCCAGAACAATTTGACTGGTCAAAGCTGACAGAGGGGACCCACCTGTAAGTTTGATTGGTCAACTGACCAGAGGGTCCCACATGTCAGTCTCTAGATATTTAATTAAATCTTTATTTTTATTCCAAAATCCTCTGGGTCCACATGTCATACAGAGTACACTAATAAATCAATTTATTTATTTAATTATCCCAGGGGGCCACTTGTCATACTCAGTGGGGTTAGTGTAACAGTTTTCTTATTTGTTTTAAATGACAGGTTAATTAGCTAGGGGGTTGGCCCACCTGTAAGTATCCCAGGGGGATAGGATTAACAGGGGGATTAGTGGGGGGGTCATTGCCCACGGCCGTGCTGCCGACGCACACCGGCGTCAAGCCGTGGTACAGCGGCGAGCCCCCCGGCCAAGGGGCCGCAGGGCGAGCGGCAAGGCGAGGCGGGCGCGGGCTTGCGCGTGGCTAGGGCACGCTCCGGCACAAGCCAGAGCCGCGACGAGCGCCAAGCCGGCCATGGCGGCGGACAGAGAACGGCGATGGCCGGAATAGGGGCACGGCGGCTACGACGCCCCAATCGACGGTGAGGGAGGGGGAAAACGGCGAAGGGGCTCACTGGGAGGGCGGTGCGCGACTCGGGGAGGAGGAACTCGTGGTGGGGACGACGGATCAGTCGCCGGAGTCGACAGCCGTGGCGGAGGAAGAACACCGGGTCGTCGCGCACGGGGCTCCTCGGAGCGATTCGCCGCGCAGGTAGACGAAGGGGTCCACGGCGGAGCTCCTGGGCACGTTGGCTGGGCTGGGGGGCGGCCGGTGGCCACGCCGGTGACAACGGCGCGGCGGCGGCGCGCACGGTCCCGTGCGGGAGTTGGAGGAGGGCGAGCGCGAGGGGAAAGGAGAGGGGGCGGCTGGGTTAGGGTTGCACCAGGGGGCTTCGGCCCTCTTATACACACCGGAGGCTCGCCAGATGCGTGCCACGGCGGCGACCATCGCGGTGGCCGGCTCGGATGGTGACCACGGGGTCACCATGAGCAGTGGGAAGGGGAAACGAGTGGGAGGGGGAGATGGGCTGGATTCGGTCCAGGGGGGAGGGGAGAGGAGGTGGGCCTCGCCCACCGGGGTAGTTTAGTTTTTTTTCTGTAATTTCCTTTTTGTATTTATTTTATACACCTCGGCATTTTTGTAAAATGTTTTATGTGTCCCATAATTATTGTTATACCCTGGGCTAGTGCCACAAAAGTTTTTGCAGCAAAATAAAATCATTAGATATTTCTTTTAAATATTAAATGCCCAACATGAGGGTTTTAACCTACTGTTTGAATTGTTTGGAATTTTCTATAACTCAATAAATACCCAAACCCATATGGATTTGGTCCAGTGATTATTTGGGATTTTATAAAAGTGGTTCCAAGATTTTTTGGAAAAGATTTATTGTCACCATATTTTTAATATTCAGCAAAAGGCATTTTAGGGTTTGCTTGAATTCCAATTCAAATGGCTTGTACTTGTTTTGATTCCAGATGATCAAGGTCCATGATCACCATGCATTCAAGAACATCAAAGTGGAATTTGAAATTTGAACTGTTCCAAGTTGATCAACAAAAGTTTTGAACAGTACAGATGAACAGTAACCCTGATTACTGTTCACTGACAGTGAGAGTGTTACACCGGCAAATCCCATGGTCAGGGACCCTGGGTTAGTCATGAGAGGCACAGGTTGGACGATAGCTCGTCGGCTAACAGGAGGATACGTTCCTGCTCGATATTATTGATTGGAGATGGCGATTACAGGGAAGCCAAGGCTAGTGCGCACAAGGCTAGGGTTACAGATTGGGTACTCGTTGATCGGACGGCGGACAAGCGACACATGGAGCACGATTTACCCAGCTTCAGGCCCCCGGAGGGAAAACCCTACATGCTGCTTGTCTGATCTTGTATTGATGATGATGTATAGAGGTGCCGTGAGGGCTTTGGTGGAGAGAGATCTGTGTAGTCCTATGCGTGGCGATTGAGAGCTTGTATTCTATATGTCTAGAGAGGTGCCCCTGCCTCGCTTTATATAGATAGCCAGGTAGGGGTTTACATGAGTCCTAGTCAATTACAAGTAGGAGTCCTTGTCTTGCGCCTCAAGTCTTCGGCTTCACGTCTTATTCCATTATGTCGGTGTCCACGAGTGGGCCCCTGGTGGGCCGCCAGCCATGACACGCACCAGGTACCCTCACGTAGAGGAGTCGTGGGGTCACCCCCTCGTCAGTAGCCCCCGAGTGCCTGGGGGACTCGAAGAGTCGCGCAGGGACTCGAATCTACAGTAGCCGTCGTAGTGCGTGTCGATCATTTGCTGATGAACAGTCGAAGATGTTGTGAGTATGCTCCCGATGGGAGTATTTGGATGGAGCATCGAAATTGCAGTCGAGTTCGTCTTCTTGTAGGATGTGCAAGCAGCATTCGTCGGGTACGCATCAGCGCTCCCGATGGGAGTAGTCCCCGAGGCTATGTGCGACTCGTAGAGTCGGGCATAGGCTCAAGTTGTTGTAAAGCTAACCCCTTTGTTCTTGTCAGCTGCGCGAGTAGTGCTTGTCGGGTGCGCGTCAGCGCTCCCGATGGGAGTAGCTCCCGAGGCTATGTTCGACTGCTTGCAGTCGAGCATAGACTTAAGACTTCTTCGTCGTCGAGTAATTTTCATCCGAGAAAGTTCTCAACTCGGGTCTTGCGCCGTAGGCGTGAGTTGTTGTCGAGATCGGTCATGGACGAGGAGGTTGGCCTCGCCGCGTCACGAGAGCGCCCAGCCCCCGAGCGCCTGCTGAGAAGGAGAAAAAGGTGCAACTGTATTAAGATGTACTTGCGCGATATATAAAATAATTATAAGGTACATGATTTACAGTCGTTGCACTTTTGTCGAGGATAATGTAGCAGCATATACGGTTTAAGCGTGTCTTTTGTGAGTAGGACCTCCGGCAGCATACCCTTGCCGGGTAACAGGGACGCGATGCTAGACTTGTTGAACCCGGAGACAAGGGCGGCCTTTGGTACCCAGCCTCACTACTTTGACGAATGCAAATAAACAGCATATAAAACTGAGCATGATCTAAAGAATGATTTTGTAGACCTCAGTAGTTTGTGCGCGACTGCGTAGTCGTCTTTGGCGACTGATCGAGAATGCATAAAGGTTTTGGAATCATAGCATATAAGAGTGTAAAGAAAACTTAGTTGTAGGATCGACGCGGTGGAGGATGTCGAAGATGAGTAGTCGAGCGGTCGATGATGAGCAGTCGACGAGGCGAGAACGGAGTCGATGTGACGGCGACTGCGACATTTAGCCCCCGAGTCCGCGAGCCCCCAAGTCCGCGAGCCCCGAGTGTTGAGGGAGCGGAGTTGCGCAGTGAAGTCATCGTGATGAAGTTATTCGGTGAGCGACGAGAGGACTCGACGTGGCGATTCCTGCGCGATGGAGCTCGGTACGGGAGAGCCCATACAAAGGAGCTCGGCGCGGGATGATTCGTGTGCTTGGAGTCAACGGTGCGGCGAGTGACCGAGAAGGACTCGATGCGTCGGGCAGGATCCTTCGATTGCTCGTTGGATGATGTCGTTGTAGCGGCGCGAGTCGATGTAGAAATCTTGGCGAGTCATCCATGGCATGTCGAGTTGGAGTAGAAGCCTTGTGGGTCAAGATTGACCCGAATTCGCGATTGGAAATTCACGATCTTGCGTAGATACAAAAACGTGTTGCAGTGCGAGAGACGGTGACGAAGATCTAACCGTTGGAATTTTCTGAAATATTTTGTGCTTATGGGGGATTGAATCCCGCATGCTTTCACTTGAGGGATCTTCAAGTTGATGTCCGAGCTAATGTCAGGAATTTATTTGCTGGAGTCGCGCGTAGTTCCATCAGATTCCGAGAGTGTTTCAGTGCGCAGGTCGTCGAGGGAGATCCAGCCGTTGGAATTTGCTTAAATTTTCACAGATTTTTGAAAATTGGATTTCGCATCTTTCCACCGAAGGGATCTTCGAGATGAGCTCCGAGTCGTCGTCGCGAGTGCCCGCAATACAAACTTTTTTTGTCCTGTAGGCTGCGCGTGAGCGCTTTTGTTGATGTCAATCTTCGAGTGGCGCGCTCGAAATTTTTCTTGTTTTCTCCGTGAGCTTGATGTAGAGATGTAGTTGTTGAAGAAGCCCTTGAGTTGTGACTTGCTGGAGACGGGACCGCCGAGATCGCGATTCCAACCTGTGTAGTTCCCACAGACGGCGCCAATTGACGAGGATGTACCCCGGCAAATCCCATGATCGCGGACCCTGGGTTAGTCATGAGAGGCACAGGTTGGACGATAGCTCATCGGCTAACAGGAGGATACATTCCTGCTCGATATTATTTATTGGAGATGGCGATTACAGGGAAGCCAAGGCTAGTGCGCACAAGGCTAGGGTTACAGATTGGGTACTCGTTGATCGGACGGCGGACAAGCGACACATGGAGCACGATTTACCCAGCTTCAGGCCCCCGGAGGGAAAACCCTACATGCTGCTTGTGTGATCTTGTATTGATGATGATTTACAGAGGTATCGTGAGGGCTTTGGTGGAGAGAGATCTGTCTAGTCCTATGCGTGGGTATTGAGAGCTTGTATTCTATCTGTCTAGAGAGGTGCCCCTGCCTCGCTTTATATAGATAGCCAGGTAGGGGTTTACATGACTCCTAGTCAATTACAAGTAGGAGTCCTTGTCTTGCGCCTCAAGTCTTCGGCTTCACGTCTTATTCCATTATGTCGGTGTCCACGAGTGGGCCTCTGGTGGGCCGCCAGCCATGACACGCACCAGGTACCCTCACGTAGAGGAGTCGTGGGGTCACCCCCTCGTCACTTGGGGTAACCAACGAAGGGCGAGAAGCGATTATCATCTCTCGCGCATCAGGGCGCAAACGTCATCGCGAAAAATGAGCCATGGATACTGGCTAGCCAAGTGGACCAATGCTTCTTCATTACCGACTCATCAAAGCATAGCCGCCTTGTAGTGAGGAGAGGCAAAAGAAACATGATCGGAATGGATGCAGTCGCCAACGAGCAAGACTTTGACAAGTACGGCGACCCGAAGATGGAAGATGACTACACCGCTCAGGATACATACACCACAACCCTACCGAAGAAAGGTCTCCCGTTCAAAAGGAAAAGTGAAGGTGTCCCGGGCCTAAGTTATTCAACCACGACAAAAAAGGGAAAGAAGAAGATTGTGAGGAAACGCTAGCTAGATAGTTAGCTCCAAATTTTAGAAACTATTTTGTAATTCATGATCACTTTGTGTATGCATGGATTTAATCTGCACTTTGTAATTGATGATCATTTTTAGTTTTTCCAATAGGGTTTCTGAAAATTAAGGATGGGAATGCGTAGACCCATTTTACACATAATATTAGAGCACCTAATAAATTTTACACCAATTAGTACATCAAGTCACATGATATTTAGTAGCGATAGAGCAAGTCGCATGATATTTAATAGAGTTAGCTCAATTCAACAAAAAATAGTCAAGTCTTAGGGGTGGCGCATTTTGCAGAAATGCGCCACCAAGGATCCACTTGGTGGCGCAATTGCAAAATGCGCCACCCCTAAGACTTGTCCTATCCAACTAACCCCTCCCCTACCCGCACAATACCCATTCCCCCTCACTCCCCTCGACGTCTCTCAGCCGCCGCCGCACCTCGCCGGTACTGGAGCCCTAGTCGCGCCTCTGCTCTCCGGCCGCTGCCCTCACCGCCATCGGAACCGCCCTCATCCACGGCCGCCTCCGTCCCCGGCGCCACCCGACCTAGGCGATGTCGGAGCCGCCGCCCTCGATGAAAGATCCGCCCTCTCGACGCTGGAGTCGTCGCCCTCGACGAAGGAGCCGCCCCCTTCAACACTGGAAACACCCCCTAGACGTCGCAATCGCCTCCCTCGACACCGGAGATGCCCTCTCAAAGCCGGAGCCTCCGCCCCCAAACCCTAGCCGCAACACTCTGAGGTGATCCCCTGCCCCAACCCTCGCCTGCCCCCGCGCTTCTCTCTGCACTGTGACAAGAATCGATTAAAATTGCAGCGGATTCTATCTAGGTTGTTCTTGTATCTCCAGTGTGGTATTATTTTTTTCATTTTTGATTAATTGAAAAGGAATCCTGATGTCTGGTGTTTAGTCACAAGAGGCTTCCTATTATCATTTTCTTACCACAAAACATTATGTTACAGGTGCCTCTGCCCCTGCATCCTCTGTTATGCTTGAGTAGGTTATGCCTGAGCATGAATTTTTTATGCTTGAGTAGGTTGTTCTAGCTTATCTAGGTTCATAATGAAATGATGGATTTATTTGGTTAGATTTCTGTTAAATTTTCTCTTATGAACTAAAAAATAGGAACCACCTAATGACTGTCAACACTACATTAATAACTGAAGTTGATTCTACTTAGGTTGTTTTGAAGCTATGGTTAGTATCAATTCCCTTTAGCATTCCTATTAATGTATTGTTGTTGTTGCATGTATAGCTGTTGTTTACTGCTGCTAAGTGTTGTTGCTGGACATGATACATATTCTTTTCGTAGCTACTTTAGAGCAAGTTTTGCACATGATACAGTAACCTATCATAGCATCTAATGGCATGGCATTTTGTAGAACAAACCCTAGAAAATTTGAGTGCCCCTTGTTCATTTCGTATGGGGCTGCCTAGAGCAATGCTCACTTCTGTTTAATGACCTTTTATGTATTTGCCTGGAAAAAAACCTAGCAACTTGAACTTTATAAATTTGTACAGTGCAGGGGTGGATCTGTGCATGATCTGTACATGCCATCTTAGTGGTGGGTTTTTTGATAAGCCCCTGGTTTGTACAGTGCAGTGCACACCTTTATAAATTTGATAAACACACATGCAGTGCACACCAAGTAGGCAAATTAAAGATCTGCTACTTACTCTCCTTTTGATTTTCATGCAGTGCACACCAAGCACGCATTTTGCAATTTTTTGTATATGATGGTTGTGCCTACATGTAGGCATCTTTTTGTGCAGGAACACATCATTATCCCCTTTCTCCTGAAATGTTGATTAACTTTCGTTTCGGTTGAGAATGGGGCACTCTCATGTTAAGAAAAATAGCAAAGGTCATGACCAATTTTTCCGTGAATTCTTTGCTATTTTTCTTGACCTAGAAGGTGCCCGATTAAGTAGTTGCATTTCTGTATTGTGCTAATTAATTAAGTAGTAGAATTTCTTAATATTGTTCTAGTGCAAACATGTCGACCGAAGCCGGCGCCGGCCCTTCTTCTGAGCCGAGAAAAAAAAGGAAGCAACTTTGGGAATACTCCTAGGAGCCCGCAGAAGAGGAAGTACCTCCGGGCGAGGAGGAGTATGAGGAGGAGATAGAGTCGGAGTCCGACTCATCGGAGGAAGACATGGAGGAGGAGGGTGCAGACGGGGAGAGGAATACCGGCGAGGATGATGCGGTTGGTGGCTCAAACACAGATGGTAGCCAGTCGAGGAAGCGGAATCAAAAACCGACCAAGGTCGGCAACGTCAGGCAAGAGTATACTGTCGTGACCTCCGTTGGGATTCCTACAGAGCCCCATTGTTTTTTGGAAGGGTACGGCCGTCAAGTCGCGGCCATCCTCCGCAACACCTTGCCGATCACCACGATTAACCTAAGGACTCGTGACAATAGTCATAATTGTTAGCTCCTTATCAACAAGCTGCACGGACAATACAAGTTCCCGGACCCGTACAATAACACAAAACTCAAAGGGAACAAAGTAAACAAATGGGCCCTCAGGAAGATGAGCAAAGCCTTGTCCAGTTGGAAAACCCGGGTGAAGGAGGAAATTTTGGAGCACAACAAAACCTGGGAGGATCTCAAGGAGAAAGAGTCGATGATCGACGAAGCTACCTACAACCTTTTCAAGGCTAGGTGTGAGTCCGAGGAAGCCAAGGACACGAGTGCAAAGGGCAAGGCGATGCAGGCACAGCTCATAGGTAACCATCGTCTCAGAGCCGGCAGTTACAGAAGTTACAAGCCTAAATGGGACAAGGAGGATGCCGAGTTTATAGCTGCGGGCCTACCTAACCCCTACAAGCAATACAAAGGTGATCCGCAGACCAAATACTTTGTGAGGGACCGGAGCTATAAGGACAAAGAAACCTCGAATATAGTTGTCTAGCCTAAGGTTCAGGAGTTTGTGACTATCGTGGTAAGTAGTTTACCACGCGACCTTGTCGATTGAATTCTAGTTAATGAAGTTCACAATTTCTTAATGTTTCACATTCTTTCTGAAGAAAGACGAAATTAAAGTCGCCTCATCGCAGGAGTCGTCGGTTAAGACGGCCAGCCCGTGGGAAACCCCTGTTAACAGAGCGTTGAACAAGGTCAAGAAGGTTGACGTGGTGGCGAAGCCATCGTCAGCCGGTAGTGTGGTCGGGTTTGGTGCGTACCTAAATTGGTCTGAATATTGTGGGAAATCGGAGGAGCAGTCAGGCTCGAGGGGGCGCAAGGCGAGAAGGACCGAAGAAGACGCCGCTTATGTTCGTGGACTTGAGGAGAAAGTGAACATGCTTCCGAGGCTTGTCCAGGACGAAGTGGCGAAGACGATGAACGCCATCCTTCCTGATATGATGCAGTCACTAGCGAATTGGCAAGCGTGTGGTGGAAAAGGGCCCATAACGGTCCCCGGCATGGTCGGCAGCAACTCGGGCACCACGGCGGCAGTACCGACTCCCTCCGTATTGGTGGCTCCCGCACCGACTCCCGCCTTATTGGTGACTCCGGCCGCCAACACCGCAGCGGCGCCGGACGTGATGGTGACTCCTCCAGCCACGATCGAGCAACCGGGGCATAATAATAATGCACCCGACGGCAGCCAAAATAGGGCGACCGACGCCACGGGAGGTAGCGCGCCCTCTGTCTCTTGCATGCCCGCCGTTGTTGGCGGGGTCTCTTCACTGGCCGAGCTCGACGCCCTCAAGGTAACTGTAAGCGTATGCAGCTCAAACGAGGACTTCATCTCCTTGCCTTTTATTACTGGCGTCTCTCTGATGCCCTACATGCATATATATCTTTCGCAGGAGGGCACTCCATGCATTCTACTACAACTCGTGGACGGCGAGTTGAAGGATGTTTCCAAAGGTAAAATCCTTCAACCAGAAAACTAAATCATTCAAAATAGGATGATGGCACCGGATATGCATAGGGTTCAAATATCTCCCGTCATTTCTGGATACGAGAGAGTTGAACCTCCCTTCAACCCCCCGGATACGATGAGGACGAGCCGGCCGTCATTAGTGATTGTTTCGGCAAAATATGCCTATGGAAGAAGAGCCAAATGCGTTTGATGATGGGGGGCACCACACCAAGGCCAACACCGGTAGTCGTCGTGTCGGCGCCATGTGATCCCATCGGTGCACAACAAGAAGAGCCGAACGAAGACGGTGATTTTGATCATGATGACATCCAGGCCGACCATTTCATCAACACTTCATTTAGCGATGGTGGCTTCATGCCTCCTATTGAAGGAGCCTACCAGCATGATGAGGAAGCTCGCGATCCAGCTGATCCGGTGGCGAAACCTGCTTGCTCCACGCGTCTCTTCATTGCTTCTCAGGAGATGTCTCCAGCAGCTTGCGCCTTTATGACACTGAAGTAGTTCCCTCATTGGCTATCCCAAGTGGAAGGTTGAGATGTAGCTAGCGGTAATTTTCCCTCGGTGAAGACACCAAGGTTAGTCTCCGACGGACTCCGAATGCTGCAAGTAGGTGTCAACGGCGCCAGATATTAAGTTGCCGAGTGAGACAAGTTGACGTGGATCTGCACACACAACAGATAGCTTTTCTCCCAACGAGTACAGAGAGGTTGTCAATCTCTCCGGCCTTTTTGTTTACAAAGGATTAAACGCAAGGGGATAATGATAGTGATAATTGCAAAGTAAAGTAAAAGTAGAAAGTAAAGTAGAGGTGTAAACAATGGTGGAAATATGGACCGGGGTCCCATGATGTTCACTAGTGATATCTCTCTCCCAAAAAGACGATAAAAAGGTTAAGCTGGGTGAGCAAATTACAGTTGGGCAATTGACAAAATTATAAACGCACCGCAATGCCAATTATGCTACTTGAAAGTAAGAGGCTCAAAAGTATGGGAAATGCGCCAAGACAAGTAGACCGAAATCCATCTACATCTACTCACTAATCATCCACCTTGAGATATCTATCCAGAACATCTCGATGGTATTAAGTTGCGAGCCCCACCCAAAGTGTAAACTCAAAGCAACAGACAATTGCATTAACAATCTATGCGTAAGGTAAACATATCTTGCAACCGCGGTTACAAGCATCGTTGCTTTCTCCCTGGTGGTAATAGCACATCCCCTAGTCTCATGTTTCTGTCACTCAAGCTAGACATCGGGGGGCATGAACCCACAATCCTGCATAAAGCTCCGTCTTGGAGTTACTATCTACTACTTGGCCAAAGCAATAAAAACAAGGGAGAATGTGCAAGAATTGCTCAAGAACAAAATATAAAAGGTAAACTAAATATATAACTCATCACGATCTGAACATAATCTCATAATCCATCGGATCCCAGCGAACACAACATAGCAACAGCAGGAAAATTACATAGGTGCCTTGATCATGTAGGGCATCTCACAAGCACTAAACATTGAAGAACAAGATTGGAGAGAAGACATCACATAGCTACTGGTCATGGACCCATGGTCCAAGTGGGACACCTCACGGCATATCCAGGAAGAGTCCATGGTGGTGGAGAAGCTCTTGAAGGTCCATCCTCCCTCCGGCAGGGTGCCGGGAAGAGGTCTTCTTGTGCTCTCGATCTTGGAAGCGCAGCGGCAGTGGAACAGAGAGGTATTTCGCGATGCGGGGTTCTGCTCGAGGGTTTCTGGGACGAAGAGGTAATATAGGCCAAAGGGGGGAGCCAGGGGTCACATGGGGCTCCCAGGCGCCCTGGTGGCGCGGCCAGGGATACCGGAAGCTTCCGTCATGCTGATTTTTATTCTGATTTTTCTGGAATTTTTGGGGCAATTTAAATTGGGGAAAATCACTGCAACTAAAAGACATCAGCAGACATAAACTGGCACTGGGTGCACTGAGTTAGTAGGTTAGTACAAATATGTGTAAAATGATATAAAAGTGTAGCAAAACATGTAGCAATGTCACATAGAATTTCATGGAACAAGCAGAAATTATAGATACGCTTGGGACGTATCAACATCCCCAAGCTTAATTCCTACTCGTCCTTGAGTAGGTAAATGATAACACAGATAATTTCTGTGTTGACATGCTAACACTCACATATAAGAACTTCAAAGTAAAGCAAGTAAGATGTGCAATTAAAGTCAAGATAATAACAAGAAAGAGACTATATCTAGTATTGAAACTAGTAAAGAATGAACATAAGGGTGCAAGAGCTCTCGCTATCCGTGACTCAAATGGTGTTTGCTTGCAAGCAATGGGAGATGGGATTATGGAGAATAAAAATGATATATTTTTTTAATTGAGAACTCAATCTACTAAAGTTTCACACTTGGTCTCCTTCGGGATCTTATTTTGACTCATCCCCAAACCACTAGTCAGGTACAAGTCAAACTGATCCTCTCCCTTTCGACTTTGAGCACTCATGCAATGGATGAGTGCGAGCAAGATACGTTGGCACTTAGGATGGCAAAGAGGGAAATGATGGGGAAGGAAGAAAAAAAGGTGTGAAAGGCTCACATCAATGAGGACAATCATAGGCGAGAGAAAGCCAAATGATAGACATGATGTGAGGAGTAGGGATTGCCATGCAATGGATGCACATATTGTTGTGAAACGTAGTAGAAAACAAAAAAAATCATGCCTACGAAGAAGGACCCCAAAATCATCCAAGAAGATGGCATACAAGGTTTAGGCCATAGCTCACCAACTGATGTATCGGAAGTAGAGTTGGTGAAGCTCGTTGAACTAGATCTCGCGAATCGTCCCATGAACCGTCGCTCGATCTGTCCCACGAACAAGTCCCTCGGGCAAGTCCCTCGAACAATATCTTTGAGGAAGAAGAAGCTCCTCGAAGAAGGACCAAAGTTATGATGCCTCTACCGGTATCCACACGTCCCGATGCAACAATCCAGCAGCACTCCGCCGTCCAGAGAAGAACCCCATCGAGAGAAACTAGAGGGAGAACACCCTAGCGACGTCCGGACTAGAACGATCTAGCCCGAAGAGAATTAGAGGCGCGTGGGATTTAGCTAGGGTAGCCTTTGGCTTTTCTGGTGTAGTTTTGGGGCTGCCCCTGCCCCGTATATTTAGGTGGAAGCCTGGGGTCCCAACTTGGGGAGGGCCCTCCCCAAAGTCGGTTTTGGCCAACAAGAAGAGTCCAACACGGATTCCTGTCTGAAATGCCGCGGACTATGGCGTCCAAGGGGAAAACGCCATGGACCATGGCGTCTGGGCTTGCCCCCCAAGGAAATTCCTTTTTCCGCCGACCTACATCCTTGTGGACCTTCCTACTTGGCCTAGCTTCGGTTTCCGCGTCTTGGAGAGTTCTATAACCCTCCGGATAATTCCATAAGCTCCCGGGAACCTCCCGGAACATTTCTGGAAGTCCCGGAACAATTTCCCGACGTTCCGTAACCTTTCAAACACCTATCACCAAATGTCTTATGACCACTCAAGACCATTCTTGAATGTTCCAGAATCATCCGAGACCGTTTGGTACTACCTAGAACATTTCTATTGCTATCCGGAACAATTCCGGTTCCGCCCGAAACAATTTCGGTACCCTTTCTCTTTTCATCTCCTTGTTCTCTCAGATTACTACTCGTTAAGTGTGTGACCCAATAGGTTCGGTATTATGCGGACATGAATTGGAACGTCTTCCGGACGTAGGACAACAACCTATTGTCGATAGCCAATAATCAACAACGGAGCCATGGACACCCATGTTGACTTCCGCACATACACGAATAAACTTCGAGTGAACCTTTATGTTAGCCATGTACCATTCCCTTTGCTTCGCGATTTGTAACAAAGTTAGAGGAGAGAATTTTGGCACCTATGTGTAACAACCTCTTGAACACAAGCCACCCATTATCCTCATTGCTCGTTTGTCTCTATTCCTTGTTATTGTATTCCGGTATCCCCTTGACTAAATCACAATGCGTCTGGCGAGACTATAATGGATACCGTCATACCGAGTGGGCCCGAAGTCAATATCTCTTCATCGTGAAGGAGAAAATCCCATTCTTGAACTATCGCAATTACTAGACACACTATCTGATATACCCAGAACTTATTTTACTACTTCCCAGTAACGGGAGGATTCATCTAAGAACCAAAGCATATCTTCCTGCGTGAAGTAATCTGATACTCTCATGGTATAAGGAATTACGTATATGATAACAATTCATGATAGACTTATAACATAGTTACGATGTGATCTCTAATTATATCATTTAATACTAGGGTCAGTTCAACATCATTGTTCTGCTACCAATATGCTCTCATTGCTACTGACATCCTTGTTACAATAACGATGTCCATGATTAAGAAAACGTAATCATCAGTTAGCACATGAGCTGGTCTTAGAGGCTAAACCAGGAACTCTTGTTGTTTACATTCCCACACATGCAAATGAGTTTTCTTCCGAATCTCAAGGTCAGGGTCATTGCAATTATAGCGCAGAAATATAAACATTAATTATGAACTTGAACATTAATAATAACACACTTTATTATTGCCTCTAGGGCATATATCCAACAGTCTCCCACTTGCACTAGATACAATAGTACTAGTTACATAAGTTCTCGCACACCAATGGCTATCCGGTGTTGCTCATACTTTGCTCATGGAAGAGGCTTCATCATCGGATCTGACACGTTCAGATCCGTGTGAGTCTTGCATACTTTCACATATCCTTTGTCAACGAACTCTCGGATTTTGTGATAATGGCGTTCAATGTGTTTGGACATATGGTGGGACCTTGGTTCTCTAGCTTGCGACACTGCTCCACTATTGTCAAAATAGATCTCCATGGGGTCTTCAGCACTAGGAACCACACCGAGCTCAGTGACGAACTTCTTAATCCAATATCCCTCCTTCGTAGCTTCTGAAGCTGCGATGTACTCCGCCTCCGTTGTAGACTCCACGACCGTATTCTGCTTAGAACTTTCCCAGCTCACAACACCTCCGTTGAGTGTGAAAACATATCCTGATTGAGATTTGAAGTCCTTCGGATCTGTCATGAAGCGTGAATCTGTGTAACCCTTTACAACAAGTTCCTCATCACCTCCGAACACCAGAAACATGTTCTTGGTTATATTTAGATACTTCAAAATATTTTTGACTACTAACCAGTGTGCATTACCCGGGGTGCTCTGGTATTTGCTAAAAACACTCAGAGCATAGGAAACATCTGGTCTTGTACATATGATGGCTTCTCGCCCCTCGTTGAATGCCCAAAGTGGAAGGTTGAGATGTAGACAGCAGCAAATTTCCCTCGGTGAAGATACCAAGGTTTGTCTCCAGTAGGACTCCGACAACGACAGGAAGGTGACAATGGCGCCAACAATTAGGCGGTTGACGTGGACCTGCACACACACAAGAGATAACTTTTCTCCCAACGTGTTCAGAGAGGTTGTCAATCCCTCCGGCCTTGTTGTTTACAAAGGATCAAACGTATGGGAGAATAATGATAGTGATAGCAACGGAAAAGGAAATAAAGTAGAAAATAAATAGTGGGTGTAAACAGTGGTGGAAATATGGACCGGGGTCCCATGAGTTCACTAGTGATGTCTCTCTCCCAAAAGACGATAACATAGCCATGCGAGGTAAACAAATTACAGTTGGGCAATTGACAGGATTATGTGCGCAAACCAATGCTAACTATGCTATAAAGAAAGGAAGAGGCTCAAAAGCATGGGCGGTACGCCAAGACAAGTAGACCGAAATCCATCTGCATCTACTTACTAATCATCCACCTTGAGATATCTATCCAGAACATCTCGCTGGTATTAATTTGTGAACTGCATTAAAGAACTTTGCGTAAAGTAAACAATCCTTGCACCCGCAAGTACAAGCACCGTTGTTTTCTCCCTTGTGGCAATAGCACATCCCCTAGACTCATGTTTCTGTCACTCAAGCTAGTCATCGGGGGGCATGAACCCACAATCATGCATAACGCTCCCTCTTGGGGTCACTACCTACTACTTGGCCAAAGCAATAAAAAGCAACGGAGAACATGCAAGAATTACTCAAGAACATAAAAATAAAAGAGGAGAATCAAATATATTACTCAAACACAATCTGAACATAGTCTCATAATCCATCAGATCCCAGCAAACTCAGCATAGCAACAGCAGAAAGATAACATATGTGCCTCGATCATGTAGGGCAGCTCACGAGGTCTACACCATGAAGAACAAAGAGGGGAGGAGAACATCACATAGCTACTGATCATGGACCCATGGTCCAAGGTGGACTACTCATTTTCATCCGGGAAGCATCCATGGTGGTGGAGAAGCTCCCGGAGGTGGTTCCTCCCTCCGGCAGGGTGTCGGGAAGAGGGCTCCTGGTGCTCCTGATCTTGGAAGCGCGGTGGCGGCGGAACAGAGGAGAGATCGCGAAAAAGGGTTCTGTCCTCGAGGTTTTCGGGGCGAGAGGGACATATAGGCGAAGGGGGGCAGCCAGAGGTGGACCAGGGGCCTCAGGCGCCCCCCTGGCGCGGCCTAGGGGGTGGCCGCGCCAGGTGGCTGCCTGGGCCACCCCTGGATCCCCTCTAGCCCCACTTGGGCTCTTCGCGAAGCTTCCTGTACGCTGATTTTTCCTATATTTTTCCCAGAATTATTTTGGCACTTTAAGTAATGGGAAAACCTGAAATACAAAAACAGCAAAAAACAGGAACTCGCACTAGGGTGCACTGACTTAATGGGTTAGTCCAAATATGATCAAAAGTGTAAGGAAGTGCATCAATATCATAGCAATATCACACAAAAGAAGCATGGAGCAAGCAGAAATTATAGATACGTTTTGGACGTATCAACATCCCCAAGCTTAATTCTTGGTCGTCCTCGAGTAGGTAAATGATAACAAGCATAATTTATGTGGTGACATGCTACCAACCATATAAGAACTTTTAAGTAAAGCAATCAAGGCATGTAATTCAATTCAAGTCATAACGGGCAAGAGTCTATATTAGCATTGAAATAAGCAACATAAGAACATAAAGGTGCAAGAGCTCTCGTTGTCCGTGACTCGAATGTCTCCAAATGGTGTTTGCGTGCAAGAAAGGGGATAGGGATATACGAGAGAGTAAAACATAGTTTTTATTGTTGAGAACTTAATCTACTAAAGTTTCACACTTGGTCTTCTTTGGAATCTTATCTTGACTCATCCCCACACCACTAGCCAGGTACAAGTCAAAATGATCCACTCCTTTTCGATATTTTGAGCGCTCATGCAATGGATGAGCGTAATCAAGAAAGTTGACACTTAGGATGGCAGAGAGAAGACTGATGGAGGAGGAAGACAAAAAAGGTGTGAAAGGCTCACATCAATGAGGACGATCATAGGCGAAAGAAAGCCAAATGATATATATGATGTGAGTTGTAGGGATTTCCATGCAACGGATGCACATATGAGCTAAGGTAAGCTCTCCAATCGAACTAGTGGGGGTGCATCCAACTTGCTTGCTCAAGAAGACCTAGATCTCATTTGAGAAGGCTCATCATTGGAATATACAAGCCAAGTTCTATAGTGTGAAGGTCCCCACATAGCTATATGCATGAATGATAATCTCTATGGAGTACAAGATATAAGAGGGAGTACGAGTGTGGATCTCTCAAAAGGAATAGTAGTTTCCCCTTCTCTCTTTTTATTTATTTTTCTCTTTTTTCTATCTTTTTGTATTTTTTGGTGGCCTCAATGGATCTTTCTATTTCTCTCATTTGTCCTCTTTGGGATCTTTTGATTTTGTCCTCTTTGGAATCTTTTGATTTTTTCCTCTTTGGGATCTTTTCCTCACTTTAGGGGCAACACTCTATATATTACAAGTATAGAAGATCTTTCACACTTTACAAAAGTACTCAACATAAAGAAAGTGAAACTATCATGAAGTATGCAAATGTATGCATCTGCCAGTGTAGCAGGATATGCAATGATACTAGCGCGTCATGTAGCAATGATTAGGGAATGTCCCAACTAGCATGCGGCTCATCGATCGAGCAAAAGCATGTATGACATGAAGATCAAGTCATGAGAAGGTGGATGTTGCATGGCAATGTATCTCGGAAAGGCTATGGAAATGCCTTGATAGGTAGGTATGGTGGCTATTTTGAGGAAGGATATAATGAGGCTTATGATGACAGAGCGTATCACGCCAATGGTTTGGATGTACCGACGAAGGTGGACGCCAACTCTCGGAGTGACAAGGAGGCAATGCACGGCACAGGTGAGGCTAGAAAAATATGGGTAGGTGGAAGTGTCAACTTTCGAATACTCACATTAGTCCGAAAACACATGCACTTATTATCGGTAACTCTCAATCTAATTAGGAGGTTCACAAAGAGACAAGTACCCCGAGGAGGAGAGTATGGGGGTTTTGTTATCCTTGCGCATCCTCGACTCATGGTACGTGAGTGTACTCTAATATTCGATCCCTCCAAAGATTAGTGATCCAACTAGTAGCTAAAGTTCTCAACCAATTTTGTAGATTTTTCGAAAATAAACACGGATTTCCCAAAATACGACATCTACCACTAATAGGCTAAAGCTCCTGACACCAAAAGTTCAAACATTACTCATGGCAATACTTCAAAACTATTGCAAGTTACTACTACAATTGAATAGCAACCTCAATTACCTACTCCAAGTCAAGACACAAAATTCAGTGCAACAGGCAAACTCTCTAAACAAGATAAACTTGAAAACTCAAGATAGTTCTACCAACAAACTAAACAAAAGCTCTTAAAAAGATAAGCATGAAAACTAAGAGCTAAACATGACAGCAGCTATGAAAAAGATAAAGAACACACACAGCAAAGATAAGCATGAAAATCCTATGTTGTGTTCTAGATTGAAGTGGAGCGTGTTTCTCTCCCACACAAAGAAAGCTGGGTTCTAACTTGTTATGAACAGCAAGCAAAGCTAAAGAAAACTAAAAAGAAAATAAATAGCAAGACGCTCCAAGCATAGCACATAACGCATGAAGTGATAAAAATATAGTGGAACGAAAGATGAACTGATAATTGTTGATGGAGAAGAGGATGCATTGGGGCATCCCCAAGCTTAGATGCTTGAGTCTCCTTGAATATTTATTGGGGGTGCACGGGGGCATCCATAAGCTTGAGCATTTGAACCTTCTGAATCTTCTTTTATCATCTTCCCTCGCACACTTGAAAACTCCCTTCATACATAACTCATCATAATCTGATTAGCGAGGTTAGTACCCACAATAAAATATTTTTTCTCTACTGTAAATAAGCATATTCTTGAAGATATACTGTTTCTCAAGATCTCCAAAAAGTTTTTGCAAAGAAAAAGCAAGCTTAAGGTTTGCAAAACAAAGAAAAGGCAAAACAGGACAGAATGTGTGAAAAACAGACCAGCAGGTAGTAAAGAATTTTTTAGGGATACTTCTTCAAGTCAAATAAAAAAACTCAGAACATACGAAAGTTCCAAGATTGTATAGAGCACGCTGTGTAAATAATTCAGCTCAAAAAGCTGAACCAGGATTTTTCTATGATTTTTCCCGTCACGAGGACAGAATCTGTTTTCTAGACAGCATGTCACAACTTTCACTTCCCTTGTCATACGAGGCTATAAATGGCACAAAGCTTGAAAAGTAAAGATACAATGATGTTGCTACAGTAGTAACAAACATCAAGACACAACAAAAGCAAAATAGACCTAATTCGTTGTGGGCTGCCTCCCAAAAGTGCTTTCTTTTATGCCTTTGAGCTAGGCATGAAGATTATAAAAGATGCTCACGTAAGAATAAGGATTTGAAGCAAAAGAGAGCATCAAGAAGCAAACATGAAACACATTTAAGCCTAACCCACTTCCTATGCATGGGAACCTTGTAAAGAAATAAATCATGAAAGCACAAAGTAACAAGCATAGGAAGGTGCAAGAAGAACAACTTAAAAACTTTCATCATAAAGAGAGGTGTTTTTGTAACATGAAAGTTTCTACAACCAAACTTTCCTCTCTCAAAATAATTTTCAGTAGCATCATGAACATAAAGAATATAACTATCACAGAAAGCATGTTGTTCATGATCTACAAGCACACGTGTATTGTTTTCAACACGGTTTTGAGGATCATAAGATAGATGTGACCCATCACATTGGGCCTTAATGAGAGCACAATTCTCCGTAATTTGAGTTGGAGATTTCAAAAGGATAATAGGACAATCAAGTGTGGGTTGATAACCCACAACTGCAGGGGATCGAGATAGTCTTCGCGGGTAAGAATAGCCCAATTTATTGATTCGACACAAGGGGATCCAAAGAATACTTATAAGCCTTAGCAGTTGAGTTGTCAATTCAACCACACCTGAAAAGCACTAGACAATATATTTAGTAGCAACGGTGTGTTGACGGGTGTAGTCTTAGAGACTTCCCCAATCACCAACACCAGAAAGTAGTAACAAGGTAGTAGCAGCAGTGATGAGAGCAATAGTAACAACGAAGGCAATAAAGATGAAAGATGGACCGGGGTTCAAGGTTTCACTAGTGGGGAACTCTCCAAGCAAAAAGACAGGTATTGGGTGAACGAATTACAGTTGGGCAATTGACAAAATTGCACAAACTCTAGCCAAACAAACTAGAGCAATCCTAGTCTAAGAACCAAACATAGGCATGTGTTCCGTATGTAGTTGTACGTGCTTGCAATAAGAACTTGCACAACATATATTGTCCTACCGTCCCGCTACGAACTGGGCCAAATGAAACTTACAGAGATTAAGGTGCTCCTATCAAAGAGCACCGGAACAAAGCATTAGCACTCTATGAACACATGTGATCCTCAAATTATAGCCCATACCCTTTGGTGTCCCAAGCTGTCACCATTGGGATCGCCGGTTCCGGACTATAACCCCTTCTCTCTTTTTATTTCTTCTTTCTCTTTTTCTATTTTTTTCTATTTTTGGTGGCCTCAATGGCTCTTTCTATTTCTCTGTCATTTGTCCTCTTTGGGATCTTTTAATTTTGTCCTCTTTGGGATCTTTTAATTTTTCCACTTTGGGATCTTTTCCTCACTTTAGGGGCAACACTCTATATATTACAAAAAGTATAGAAGATCTTTCACACTTTACAAAGTACTCATATCATAAAGAAGATGTAACTATCATGATGTATGCAAATGTATGCCTCTGCCAGTGTAGAAGGATATGCAATGATACAAGCGCGTCATGTAGCAATGATTAGGGCAAGGCCCAACTAGCATGTGGCTCATCGATCAAGCAAGTAGCATGTATGACATGAAGATCAAGTCATGAGAAGATGGATGTTGCATGACAAAATATCTCGGAAAGGCTATGGAAATGCCTTGATAGGTAGGTATGGTGGCTGTTTTGAGGAAGGATATAAGGAGGATTATGATGACAGAGCGTGTCGTGCCAAGGGGTTGGATGTACCGGCGAAGATGGACGCCAACTCTCGGAGTGAGAAGAAAGCAGTGCACAGCACAGGAAAGGCTAGCAAAATATGGGAAGGTGGAACTGTCAACTTTCGAATAATCACATTAGTCCGAAGAACTCATGCACTTATTATCGGTAACTCTCAATCTAATAAGGAGGTTTCACAAAGAGACAAGTACCCCGAGGAGGAGTCTATGGGGGTTTGGTTATCCTTGCGCATCCTCGACTCATGGTACGTGAGTGTAGTCTAATATTCAACCCCTCAGAAGAGTAGTGATCCAACTAGTAGCTAAAGTTCTCAACTAATTTGTAGGTTTTTGAAAATAAACACGGATTGCCCAAAATACGACATCTATCACTAATAGGCTAAATCTCTTGACACCAAAAGTCCAGACATTACTCAAAACAACACCTCAAAACTATTGCAAGTTACTACTACAAAAAGAATAGCAACCTCAGTTACCTACTTCAAGTCAAGACACAAAACTCAGTACAACAGGCAAACTCTCTAAACAAGATAAACATGAAAACTCAAGAGAGTTCCAGCAAAAAACTAAACAAAAGCTCTTTGAAAAGATAAGCATGAAAGCTAAGAGAAAAACATGACAGCGCTATGGAAAAAGATAAAGAACACACACAGCAAAGATAAGCATGAAAAGTCCTATGTTTTGTTCTAAATTTTGGAAGTGGAGCGTGTTTATCTCCCACACAAAGAAATCTGGGTTCTAACTTGTTACGAACAGCAAGCAAAGCTAAAGAAAACTAAAAACAAAACCTAAGAGCGAGACGCTCCAAGAATAGCACATAACGCATGAAGTGATAAAAATATAGTGAAACGAGAGACGAACTGATAATTGTCGATGGAGAGGGGGATGCACGGGGGCATCCCCAAGCTTAGACGCTTGAGTCTCCTTGAATATTTCTTGGGGATGCATGGGGGCATCCCCAAGCTTGAACGCTTGACACTTCTTAATCTTCTTTCATCATCTTCCCTCGCACACTTGAAAACTCCCTTCATACATAACCCATCATAATCTGATTAGCGAGGTTAGTACCCATAAAATATATTTTCTGTACTGGAAATAAGGATATTCTTGAAGATATAATGTTTCTCAAGATTTCCAAAAAGTTTTTGCAAAGAAAAAGCAAGCTTAAGGTTTGCAAAACGAAGAAAAGGCAAAACAGGACAGAATATGTGAAAAACAGACCAGCAGGTAGTAAAGATTTTTTTAGGGATACTTATGCAACTCAAATCAAAAAACTCAGAACATACAAAAGTTCCTTAATTTTATAGAGCACGCTGTGCAAAAATTTCAGCTGAAAAATATGAACTGGGATTTTTCTATGATTTTTCCCGTCACGAGGACAGAATCTGTTTTCTGGACAGCATGTCACAACTTTCACTTCCCTTGTCATATGAGACTATAAATGGCACAAAGCTTGAAAAGTACAGATACAATGATGTTGCTACAGTAGTAAAAATCATCAAGACCACTAAAAATAGAAGGAAAACGAAAAGTAAAACCTAAATTTGTTGTGGGCTGCCTCCCGAAAGCGCTTCTTTAAAGCCATTAGCTAGGCATGAGTGTAACGATGCTCACAAAAGAATAAAAAGTTGAAGCACAAAAGAGAGCATCAAAGGAGAAAATATAAATCACATTTAAGTCTAACATGCTTCCTATGCATGGGCATCTTGTAAGAAAATAAATAATTGAAGCACAAAGTATCAAGCATAGGAAGGTAAAACAGGAGCACCTTCAAGATTTTCAACATGAAGAGAGGTGTTTTCCTAACATGAAAATTTCTATAACCAAATTTTCTCTCTCATAATAATTTTCAGTAGCATCATGAACAAACTCAACAATATAACCATCACACAAAGCATGCTTGTCATGATCTACTAGCAAATAATCATATAAACTTTCTAAGCATAACTCCTCATTATCAAGAACATTCATAGTAGGCAAAAATAGAGGGTTATCATAAGACTTATCAAAATAGCAAAGGATATCATAAATAACAGTAGAAAAATCATCCTTGCAAGTCTCATTCATAGGGGCATCATGGCCACAAGCATCAATTTCATCAAAAAGGGATATTTCAAGAGATTCAATAGGATCATAGCAATCAATATAGCATTCAGCCTCCTTAGGTAAGCATGGAGGGCAGTCATATAAAGTAAGAGTCAAAGAGTTACTCTCATTAGTTGATAGAGATGGGTAGCTACTCCATTCTTCCTCCTTTTGTTCGTCACCCTCCTCCTCTTTTTCATCCAATCAGCTTTCATTTTCAGCAATTTCTTCTGTAGAGTCCTGCAAAGCATTAGTCTCTTCCTCTTGTGGAGAGAACCTTTTGAGATAGTTAGTAATATAAGCATTATTAAAATTCTCAAAGCAATATTTAAGTATATCAAGACTCTCAGATTTGTAAGGGGCATCTTCAATGTTTTCAACAAAGGAAGTAATTTCATAGGCACCCTTAAAGACAACAAATTCTTCTCTTTGTACTACATCAAAGAAATCATAATGTCCCCTAGTATAAGATACCAAGGTTTCATTATCATTACATCAACATTGGAAAGGAAGGTGTTTAAAAGTCAAGAAGCAACAAGATTCATCACAGCAATAAGATATATCATAATCAAAGCATAAGTTTCTAGCATAACTATTAACTTGAGACATAAGTTTCCATATAAATATCCATTTTTCAAACAAGCGGTATTACTTATAATATTTTTGTTGATCCTCCGTGAATCCACCTTGCCAATAAGATCTAGTTTCAAAGAATTTAACCATTGTAAGCAAACAGAGTAATAAGATAAAGTGTCCTTATCAAGTGAACTTATAAGTAGAGCTATGCTCCCCGGCAACGGGGCCAGAAAACAGGCTTGATAACCCACAACTGCAGGGGATCGAGATAGTCTTCGCGGGTAAGAATAACCCAATTTATTGATTCGACACAAGGGGAGCCAAAGAATACTTATAAGCCTTAGCAGTTGAGTTGTCAATTCAACCACACCTGAAAAGCACTAGACAATATATTTAGTAGAAACGGTGTGTTGACGGGTGTAGTCTTAGAGACTTCCCCAATCACCAACACCACAAAGTAGTAACAAGGTAGTAGCAGCAGTGATGAGAGCAATAGTAACAACGAAGACAATAAAGATGAAAGATGGACCGGGGTTCAAGGTTTCACTAGTGGTAACTCTCCAAGCAAAAAGACAGGTGTTGGGTGAACGAATTACAGTTGGGCAATTGACAAAATAGCACAAACTCTACCCAAACAAACTAGAGCAATCCTAGTCTAAGAACCAAACGTAGGCATGTGTTCCGTATGTAGTTGTACGTGCTTGCAATAAGAACTTGCACAACATCTATTGTCATACCGTTCCGCTACGAATGGGGCCAAAGGGAACTTACAGAGATTAAGGTGCTCCTGTCAAAGAGCACTGGAACAAAGCATTAGCACTCTATGAACACATGTGATCCTCAAATTATAGCCCATCCCCTTTGGTGTCCCAAGCTGTCACCATTGGGATCGCCGGTTCCGGACTATAATAGGTGCATACAACCGTAGATAAGATCTAGAACAACAATTATAATCATGCAACCATAACGTGTTCCGGTGTGAAATCATGCTACTCGTGCACTAGTAACAAGCATTAAGAACAACAAAATTGCAGCTACAATAATTCATAAATCTCTTAGGACTGAACAAGGTAACAATTCATCGGATCCCAAAAAACACAACACCAATTACATCATATGGATCTCAATCATGTAGGTCAGCTCATGAGAACTTTGTATTGAAGATCAAGGGGGAGAAGATACCAACAAGCTACTGCAAAGAACCCGTAGTCCAAGGAGGAACTACTCACGATCCATCATGGGGTGAAGAAGAGTTGATGAAGATGGCCCTGGGGGCCAAGGCCCTCTCCGGCAGGGTGCCGGAGCAGGATCCTGGGGACCCCCGAAGCTAGGTTTCGATGGCGGCGGCGATCGGGAGCGCTTCTGGAGAAAAGGGTTCTATCCCCGAGGGTTTCTCATCACGGGGAATAAATAGGCGAAAGGGGGCAGCCAGAGGTGGGCCAGGGGCTCCAGGCCTCGCCCTGGCGCGGCCAGGGGCCTGGCCGCACCCTCTGGCCGCCTAGGCCCCTCCTGGCTCACCTCTGGCCCCTCCTGGGCTCTTCGCGAAGCTTCCGGTACGCTGATTTTTCCTATATTTTTCCCGGAATTTTTCTGGTACTTTAATAAGGGGGGAACCTAAAATAGAAAAACAGCAGAAAACAGGAACTGGCACTGGGGTGCACTGAGTAAATAGGTTAATCCAAATATGATCAAAATTGTATGTAAGTTCATCAATATCATAGCAATATCACACAAAAGAGGCATGGAGCAAGCAGAAATTATATATACGTTTTGGACGTATCATAGGTGCAATAACAGCAATTTCATGCTTAACATAAGGAACTATAGCAAGTTCATCTTCGTAAGCATCATCCATGTTGGCATCATGGCCATCAACAAAACAAGTATCAAGATCTTCAAAAAGGGATGTATCAAGTGAGTCCTCAGAATCATAGGATTCCTCATCATAGCAATCATTAGCCTCTTCTTGGGAAGCAACCATTTTGTTTTTAAAACCCTCAATATAATCATTGCAAATATAATTCTCAAAGAAATAAGCAAGAACCGCAAAGTTTTCAGACTTGTGAATAGTATCGTAATACTTTTCAATCAAAGAAGCAATCTCATAAGCACCCTTAAAAGCAACGAACTCTTCAATCTTTTCAACATCAAAGTAATCATAAACACCTTTAGCATAAGAAGATAGAATCTCATTGTCATTAAACTGACATTGGAAAGGAAGGTGTTTACGATCTATATTAGAACAGCAAGTAAAATCATAAATGTGGCACAAGGACTTAGCATATCAATAAGAAGTTTGTATTTGGTCCCATAAGTGTTTCCCTTTCTGAGATAAGCGGTGTCGCGTATAATGGGCATGCTCATCCAATGATTTCCCCTCAACCAAGTCGGTTGGGTTTTAAGCGCGAGCACAAATTGATCGAAGACGATCCAAGTGAAACATGTCCATCCTACCATGTTTGGGTGGTTCCACACCCATGGTAAAGATAGCATCAGAAGGCAGACAAAGGCAAAGACAAAAGCTAGCAACTATTTTTTTGGGTTTTCATAAAGACACAAAATCAAAAGCAAAAACTGAAAGGTAAACTAACAAGACAAAAAAGCAAAGATAAAAGATAGTGTGCAACTCCCCTATCTTGAAGAGTGGAGTCCCCGGCAATGGCGCCAGAAATTAGATTTGATGGCTTCTCGCCCCTCGTTGGTTACCCAAAGTGGAAGGTTGAGATGTAGACAACAACAAATTTCCCTCGGTGAAGATACCAAGGTTTGTCTCCAGTAGGACTCCGACAACGACATGAAGGTGACAACGGCGCCAGCAATTAGGAGGTTGGCGTGGACCTGCACACACAACAGATAACTTTGCTCCCAACGAGTTCAGGGAGGTTGTCAATCCCTCTGGCCTTGTTGTTTACAAAGGATCAAACATACGGGATAATAATGATAGTGATAGCAACGGAAAAGGAAATAAAGTAGAAAATAAATAGTGGGTGTAAACAGTGGTGGAAATATGGACCGGGGTCCCATGATGTTCACTAGTGATGTCTCTCTCCCAAAAGACGATAAAATAGCCATGCGAGGTAAACAAATTACAGCTCGGCAATTGACAGGATTATGTGCGCAAACCAATGCTAACTATGCTATAAAGAAAGGAAGAGGCTCAAAAGCATGGGCGGTACGCCAAGACAAGTAGACCGAAATCCATCTGCATCTACCTACTAATCATCCACCTTGAGATATCTATCCAGAACATCTCGCTGGTATTAAGTTGTGAATCCCACCCAAAGTGTAAACTCAAAGCAACAGACAACTGCATTAAAGAACTTTGCGTAAAGTAAACAATCCTTGCACCCGCAAGTATAAGCACCGTTGTTTTCTCCCTTGTGGCAACAACACATCCCCTAGACTCATGTTTCTGTCACTCAAGCTAGTCAACGGGGGGCATGAACCCACAATCATACATAACGCTCCCTCTTGGAGTCACTACCTACTACTTGTCCAAAGCAATAAACAGCAACGGATAACATGCAATAATTACTCAAGAACATAAATATAAAATAGGAGAATCAAATATATTACTAAAACACAATCTGAACATAGTCTCATAATCCATCAGATCCCAGCAAACTCAGCATAGCAACAGCAGAAAGATTACATATGTGCCTCGATCATTTAGGGCAGCTCACGAGGTCTAAACCATGAAGAACAAAGAGGGGAGGAGAACATCACATAGCTACTGATCATGGACCCATGGTCCAAGATGGACTACTCACGGTTCATCCGGGAAGCATCCATGGTGGTGGAGAAGCTCCCGGAGGTGGTTCCTCCCTCCGGCAGGGTGCCGGGAAGAGGGCTCCCGCTCTTGGAAGCGCAGCGGCGGCGGAACAGAGGAGAGATCGCGAAAAAGGGTTCTGTCCTCGAGGGTTTCGGGACGAGAGGGATGTATAGGCGAAGGGGGCAGCTAGAGGTGGACCAGGGGCCTCAGGCGCCCCCCCCCCCCCTGGCGCGGCCTAGGGAGTGGCCGCGCCAGGTGCCGCCTGGGCAACCTCTGGCTCCCCTCTGGCCCCACTTGGGCTCTTCGCGAAGCTTCCTGTACGGTAATTTTTTCTTATATTTTTCCCAGAATTTTCTGGCACTTTAAGTAATGGGAAAACCTGAAATACAAAAACAGCAGAAAACAGGAACTGGCACTGGGGTGTACTGACTTAATAGGTTAGTCCAAATATGATCAAAAGTGTATGGAAGTGCATCAATATCATAGCAATATCACACAAAAGAAGCATGGAGCAAGCAGAAATTATAGATACGTTTTGGACGTATCAACATCCCCAAGCTTAATTTATGCTCGTCCTCGAGTAGGTGAATGATAACAAGCATAATTTGTGTGGTGACATGCTACCAACCATATAAGAACTTTTAAGTAAAGCAATCAAGGCATGTAATTCAATTCTAGTCATAACGGGCAAGAGTCTATATTAGCATTGAAATAAGCAACATAAGAACATAAAGGTGCAAGAGCTCTCGTTGTCCTTGACTCGAATGTCTCCAAATGGTGTTTGCGTCAAAGAAAGGGGATAGGGATATACGAGAGAGTAAAACATAGTTTTTATTGTTGAGAACATAATCTACTAAAGTTTCACACTTGGTCTTCTTTGGAATCTTATCTTGACTCATCCCCAGACCACTAGCCAGGTACAAGTGAAAATGATCCACTCCGTTTCGATATTTTGAGCACTCATGCAATGGATGAGCGTAAGCAAGAAATTGACACTTACGATGGCAAAGAGAGAAGAATGATGGAGGAGGAGGAAAAAAAAGGTGTGAAAGGCTCACATCAATGAGGACAATCATAGGCGAGAGAAAGCCAAATGATAGATATGATGTGAGGAGTAGGGATTGCCATGCAACGGATGCACATATGAGCTAAGGTAAGCTCTCCAATGGAACTAGTGAGGGGTGCATCCAACTTGCTTGCTCAAGAAGAGCTAGAGCTCATTTGAGGAGGCTCATCATTGGAATATACAAGCCAAGTTCTATAGTGTGAAGGTCCCCACATAGCTATATGCATGAATGATAATCTCTATGGAGTACAAGATATAAGAGGGAGTATGAGTGTGGATCTCTAAAAAGGAATAGTAGTGTGCCCCTTCTCTCTTTTTATTTCTTTTTCTATTTTTTTGTATTTTTTGGTGGCCTCAATGGCTCTTTCTATTTCTCTCATTTGTTGGTATCTTTTGATTTTGTCCTCTTTGGGATCTTTTCCTCACTTTAGGGGCAACACTCTATATATTACAAGAAGTATAGAAGATCTTTCACACTTTACAAAAGTACTCAACATAAAGAAAATGAAACTATCATGAAGTATGCAAATGTATGCCTCTGTTAGTGTAGCAGGATATGCAATGATACTAGCGCGTCATGTGGCAATGATTAGGGCAAGGCCCAACTAGCATGCGGCTCATCGATCAAGCAAAAGCATGTATGACATGAAGATCAAGTCATGAGAAGGTGGATGTTGCATGGCAATGTATCTCGGAAAGGCTATGGAAATGCCTTGATAGGTAGGTATGGTGGTTGTTTTGAGGAAGGATATAATGAGGCTTATGATGATAGAGCGTATCATGCCAAGGGTTTGGACGTACCGGCGAAGGTGGACGCCAACTCTCAGAGTGAGAAGGAGGCAATGCACGACACAGGAGAGGCTAGAAAAATAAGGGTAGGTGGAAGTGTCAACTTTCGAATACTCACATTAGTCCGAAGAACTCGTGCACTTATTATCGGTAACTCTCAATCTAATTAGGATGTTCACAAAGAGACAAGTACCCCGAGGAGGAGTGTATGGGGGTTTGGTTATCCTTGCGCATCCTCGACTCATGGTACGTGAGTGTACTCTAATATTCGTTCCCTCCAAAGATTAGCAATCCAACTAGTAGCTAAAGTTCTCAGCTAATTTTGTAGATTTTTCGAAAATAAACACATATTGCCGAAAATACGACATCTATCACTAATAGTTAAAGCTCTTGACACCAAAAGTTCAAATATTACTCATGACAATACTTCAAAACTATTGCAAGTTACTACTACAATTGAATAGCTACCTCAATTACCTACTCCAAGTCAAGACACAAAACTCAGTGCAACTGGCAAACTCTCTAAACAAGATAAACATGAAAACTCAAGAGAGTTATAGCAACAAACTAAACAAAATCTCTTAAGAAGATAAGCATGAAAACTAAGAGCTAAACATGACAGCAGCTATGAAAAAGATAAAGAACACACACAACAAAGATATGCATGAAAATCCTATGTTGTGTTCTAGATTGAAGTGGAGCGTGTTTATCTCCCACACAAATAAAGCTGGGTTCTAACTTGTTATGAACAGAAAGCAAAGCTAAATAAAACTAAAAAGGAAATAAAGAGCAAGACGCTCCAAGCATAGCACATAACGCATGAAGTGATAAAAATATAGTGGAACGAAAGACGAACTGATAATTGTTGATGGAGAAGGGGATGCATGGGGGCATCCCCAAGCTTAGATGCTTGAGTCTCCTTGAATATTTATTGGGTGTGCACGGAGGCATCCCAAAGCTTGAGTGTTTGACCCTCCTGAATCTTCTTTTATCATCTTCCCTCGCACACTTGAAAACTCCCTTCATACATAACTCATCATAATCTGATTAGCGAGGTTAGTACCCACAATAAAATAATTTTTATCTACTGTAAATAAGGATATTCTTGAATAGCTACTGTTTCTCAAGATAGCCAAAAAGTTTTTGCAAAGAAAAAGCAAGGTTAAGGTTTGCAAATCGAAAAAAGGCAAAACAGGACAGAATCTGTGAAAAACAAACCAGCAGGTAGTAAAGAATTTTTTTAGGGATACTTCTGAAACTCAAATAAAAAAAGTCAGAACATACGAAAGTTCCATGATTGTATAGATCACGCTGTGTAAAAAATTCAGCTCAAAAAGATGAACTGGGATTTTTCTATGATTTTTCCGGTCACGAGGACAGAATCTGTTTTCTAGACAGCATGTCACAACTTTCACTTCCCTTGTCATACGAGGCTATAAATGGCACAAAGCTTGAAAAGTAAAGATACAATGATGTTGCTACAGTAGTAAGAAACATCAAGACACAACAAAAGTGAAATAAACCTAATTCGTTGTCGGCTGCCTCCCAAAAGCGCTTTCTTTTATGCCTTTGAGCTAGGCTTGAAGATTATAAAAGATGCTCACGTAAGAATAAGGATTTGAAGCAAAAGAGAGCGTCAAGAAGCAAACATGAAACACATTTAAGCCTAACCCACTTCCTATGCATGGGAACCTTGTAAAGAAACAAATCATGAAAGCACAAAGTAACAAGCATAGGAAGGTGCAAGAAGAACAACTTAAAAACGTTCATCATAAAGAGAGGTGTTTTTGTAACATGAAAGTTTCTACAACCAAACTTTCCTCTCTCAAAATAATTTTCAGTAGCATCATGAACAACATAAAGAATATAACTATCACATAAAGCATGTTGTTCATGATCTAAAAGCATACGTGTATTGTTTTCAACACGGTTTTGAGTATCATAAGATAGATGCAACCCATCACATTGGGCCTTAATAAGAGCACAATTTTCCGGAATTTGAGTTGGAGATTTCAAAAGGATAATAGGACAATCAAGAGTGGGTGCAATAGCAACAATTTCATGCTTAACATAAGGAACTATAGCAAGTTCATCTTCGTAAGCATCATCCATATTGGCATCATGGCCATCAACAAAGCAAGTATCAAGATCTTCAGAAAGGGATGTATCAAGTGAGTCCTCGGAATCATAGGATTCCTCATCATAACAATCATTAGCCTCTTCTTGGGAAGCAACCATTTTGTTTTTAAAACCCTCAATATAATCATTGCAAATATAATTCTCAAAGCAATAAGCAAGAACTGCAAAGTTTTCAGACTTGTGAATAGTATTGTAATACTTTTCAATCAAAGAAGCAATCTCATAAGCACCCTTAAAAGCAACGAACTCTTCAATCTTTTCAACATAAAAGTAATCATAAACACCTTTAGCATAAGAAGATAGAATCTCATTGTCATTAAACTGACATTGGAAAGGAAGGTGTTTACGATCTATATTAGAACAGCAAGTAAAATCATAAATGTGGCACAAGGACTCAGCATAGCAATAAGAAGTTTGTATTTGGTCCCATAAGTGTTTCCCTTTCTGACATAAGTGGTGTCGCATATAATGAGCATGCTCATCCAATGGTTTTCCCTCAACCAAGTAGGTTGGGTTTTTAGCGTGAGCAGAAATTGATCGAAGACGATCCAAGTGAAACATGTCCATCCTACCATGTTTGGGTGGTTCCACACCCATGGTAAAGATAGCATCAGAAGGCAGACAAAGGCAAAGACAAAAGGTAGGAACTATTTTTTGGGTTTTTCATAAAGACATATAAGCAAAAGCAAAAACTGAAAGGTAAACTAACAAGACTAAAAAGCAAAGAAAGATAGTGTGCAACTCACTTATCTTGAAGGTTGGAGTCCCCGGCAACGGCGCCAGAAATTAGCTTTGATGGCTTCTCGCCCCTCGTTAGTTACCCAAAGTGGAAGGTTGAGATGTAGACATCAGCAAATTTCCCTCGGTGAAGATACCAAGGTTTGTCTCCAGTAGGACTCCGACAATGACAGGAAGGTGACAACGGTGCCGGCAATTAGGCGGTTGACGTGGACCTGCACACACAACAGATAACTTTGCTCCCAACGAGTTCAGAGAGGTTGTCAATCCCTCCGGCCTTGTTGTTTACAAAGGATCAAACGTACGGGATAATAATGATAGTGATAGCAACGGAAAAGGAAATAAAGTACAAAATAAATAGTGGGTGTAAACAGTGGTGGAAATATGGACCGGGGTCCCATGATGTTCACTAGTGATGTCTCTCTCCCAAAAGACGATAAAATAGCCATGCGAGGTAAACAAATTACAGCTGGGAAATTGACATGATTATGTGCGCAAACCAATGCTAACTATGCTATAAAGAAAGGAAGAGGCTCAAAAGCATGGGCGGTACGCCAAGACAAGTAGACCGAAATCCATCTGCATCTACCTACTAATCATCCACCTTGATATATCTATCCAGAACATCTCGCTGGTATTAAGTTGTGAATCCCACCCAAAGTGTAAACTCAAAGCAACAGACAACTGCATTAAAGAACTTTGCGTAAAGTAAACAATCCTTGCACCCGAAAGTACAAGCACCGTTGTTTTCTCCCTTGTGGCAACAACACATCCCCTAGACTCATGTTTCTGTCACTCAAGCTAGTCATCGGGGGGCATGAACCCACAATCATGCATAACGCTCCCTCTTGGAGTCACTACCTACTACTTGGCCAAAGCAATAAACAACAACGGAGAACATGCAAGAATTACTAAAGAACATAAATATAAAAGAGGAGAATCAAATATATTACTCAAACACAATCTGAACATAGTCTCATAATCCATTAGATCCCAGCAAACTAAGCATAGCAACAGCCGAAAGATTACATATGTGCCTCGATCATGTAGGGCAGCTCACGAGGTCTAAACCATGAAGAACAAAGAGGGGAGGAGAACATCACATAGCTACTGATCATGGACCCATGGTCCAAGGTGGACTACTCACGGTTCATCCGGGAAGCATCCATGGTGGTGGAGAAGCTCCCGAAGGTGGTTCCTCCCTCCGGCATGGTGCCGAGAAGAGGGCTCCTGGTGCTCCCGATCTCGGAAGCGCGGCGGCGGCGGAACAGAGGAGAGATCGCGAAAAAGGGATCTGTCCTCAAGGGTTTCGGGACGACAGGGATATATAGGCGAAGGGGGCAGCCAGAGATGGACTAGGGACCCCAGGTGCCCCCTGGCGCGGCCTAGGGGGTGGCTGCGCCAGGTGGCCGCCTGGGCCACCCCTAGCTCCCCTCTGGCCCCACTTGGGCTCTTCGCGAAGCTTCCTGTACGCTGATTTTTCCTATATTTTTCCCGGAATTTTTCTCGCACTTTAAGTAATGGGAAAACCTGAAATACAAAAATAGCAGAAAACAGGAACTGACACTTGGGTGCACTGAGTTAATAGGTAGTCCAAATATGATCAAAAGTGTATGGAAGTACATCAATATCATAGCAATATCACACAAAAGAAGCATGGAGCAAGCATAAATTATAGATACGTTTTGGACGTATCAACATATCATGGCATACATAACAGATCCAATTGCCGAAGCATATGGAATTGTGCTCATCTCTACCTGTTCTTCAGTAGTCTTAGGACACTGACTCTTGCAGAGTACCATACCATGTGACATTGGGAGTAATCCCTTATTTGAACTCTCCATTCCAAACCTCTTCCGAACCTTGTCTATATATGTGCTCTGGCTCAGCCCTATCAGGCGCCGGGATCTATCTCTGTAGATCTTGATGCCCAATATGTAGGCGGCTTCGCCTAAGTCTTTCATCGAAAAACTACTTTTCAATTACTCTTCTATAGTGTTAAGAAATTCTTTATCATTTCCAATCAACAATATGTCGTCTACATACATTATTAGAAAATATATTGCGCTCCCACTTATTTCTTGTAAACACAAGCTTCTTCGCCATTCTGAATGAAGCCAAAACTCTTGACCACTTCATCAAAGCGAAGATTCCAACTCCGTGATGCTTGCTTTAGTCCATAGATAGACCTTTTAAGCTTGCATACCTTTCCAGCATCCTCTGGCGCGACAAAACCCTCAGGTTGTATCATGTATACATTCTCCTCGAGGTTTCCATTCAGGAAGGTCGTATTGGCGTCCATCTGCCTTATCTCATAATCGAAATATGCAGAAATTGCTAGCAAAATCCGCACAGACTTAAGCATTGCTACTGGCGAGAAAGTCTCGTCGTAGTCAACTCCTTGCACTTGTCGGAACCCTTTCGCAACAAGCCTAGCTTTATGGATAGTGACATTACTATCTGTGCTTGTCTTTCTTTTGAAAATACATTTACATTCGATTGGTTTCGCACCCTCTGGATGGATCACCAAGTCCCATAGTTGGTTCTCGTACATGGATTCCATTTCGAATTTCATGGCTTGTAGACATTCAGTGGAGTTGGGGCTCATCATGCTTCTTTGTAGTTCACAGGCTCATCATGCTTCTAAGATGAATACTTCATTAGCGTAACACTCGGGTAGCTGACGTACTCTGCGTGATCTCCTTGGTTTAGTTACCAGCTTGTCAGAAATTCCTGCATCACTTCAGAAGCTACCGGTTCCTTCATCGGAATGAATGTCGGAACAACTTCCCTCATTTCAATCCTTGGTTCCGAAGGTTCGCTAACCTCATCAAGTTGTACTGTCCTCCCACTCACCTCTTTTTCAAGAAACTCTTTCTCGAGAAAAGTTCCTCCTTTAGCAATAAAGACTTTGCCATCGGAAGGGTGGTAGAAAGAATAGCCTACGGTGTCTTTGGAATAACCTACAAAGTAGCACTTCTCTGCTTTAGGGTCGAGTTTTTTTGGCTGTAAACATTCTACATAAGCATCACAACCCCAAATTTTCAGGAACGATATATTGGGTTTGCTCCCATTCCACAACTTGTATGGTGTTGTTTCCACAGACTTTTACGACGCCCTATTTAAAGTAAAAGCAGCAGTCTCTAACGCGTAACCCCAAAAATATAGTGGCAGATCAGTTAATGACATCATAGACCTTACCATGTCCAACAAGGTTCGGTTAGGTCTCTTAGATGCTCCATTCCTCTGTGGAGTTCTAGGAGGCGTCAGATGTGAAACGATTCGATGATCTATGAGGTGTCATCTAAACTCATGACTAAGATATTCACCACCACGATCAGATCGCAGTTATTTGATTTTCTTGTCACGATGATTCTCAACTTCGTTCTGAAATTCTTTGAACTTTTCAAAAGTTTCAGACTTTTGACTCATTAAGTAAATATAGGCATATCTGCTCAAATTGTCAGTAAAAGTTACGAAGTAGAGATATCCACCTGATGTGAGAGAGATGATAATGGCTTCTCGCCCTTTTTTGGTTACCCCAAGTGGAAGGTGAAATGTAGGATAGCAGCAAATTTCCCTTGGCAAAGATGCCAAGGTTTAGAGTGTCTCCTGTAGGACACCGAAAGCGACAAGTAGGTGGTTCAACAAGTGATGCGTCGTCTGAAAAGAATCACTTGCTTCGCCTGGACCTGCACACAACACAAATAACTTTGCTCCCAACAAAGTTTAGAGAGGTTGTCAATCTCTCTGGTCTTGTTGTTCACAAAGGATCAAACGCAAGGGATAATGATAATGATAATAGCTACTGGAAAGTAAAAGCGGGAAATAAATTAAGCGTGTAAACAGTGATGAGAATATGGATCGGGGTCCCGTGATGTTCACTAGTGATGTTTCTCTCCCAAAAATCGATAAGACTGCTATGCGAGGTAAACAAATCACAGCTGGGCAATTGACAGGATTAAAAACGCACCGCAATGCTAACTATGCTACAAAGAAAGGAAGAGGCTCAAAAGCATGGGAGGTACGCGAAAATAAGTAGACCGAAATCCAACTGCATCTACTACTAATCATCCACCTTGAGATATCTATCCAGAACATCTCACTGGTATTAAGTTGGGAGCCCCACCCAAAGTGTAAACCCAAAGCAACAGACAACTGCATTAAAAGAACTTGGCGTAAAGTAAATAATCCTTGCAACCGCGGTTACAAGCACCGTTGTTTTCCCCCTTGTGGCAATAACACATCCCCTAGACTCATGTTTCTGTCACTCAAGCATGTCATCAGGGGGCATGAACCCACAATCGAGCATAACGTTCCCTCTTGGAGTCACTACCTACTACTTGGCCAAAGCAATAAACGGCAACGGAGAACATGCAAGAATTACTTAGGAACAAAAATATAAAAGATAAGAACCAAATATACTACTCTATCACAAACTGAACATAGTCTCATAATCCATCAAATCCCAGCAAACTCAACATAGCAACAGCAGAAATAATTACATATGTGCCTCGATCATGTAGGGCAGCTCACAAGGTCTAATCCATGAAGAACAAAGAGGGGAGGAGAACATCACATAGTTATTGATCACGGACCCATGGTCCAAGGTAGACTACTCACGGATCATCCGGGAAGCGTCCATGGTGGATGGAAAGCTCCTGGAGGTCAATCCTCCCTCCGGCAGGGTGCCGGGAAGAGGTCTGCTGGCGCTCCCGATCTTGGAAGCGCGCCGGCGGCGGAACAGATGTGAGATCGCGAAAAAGGGTTCTGTCTTCGGAAGAATCCCGTCACGGAGAATATATAGGCGAAGGGGGGCAGCCAGGGGTCTAGGCCCCCCCCTGGCGCGGCCAACCCCTAGGGCGCGCCACCAGGGCGCTTGGGCCCCTGGTGGTGGCCCTCTGGCCCCACCCAGGTGTTTCCGGAAGGTTCCGGCACGTTGATTTTTTATCTGTTTTTTCCCAAAAAATTTGAGCACTTTTAATATGAGGGAAACCTGAAATAGAAAAACAGCAGAAAACAGAAACTGGTACTGGGGTGCACTGAGTTAATAAATTAGTCCAAATATGATCAAAAGTGTATGAAAGTGTATCTAGATCATAGCAATATCACACAAAACATGCATGGAGCAAGCAAAAATTATAGATACGTCTGGGACGTATCACCACCGCGTGCCGGTATACACTCATCGGACCACACACATCACTATGTATTATTTCCAATAAGTCTGTCGCCCGTTCTACATGACCCGTGAACGGCGTCCGAGTCAGCTTGCCCATCATACAAGCTTCGCATTTATCAAATGATTCGAAATCAAAAGATTGCAAAATTCCATCTTTATGAAGTTTCTTCATGCGTTTATTTCCGATGTGACCTAGACGGCGGTGCCACATGTAAGTGGTATTTTCATCCTTCTTAAGACGTTTAGAGATTATGTTTAATACAGAGTTACTACAATCAAGATCTAAATAAAACAACCCATTCTTAATAGGTGCAAAACCATAGAAGATATTCTTTAAGTAAATAGAGCAACCATTGTTCTCAGACTTAAAACTATAACCATCGCGGATTAAACATGATCCCGACATAATGTTCTTACAAATAGCAGGAACAAAATAACAATTATCTAGTTCTATGGTAAATCCTGAAGGTAGATGTAGAGTGTAGATGCCGACGGCTTTAACAGAGATCGTAGCTCCATTCCCGACACACATCGTCACTTAATTCTTTTCTAGTCTCCTTATTCTCCTTAGTCCCTGTAATGAATTACAGATGTGAGCAACAGCTCCAGTATCAAATACCCATGACTTAGGGTGAGGGCCAGAAATAAAGACATCTATAATATATATATATAACTTTTATACCTTCACCGGTAAAACGAGGCTTCTTTCTATCTGCCAGGTACTTCTTGCAGTTCCTCTTCTAGTGACCTTTAGCTTTGTAGTAGAAACACTCAGTATCCTTGTTAGGGCCGGTGCCAGAGGGTTTCTTGGTCTTGGCGCCAGCCTTGCCGGCGCCCTTGCCCTTGGACTTTCCCTTCTTATTGAAACGGGTGGTCTTGCTGACTGCCAACGTGTAGTTAGGGTCAGCCTGCATGGTAGTCTTCGCATTCTTCAGCATTGCAAGCAGTTCATTAACCGACTTATCCATCCCATTCATCCGATAGTTCTGAACAAACCTCTTAAAGCTCGGCGGGAGTGACATGAGGACGACATCTGTACCAAGTGATTCCTGGATCGGAAATTGCAGTTGAGTCAATCTTTGCCCAAAGCCCATGATCTTTATCATGTGTTCAGTCACAGGTGATCCTTCCTTCATCTTGAAATTCCATAAGGCACGAGTAACCTCATAACGTTCAGTCCTAGCGTGTTTGGCATACAGAGCATCTAACTCTTGAATAATCAAGTGGGGACCGGTATTTTCAAACCTCCCTTGCAACTCTAATTCCATACACGCAGTCACAAGACATTGAACTGTGGTGCTATCATCAAGCTTGGTCTGATGCACATTCTTCTCAGCAACCATGGCGTCAGGCCTAGGTGCTTTTGGGAGAGGTGTCGTCAGGACATAGTCCTTCTTAGCACTCTTGAGTACAATTCTCAGGGAACGAACCCAGTCTGCATAGTTGCTTCCATCAGCTTTCAATTCTTCTTTCTCAATCAACAGACCTAAGTTAAACTGGGGATTGACACAGGCCATTTAAATCTACAACATAAACACAAGTTTCACTTAGACAATGTTCATAATTAAGTTACACTAAGTAATTAATCAAGATATTAATATTAATAAGTGCTCCCACTCAGATTACATCTCGCATAGTTAATGCTAAGTGATTCAGGATCCAATTCAATCGTCCGCCATTGATGTGACATCACTGATGACTTAGACTGAACCGGTAGGCCAACTTGCCAATCACGCCAAAGGTGATTTTTGTTCATCTTTCGATGGACGTGTTCCGGTAGCAAACTTTTATCCAAACCGTCAAGACAACCAAATGAAATGTGTAGTGTGTTCTTAACACACCCGTCTTTTATGCGTCACACCGTGTGCACCCATGTGACATGACCTGCTCCGGTGTGAAACATAGTATAGACGGTGCAACAGTTGGAAGAACACTATCAACTTGATATTGTTTTGCGAGAGATCACCCTAATAAAATACGACTATCGTGCATCAAACAAGGGTACATCAAAGGGGTAAACATCACAGGCAGTTCATAAATTTTATGTGATATGGTATAGCCCTTTGTTTTGTGAAGTTGTCGTTGCCTTCATGACTCCGTGGTTGAAGTATCCACACACCACCTTTTTTCCTTGGCGCCGGGACCTCCTCATGGCTTCGGCATGTGCGTTGGGGTCCACCTTCGCATCATTGATCATCACCTTGTCTCCATCTATTGCCTTTCCGCAAGCTAATAAACAGTTCTGGCATGCAAGCCATAATTAAGTGACAATCATATGACTCGAGCCATCATGCCGTACCACGACACGCAGGTCGCGAATAAATATTGCATCATATAGCATCTCATACAAACACATTGCAAATCTTGAAGGCTATACCGCATCACATGCACAATCTGCAAAAACAAGTTAGATCGCCATCTAGACGGGTTGTTGCAAGTTTTATCATGGTTGTTCAGCAGGTTTACATGGCAAACATAGAACCCTAAACAAAACAAGAACAAAACTTCTTTTTTTTGCTAGTTTAACATATGTATGCGTGCAACAACTAATGCCACAAGCCAAACTTCGTTCAACGCGTGACCCTGTGTGGATTTGAATTCACAAAATCCACAAGCCTGTTCATGTTAAATTTTCTATAGCAAGACTAAGATGAGATCCAAGGAATTTGATGTAGTCCATGATCAAGGCAACCAGCATACTAAAAGCAGCATAGAGAGATCATGGGAAAAATCAATCCTTGTAGAAAAATCACATCATGTCGTCGAGCAAAGAAAAGATCACATGACAGGGAAGCAAACAAGAAAATCAATGCCTCATATCAACATATGATCTAGACCTAAATATGCATAAAAAAGGATCGCTCATGATACCACTGTTGTGAAACGTAGTAGAAAAAAAATGTGTCTACGAAGAAAGAACCCAAGATCATCCAAGAAGATGGCATACAAGGTTTAGGCCATAGCTCACCAATGGATGTAGCGGAAGTAGAGTTGGTGAAGCTCGTTGAAGTAGATCTCGCGAATCGTCCCACGAACAGTCCCTCGATCCGTCCCACGACCAAGTCCCTCAGGCAAGTCCCTCGAACAAGATCTCCGAGGAAGAAGAAGCTCCTCGAAGAAGGACCAAAGTTATGATCCCTCTACCGTTATCCACACGTCTCGATGCAGCAATCCAGCAGCGCTCCGCCGTCCAGAGAAGAACGTCACCGAGAGAAAGTAGAGGGAGAACAGCCTAGCAGCGTCCGGACTAGAACGATCTAGCCCGAAGAGAATTAGAGGTGCATGGGATTTAGCTAGGGCAGCCTTTGGATTTTCTGGTGTAGTTTTGGGGCTGTCCCTGCCCCCGTATATATAGGTGGAAGCCCGGGGTCGCAACTTGGGGAGGGTCCTCCCCAAAGTCGGTTTTGGCCACCAGGAGGAGTCCAACACGGATTCTAGTCCGAAACGCCACGGACTACGGCGTCCAGGGGAAAAACTCCATGGACCATGGCATATGGGCTTGCCTCCCAAAGAAAGTCATTTTTCCGCCGACCTACGACCTTTTGGACCTTCCTACTTGGCCTAGCTTTGGCCTCCGCGTCTTGGAGAGTTCCATAACCCTCCGGATACTTCCATAAGCTCCCGGGAACCTCCCGGAACATTTCTGGAAGTCTCAGGACAATTTCGCGATGCTCCGTAACCTTTCAAACACCTATCACCAAATGTCTTATGACCACTCAAGACCATTCTTGAATGTTCCGGAATCATCTGAGACCGTTTGGTACTACCGAGAACATTTCTATTGCCATCCGGAACAATTCCGGTTCCACCCAAAACAATTCTGGTACCCTTTCTCTTTTCATCTCCTTGTTCTCTAACAGATTACTACTCGTTAAGTGTGTGACCTAGTAAGTTCGGTATTATGCGGACATGACTCGAAACGTCTTCCGTACGTAGGACAAAAGCCTATTGTCAATAGCCAATAATCAACAGCGGAGCCATGGACACCCATGTTGACTCCCGCACATACATGAATAAACTTCGAGTGAACCTTTATGTTAGCCAGGTACCATTCCCTTTGCTTCGTGATATGTGACAAAGTTAGAGGATAGAAGTTTGGCACCTATGTGTAACAACTTCTTGAACACAAGCCACCCATTATCCTCATTGCTCGTTTGTCTCTATTCCTCGTTATTGTATTCCGGTATCCCCGTGACTAAATCACAATGCGTCTGGCCAGACTATAATGGATACCGTCATACCGAGTGGGCCCGAAGTAAATATCTCTTCATCGTGAAGGAGCAAATCTCATTCTTGAACTATCACAATTACTAGACACACTATCCGATATTCCCAGAACTTATTTTACTACTTCCCAGTAACGGGAGGATTCATCTAAGAACCAAAGCATATCTTCCTGCATGAAGTAACCCGATACTCTCATGGTCTAAGGAATTACGTATATGATAGCAATTTATGATAGACTTATAACGTAGTTACAATGTGATATCTAAGTATATCATTTAATATTGGGGTCGGTTCAACATCATTGTTCTGCTAACAATATGCTCTCATTGCTACTGACATCCTTGTTACAATAATGATGTCCATGATTAAGAAAATGTAATCATCAGTTAGCACATGAGCCGGTCTTAGAGGCTAAACCAGGAACTCTTGTTGTTTACATTTCCACACATGGAAATGAGTTTTATTTTGAATCTCACGGTCAGGGTCATTGCAATTATAGCACAGAAATATAAACATTAATTATGAACTTGAATATTAATAATAACACACTTTATTATTGCCTCTAGGGCATATATCCAACACATATGAGCTAAGGTAAGCTCTCCAATGGAACTAGTGGGGGTGCATCCAACTTGCTTGCTCATGAAGACGTGGAGCTCATTTGAGGAGGCTCATCCTTGGAATATGCAAGCCAAGTTCTATTGTGTAAGGATCCCCACATAGTTATGCATGAATGATAATCTCTATGGAGTACAAGTATAACAATGGAGTATGAGTGTGGATCTTTCAAAATGAATAGTAGTGTTGGCCCCCTTCTCTTTTTTCTTTTTTCTATTTTTCTATTTTTTGTGGCCTATTTGGCTCTTTCTGTTTATCTCTCATTTTTCCTCTTTGGGATCTTTTAATTTGTCCTCTTTGGGATCTTTTAATTTGTCCTCTTTGGGATCTTTTCCTCACTTAAGGGCAACACTCTATATTTTACAAGAATATAAAGAATATCTTCACACTTTACAAAAAGTACTCAACATAAAGAAAGAATGAAAATTATCATGATGTATGCAAATGTATGCCTCTGCCAGTGTAGCAGAATATGCAATAATACTACCTCGTCATGTAACAATAATAAGGGAAAAGCCAAACTACAAGCGGCTCCTCGATCAAGCAAAAGCATGTATGACATGAAGATCAAGTCATGAGATGGTGGATGTTGCATGGCAATGTATCTCGGAAAGGCTATGGAAATGCCTTGACAGGTAGGTATGATGGCTATTTTGCGGAAGATATAAGGAGGTTTATGATGACAGAGCATATCATGCCAAGGGTTTGGATGCACCAGCGAAGTATGCGCCAACTCTCGAGGTGAGAAAGGGCAATGCACGGTACCAAAGAGGCTAGCAAAATATGGGAAGGTAGAAGTGCCAACAATAGAATACTCGCATTAGTCCGAAGAGCTCATGCACTTATTATTGGTAACTCTATATATAATTGGGAGGTTTACAAAGAGACAAGTACCCCGAGGAGTAGTGTATGGGGGTTTGGTTATTCTTGCGCATCCTCGAACCATGGTACGTGAGGGTACTCTATATATTACAATCCCTCTAGAGGTTAGCGATCCATCTAGTAGCTAGAGTTCACAACTATTTTTTGTAGTTTTTTTAAAATAAGCACGGATTGCCAAAAATACGACACATATCACTAATAGGCTAACGCTCTTGGCACCAAAAGACCAAACATTACTCAAATCAATACCTCGAAACTATTGCATGTTACCACTACACTTGTAATAGCAATCTTAATTACCTACTCATGCAAGACACACAACTCAGTGCAACAAGCCAAGTCCCTAAACAAGATAAACATGAAAACTCAAGAGAGTTCCACGAACAACCTAAACAAAATCTCTTAAAAATATAAGCATGAAAACTAAAAGCTAGGCATGACAACAGCTATGAAAAGATATAGAACACACACAAAAAGAAAGATAAGCATGCAAGCCTATGTTGTCTTCTACGGTGGAGTGGAGCGTGTTTCTCTCCCAAACAATGAAGTCTAGGATCGAACTTGTTATGAACAACAATAAAAACTAAAACAAACTAAAAAGTAAAGAGCGGGACGCTCCAAGTTTAGCACATAACATATGAAGTGATAAAAATATAGCATGGAGAAGGACGAACCGATGATTGTTGATGGAGAAGGGGATGCATGGGGGCATCCCCAAGCTTAGACGCTTGAGTCTTCTTGGATATTTCTTGGGGGTTCATGGGGGCATCCCCAAGCTTGAGCGCTTGACACTCCCGAATCTTCTTTCATCATCTCCCTTCGCATACTTGAAAACTTCCTTCATACGAAACTCATCATAAGCTGATTAGAGTGGTTAGTACCCATGATAAAATAATTTTTCTCCACTGGAAAAAAAAATATTCTTGAAGAGCAACTGTTTCTCAAGATTTCCCAAAAGATGTCGCAAAGAAAAAGCAAGCTTAAGGTTTGCAAAACGATAAAGATGCAAAACGTGGCAGAATCTGTGAAAAATGGACCAGCAGGTAGTAAATATTTTTTTCGGGGTACTTCTGCAACTCAAATCAAATAACTCAGAACAGACTCACCAAATCCAATTGTACGGATCATACTGTCAAAACAATTCAGATCAAAAAGATGATCTGGTGATTTATTGCCAATTTTTTCGTCAAGGGGGCAAAATCTGTTTCTGGACAGCATGTCACAACTTTTGAACTTTCTTGCAATCGGAGGCTAAAACTTGGCACACAGATTGAAAATAAAGATACAATGATGTTGCTAAAATAGTAACAAGCATCAAGACCACTAAAAATGAAAGTAAAAAACATCTTTGGTTGCCTCCCAACAAGCGCTTTCTTTTACGCCTTTTAGCTAGGCATGATACAAATAAGATCAATCAAAAGTCATCATAGTTATCGGAGTTATAAAAACCTTCAAATGGTTCCTCAACACGCTGATCCTTATTTCTTTTAGGGAAATGATACATACCTTTCGCCTTTCCACGTAATCGTACGTGTCCTTTACCTATATCAATGAAGCCTTTTACGACTCGGAGGAAGTCCCTTCCAAGCACTATGTTTCCTTGGTTTGGCTCCATGATGAAGAAATCGACCATTGCACTCCTTTTAAAGAATGTAACCTGGATATCTTTTACCTTTCCCTGGATCTCATAAATACCTCCATTAACATGTTCATGATAAGATGACAAATTGTCCATGTTTAGTTTTAAAGAATCATAAACAACTCTTGGCATTGTAGAAACCATGGATCCAATATCACAATAAGCAAGGAAGTCTTGGTTAGAGATGCTAATTCTAACAAAAGGCTCCCAATCATTGTCTATCTCCAAAATATCTTTCTTGCTGGGCTTCGGTTTCTCTACTTTCCTCAAGTCTAGAGCATCCAATCTCTTTTCAATAGTAGCAAGTCTATCTATAACATTATCAAGACTATGATCATAAACAAAGTAACTAGATAAACCATGTATAATATCGAGAGCTCTAGCTTCATCACACTCTAAGAAATCTCCTTAAGCTATAATATCAAGAGAGTGTTTACACCATCTAATAATACCATGGTAAAAATTTCTAAGCACAATTTTTATAGGTATCCAAGGCATAATTCTCCTATGTGCATAAAAAATTATGACCCATGCCTTCTTCATATTTTCTCCATCCCTTTGATTGAAATCTAGAACTTCTGATTCCCTCAAGGCACCAAGTCCTGACATGCTTGACTAAACAGAAAGGACAACTAAAAGCAAGGTAACTATTTTTTTGTGGCTTTTGATAAAATACAGTAAGATAGAAACTATAAAGTAAACTAACAAGACTAAAAATCAAAGATAAACGATAGTGTGCAACTCCCCTATCTTGAAGATTGGAGTCCCCGGCAATGGCGCTAGAAATTTAGCTTGATGACATGCTACCCCAAGTGTGTAACAGCCCAGATTTCACAAAAATTGAAAAATTTTGTTTTCGGTGTGAATTGTTTGATTGTCTTATTTGTTTGCGGTGTTTGCATCCCCGATTTATCGATCGGCGATTATTTCCCCCCCTCTTATCTCGTACCGGACGGAGACAGACCCTTGCCACCCTGAAACTCGACCTTTGCGACACCGGGTTTCGCCCTATCACCGTCGCGAAAACCAGCACGAGACCAGCCGCAGCCAACGGAACGAAAAACCCCGTTTAATAATTAAACGGGTTATTTTTATAGCATGCCGGAAAGTGTTCTCGAAACGGTTCCAGCGCGAGGTGAACGCCTCCGGCTCGATGCGCTGATCGCGCAGTTCAAAGTTTTACCCGAATCGAAGGTCCTGCGGACCCTCGGCGGTCAGAAACGTAAACACCGCGCGCACGAGAGAAAAACCGGGGATGTTTTTGCAAACTGCCAGCCACCTGGGCTATATAAAGACCACCACACTCCCACCCATTTCTAGGGTTTCCCTAGCCACAAAATTGCAGCCACCCCCCTCCACTTTGCCAGATCTGCCCATTTTGACACCAAATCCCGAAACCCTAGCCCCTGGCCCCTGGCCCCTCCGGAGCCGTCGGATCTGCGATCCGATGCACCAGATCGTGCCACGTCAGCCTCCTGGAGCTCCACCAACCCCATCTCTCCTCTAGCCCGAGCACCTCCACTGCGCGTCGTCGCCTCCCACTGCTCCGGCGATCGGCCGCACTCCGGCGAGCCCAGCTACCGCGCGCCATGCCTGTGGCCTCCCTCTCCTTCCCTGCGCCTCCTCCTCTTCCTCTCTCACCCCGCATCTCATCTCCTCCTTCCCCCTCGCAGGTGCGCCACGAGGACCCATCCGCCATGGGAGGAGCAGGCCGAGCTCCTCCGCCAGGCCACGGGCCCTAGTCGTCGGCCTCCTCCGCCTCCCGCCGGCGGGCGGCACCCTGCCTCCCCCGGACGCTCCCTACATCTCCACCGCCCCCCCCCCCTGCGCGCCTCCCTCGCCGGCAGCGAGCCGAGGTCTCCAGCGCCGCCACCTGCTCGGGCACGAGCCGAGCGAGACCGGGCGGCCGCGTTGAACTGGCTGGGCCGGCCACCTCCTCCCGGCCCAGCGCGCCACTGCCAGCCCAGCGCCCCTCCAAGCCCAGCGGCCAGATGGGCCAAGCCCAGTAGGGTGAGGCCCCGTTTTTTTTCCTCTGTCTTTTTTTTTATAAGTCCTATAAAAACTGTGTGATGTATTCAGTTTTGCGCTGTAGATTGCGAATGAACCGTAGCTCGGATCACGTTGGGCCCAAAAGATGAATTTCTCAGTTTTGCGTGCTCTAGCGTTCGTATGTAGAAAGTTTTTCCGTTTGAGGTTGTCTATATAATTTAATTCTGCGTCGAAGTGGGTACCAGATCGTTAGCTGTGCTGTTGTTGCTAAACTGTTATTTTATTGCAACTTCGGGCGACGGTTGTGTCGCAACCGTTCGTCGGAATTGATTGATTCCTTTTGCATATTGTTAAGCATCATGTCTACTTCCATTATATGTATTACATTGTCATGATATGCTTGCTGGTCATATAGTTATTGAGCTCCAAATTGCTATGCTGCTGTTTTTGACAGCCACCTCTGTTTTTCTCTAAGTCTGTAACGTTCTGATGCCATGTTGCATGCTTAATATCTTTTGATCTATGATGCCTATTTGCATGATTCCTTTTGCCATGCCTTCCCTGCCATGTCTACTTTAGTTTCATCTACTTTGTGAGCATGTTTGCATTTATTATCCTGTTTATGAATTGCTCTAAAGTGTGCTTCGTGATGTTGGCAGATTGTGCCCGTAACTTGTTTTCTTGTATCTTTTTAACCGTAACTCCGTTTGGGGTGTTCTTTATATGTAACTTGATTAGTTTTCCGTGTACATTGTGTTTATGCTATTTTTTACTGTTGCTAACCAACCTAAAATATGGTTTAGGGCATAACAGTACCAAATCCTTTAATTGTCGTGCGGCACTTAGTGGATGCCATGTTTAGGTTGTGCCTCACTTAAATTGACTAGAATAGATAGTTTATCTTATGCTTCACCTCTTGCCATGTTTGTGTGCTATGCCATGCTTGAGTGAGATGCCATGTTAACAACCTTTGTTGATCACCTGTAGCTAACAAACTTGAACCTTCGTAAATGTGCACCTACCGTCGTGTGTGACGAGTACTCCACTTAACCTGTTAGTAACCGCTCTCGACGGTAGGTGCGATGTCTCGTGTTGCCTTCTTGTTGATGCTTGCTCGTGTTTTCTTTGTAGTAATAGAGTGCTTGATCGTTGATTGCCTTTTCCAGTGTTTCCTTCTTGTGTGCTTCCGCGGGTACCTCTCGGAGACGTTGCGAGCTTGCGATCTACTACACCTTCGGAACCCGACTTATCAACAGGCAAGGACTATGCATTACTTATGATCCATTCTATTTCAATCAGCGGTTTGCATGCTAGTCTAGGATAGGTTCGATGTTTGATCCTACCACATGTTTACAGCCTCTTCCAAACCGATACAGCCATGTCCCCTCCCAGCAAACCATGTACTGCTATGTTACTATTGCTCGTTGCTCAGCCCCTGCTTAGTATGCATGCTTAGGATGCTACGATGTTACCCTGTTACTCCTTGGTTTGGGATATCACATTATTATTATTGTTGTTGATGATATGATTATTATAATGTTGACTATATTCGACGAAGGATGGAAGGTCTTGGCTATCCCGCCCGGACGCTTTGTTCCATTCGAGTCACCTAGGATCCGAGTTAAGGGTATTGGTTTTAAGACTGAGCGTGCCTAACCGCGTGTGGGATTTTATGGGGTCCCCTTTTCTTACCTACCTAGCTTCAAACATTTCTAGAGGTGGCCCAAGCTGGTTTTACCATTTGAAAACGTGTGTGTGACTGGTGAGCTCCTAGCAGATTTTCAAATAACTCGGGCCAGCGGAGACATGGTTTCTTTGTTGGTCCACACCTGGAAGCTAGGGGGCTGCCCACATCTGTTTGGGTAGCTAACCCGACCTCGTCCAGCCGGAAGAGTCCGATCCGATAGCGCGGCCGGCCTTTGGATTGGGTGTCGACTCCCCGGGGGCCACCCGGATTTGTTCGTTGTTAGTTAGAGGGACCTGTCGTTTCGGATCTCTCGGAACTAAATCATAAAATGGTTGCCTGTGATGGGTAGCAACTGAGAGAGATGGGCGTGCGTGCGGAGCCTTGTAATGGGCAGTTGGTACACTCCTGCAGGGTTAAATCTTTTCGAGAAGTCGTGTCCACAGTTATGGACGACTTGAGACCTACTCCTTGTTCATAGACAACAACAGCTGAGATAATTTTAATATAACTTGATCAACGTGTGCGTGCCTTGACTGCTTCTTCTTCGTCGGGATGCGAAGAGGAGGACAAGGATAGGATAGGTGTTATGCTTGCGTAAGTAGTTGATAGCAAGACTTGTTGGAGGCGATTCCTCATCGAATGCTTGGCTTCTTATCTTACTCTCTAGATCTTTAGCCACTTCATAAATGCTAGTGCGGTAGAAACCTCACCACTTACCCCATCCTTACCGTAAACTACTAGTTGTCCTAGAATGAAGAGTGATGAAGTCCTTGCTGGGTCAGTTGACCACTACAGTTGGATGATGAGTACTTCTGTACTCATGATACTACCCCCAAACTCTTTTCAGGGTTCTTGATCGACAACAGGTATGGTGATCGACGTTTCACGTGGAGACTCGACGACGACTAGTTAGGCGGGTCCCGGTGGAGGGCCTGGACCCGTGTGGTTATGGGGATCAATGTTTTTCTCTTTGCCAGTAGGCATTTTATTGTAGTTTGTACTCAGACATGTATCTTCCGCTGTTGTATTGTATTAAGGCAGTTGTATGCCGATTGTATGAGATGTTGTATCCTTGTATCTGTAATGTTGTGATATCATGTTGGAAATTCGGGGCATATGGCTATGTCATATGTCGCGGTGGGACTGATATGTGCTTCGTCCCCAGATTTGGATGGAAACATCTAGATCTGGAACAGTACCGCATATCGGGCATTACAAAGTGGAAGGTTGAGATGTAGCTAGCGGTAAATTTCCCTCGTGAAGATACCGAGGTTAGTCTCCGGCGGACTCCAAATGCTGCAAGTAGGTGTCGAAGACGCCAAATATTAAGTTGTCGAGTGAGACAAGTTGATGTGGACCTGCACACACAACATATAGCTTTGCTCCCAACGAGTATAGAGAGGTTGTTTACAAAGTATTAAACTCAAGGGGATAATGATAGTGATAATTGCAAAGTAAATTAAAAGCAGAAAGTAAAGTAGAGGTGTAAACGATGGTGGAAATATGGATCGGGGTCCCATGATACTCACTAGTGATGTCTCTCTCCCAAAAGACGATAAAAAGGCTAAGCTGGGTGAACAAATTACAGCTGGGCAATTGACAGAATTATAAACGCACCGCAATGCTAGTTATGCTACTTGAAAGTAAGAGGCTCAAAAGTATGGGCAGTACGCCAAGACAAGTAGACCGAAATCCATCTGCACCTACTCACTAATCATCCACCTTAAGATATGTATCCAGAACATCTCGCTGGTATTAAGTTGCGAGCCCCACCCAAAGTGTAAACTCAAAGCAACATACAATTGCATTAACAATCTATGCGTGAGGTAAACAATCCTTGCAACCGCGGTTACAAGCACCGTTGTTTTATCCCTAGTGGCAACAACGCATCCCCTAGTCTCATGTTTCTGTCACTCAAGCTAGACATTAGAGGGCATGAACCCACAATCATGCATAACGCTCCCTCTTGGATTTACTATCTACTACTTGGCCAAAGCAATAAAAATCAATGGAGAACATGCAAGAATTACTCAAGAACAAAATATAAAAGGTAAATCAAATATATAACTCATCACGATCTGAACATAATCTCATAATCCATCGGATCCTAGCAAACATAGCATAGCAACAGCAGGAAAATTACATAGCTGCCTTGATCATGTAGGGCATCTCACAAGGACTAAACATTGAAGAACAAGATTGGAGAGTAGACATCACATAACTACTGGTCATGGACCCATGGTCCAAGGGGGACTACTCACGACACATCCAGGAAGCATCCATGGTGGTGGAGAAGCTCCCGGAGGTCAATGCTCCCTCCGACAGGGTGCCAGGAAGAGGTCTTCTGGTGCTCCCGATCTTGGAAGCGCGGCTGCGGGGGAACAGAGAGGTATTTCGTGATACGGGGTTCTCCTCGGGGGTTTCTAGGACGAAGAGGTAATATAGGCCAAAGGGGGAGCCAGGGGCCACCTAGGGCTCCCAGGCGCCCTGGTGGTGCGGCCAGGGGTGGAGCCACGCCACCTGGCCGCCAGGTGGGGCCCCTGGCCCTCCTTCGGGGTTCCGGAAGCTTCTCTCACGCTGATTTTTTTTCTGATTTTTCTGGAATTTTTGGAGCAATTTAAATTGGGGAAAATCACTGCAACTAAAAGACATCAGTAGAAGAAACTAGCACTGGGTGCACTGAGTTAGTAGGTTAGTTCCAATATGTGTAAAATAATATAAAAGTGTAGCAAAACATGTAGCAATGTCACATAAAAGTGCATGGAACAAGCATAAATTATAGATACGTTTGGGATGTATCACGCCTTCACCGAGCCTCAAGCAGATTCCACATCAAGGAGATCTATTCTCAGCCCGTCCACACTCCATAAGGCGGCCACTGAGCAGATAAAGGCCGGTGACTGCTCAAAACCGGAAAAGAAGAAGGGACATAAAAGAAAGAAGAGCACTTCGAGCGGCCACTTAGGGGTGGCGCATTCAGAATGGGCCACTGATGGTCGAGATGATGATAATGGTTTCTCACCCTTTGTTGGTTACCCCAAGTGGAAGGTGAGATGTAGGATAGCAGCAAATTTCCCTCGGTGAAGATACCAAGGTTTGTCTCCAGTAGGACTCCGGCAATGATAAGTAGGTGCCAACGACGCAATTGACGTGGAGCTGCACACAGATACAAATAACTTTTCTCCCAATGAAGTTCAGAGAGGTAGTCAATCTCTCCGGTATTTTTGTTTACAAAGGATCACACGCAAAGGATAATGATAATGGTGATAGCAACTGAAAAGTAAAAGCATGAAAATAAATGAGCGTGTAAACAACGATGATAATATGGACCGGGGTCCCGTGATGTTCACTAGTGATGTCTCTCTCCCAAAAGACGATAAAACTGCTATACGAGGTAAACAAGTCACAGCTGGGCAATTGACAGGATTGAAAACGCACCGCAATGCTAACTATGCTACAAAGAAAGGAAGAGGCTCAAAAGCATGGGCGATACGCCAAAATAAGTAGACCGAAATCAAAGTGCATCTACTACTAATCATCCACCTTGAGATATCTATCCAGAACATCTCGCTGGTATTAAGTTGCGAGCCCCTCCCAAAGTGTAAACCCAAAGCAACAGACAACTGCATTAAAAAGCACTTTGCGTAAAGTAAACAATCCTTGCAATCGCGGTTACAAGCACTGTTGTTTTCCCCATTGTGGCAACAGCACATCCCCTAGACTCATCTTTCTGTCACTCAAGCGTGTCATCGAGGGGCAAGAACCCACAATCGAGCATAACGTTCCTATAAGAGCAAGTTTTTCCCCCGAAGGTTTTGGAGATTTTTGGACAAAGCATAAGTGGAACTAATATTGTTTTCGAGTATAAACAGATACTTAGGTTCCGAAAGAATGGAGTTTGCAAGGAGAAGGTCGAAGGACAACTCACTACAGTGAAGCTGCAGTCAACTACCGAAACCTTTGAAGGAAGACGACCCCCAAAATGTCATTGAAGAAGAGGTCTCTCTCGAGTAAAAGCGCAACGAGGAGAAAGCTGAAGCTGGTCGAAGACATAGTCTTTTTACTAGTTTCTGTTTATCTTCTTGAGTCGTAGGAAAAAACCGTACTATCAAGAGGGGTTTGCTAGTTGAGATCTTTGTCGAAGTGAATTTGCTCTGCTCAACCTAAACCCACAAAAGCCTACTGATGGCTTCTCGCCCCACGTTGGTTACCCCAAGTGGAAGGTTTGATGTAGCACAACGGCAAGTTTCCCTTAGAGAAGATGCTAAGGTTTAGATTGTCTCCAGTAGCACTCAAGAGATGAAAGTAGGTGGTAAAGTGAACAATGGCGCCGTTCACAACCTAGGTTGCTAACTTCACCTGGACCTGCACACAGATACAAATAACTTTGCTCCCAACGAGTTCAGAGGAGTTGTCAATTCCTCCGGCCTTGTTGTTTACAAAGGATTAACACAAGAGATAATAATGATAGTGATAGCAACGGAAAAGTAAATACTGAAAGTAAATTGGTAGTGTGAACAATAATGTGAAGTTGGACCGGGGTCCCGTGATTTTCACTAGTGATGTCTCTCTCCCAAAAGACAATAAAAGTGCTACGAGGTACACAAATCACAGTTGGGCAATTGAAAGGATTATGAAGGCACCGCAATGCTAACCATGCTGCAAAGAAAGGAAGTACTCTAAAGCAATGGGCAGTACGCCAAGGTAAGTAGACCGAAATCCATCTGCATCTACTACGAATCATCCACCTTGAGATATCTATCCAGAACATCTCGCTGGTATTAAGTTGCGAATCCCACCCAAAGTGTAAACTCAAAGCAACAGACAACTGCATTAAAGAACTTTGCGTAAAGTAAACAATCCTTGCACCCGCAAGTACAAGCACCGTTGTTTTATCCCTGGTGGCAACAGCACATCCCCTAGTCTCATCTTTCTGTCACTCAAGCTAGACATCGAGAGGCTGAACCCACAATCGAGCATAACGCTCTCTCTTGGAGTTGCAAATAAAATACTTGGCCAAAGAAAATACCGCAACGGAGAACATGCAAGAATTTACTCAAGAACAAAATATAAAAGAGAAGGACCAAATATATTACTCATCACAATCTGAACATAGTCTCATAATCCATCAGATCCCAACAAACTCAGCATAGCAACAGCAAAAATTACATAGATGCCTCGATCATGTGAGGCAGCTCACGAGGACTCGAAAGTGGAAGCACAAAAGAGGGAGAGATAGATCACACAGCTACTGGTCACGGACCCATGGTCCAAGGGAAACTACTCACGGTACATACGGGAGGCGTCCATGGCTATGGAGGGTCTCCCGGAGGGGGTAGCTTCTCCCGGCAGGGTGCCGGAGCAGCTTCTCCAGGAAGACTCGATCTTGAAACGGCGGCGGCGGCGGAACAGAGGCGAGATCGCGAAAAAGGAGTTCGTCTTAGGGGTTTCCGTCACGGGGGGGTAAATATAGGCGAAGGGGGCGTCGAGGGGACCCACCAGGCAGCCAGGAGGCCTCCTGGCGCGGCCTAGGGTGGGGCCGCGCCAGGGACCATCCTGGCTCCCTGGTGGTGGCCCCCCTTCGCTGCTTTGGTGTTTCCGGAAGCTTCCGCAACGCTGATTTTTTATCTGATTTTCCTGGATTTTTTGGAGCACTTGTAATGGCCGGAAAACCTGAAAAACTAAAACAGCAAAAAACAGCAACTCGCCGTTGGATGCACTGGGTTAATAGATTAGTCCAAATATGTTCAAAAGTGTATAAAAGTTCAAGCAAAACATGGCAAAGTCACACAAAACATGCATGGAGCAAGCAGAAATTATAGATACGTTTGGGACGTATCAACATCCCCAGGCTTAATTCCTGCTCGTCCTCGAGTAGGTAAATGATAACAAGCCTAATTTCTGTGGTGACATGCCACACAACCAAATAATGACTTTTAAGTAAAGCAATCAAAGCATGCAATTCAATTCAAGTCTTAACAAGCAAGAGTCTATATTAGCATTGACATAAGCAACAAAAGAACAAAAGGTGCAAGAGCTCTTGTTGTTCGTGACTCGAATGTCTCCAAATGGTGTTTGCGTGCAAGCAAGGGACTGGGAAGAAAGAGAAAAAAGGTTGTTGAGAACAACTATCTACTAAAGTTTCACACTTGGTCTCCTTTGGATTCTTATCTGGACTCGTCCCCAGACCACTAGTCAGGTACAAGTCAAACTGATCCACTCCCTTTCGATATTTTGAGCACTCATGCAATGGATGAGCGTGAGCAAGAAAGTTGACACCTAAAAGGCGAAACAGAAAGAAGGTGGAGGAGGAAGACAAAAAGGTGTGAAAGGCTCACATCAATGAGGACAATCATAGGTGAAAGAAAGACATATGATGGATATGATGTGAGGAGTAGGGATTGCCATACAACGGATGCACATGTGAGATAAGGTAAGCTCTCCAATGGAACTAGTGGGGGTGCATCCAACTTGCTTGCTCAAGAAGACCTAGAGCTCATTTGAGGAGGCTCATCATTGGAATATACAAGCCAAGTTCTATAGTGTGAAGGTCCCCACATAGCTATATGCATGATGATGATCTCTATGGAGTACAAGGGATAGAAGATGAAGTACTAGTGTGGATCTCTCAAAAAGAATAGTAGTATGCCCCCTTCTCACTTTTTATTTTTATTTTCCCTTTTTTCTATTTTTTTGTATTTTTTGGTGGCCTCAATGGCTCTTTCTATTTAACTCTCATTTGTCCTCTTTGGGATCTTTTAATTTTGTCCTCTTTGGGATCTTTTGATTTTGTCCTCTTTGGGATCTTTTAATTTTGTCCTCTTTGGGATCTTTTGATTTTGTCCTCTTTGGGATCTTTTGATTTTGTCCTCCTTGGGATCTTTTCCTCACTTTAGGGGCAATACTCTATATTTTACAAGAATATAGGAGATCTTTCACACTTTACAAAGGTACTCACATAAAGAAAATGTAACTATCATGAAGTATGCAAATGTATGCCTCTGCCAGTGTAGCAGGATATGCACTGATACTAGCGCGTCATGTAGCAATGTTTAGGGCAAGGCCCAACTAGCATGCGGCTCATCGATCAAGCAAGTAGCATGTATGACATGAAGATCAAGTCATGAGAAGGTGGATGTTGCATGGCAATGTATCTCGGAAAGGCTATGGAAATGCCTTGTAGGTAGGTATGGTGGCTGTTTTGAGGAAAGATATAAGGAGGCTTAGGATGACAGAGCGTATCGTGCCAAGGGTTTGGATGCACCGGCGAAGTATGCGCCAACTCTAGAGATGAGAAAGGGCAATGCACGGTACCGAAGAGGCTAGAAAAAGTATAGGTGGGTGGAAGTGTCAACTTTCGAATACTCACATTGGTCCGAAGAACTCATGCACTTATTATCGGTAACTCTCAATCTAATCAGGAGGTTCACAAAGAGACAGGTACCCCGAGGAGGAGTGTATGGGGGTTTGGTTATCCTTGCGCATCCTCGACTCATGGTACGTGAGTGTACTCTAATATTCGAACCCTCCAGAGGTTAGTAATCCATCTAGTACCTAGAGTTCTCAACAGGGGTTTTTTGGTTTTCAAAAAACACACGGATTGCCCAAAATACAACATCTATCACTAATAGGCAAGAGCTCTTAACACCATAAGTTCAACCATTACTCTAGTCAATACCTCAAAACTATTGCAAGTTACTACTACAAAGAGAACAACAACTTTAACTACCTACTTTCAGTCAAGACACAGAACTCAGTGCAACAGGCAAACTCTCTAACAAGATAAAACATGCAACCTATATAAAGTTCAACCTAAGACAAAAGAAAATCTCTAGAAAAAAACTAAAGCACTACAACTAAACAGAACAGCAGCTAAGAAAAGAAAAAGAACAGCTCACAGATAAAAGAATAAGCATGCAAATCCTATGAGGAGTTCTAGTTCAAGCGGAGCGTGAATCTCTCCCACACAAAAGAGTAAGTCAGCTGGGATCTAACTTGTTACTACAGCAAACAAAGCTAAAGAAAACTAAAAACGAAACAGAACCTAAGAGCGAGACGCTCCAAGAAAAGCACATAACGCATGAAGTGATAAAAATATAGTGCAACGAGGGACAAACTGATGATTGTTGATGGAGAAGGGGATGCACGGGGGCATCCCCAAGCTTAGACGCTTGAGTCTCCTTGAATATTTGTTGGGGATGCATGGGGGCATCCCCAAGCTTGAGCGCTTGACACTCCCGAATCTTCTTTCATCATCTTCCATCGCGCACTTGAAAACTCCCTTCATACATAACTCATTGTAGACTGATTAGAGAGGTTAGTACCCTAATAAAATAATTTTCCTCTACTGCAAATAAGGATTTCCAGGAAGATCTACTGTTTCTCAAGACTTCCAAAAAGTTTTTGCAAAGAAAAGGCAAGCTTAAGGTTTGCAAAAGTACGGAGAGACAAAACGTGGCAGGATCTGTGAAAAACAGAACAGCAGATAGAAACGAATTTTTTAGGGGTACTTCTGCAACTCAAATCAAAAAACTCAGAACATACGGACGTTTCGTAATTGTATAGATCACGCTGTGTAAAAAATTCAGCTCAAAAAGATGAACTGGGATTTTTCTGTAATTTTTCTAGTCACGAGGACAGAATCTGTTTTCTGGACAGCATGTCACAACTTCTACTTCCCTTGCCGTATGAGGCTAAACTTGGCACAAAGCTTGAAAAATAAAGATACAATGATGTTGCTACAGTATTAACAATCATCAAGACAAATAAAAACAGAACAAAAGCAAAAAGAAAAACCTAAATTCGTTGCGGGCTGCCTCCCGAAAGCGCTTCTTTAGAGCCATTAGCTAGGCTTAAAGCAGAAGATCAAGTTGCATCTATTGAACCATTATCATGCTCATCAAAAAACTCTTCAATAGTACAACTAGTCTTAATGGGTTTCTCAAATAAAGGACGAATGAAAATTCTTCTTGGAATAAAATAAAAAGGAGGGAAATTAATTGGAGTTTCATTAAAGTTAAAGATAAGTGTCTCCTCCAAAGTTTTCACAGTTTCAACTCTCTTGGCACTGGGTGTGCTAGCTTTAGCTCGGGGAACCTTGGGTACGTAAACGGACTTAGGTTCCTTCTTTGATGGAGTTTCATCCTTTTTGGTTTTGAGTGAGGAAAAGGTAGTTCCTAAAGTTTCAATAACTTCCTCAATCTTTTCTATCCTAGAAGACTTTTCATCAAGGGATTTGATAGTCTCCAAAGTTTTGACAATTTCCTGCATGGAATTATCTAGCCTATTCAAATTCCCTTGAATCTTACGATCCAACTCATTCACCCTATCGATACTTGGCATCTCTAGCTCTATTTTTTCAAGTTTTCTCATAATGTGAGCTAAAGTAATGTTCTCCTTAATACTAACAATGGGGAGACTTCCAACAAGATTTTCAATAACATTAAGGGCTTCCCAAACTGGGGCCTCTATGAAGTTCCCATTGATAGCAGTGTCTAAAAGAAACTATTCCAAGAAGTAATCCCAACATAAAAATTTCTAAGCAGGATAGTAGTTGATTGCTTCTTGGTGGCTCTTTTTTGAGAATCATTAATTCTATACCAAGCATCTTTCAAACTTTCACCGCCTCTTTGTTTAAAGGTGAGTACTTCTGACTCACCAAAGGCAAAAGGGCCAAACATACTGATAACTATTAGCAGGGTAACTATTTTTTTGATTTTTTGATAAAAGACACTAAAGCAAAAACTGAAAGGTAAACTAACAAGACTAAAAAGCAAAGGTAAAAGATAGTGTGCAACTCCCCTATATTGTAGACTTGAGTCCCTGGCAACGGCGCCAGAAATTTGCTTGATGGCTTCTCGCCCCTCGTTGGTTACCCCAAGTGGAAGGTTTGATGTAGCACAACGGCAAGTTTCCCTTAGCGAAGATGCTAAGGTTTAGATTGTCTCCAGTATGACTCAAGAGATACAAGTAGGTGGTAAAGTGAACAATGGCGCCGTTCACAACCTAGGTTGCTAACTTCACCTGGACCTGCACACAGATATAAATAACTTTGCTCCCAACGAGTTCAGAGGAGTTTTCAATTCCTCCGGCCTTGCTGTTTACAAAGGATTAACGCAAGAGATAATAATGATAGTGATAGCAACGGAAAAGTAAATACTTAAAGTAAATTGGTAGTGTGAACAATAATGTGAAGTTGGACCGGGGTCCCGTGATTTTCACTAGTGATGTCTCTCTCCCAAAAGACGATAAAAGTGCTAGCGAGGTAAACAAATCACAGTTGGGCAATTGACAGGATTATGAAGGCACCGAAATGCTAACTATGTTGCAAAGAAAGGAAGGGCTCAAAAGCAATGGGCAGTACGCCAAGGTAAGTAGACCGAAATCCATCTGCATCTACTACGAATCATCCACCTTGAGATATCTATCCAGAACATCTCGCTGGTATTAAGTTGCGAATCCCACCCAAAGTGTAAACTCAAAGCAACAGACAACTGCATTCAAAGAACTTTGCGTAAAATAAACAATCCTTGCACCCGCAAGTACAAGCACCGTTGTTTTATCCCTGGTGGCAACAGCACATCCCCTAGTCTCATGTTTCTATCACTCAAGCTAGACATCGAGGGGCTGAACCTACAATCGAGCATAACGCTCTCTCTTGGAGTTGCAAATAAAATACTTGGCCAACGCAAATACCGCAACGGAGAACATGCAAGAATTTACTCAAGAACAAAAAATTAAAGAGAAGAACCAAATATATTACTCATCACAATCTGAACATAGTCTCATAATCCATCAGATCCCAACAAACTCAGCATAGCAACAGCATAAATTACATAGATGCCTCGATCATGTGAGGCAGCTCACGAGGACTCGAAAGTGGAAGCACAAAAGAGGGAGAGATAGATCACATAGCTACTGGTCACGGACCCATCGTCCAAGGGAAACTACTCACGGTACATACGGGAGGCGTCCATGGCTATGGAGGATCTCCCAGAGGGGGTAGCTTCTCCCGGCAGGGTGCCGGAGCAGCTTCTCCAGGAAGCCCCGATCTTGAAACGGCGGCGGCGACGGAACAGAGGCGAGATCGCAAAAAAGGAGTTCCTCTTAGGGGTTTCCGTCACGGGGGGTAAATATAGGCGAAGGGGGCGTCGAGGGGACCCACCAGGCAGCCAGGAGGCCTCCTAACGCGGCCTAGGGTGGGGCGCGCCAGGGACCCTCCTGGCTCCCTGGTGGTGGCCCCCCTTCGCTGCTTTGGTGTTTCTGGAAGCTTCCGCGACGCTGATTTTTTATCTGATTTTCCTGGATTTTTTGGAGCACTTTTAATGGCCGGAAAACCTGAAATACAAAAACATTAGAAAACGGCAACTGGCAGTTGGGTGCACTGGGTTAATAGATTAGTCCAAATATGTTCAAAAGTGTATGAAAGTTCAAGAAAAACATGGCAAAGTCACACAAAACATGCATGGAGCAAGCAGAAATTATAGATACGTTTGGGACGTATCACCTACTGAGAGAAATCTTACTGAGTCGAGTGAATAGCTCGAAGGCAAAGTCATCGCACTTCGTGCTTTCGAGAGAGAACTCGTTCGGTAAGTCAGCTTACTTGTTCCTCAAGTAAAGTTGCGCGGTGATTGAAATCCGACCGTTGTGGACACGCGTCAAGCAGTTGCATCGAGTCACTTCAGTCATTTTACCCATCGGGATCGCCACCTATAAATACCCCGCACCTACCCGCCATTTCGGGTTGGCTGCTCCACTGAAGATTCTAACACAGAAGTACTGTGAGCATCCCAAGAGAGATCCATCGAAAGAAAACCAAAACCCAAGTCTGAGCTGAGTTGAGCAATTCACAGAGACTTAGGTCAAGATTAGCCGATCTTTTTATCTTGGAGAACTGCAAGTCTCCTAGACGGTTAGGAGTCGCCTGTCAAGCAGTCGAAGAGTAATTGTCGTTGCTGAAGGAAGTTTGTAAAGGTCTCAGAGATGTCCTGAATCATCTACCACGAGTGAAAACTGGACGAGCTCGAAGAGTTTGTTGTAGTGGAGAATAGGACGGAGAGAGTTTTGCTCCAGGAGTTCCATCACCAATACCTCCAACCAGACGTAGCACTTTGCAGAGTGTGAACTGGTTTATCAAACATCGTTGTGTCGGGCTCGTTTTCCTTCTAGCATTTACATTAAGTATTTACTCGTTGCCTGTTTGCCTTCGATGTTTACCTTCGATCCCAATCCTTTCGAGCCATGCATAACTTTCGATATTGTATTTCCTTCGAGATGTCTTTAGTTCTTCGCAGTTTGCATGGATTCCTTCTAAGTTCCTTAGAATTTTTAGAAGTGATCATTCACCCCCTCCCCCTCTGATCATTCTTGAGCTTTCAATTGGTATCAGAGCTAGGCACTCCCTACGATCTGCGTATTTTGGTCTAACCACCTGGAGTGTTGTCAAGAATGTCGTTTGTAGCTGTTCGCTCGGGGGAACCGATTCCTATTTACAATGGGAAGGACTATCCCTATTGGAAGGACAAAATGAAGAGGAACATCATGGCCATCAACTCTGCCGCTTGGGAAGTTGTCAAGAATGGTGTAACTGTCAAAGACAAAAATGCTATCACTCCTAAAGAGGCAAAGAAGATGGACCTCGATGCTGAAGTCTGGGTATTCATTACAAATCATCTGATTCCAGAGAAATATCATGAAGTCAAGAATATTTCTTCGGCCAAAGGTGTCTGGGACTATCTCGAGAAGAACTGTGAAGGTGTCTCTACTCAGAAAGATGCTCGTATAGACACCCTTCGAAGCAAATTCTATCGTTTCAAGAGGCACGAGGGAGAAAAAGTTAACTCCATATACAGCAGACTCACTGCGTTGTCAAATGTACTTATTTCCCTCGGTGCCGAAGACATTACCAATCGGATTATTGTCAGAACTTTGCTCCGTTCCCTTGATGATTCCTTCGATCACATTGTGCTGATGATTAAGGAAAGAACTGATTTCAAGGATCTTGTTGCCGCTGATATTCTTGAGAGGCTCAACACCTTCGAGATGGAAGAAGATGAAAAACGAGATGTTAATGGGACTCAAAGGAAATCTCATGCACTCAAGGCCAAAGCTTCACATCACTCCTCTCCTGAAGCCAGTTCTGAGTCTGGTGGTGCCACTGATGACCCCGAGAATATTGGAAAAGATCTAGCACTGATAATGAAAAGATTCAACCGCTTTCAGAGAAGGAACTCCTCTTCACCGAAAAAAAACTACTCTTCAAGACATTCGAGCAATTCATCATAGCATCGATCATCATCCAGAAACTCTTCAGCGAAAGATAACTGCTGCTACAAGTGCAAAAAGCCCGGTCACTTCATTGCTGATTGTCCTCTCTGGGAAATTGAACACAGATCAAAGCATTCTCACAGCAACTCTTCGAGCAAGTCTCACAGATCGAACAAAAACTATGAGTCGAAGAGATATGATTCAAAGTCCAGAAAAGACAAGAAAGATGGTTCTGATGATGACAAGAAGAAGAAGTATCACAAGCATCGAGAGAGTTCTTCCTCGAAATCACATTCCTCTCGACGCAAGAATTCTCATCGTGCCAAAGCCTATTTGGGTAAATACATGAACTCTGAAGATGAAGCATCCGGTTCCGAAGCTGAAACAAACTCAAGATCTGGTTTTGGTTCTGGTTCTGAATCTGATGGTGTTGCCGGTTTAGCATTTTCCTCGAGCAAGACTTCAAGTTCATTCTTCACCAACCAAAGCAGTGAAGATGAATCTCCAGCTTACTGCTTCATGGCCAAGGCTAAGGTATCCTCTTCTAAGAACTCCTACGATACTTCTGATGGATCTGCTTATGAAAGTAACTCTAGGATAAGCTATGCAAAACTTGCCAAAATTGCTTCTATCCAACAAGATGAACTAGATTCTCTAAGTGAAACTATTCGAAAATGTGAGACTTTGTTGATCGATGAGATTGAGAAAGGTCAAACTTTGACGAATGAGCATGCTTCTCTGAAAGAAAAGTATGATGAACTTTCCTCTCGGCATGATCTTCTCTCAGTGGACTACGAGAAGCTAACCTATGAATTCCTTCAAAGGAAAATGGCTCTCGAGAAACTGAGAGAGGCTAATGAAGAGTTGGAAAGTGTCAATCTCACGCTCATGGATCAACAAGGCTCAGAAGCTAAAAATGAATATACTTCACCTTGCTTAACTTGTTTGGAACGAAGTAAAATTGAGTCTATTTCTGAGAAATCGAAAGGAAAGCAACCTATTGTTATTGATGATGCTAACTCCTCGAACGAGGAAACCATTACCGAGGAACTCCTCAGGTTGAGAAATTTATTTGAAACAGACATGTTCAAAAGTGTGCAGGGACACCAGTACCTATGTGATATCCTACGGAAGGCTCTCCTTCATAGGAATCCGCGAAACGAAGGAGTTGGTTTCGTAAGGAAACTCAATCCTGATGGCACCTACTGGGAACCCGAGCAGTATCCTAAAATTGTCTGGGTTCTTGCGAAGGAAAAGCCCATTGACATTGCTAACCTTTCAGGTTTCAGTTGCAAAATTGATAAGGCTATTGTTGATGAATCACTTGATTCTGACTACAAGCTTGTCAAAGATCAGGAAGGAAAGGTGTCGGCTAAATTCGTTGTGTAACAATCCGATCCCGAATAGGACCAAAGTCTCTGTGATCTGTGCTAGTCCCTGGATCAACTTGCTGGCACACACAGTACTCGATGAATAACAGAATAAATCACATGTCTTTTATTACATCGGAGAGTTCAAAATAGAAAATTTTATTACAATAGCATGGCTTAAGGCCATAAAAAACCGCGGAAGCAATAGTAGTAGTAGTGGTCCATCCGACTCCACGAAAAAACGTTGAGTATAGGACAACAACCTATTCGCACCTTAATCACCATCAGAGAAATCTGCAACAATCGTACAGCCCAAATAAGGTCAGTACTTTGAATGTACGGCAATTCATACCAAGGAGAAGAAAATGAAGTCCTACAGTCAACATGTGCTGTGATACCATCTTGTAGTGACCTGGGAATTTTTCTTTTAAGGGTGGTAGCACCCTAGAGCTTTAGTGGATCAGTGGATTTCGGAGACGGAAGACCCCAAACCTAACCTTTTCTTTCTAGCCTCTTCGAATCTCGAGGACGAGATTCATTTTAAGGGTGATAGATTTGTAACATCCCAAAATTCTAAATTTTGGAATGTTATAATAATTAGATAATTATGTTTTTCTTGTTTGATTTGTGTGAATTTCATCTGAGTGAGATAGACTAGGATCTGAAACTTTTGGAGTTTAAATGAATATTAAAAATGAGAGGGAATAAAAGGATTTTTCCTAATATTCAGTTTTGTTCTTTTACATTTATTATTTAAAAACAAATCTAACAAATAAAATTAGAGAGAAGGTAATATGACTCCTTCAATAAATAAAATAAAGTTGGAAAATATTTTCAATAGAAGTTTTATTTTATTGGATCTTATTTTTAATAATTTTATATTTAAAATAATAAAAAGAAATACTTAAAGGAGGGAAGATAACATGACTTCTTCAATTTCATTTGAAAATGATTTTAAACCTTGCTTTGGGTTTTAATTGGATTTATTGGAAAATGTTATTTTTTCTGTATAAAAAGTCATTGAAAATTTTATTTATATATTTCTAAGATTTTAGAAATTTATTTATGTATTTTTGGAGTTGGAAATTATTTTACAAAACTCTCCGACATTGTGTTAAAAATAAGTAAATAAATAATTATATTATATATTATTATTTCTTAAAGTATTGCGTTATTTTTTCGAGTTATTTTATTATTTAAAAATATCTCTATAGTAAGTTTCTCGAAAAAAAAATTGTAAAAAAAAGGGGACAGGCCAGCCAGGCCGAAGCCGGCCCAGCCAGCCGTGTCGCGCGTGGGCCGATCGCCCCGAGCCCAGCGCTCCTCTCTCTCGCGCACGAGCGCACGAGCAGAGTTCAGTACGTGTCCATGGCGGACACGAAACAGAAGCCGCCACCGCCCCGTGTTCGTCCCGATCTCTCTTCCCGTTAATCCCTTGTCCACGAAATCTTGTCCAATAAATACACCACGCCCCTCTCCGCCGATTCCCCACAAAATTTCGCCCCAAACTACCTCAAATCGAGCCAATTTCGAGGTAGATCTCGCTGGAAAATTTCGACTTTACCGGTAGATCCCGTCGCCGGTGAGCCTCCCCTTGACCCCAAATTTTTCATACCGACTTCTTTCTTCGTTGTGCATCTAATGGACATCTTTTCCCTCTTTCTTTTCTTGCGCAAGATTGATCCCCAAATTGTACGCGCACCACGGGAGTTCATCGGAGCGCGCTCGGTTCATCGCGTCACCAACAACCTTGGAGATCATCACCACCGCCGTTGTGATCTCCTAATCAAGCCCTACATCCTAGACGTCCTCGTTGACGCCGGAGATCGCCGGAATCATCGTCTTCGTCGCGTCAAATCTACACGTCGCGGTTAGTAAAAACTCCGTAACTTTTTATCTGTTGCTCCGTTTTAGACGAAACCAGTGGCAAAATCGTTAGTTTTGAAAACCTCTACGCATTAGGTACTGTAGATCCAAGTTTTGAGAAAAGAAAATATTTTTTTTGCGTTTGATCAAAAAAGATTTCTAAATCCTATGTAGATTTGTTCTTGTAATATCTTTTTGACCATAGATCTGTTTTGCGTGATTCCAAAGCCCATGGTTTTATTTTGAAATCTTCTATCCATTAAAACCCTAAAATTTTATTTTTGATTTTCGAAAATATTCAAATCTGATCAGATTTAAATTCAAGTTTCTTTTGATCGTATCTTTTGTTTTACAACTCGGATTTGATTGATTGTTTGTGCAAACTAAAACCCTAGCTAAACCCTATAATATAGACACTTTGCTACCCACTTTTGAACTCAATCATGATCTGTTTTGCAAAAACTTTTAGGGAAAATTAGTTATTATTATTATTGTAGGAACTCGTATGCTATTGTAGAACTTAGTTATTATTATTCTATAGGGAAAATTAGCTTTTCGCAAAAATAAATGTAGAAGCTCCACCCCCCAAATTGCATGTATTGTAGGAAATTTTACTTCTTTCTGGGATATGATTTGTCGTACATTCAAATGTACTGACCCGTTGTCGGGTTGTAACCTTCGGTGTTGCAGGATTATATACGACGAGTAAGTGATACGATTTAGGGTCGTGAAGTCTGCACTCAACTTTGCCGTTGGCGTTGATGGGACTCCACTTATATATTGATTGTTCTGCTGTGTATTCTAGCCTAAGGGCTGTAAGGTAATAAATACCATGTATTTACGTTAATTTATGACATGTGATACTATGGTATTTCATCGAGTACTGTGTGTGCTAGCATACTGATCCAGGGATAGCACAGAAGCACAGTAGACTTGGTTCCCTTCGGGACCGGGTCACTACAAGATGGTATCAGAACACATGTTGGCTGTAGGTCGTGACCCAAGAAACTGGAAAGCCATAGGAAATTCTATTGCTAAAAAAATTATTTTGAAAATAAAAATCCATTACTTCTCATATTTTCATAGTTTTATCAAACACTCCCTCTTACCCCAAACAAGTTAGACTATACCCGTGCCACTTTGACTACTTGGAAGGATCATCTTACGCTACATCGAGAAGGACAAGTTATTGGACTCATGATCAATTAAGTGTAAAGAGGATTATACCGTGTATTGGAAGAATGGAAGTTACCAAGTAGAAGTATCAAAGATTTTGAAGACAAGAAGATTTTTTGAAGACTCTGAAGACCCCAAGATTACCCATGATCTTTAGAGGACTAAACCCCTGTTATATGCTCACGTTAGATGCGGTGATTTGTGTGTGTTTTTGTATTGTTCTCCCCTCCCCTCCAAACTTATCCCCTAAAGCCAAAACCCTTGGAACCAATAGATGGTGTATGGAGATGAACTCATCTTTTCCGGAGCGATGACTCGGTTGGAGACCGAACAATGGATTCAGAACATGGAGGATCACATGAAGGATAACAGTGTTGGAAGAAACGACATGGTGCAATATGCTCTTCAGTACTTTGCAAAAGGTGTTGCTACTTGGTGGAGGATGTACCAAGCTATCAATGGATGGCAAGAAGAAATCACTTGGGAGGAATTCAAACTGACTCTACTAAGATCTCGTCTTGTCACCCGAACAAGGAAGGCTAGTATAAACGATCTGAAGAAACCATGCGCATGTAAGATATGTGGAGAAATAGGACACACCCACGAGGAACATCAAGATGAATGCCCCTATTGTGAAGAAAGTCACCTAGCTGAAGAATGTCCCACTAGGCAGGTTACATGTGTCTTATGTGAAGGAACTACCCATTACCCCGCTCAGTGTAACTTATACCCCATGGTACAGAAAGTGAACCAACAACATAAGGAAGGGATGAAGGAAGCTCTTAGTAAACAGATAGAGGTACTCATGATGAAGGGAGATGTTAAAGACCCTCTTGAAGAAACATCAACCACAGTTTGCATCAATTCATGCTATTCATGTGGAGAAGAAGGACATATTTCACAAAACTGCACAAAGAAGGGGGACGAGTATCTGGGTAAATTCCCGACAATATAAGTGGAGTATGACCAACAAGAAATAGAAGATTGGAGCAACATAGAAAGGTCGAGAAAGAAACACAAGGTGTTTGGAAGTGTCATGTGTCGGCATTGTAACAAGGATGTACGTTATGCACCTGGTTGCCCTTGTAAAGACTACGACCTTCTTGCAAGACGAAAAACCCAGACCAAGAAGAAGAGGATGACTCAAGATTCACAGAAGAAGCCTTACACCCCAGAGAACACCACGTCTTTTAAATACGTCAAGAATATAGAGGAGATGAATGCATCCCAGAAATCCAAGGATGGAGATGATGAAAGCAGTGTGTATCCCCAGAAGAACCCAATTTCTGCAAAGAAGGATCGAAGTCAAGTCATATGTTTTAGGTGCAGAGAAACAGGGCACTACTCTACCAAATGCCCCGAAAGGAAGACAAAGCCTCAAGGAGCTTAAGTACTCACAATGAGACCCCGAGACTGGAAAGGAAAAATCGGTTTTTCTGCAATGAGGAAGACCACTTTATCCAAGAATATCGCAATGGATAGAAGTCTTATGCTGAGATATTAGTTGCGTAGCATGCAATAAGAGTAGGAGGAAATATTTTTGTAAAAATAGAAACGTCGGATGGAGATGTGTAATTCTATGAGATTGCAATGATCAATTTGAGATTCAATATAGCTAGAATGTGCCTTTGGTCAGGAAAAAACCACATGTGAATTGGATTTTTATGAGTAGTAACACTACAAAGCACGGAGAAGTGATTCATAAGCTAATGTAAGGATAAGGAAGAGACCCTGGATTTTCATTTTAAGGGTGGTAGTATTTTGTATTATTACCCGAAGAATGATCGAAGTGTTAACTACATCATACCTCATAATGGAGTTTGAAAAGTAAGTGATGAGCCCGTTTGAAGATGTGGTAGTTTGCATTAAGATATTAAGGAAGGAGTATAGTCGGATTTTAAGAATGAGAAGTAAGACTTATGTTTGAGATGGAAAATATTTGCAACCCAAGGAGGAGTTAAGATTTACAATAGATGAGGTGGGCCATAACCCTCAAGCTGCAGGATCGGATAAGAATCAAGCACATTCTTGTGGAAAGAAGAACCATGGAGGAATCTACGGCTCTATCAATCGACGATTTCATAGGAGTTTACGTAAAACCCGAGAGTTGTGAAGAAATGATAGATGTTTTGTTTGGCATGCAGAAACCATGGAATTACCCGAACTCAGTTCGTGGAGAAGATAATTTTGCAGTGCTTGTGAGGATGCCCGAGTGTTAGAATGCGAGATTCGCTAAACCATATACAAGGTAATGATTTGGGTGCAGGATGGATTGATCACCATACTGGCTACTCTTATTATTCGCTTTGCTATGTGGGATGGTAGATCTAGAGTGACTTACCTATAATAGAGAGAGACGACGACGTTAAGCCAATTTTTTTTAGAATGGTACGATGTTGGCCCTGTACATTGCAACCCTCGCGAATCATAATTAATACGGTGAGAATAAGCCAAGACCTGTTTTCTGCAGGAAACCCTCTTGTTGACCACCATGAGAGTACTGATATTTGTTAGTATTGGCGTTCGACCTATCATTCATGAAGGTACAGTATATGGAAGACCAATCATTCCGTGAAAAGATATTCAATACCTCAAAGGAGTAGGGGTATATGTAAGAAGGACGTCACCAAAGGATCTAGATTTTTTTTTGAAGACCTGGGAATTTTTCTTTTAAGGGTGGTAGCACCCTAGAGCTTCAGAGGATCAGTGGATTTCGGAGACGGAAGACCCCAAACCTAACCTTTTCTTTCTAGCCTCTTCGAATCTCGCGGACGAGATTCATTTTAAGGGTGATAGATTTGTAACATCCCAAAATTCTAAATTTTGGAATGTTATAATAATTAGATAATTATGTTTTTCTTGTTTGATTTGTGTGAATTTCATCTGAGTGAGATAGACTAGGATCTGAAACTTTTGGAGTTTAAATGAATATTAAAAACGAGAGGGAATAAAAGGACTTTCCCTAATATTCATTTTGTTCTTTTACATTTATTATTTAAAAACAAATCCAACAAATAAAATTAGAGAGAAGGTAATTTGACTCCTTCAATAAATAAAATAAAGTTGGAAAAATGTTTTCAATAGAAGTTTTATTTTATTGGATCTTATTTTTAATAATTTTATATTTAAAATAATAAAAAGAAATACTTAAAGGAGGGAAGATAACATGACTTCTTCAATTTCATTTGATAATGATTTAAAACCTTGCTTTGGGTTTTATTTGGATTTATTGGAAAATGTTATTTTTTCTCTATAAAAAGTCATTGAAAATTTTATTTATATATTTATAAGATTTTAGAAATTTATTTGGGTATTTTTGGAGTTGGAAATTATTTTACAAAACTCTCTGAAATTATGTTAAAAATAATTAAATAAATAGTTATATTTTTTATTTTATTTTTTAAGTATTGCGTTATTTTTTTTCGAGTTATTTTATTATTTAAAAAATATCTCTATAGTAAGTTTCCCGAAAAAATTATATATATATAATTTGTAAAAAAAGGGGACAGGCCAGCCAGGCCGAAGCCGGCCCAGCCAGCCGTGCCGCGCGTGGGCCGATCGCCCCGAGCCTAGCGCTCCTCTCTCTCGCGCATGAGTGCACGAGCAGACTTCAGTACGTGTCCATGGCGGACACGAAACAGAAGCCGCCACCGCCCCGTGTTCGTCCTGATCTCTCTTCCCGTTAATCCCTTGTCCACGAATCTTGTCCAATAAATACACCACGCCCCTCTCCGCCGATTCCCCAAAAAATTTCGCCCCAAACTACCTCAAATCGAGCCAATTTCGAGGTAGATCTCGCCGGAAAATTTCGACTTTACCAGTAGATCCCGTCGCCGGTGAGCCTCCCCTTGACCTCAAATTTTGCATACCGACTTCTTTCTTCGTTGTGCATCTAATGGACATCCTTTCCCTCTTTCTTTTCTTGCGCAAGATTGATCCCCAAATTGTACGCGCACCACGGGAGTTCATCGGAGCGCGCTCGGTTCATCGCGTCACCACGCCCGTACGGACAACGTTGGAAATCATCACCACCGCCGTTGTGATCCCCTAATCAAGCCCTACATCCTAGACGTCCTCGTTGACGCCGGAGATCGCCGGAATCGTCGTCTTCGTCGCGTCAAATCTACACGCCGCGGTTAGTAAAAACTCCTTAACTTTTTATCTGTTGCTCCGTTTTAGACGAAACCAGTGGCAAAATCGTTATTTTTTAAAACCTCTACACATTAGGTACTGTAGATCCAAGTTTTGAGAAAAGAAAATATTTTTTTTGCGTTTGATCAAAAAAGATTTCTAAATCCTATGTAGATTTGTTCTTGTAATATCTTTTTGACCGTAGATCCTTTTTGCGTGATTCAAAAGCCCATGGTTTTATTTTGAAATCTTCTATCCATTAAAACCCTAAAATTTTATTTTTGATTTTCGAAAATATTCAAATCTGATCAGATTTAAATTCAAGTTTCTTTTGATCGTATCTTTTGTTTTACAACTCGGATTTGATTGATTGTTTGTGCAAACTAAAACCCTAGCTAAACCCTATATTATAGACACTTTGCTACCCACTTTTGAACTCAATCATGATCTGTTTTGCAAAAACTTTTATTTGGTTTTTCTTTTGGAGTTCATGAACCTTGTTTTGCCTTTGTTTGTGTATTGATTATGTGCAACCTTATGTGTTTGGTTACGATAGATTGCTCGGAGTGTGACGAGTAGAATTTTCGGAATTGTGAGCGCGAATAACTTCATCAAGATTTAAGGCAAGTCATATCTTTGATCATATTCCCTATTACCTATGTTTTCAATGCATTAGTTCTTCTTCTTTAGATTGCATGATAGGTTATGCTATGCTATTACACCCAGTAGTTCATTGAGGTAGGTCTGATCCTTACATCTTTGTCACCATTGTATACTATGATATTGCTATGCTAAGTAGACTTGGATTGAGAATTGAATCATTATGAGGTATGAGTGATAATGTAGTAATTAGGACCAAGATAAAGTTAATGAACTACCTGGGTGGGATGGTTGCGAGTATCCTGGGGATGGCCAGTGATGACTGCGGAAAGCCACCCAGGCTCAAAGGGTATGTTTGTATTGACATACCTAGAAGCTTACGTGTGCAGCCACAAGCTACTATGGGCTCTGGCTTGGTTGATCAGTTGTAGGGACTCTTACTAGGTAGCGCTACGAAAGTAGTTGTGAGTAGGTGGGATGTGTGCTACCGGAGTAAGGGAAACTCTTCTAAAAGACCATGTATCGATTTTCCAGTTGGCATACACCATGCAGTGTGACGAACTACAAAGGAGGCGATCGAGTCTTGTGGGGAAAAAGTGCACAAACCACTGCAGAGTATAAAACTAATAGATTAGCCGTGTCCCTGGTTATGGACAATTTGAGCGACTAGATGTGGTAATATTGATTTGTCTCATCATATTTAATTAACTGATTGGTTTAATCACTTCGGGATAGGTTGAGTGGGGGTTCCCATCTCAATCGTATGCTATTGTAGAACTTAGTTATTATTATTCTATAGGGAAAATTAGCTTTTCGCAAAAATAAATGTAGAAGCTCCACCAGCCAAATTGCATGTATTGTAGGAAATTTTACTTCTTTCTGGGATATGATTTGTCGTACATTCAAATGTACTGACCCGTTGTCAGGCTGTAACCTTCGGTGTTGCAGGATTATATACGACGAGTAAGTGATACGATTTAGGGTCGTGAAGTCTGCACTCAACTTTGCCGTTGGCGTTGATGGGACTCCACTTATATATTGATTGTTCTGTTGTGTATTCTAGCCTAAGGGCTGTAAGGTAATAAATACCATGTATTTACGTTAATTTATGACATGTGATACTATGGTATTTCATCGAGTATTGTGTGTGCTAGCATACTGATCCAGGGATAGCACAGAAGCACAGTAGACTTGGTTCCCTTCGGGACCGGGTCGCTACACGTTGGTACTCCTCCGAAGAATGGTTTCTATAAGCGACAGATCTAGGTTCGCAAATCTCTCGTAGAAAAACTGCCCCTAACCATTCTATGCAGGGAAAATCCTCGGTACCACCGAATCACTACTATTTTCTCGACGATAGAAATGAACCCTTGGTTCCTGCTTCAAATGTTCCCCAGAAGGAATACTATCGTGTCGATAGAAATTTTTATCGTCATCGTGACAATAATACCAAAATTGCTTTTACCCATCAATACTCTAACCCCTCGTCGAGGAATTATGTTTATGGTGTGCTTGATGGTCCCCCTCGCCAATATAATCTTGTTCGCTATAATATCGCTGCCTCATCTAGCACTTCCATCCCTTCTAAGTCACCTGCTCGTTTGTGGGTGGTTAAGAAGAACTAATTCTTCTGCAGGGCTATGTCTCCGGTGGATCCGAATGGGTCATGGATAGTGGTTGTACAAATCATATGACCGGAGACAAAGAGTTGTTCACCGAAGACAAACTTACTGAATCTTCACAAAGATATATTACCTTCGGTGACAACAACAACAAAGGAAAAGTACTTGGTTTGGGTAAGGTTGCTATATCGAAGGATAAGCATATTGACAAGGTTATGCTTGTTCAATCGCTAGGATTTAATCTTATGTCTATCTCAAAACTTTGTGATATGGGTATGCTTGTACTGTTTTCTGCTTCTCGTTGTGTTGTCTTTTCACAGGATGATTATTCCTTCGTGTTCGAAGGATATCGCAAAGGTGATCTTTATATTGTTGATTTCTCTTCGGGACCTGCAGTGTCCACATGCTTAATGGCTAAAGCCACTTCTGGTTGGTTATGGCACCGAAGACTTGGTCATGCAGGAATGAAAAATCTTCAAACTCTTATCTCGAAGAAGAATATCGTTGGAATTGACAATGGTATATTGCTATATCAAATGGATGTCAAAAGTGCATTTCTTAATGGTGAAATCGAAGAAGAAGTATATGTTATGCAGCCACCAGGTTTTGAAGACCCGAAGAATCCTGATAAGGTGTACAGGTTGCACAAGGCCCTATATGGGTTAAAGCAAGCACCTCGTGCTTGGTATGAAACACCGAAGGATTTTCTTCTGAAGAAAGGCTTCAAACCAGGAACAAATGATCCGACTCTATTTACTCGTGCATACAAAAATGATCTTTTTGTGTGTCAAATTTATGCCGATGATATTATATTTGGCTGTACTAACCCTCATATTAGCGAAGAATTTGCTCGTATGATGTCGAAGAAATATGAAATTTTTATGATGGGTGAATTGAAGTTCTTACTCGGGCTTCAAATCCGTCAACAGAAGAATGAGACTTTTATCTCTCAAGAGAAGTACCTCAGAGATTGCCTGAAGAAGTTTGATCTTGTTAGTTGTAAAACTATCAAGACTCCAATGCCTACGAATGTTCATCTAGATGCAGATGAGAAGGGCAAACCTTTTGATCAGAAGAAATATCGCTCGATGATCGGTTCGCTCCTTTACCTTTGTGCATCTAGACCTGACATTACGCTATCAGTTTGTATGTGTTCTCGTTTTCAGGCAAACCCGAAAGAATCACATCATATTGTTGTCAAGCGAATTCTTTGATATCTGGCTCATACACCAACTTTGGGACTATGGTATCCCAAGGGTGCCCAGTTTGATCTCGTTGGATATTCTGATTCTGACTGGGCTGGTGATCGAGTCGACAGGAAATCTACCTCAGGCACATGTCATTTTCTCGGCAGATCTCTTGTCTGTTGGGCTTCAAAGAAACAGAATTGTGTATCTATTTCTACGGCTGAAGCCAAGTATATTGCTGTCGGTTCATGCTGCACTCAGATTCTGTGGCTCAAGCAAACGCTGAAAGATTATGGTATTCTTGTGAAGAAAATTCCATTGCTAAGTGATAATGAGAGTGCTATCAAAATTGTCCATAATCCTGTGCAACACTCTCGAACGAAGCATATTGATATTTGTCATCATTTTCTTCGAGATCACGTTCAGCGAGAAGATATTGTTATCAGCTATGTTCGCACCGAAGATCAATTGACTGATATCTTTACGAAGCCCTTGGATGAGAAAAGGTTCTGTGCACTTAGGTGTGAATTGAACATCTTGGACTCACGCAATGTGCAGCAGTAAGATCATAACTATCGGTACTATGTATTATATTTTTTTTATTTTTTTATTTTACCTTCGTCAGTTTTCTATCGTGTTTATTTTTCGTTTTTTTTGTTCGTTTGGTGTTGTCCTATACACTTATCACTCCGAGTTTTATCACTGTTTTTCCCTCGGATTGATTAAGCATCGGACCCCGTTTTCCCTCTATTCTATCCCTACCCCATCTTTGATTTTCTCTCGTGAACATGTATATTTGTACTCGATTAAGATTCCCTTCGAATGTCATTGATTCCGAAGGAAAATCTATCGAACGTTTATCTACTTTTATACTCGATGTTCAATGAGTTTGGTCTCGGACGTGGAGCAACTTTCTTTCGGTTCGTTGGGATTTTCCCGCGATTACCGCCACAAAATCCGTCCGTTGAATGCGGAGAGACGCGGAATCTGCGCCGTTGGATCAGATCTGACAGTTATGTTAGACCCCTCCCTTATAAATACTGATCCACCTCACCGGCATAGCCCACGCAATTCCCTCGACTTCATCTCTCCGCTCCCGAAGTTCTCTCGCGCGCGCCGCCGTGCTGCTCGTCGCCGTCGACTCCCTCGCCGCTTTGTTGCCGGAAGGAAGTCGCCGGAGACCTTCCCGTCGACGAGGAACTTCATCCGCGCCGCCGTAGCCGCCGAACATTACCAAGTTAGGGTATGTGAGGCATTGGACGCGATTCCAATCTCATCTGTTCATCGTGCTCCAGATTTGTTCTTGATTTTTTTTTCTCTAGGTCTGTTTGATCCGTTTGGATCGTTGACTCTTGGGAAATCTGTTTCTAGAGTTTTCAGTCGATTCCCCATCCGATCTAGGTAAGAAATCCCTCGGATTCTCTCACTTAGGCAAATCACACAGAAACGTATTGATAGATTTATACTTGTGCGATTATTTCATACAAGTTCTTCATTAGATTTGCACCCGATGAAAATCTAGCCTAGAACTTCCATGAAAACTTGCGTCAAGACAAATCTCTCGATATGTTTGTTGCGTTCAAAATGTTTTTTTCCTCGAAACCAGCTGGTACTTGTTCACAACTTTCCTATATTCCCTCGTACCTATCTATTTCGCAGGAAAATGTCCGGGAACGAAGGAAATGTCAGAGCACCCAAGCGTGTGGGAGGTCGTACAAGAATCACTAACAACTCTGAAGGTTTATCAGAGGAATTGATCATTGAGAAGAAATTGAGAACGCCTGAAGGCTCAGAAGATGAACGTACGAGGGAAAACAGACTGCAAGAAAATCGAAGGCTTCAGTGCTTCGTTGGTATGAATACAAGTCAATTATTCCTCGCTGGGAGAGGTTGTTTGCCTTGAAAAAATCCTTGGTCTGATGTCAAGTCATTAAGGCCAAAGTGGACGAAGGATAATCGACCACCTCCTCCAGATGATGCTCACCCTTCCTCTCTCAAAACACCTGCTGATTTTAAAGAGTTGGTTGAGGCTCGAGAAACACGAGCGCAAAAAAGTAAGGAAGCCAAAGCAAGAAAGGAGGCTGCTGCTGCTGAGGGTGCCGAGAAAGTTGGCCCAAGCGCCAAACCAAAGGCTGGCAAGAAATCTGCCAAGCGAAAGAAAAAGGAAGTCATTGTCTCTCCACCAGAGGCAAGTTCTGAAGAAGAAGCCAACTCCGATGATCAAGACCCTGGCACAGAGGCTGACATCTAGGATATTGCTCAGAAGAAAAGATCGAGCAATAAAGGCGTTAAGATCCAGGAGCCAGCTGCTAAGGCTCCCCGACCAACAATTGACATGACCAACTTGGTCACGGATCCGCCTATTTCCTCTGCTCCCCCAGTTCAAACTCACAGACAAAAACCTCCGGTCCGGTCGAAGGGAAATAAAGCCCATGTGGCTGAAGATGACGAGACCTTGATCCAGCGAAAGGAAAGGCTGGACAAGCAACAAGCTCTCGAAGCCGAAGACTTGCAAAAGGCAAAGTTGTTCAACTTTCACAATCAGCCCGAGCATAAAATGGCTCAGGTTGCCAAACAGTTGGGCATCTTACATCTGGTCAGTGATTAGTATCGATGACAGATTGAAGAAGGCACTATTCCTAGTGCCCCGAAGGAAAAGGTCGTGGCCCCTAGCGCCACCGAGAAAGTGGTGACTCCCACAGTCACGAAGGAAAAGGATGCAGACGCAAGTGCTGCGAAGAAAAATGCTGAGGCCCCTAGTGCCTCGAAGGATAAATCTGCGGCCCCTAGTGCCGTAACAAAACCCATTGCTGCTGCCAAGGCCACCAAGGAGGCCCAGAAGAAAGCCAAAGAGGCTAGGCAGAAGGCTCAGGCTGCTCCAGTTCCTCGAGCTGCTCCAGCTCCTGCACCTACCCCTGTTGCACCAGTTGTTTCCGGCCCTCGTGCCGATTAAGAAAGCTCCAACGAAGGAGATTCTGCTGCAAATGCTCTTTGGGATGCCGCTCAGATTTCTCATATCCTCTGGAAGATGGCTACCACACCGAGCAAAGTCACTGCCGAGGATGATGTCCCACCTGAGATCCAAGAACAAGTTGCTCGATACATGATTCGCTGGGAAGGATATCTCACCCAGGATCACAAGGACAAAGAGCAAGAGAAGTTTTACACCGGGCAGCTTCAAGAAGAAACTGAGGACCTTGAGTCCCGCCAGTTTTTCAAATCCAAAATTGCAACCCTTGAAGCATCCAGAAGGGCACAGAAGGAAAACATAACCGCTGTGAATGAAAAGGTTCGACAAGTTGTATCTGCAATGTGCAAGGAGCACAATGATGCCCTGTCCAAAAGACAATCTCGAAAGAGAAAGTATGCTTCCCCAACCTCTGCGCGTGTGACGCCAGAGATCGAGAAAAATGCCAAGAAGCAAAAGTCTACCGAGGTCGTTGCTGCAACAGCACGACAGGAAACTGCACCAACCCCCACCAAGAAACCCACTCCTCCTCGTAAGAAAACTCCACCCCCTCGCCAAGCCACTCCTCCACCTCGACAACAAACACCACCACCGCGCCAACCATCGCCACCAAAAGCTTCGTCGCCACCACCAAACCCACCATCACCACCTCATGTTATTCCATCGACCACCCCAGTCATCGAGACCCCAGCTCAAGCTGAGACCGAGAAACCTGCTCAGGTCGAGCAAGAACGTCAAGCCCCCATTTCCTCTGCTCAGAAGGATTATTCCTCTGCCCAGACTCTGCATGAAGGAGAAGAAGCCGATGTTGATATCACAACGGTTTCCCCTCGTCAAGATGCTGTCGAAGGAAATAGTTCTGGCGATGCCAGTTCGAGTGGAAGTTCTTCCTCCTCTTCATCAATCTCTTCGGACGAAGAAATGTTGGATGTCTTTGCCCAGCTGAACGAAGATATGGAGGCCATGGAGACTGAGGAGGCCGCCCAAAATGCCCCTGCCGACGAAGGAGTTGTCGTCGAAGCGCGGGCCGAGGAAAATGCTCCTGCAGCCATCCCAGCTCAGGACATTGTCAATGTTCCATCTTCTATTCCTCGCCCTGCTGAGCCAGTTTACCAAATGCCAGATAATGCTGCCGAAGTTTTTCCTGTCGATGAGCTACTTCATTCTGCTCATCCGAGAGAAATGCTGCCATTGTTCCGCCCAGATGTTCCTCGAGGAGGCCCTATATTTAAGAGGCGGGAACACAAGCCATTTTTATTCGGGACCAATCCATACGAAAAGCCAAGAAATGCATATTCTCTTCGGTTTTGGACCCAGGAACAAGCCATCTATTATACTCGAGTGTTGTACAACAAGGCGAGAGTTTTCCAACATCAATATCTTGATATGCCTTCGGTGTACGCCACCTCTTGCTTTGAAAATATTGCCGAGACTATTGATGGTCTGCATGCTCATAGGATGTTTGCTCTCGATTGTGGCTACAATCCCGAGCTCATCAAGCAATTTTATGCAACTCTGTATGTCACTGGTGATCCCGAGAACTCGAAGACATGGAAATTTGATTACATGATTCAAGGCCAAGTATTTCATATGACTGTCGACCAATTTCTGGTCATCATCAATTTACCTCGGTTCGAAGGATTACCACACAAAATTCATGACCTGCCTGCCCCAACTCTTGCTGAATTTTCTACGCTCATGAATCCAGATGTCGTATGAGATCACTACCCTGCTGAGCCCAAGCCGAGGCATTTGGTGTTTGAAGCAAAGGCATGGTTCTATATTCTTTCAAAGACCTTGATGCCAATGCTCGATGTGCATGATGATTTTCCCATTCCCCACGATGTGCAACTTGCTCTGTTGAAGTTAGTCCACGGTCATCCCTTCGATTTTGAAGACTACTTCATCAGGACTTTGGTGTCTTGTGCTGATGATCACAATTCCTACAAGCCATATGCACCTTGGTTAATGGCGATCTGCTGTTACTCTCGGGACGTGCCATTCCCCGTATCCATATTCCCGAAGATTTTCACTCCACCTGTTAGGGAAGTGTTGCAGATTGTTACTCGACCCAACGATCCGTATGCTGAGCACACTGGCATCCACGCCCAAATGACTGAGCGTAATATTCGCTCGAAATTTATCAATCTTGTGCATCACATGGAAGTTTCTCTTCGGTCCCAGCAAATGCTCCAACATCACATTGGCCAAGATTTCCTTCAGAAGCAAAAGATGATGGATGAGATAAACCATTTGCGCAATATTGTCATGAACAATAATCAGATGCTGCGTGAATGTCTTCGCGACGATTGGAAAGGACTGCAGAAATTCAATTCCCTCGGTCAACTTCAACGATGCGGCTTCGACGAATATCCTCCCCATCTTAACAGGAACTGGACCAATGATGATCGAGTAGATCGCCCGGATTTCAACATTCCTCTGCTGCCAAAGAACAGAGATGTGCTCAGTGTTGATGATTTCTATCACATCACTGTGAACACTTTTTACTCCGACTCCGAGCAAGATGAAGCCCCTCAACGCCAAGCGAGAGTTTACTCTCCTCTTCCTCGAAGCCCTAGGACCCCGCCGGAATCGCAGCTGGAATCTTCTGGAGATCAACACTCCTTCCGCACGAAGATTACTCCACCAGGCGCTCGCCCCATTCGTCGTGCTCCAACGCTCGCCGAATCTTCTCGACGTCGCCAGCGCCGCCCAAGCGAGTAGGGATTTCTTTCGACCCTATTCTCTCGTTCTTTTTGTACGTTGTGACAAAAAGGGGGGAGATGTAGTGGCATCGAAGAAATTATTTTGCCATCGGGGTTAAGGGTTTTGCTTTTTTAGTCGTTGAACTTTTGAACCTTGAAGTTTTCGAGTAGTTTCAACAAACATTCGATTCTTATTCGATCTGGTTGTAACTAACTCTAAGTAGGTATGTGAACTGCTATTTTACCGTAAGATATATATCTACTGCTTGCGATACTTAACCTTTTTGCAGGAAGCTATCTTTCATATAAGTTCACAGGCCATTCGAGGAAATTGCATATTTCTTATTGGATATTATCTGGAATGCAATTTCACTCGCTAAGATTATTGATGTTTTTCCCTTGACTCTACTTGTCAACTATGCACTTCACAGGAAATACTTATCTTCCCTGCATACATCAAGGGGGAGTATTTTCATCGATCTTAGCACCGGTTTATCATCGAAAACTCAAAACTTTCAAATTATTTATCGATGCCTGTTTTGTCAACAATCGTCCAAAAAGGGGGAGATTGTAAGAGCAAGTTTTGCCCCCGAAGGTTTTGGAGATTTTTGGACAAAGCAGAAGTGGAACTAATATTGTTTTCGAGTATAAACAGATACTTAGGTTCCGAAAGAATGGAGTTTGCAAGGAGAAGGTCGAAGGACAACTCACTGCAGCGAAGCTGCAGTCAACTACCGAAACCTTTGAAGGAAGACGACCCCCAAAATGTCGTTGAAGAAGAGGTCTCTCTCGAGTAAAAGCACAACGAGGAGAAAGCTGAAGCTGGTCGAAGACATAGTCTTTTTACTAGTTTCTCTTTATCTTCTTGAGTCGTAGGAAAACCCGCACTATCAAGAGGGGTTTGCTAGTTGAGATCTTTGTCGAAGTGAATTTTCTCTGCTCAACCTAAACCCACAAAAGCCTACCGAGAGAAATCTTACTGAGTCGAGTGAATAGCTCGAAGGCAAAGTCATCGCACTTCGTGCTTTTGAGAGAGAACTCGTTCGGTAAGTCAGCTTACTTGTTCCTCAAGTAAAGTTGCATAGTGATTGAAATCCGACCGTTGTGGACACGCGTCAAGCGGTTGCATCGGGTCACTTCAGTCATTTTACCCATCGGGATCGCCACCTATAAATACCCCGCACGTACCTGCCATTTCAGGTTGGCTGCTCCACTTGAGATTCTAACACAGAAGTACTATGAGCATCCCAAGAGAGATCCATCGAAAGAAAACCAAAACCCAAGTCTGAGCTGAGTTGAGCAATTCACAGAGACTTAGGTCGAGATTAGCCGATCTTTTTATCTTGGAGAATAGCAAGTCTCCTAGACGGTTAGGAGTCGCCTGTCAAGCAGTCGAAGAGTAATTGTCGCTGCTGAAGGAAGTTTGTAAAGGTCTCGGAGATGTCCTGAATCATCTACCACGAGTGAAAACTGGACAAGCTCGAGGAGTTTGTTGTAGTGGAGAATAGGACGGAGAGAGTTTTGCTCCAGGTGTTCAATCACCAGTCCCTCCAACCAGACGTAGCACTTTGTAGAGTGTGAACTGGTTTATCAAACATCGTTGTGTCAGGCTCGTTTTCCTTCTAGCACTTACATTAACTATTTACTCGTTGCATGTTTGCCTTCGATGTGTACCTTCGATCGCAATCATTTCGAGCCATGCATAACTTTCGATACTGTATTTCCTTCGAGATGTCTTTAGTTCTTCGCAATTTGCATGGATTCCTTCTAAGTTCCTTAGAATTTTTAGAAGTGATCATTCACCCCCTCCCCCTCTGATCATTCTTGATCTTTCAGTTCCCTCTTGGAGTTACTACCTACTACTTGGCCAAAGCAATAAATAACAACAGAGAACATGCAAGAATTACTTAGGAAAAATAAAATAAAAGATAAGAACCAAATATATTACTCAATCACAATCTGAACATAATCTCATAATCCATCAGATCCCAACAAACTCAGCATAGCAACAGAAGAAAATTACATATGTGCCTCGATCATGTAGGGAAGCTCACGAGGTCTAAACCATGAAGAACAAAGAGGGGAGGATAACATCACATAGCTACTGATCACGAACCCATGTTCCAAGGGAAACTACTCACGGCACATCCGGGAAGCGTCCATGGTGGAGGGGAAGCTCCCGGAGGTCAATTCTCCCTCTGACAGGGTGCCGGGAAGAGGTCTGCTGGCGCTCCCGATCTTGGAAGCGCGGCGACGGCGGAACAGAGGCGAGATCACGAAAAAGGGATATGTATTCGGAAGAATCTCGTCACGGAGAATATATAGGCGAAGGGGGGGCAGCCAGGGGGGCACCAGGGATCCACCCCCCCACGGCGCGGCCAGACCCTAGGCCGCGACAGGTGATCCACAAGCATAGAAAAATTGTTACTCTCCACATAAGCAAAATCCTTCTCATTAGTAATAGTGGGAGCAAACTCAAGAAAATAGCTATCACATGAATCATTCTTATCATGATATACTTCCAAACATTCATTCTTTATAGCATAAGTGTCATCACAATAATCATCATAGATAGTAGGCAAAGTATCATCAAAATAAATTTCCTCATCAAAACTTGGGGGGCTAAAAAGATCAACTTCATAAAACGTAGCATCCCCAAGCTTATGGTTTTGCATATCATTAGTATCAAAAGTATTCAAAGAAGACATGCTAATAACATTACTACTATCATGAGTGTTGTTCAAATAATAAAGCTCCATAGGCTTTTTGATCTCCTCCTCAAACACTTCATGTCCTAACTCAAGATAGAGCTCATAAAGCTCTCTCATAATTTTTGTTGTTGTTTTCCATAAAGCCTAACTAGTGAAAATAAAAACAAGAAACAAAAAGAATTAATTGCAAGATCTAAAGATATACCGTCAAGCACTCACCTTCCCGGCAACGGCGCCAGAAATAGCTTGATGTCTACGCACGCTTCTATTCTTGTAGACTATGTTGGGCCTCCAAGCGCAGAGGGTTGTAGGACAACAACAATTTCCCTCAAGTGGATGACCTAAGGTTTATCAAACTCAGGGAAGTAGAGGTTGAAGATGGTCTCTCTCAAGCAACCCTGCAATTAAGATACAAGAAGTCTCTTGTGTCCCCAACACACCTAATACAACTAGGAGTTGTATAGGTGCACTGGTTCGGCGAAGAGATGGTAAAATATAGGTGATAGGTGTGGCAAAACAAGGTAATATAAATCTGTAATAAAAAGTGCAGCAAGCAAACATGTGACAAAAGTGAGCACAAACGGTGTAACAATGGTGGAAACAAGGCCTAGGCTTCATACTTTCACTAGTGGCAACTCCCAACAACATTAACATAGTCTAATCACATGATATTTCCCATAAAAATGCAATGGAGACGCGCTCGGAGGTCATTCCTTTGTGGTCAAGAGAGGACGAGAATTATGTAGGGCTACAAGAGCACACCTCAGAGTTCGTAGTTCTCAATCTATGGATTTCCCAATGTCACCGCGGCCATCCAAAGAGAGTACCACAATCACCACAACATATCTCAAGGATAGTCAAAGACAAGCACCAAGAGACTCTCAATCTTCAATCAACACACAAAAGAGGAAATCACTCATGAAAATATTCTTCCAACCCATGTCCAATAGACCGCTGTCACCTTGGTCTCGGGGATTGTACTAGATAAGATCGATTGAGTACATCAATCCAATACATAGAGGAAGGGGAAATATCATGGGATCACCCTAGATTAACATAGCCTATGATCACAACGAAGATCACATCATGGGAGAGAGAGAAGAACACATAGCTAGTGGTAGAAACCTTAGCCCCGAGGAGGAACTACTCCCGCTTCATGGAGGAGGGAAGCAACGACGATGGAGACGAATCCGGGGGCACTTCCCCGTCCCGGCAGGGTGCCGGCACAGAAATTCTGTCCCCCTGAAACTTGTTTTAGATGGCGGCGGAGATCGGAATTGCTTCTGGAGAAAAGGGGTCTGGAATCAGGGTTTCCTCCATGGGGGTAAAAATAGGGGCCAAAGGGGGCACCGAGAGGGGCCACGAGGCAGTCAGAAGGTCAGGTGGCGCGGCCTAGGGCTGGGCCGCGCCAGGCACCCTCCTGGCTGCCTGGTGGTGGCCCTCCCTTCCTTCCTTGGTGATTCCGGAAGCTTCCGGGACGCTGATTTTTTATATAATTTTTCCGGAATTTTTGGAGCACTTTTAATGGCCGGAAAACCTGAAATACAAAAACAGCAGAAAACAGGAACTGGCAACTGGGTGCACTGAGTTAATAAGTTAGTCCAAATATGATCAAAAGTGTATGGAAGTGTATGTAAAACATGGCAAAGTCACACAAAACATGCATGGAGCAAGCAGAAATTATAGATACGTTTGGGACGTATCAATGGAGCAAACAGAAATTATAGATACGTTTGGGACGTATCAGCCACCCCTAAGCCCTTATTGGTGACTTGTTCTTAGTGGCGCATCCATAATGCGCCACTAAAGGCCAAAAAGGACGCCACTAAAAGCCATTTTCCTAGTAGTGAGTAGCACATGAATAATATACTTTAGGAGTGGAAGTGAAATACCACACATGGGAAGGTATAGTGGACTCTAATGAAAGATATTTGGTTCAAGGTATGGGTGCACGAGCAGCTTTCCCAACAAAAAATAGGACAACAAGAAGGCAAGAGCCACTCTTCTTGTTCTACAATGATAATTGTTGCTATGACCAATGCCATGTTTGCCAAGGTTCAATAAAGTTTTCAAAGCCATAACTGATATAAGGTCATTACTCCCATAAGATCAGCATATAAGGTTAATTGCATGGAAAGAATACCAAGTGCAGTGAAGCAAACTGATAAAACTTCTCATTAATATTTCATCATAGACAACTGCACACCCATGGATACAAGATTCACTCATTAAGGAGTGAAAGACCTCAATGTAAACAACTAATTCATAAGATAACTATCCTAAACATGATATGACACTTGACTCAAACATAAAAAGGTAAAAGATAACATTGAAGATACCGGGCTACTCCCAAGCTTAGAATAAGCTAGGGGAGTGCCATTACCCAATGAAGATTCAAGCTTGGTCCTTTGGTGGTTTATTATTAGCTGCTTCAGCGACTAGCTTCCATGGCATGGGCCTCCCATCAACGCACGATTCCTCCGTCTCCGTAATCTTGTAACTGGCAGCTGCACTCATGCGCTTAAATCTTAGTTCATACTCACAATTTTGATTGTGTAGATCATAGATCTGTGCTTGACGCTCGAACACTTTATCCTCTAGAGCATCGAGACTGCTCCACACTTCCTTGGTTCCTTCTCATGTTGTGCCTTGAGCTCAACGACAATGTCGATGTTGGCTTCAACCGCTCGCTCGATCATCTTCTTGTACTTGAACACTTCTTGCTGATAGCGTATCATATTAGATGATCCATTACTGCTACTCCCTCCGTTTCGGTGTGTTAGGCTTCTTATGAAACGCAGCAGGACCAAGGTAGAAATCTATTGGCTACGTGATATGTTCCTTCCATTCAATCACGTTGTAATTCGTATTAAATGTAGCAGCGAACAAAAGTCCAAGACCACATCGATGGACTAGCTTCTATCTGTACTAGTTGCATGCACAAAGTTGATTGCACGCGTATGTCAATACCAAGGAGAAGTACTAGCTCGAAGAGAGGAGAGAGAAGAGAGATAGCCATGCTAGTTGTGTGCTAATTAAACTCCATTTAATATTTACAGGCCTTAATCTAAGGCTAAAGTGGAACAAATAGATTTTGAAGATAAGCCTTATACACCGGAATGGAGGGAGTATGTATCTTGAATGACAATAAATAAGATCATTTGTGATACTTCCTCCGTCACGGTTTAGAATGCACAGTTAAACTTGCGTGCGTTCTCATAATAAACAAGGTTTAAGGCGCGAAGACAATTACTTTTATTAATTAGTACTACTATTTCACTTATATATGCATGCATCCTCTCAATTCTTTGATGCATGCATGGTGTGAATGTATTTATTAATGCTACATGTACTACATCTCACAACCAATCGGTGACTACCTTGGTCCTAGAGATTTTCCAAGCGTGCCTTCTAAACCGTGACGGAGGGAGTATTATAAATTAGGGATGTAGTATCATGCAATAATAGTATCATATACTCTTTCCCTTCTGATTTATAGGTTAAATTAAAAAATCTCCCAACCAAGCTAAATATTGAGTGATGGAAAAACTTTTATACTTTACAAAAGTACTCAATTAATGCACACATTTTCTTTAAAATATTGTGTTTACCAATGAATTAATTACAATGCATGCGTGACCAATAAATAACCGAAGACTTTTACATGCGTTGTTAAGTTTTATACAAATCCTCGCATGCAATGATTTAATGCACCTTAAAATCTAAACACGTGACGGAAAGTAATATCAACAAAACTTATAAAATGAAAAATTAATTTTTCAGATAAACACTATTAACTAAAAAGGAGGTAATATTACATGATACTACTAATTTATAATACTACACATTACGAACAATCTTAACTACATGCCACATAAGTAAATTTATCTTAAAATATGTTATGTTACTAGCTAAGTTATTTCACTATGGCTAACCTAGTACTTTCTCGGTTTCAAAATACTTGTCATTAAAAATGGATGTATCTAGCACTAAAATAATGCTAGATAAATTCATCTAACGACGAATAATACGCGACGGAGAAAGTATGATTTTCGGGAGACCTGTAGATAGATGGAAGGAGTACTTTCAAGTGTAAGGGGTTTGAGCGGCACCAGCTCATTTCTAGCCTCTGAATAAGATGGACATTTAATAACAGAATGGCATACTGATTTTGTTCTTATTTGGCAAATGTTTATCCCTAGAAACTCAATTATACACTGATATACTAGAGTAATAAATTTTACTCCAAGCAACCATACAACACTCTCAAATCGCACTCCCAAAAGGAGGGGCCCACACTGGCCGCGCTATAACGGCAGCTACCAACGCTCTGCACACCACGGGACCTCCCACCGGCCCTACACGTCGCCTCCCTCCTCCCCCATTCAATCGACGATCAGTACCATAACGAACTGCTAGATCCGACGGCCGGAATCCGCCATCATCCCGCTATATATCCTGTCATCTCACCCACGAACACCCTCTCTTTCCGCCCTCCACACCTCACGAGCCCCTCCCCCCAACCCCAGGCGACCCTCCTCAGCGGCGGCGGCGCGATGCAGATGGCGGCGACCGCAAACGAATCACAGGTGGCCGTGCCGCTCCACCACCCACACCCGCATCCCCACCCGCACGGACCTCCGCAGCACGCGCACCCGCACCACCACATGCCGCAGCCGCGGTGGGTCGTCCTCCCCTACCCGCCGCCGTCCATGGTGGCCGCCCCGCCGCCGCCCCCGCCGCAGTTCGCCAAGCACTATGCGGCGGGGCCGCCGCCTCCCCCCACCGCGGCCGGGCGACGCACGCCCACGCCACCCGCCGCCGGATCCGGCGGCAACGGCTGCGAGGAGAACAAGACGATCTGGGTCGGCGACCTCCAGTACTGGATGGACGAGAACTACCTCCATAACTGCTTTGGCCCCAGCGGCGAGGTTCGTCTTCCCTCCCGATCCGGACTTATCCGTACTAGATCTCGCGGATACAGCCAGATTTGTCCCATTTCCCTGTGTTGATTCATGTGGTGTGCCATCAAATTGCCATGGAAGCGTAAATTTCGTGCTTAGTTGTCACTTGATGCGAATAAAAGGCCATGTTTCTATAATTAGCCGTGAAAGGTTGCTCAAGGCGCCAACTTTAAGGGACATTCAATACAGTACGGATGTGATGCTCTTCTTTGAATGCTTATTACTGCCATAACTGCAAGCCACTTTTTTTTCCTTTCTTAATTGTAGTATAACAAACAATGGGTAATTTCCCCTCGGGCATTATTGTTTGCGCTGCTAGCTGCCAAAGGTGCCGACTTTGGGGATTTAAACTAATAAATTTGTTACTACTTGTTTGGAGGAAATGGTCTTGATGTGTATAGTTTTATAAACATTCCGAATGAGCTGAGCGCTATTGCATTTTGGTGGTTACCGAATAAGCAAAATAGTACTAGTTGGAGGAGCAAAAGGAAGCCATAATGAAAGCCTTGATGGGTTATCTTTTATTGTGAGGTGTGCTTACTGATGTGGACATGAAGCCGAAAATGTGTCATGTACGTCATCTGGAAGATGGTTAGCAAAGAAAGCAAGTTGTACTCGTTCTTGTGTTTGTACAATTTGCCAGGAACCGTACCTTCACAAACATCAACTATAATAGGTTTACTAAAAGACGCAATGAATGTTGACTACTCATGAGTTCGTCTTTTCCCCCCTTCATTCAGTCATTGTGTATTTCTTCTCCTGTCCAATCACTAGTTTACTGACCTTTTTCTCTTCATCTGCTTTGTAGGTGGTAACCATAAAAGTTATCCGCAATAGGCAAACTGGACAATCAGAGGGATATGGTTTTGTAGAGTTCTTTTCCCATGGATCAGCAGACAAAGCTCTTCAGAATTTTACTGGTCATGTGATGCCTAACACTGATCGAGCCTTTAAGTTAAACTGGGCATCCTATAGCATGGGTGAAAAGAGATCAGAAGTTGTCTCTGATCACTCAATATTTGTTGGTGATTTAGCTGCTGATGTTACCGATGAAATGTTGATGGAGCTTTTTGCTACCAAGTACCGCTCCGTGAAAGGAGCTAAAGTTATTATTGATGCAAACACAGGCCGTTCCAGGGGCTATGGATTTGTTAGATTTGGAGATGATACTGACAAAGCTCATGCAATGACTGAAATGAACGGTGTATATTGCTCCACTAGACCGATTCGTATAGGTCCTGCAACGCCTAGAAGAACTTCTGGTATGTCCCTTTTTCATGATTGTTCTGCAGCCCTAAACTGTACAGCCTTCTATTTGTTAGTTCCTGAATTGTCCTTTATTTTTCAGACAAGTGCTTTAACTCTAAATTTGACTTTTTTGTGGCCACATTGTACCTACCAATTACTATCATTATTTGTCCCTTTTTCGTGATTGTTCTGCAGCCCTAAACTGTACAACCTTCTTGTTGTTAATTCGTGGATTGTCTTGTGTTTGCATACAAGTGCTTTAACTTTCACTAAATTTGACTCATTTTATGCCCACATTGTACATACCATTACTATCATTATTTATTTTGGTAACCCACTTGCTTTTATACCTTGTATGATCCTAATGTTGTTGTAGTGTTCTCCTATCCAGGTTTATGGAACACATTCTGTTTTTAGTAAAGAATGGCGATTTCTTCTCTTATTGATCATCTACCTGTACTTGTTGTGCCTTGCTGGACTACGTACATAACCTATAGAAATTAACAGATAGTATCAAACAAGCAAATTCACTTAACCCTAATCTTCTGACCACTGTGGTGTTAGTGTTCCTACTGCTAAAGTGTTGCCACTTCTACTGCTTCAGTTGCTATAGGTCCTTATCTTTATATATGGAGCATGTTGTGTATTCTGCTTCTTTGTTGAGGACAATATGCAATTGGTTATTTTCTCATATGAGATTAGTATAGGTTTAATCCCTTGTTACGCAACTTAATAACTATTAACTTCAGGTGATTCTGGTTCCTCAACACCTGGCCATTCAGATGGCGATTCTACTAACAGAACGGTATGTATACTGGTTTTTCGATGGTTATTATTAACCTTGTAGCTTCATAGTTTCTAATCTGAAATTTTCACCTGCTTTAGGTATATGTTGGTGGGCTCGACCCAAATGTTAGTGAAGATGAGCTGAGGAAAGCATTTGCCAAATATGGTGATGTTTCCTCTGTCAAAATTCCTCTAGGGAAGCAGTGTGGCTTTGTTCAATATGTCAACAGGCATGGTTCTAAAGCTGTTCTGTGTTTTACTAGTTAATTCTCTATAACTTGCTGAAGCTATAATTTTATTTGTGCCACTGTTTCTAGAACTGATGCGGAAGAAGCACTACAAGGATTGAATGGGTCTGTCCTTGGAAGGCAGACAGTCCGTCTTTCATGGGGCCGCAGCCCAACACATAAACAGGTTGGCTATGTGCCTCATAAGTGTTTCTTTCTTTAACATTCCTTGCTATAGTATGAATTTGCATTGCACCAATCATGTTATTGAAAATGAACACTACTTTTTGCAATATCTAAAATTCTAAATTTATGTTTGGAAAATCTGGCCTAACCTATGGATGGTTGTAAATTTGCATGTAGTATGACAAATTGCCCTGCAAGATAGTGTTCACATATGATATTATCTTTTCCATGAAAAACTATGTTTTGTCCATGTTTAATTGATTTATGAGTGAGATGTACCAGTATTGGCTTGTTTATGTGGGAATTGATACATTCCTGCTTACTCTCTCCGTCTTTGAAAAAGTGTACTTCCAACTTTATTGGAAAGTCAAACTTGTAGAACTTTGACCATGATTATATAAAAATACATCAACATTTATACCACCAAATTAGTATCATTAGATTTGTTATGAAGTATATTTTTATTATATAATTATTTGGTTTCATAAGTATTGCTATATTTTTGTGTAAACTCGGTCAAAGTTTGAAATAGTTTGAATCTCCAAGAAAGTTGGAAGTACACTCTTTCAAGGACGGAGGGAGTAGATGGATCTGTGCTTTGTTGTCCCATATGGCAGCAATTATTCCAGAAAGATTGTTTTGTATTGTTCCAGCTTTATGCTTAATACTTGTTTCTAGTCTATGCTAAATAAACCTTGAACATACCCTTATTTGGTTTAGTTCTTGTTTAGTTCAGCTCAGTTAATTTTCCAAACCTTGGTTTGGTTCAACTAAGCAACCAAGCGTCCTATCCTCGATCAGCCTGTGACGTGTTGTACATACCTTTCCGTGCCATGTCGCTATGTAGAAAGGGTAATGCCATGATAGTGTAATACACCCTATGGCCCATCTGTAGCTATATTTTGGTCCCAGGCTCACTTAGAGCATCTCCAGCCGTTCGGACCCCCAAGCCGCGTTTCAGCGCTATTTTAGCACCGCTTGGGGGCCGTTCGGGCGGCGAAACCGGCTTGGGGCGGCCGGCCCCCCAGTCGCGGCCTCCAAGCCGGCGCATATTTGGTCCAGGGGCACAAGTGCCGGCGCATATTTGGTCCAGGAAAAACGACACATGTCAGCACATGATAGGCTATAGTTTCATCCGGCGCCCCCAAGAGGCCCCCAGAAACCTGGGGGTCTCTTGGGTTCGACGGCGCTATTTCGGCTCTTGGGGGCCTCTTGGGGGCGCGAGTGGAAGAAATTTCGCCGGTTTGGGCGTAAAAAGTGGTCCCCGGGGCGCTTGGGGCCGCGGTTGGAGATGCTCTTAGCCCAAAAGGGTTTAGCTTGGCCACCATGTCCTGGTCCTATTGGGTTTTTAATTAGCTAAACTAACTTCATGAACAGTGTGGGGTTAAGTTCTTATTGGCTATATAACTAGCTAAACTAACTACATGAACATTGTGGGGTCAAGGTCCTATTAGATAAAATTTATGTTAATCATGCAGAAGTATAGTTGTGTATTCCATGACTGAAATCTTGACATCAGAAGGTGGTATGTTGGCCCTTGTAATTCCATCCCCCACCAGTTTTTTCTTCATCAGTTTATGAGGTGTCATCCTGTTATTCACCCCATGGGATTAAATTGTACTCCCTCCGATCCATTGTTTAAAAAGCGTTAGGGCGTCCTCAAGCGCTGGGGGGGGGGGGGGGGGGGCTCTGACGCCTAGGCGGGCGCTTTAGGCGCCCAAAGCGGTGAGGGGGCCCTTCGACGCCTAGGCGAAGCTTTGAAAACAATGCTCCGATCCATAATAAGTGTCCCTCATTTTGTACTAAACTTTGTACTAAACGAGCATCACTCATTATGGATTGGAGGGAGTAATTGATGCTGTTTTATCTATCAACACACTAAAAGCAGTTGAAGAGTCATACTCTTGTTCTCATTCTTCACAATCATTTCCTCTAAAATTTTTCGGTTCTGTGTTATTATGCACTTATAGCATTTCTATCCACTATACAGAGCATGCAAAGCTCTCTATATTTGCCACAAGTAAATACCCATTGTGTTTTTGAACCTCAGATATGTTTTGGGCTATGCATTTTTAGTATGCTTGTGGACTGAATGCCATGCCTTTTATGAAAACATTGGACCTAAAAAATAAGTAGATAAGATAGTGGACTAGATTGGTGGCAGTAAAATTTACTTGAACCAGCTAGGACTAGCCCTTGGTGGTGTTTCTTTTTTTTTAATAAAAGGAAACGACCTGAGCTACCTGTGGAGTGTAGGAGTAGCCAAACACGCGGTTCTCACTTCGTAGTGGAATTAGACAACATCTTTGTAGGGAATAGGCACTAGGGGTCTTTATCTCTGGCCACTTAAAATATAGGAACTTTGAATCATTTGAACCAGTGATTAGCCACTCTATTTGTGTTTTCCAGACATGTTTCTCATTTGGTACACTTGTAGATAACATGAGCAAAACATAAGCACGTCACTTCTTAGTTTCCTAATAATTGCACCAGACCTTGAAATTTTAAACTATGCCGTGCAATTGTTCTTTTCCCGCATCTAAGATAGGTTGCTTTTATTTCTTTTAACTGCATCATATAGTACTTGTTAACTATTTATTTCTGTCGACTGCATATATGATTTGTTGATACTAAAGTTATGCGTGTTGGTTATCCATTCCATTCCATGAACACTAATTCACCGTCTTGTTTTCAGTCAAGGGGTGATTCAGGCAACCGGAGGAACAACAACATGTACTACGGCACACCTTTCTACGGTGGATATGGCTACGCCTCCCCTGTGCCGCACCCCAACATGTACGCCCCTGCATATGGAGCCTACCCCTTCTACGGCAACCAGCAGCTAGTGAGCTAGAGAGAGAGCTGAGAGAGCTTCGTCCCACCCCTCTGGTGGGAAACAAGGTTTTGGTCCGGTAAGAGCATAGCAGCGTCAGAAGAGAGAGAGAGAGAGACAGAGAGAGAGACAGAGAGAGAGTTTATAGGTCGTCCTAAAAGTGGGTGAAAGTGAAAAAGAAAACGAGTGGTGTCTGTATTCTGTAGTGTCTGTTGTGTGTATGTGCTGCAAGAACTAGGGTTGTCTATCTAGGCTTGTAGACACGGAGAGTCATGGATGGTGATTCGTTTTGAGCAATTTTGATGACTTGGTAATAAGTTTAAACACTGTTTGTGCCGCACATTCATCTCCACTGCATGGACTGCTTTCTTTTGTCTCGACTGCCTTCTTTCTTAGTCTATATACTTTGAATGCTGCCTGTTCGTTCCGTTTTCTGTATTTTGACTTTACTTGAACCATTTTTGTGTTAGGCTGATTCGTTCTGGCACAATTTATCTGAAGCTGGACTGACGATGGTGGCATGTGCACTCTGCAAGACGCAATGTCTAGCTGAGATTGTGGAGTTCCGTTGGAGTCTGGGTTCCCATTTCCGGTAGGATTCAGCGAATTCTCGCCGTGGATGGCCTAGGCATGGTTTTTTTCGGGGGTGTTTTCCCTTGATTCTGGGAGCGGGGAGTGCCAGGTTTGGAAGATCCAAGAGGGGGAGGACGTAGAATGTGCAGGGACCCGAATGGGGTTACCCACCTGTTTCATGGTTGTCTGACGATTGAATTAACAAGTGCTCCTACACGCTTTCGAAAGGGATCCGTAGACTTTGGACCAGGCGAGATACTAGATGTACTATCATGGGATCACCTCCCGACGCGGCATCAGATCAAGCCATGAACCAGTTCACACCGCCTGTCTAGATAAGGTGACGCCGACATCGACATCGACATCGACATGGATTTTACCCAAGTCAAGTCTGACGACGTCCCTTAGTGCCCAAGCAAGACCTGAAGCAGTAAACAAGTCCAGGTCTTCAAGTCTTGGCCCTTTTGTCGTCATTTCCTGTACGCCACGCGCATGCAGCAAAGCCAAGACCTTTTTAGCGCAGCGATTCGTTTAGGACACACACAAAAGAAGCGGATTCTATACGTTTTCCAAGCCCCGTTAGTTTCTTTCACTTTGCCTCTTTCAGAGGACTTTTTCCGAATTATCGTAGTACGCAGTGCAGATTGTGCACATAGTTATCCTGATTCGGCACCTTACATTTGATTCTAGGGTTCTACTACTAATGGTAATCGGAGAAATGCGCCTTTCGCTGAAAAAGGAAGAGGCCGATGGAAGAGGACATATGGTGCGTGCCAGCTTTGTTTATGCGCACTCGTCCCAGAATATTTCGTGGAATGAATGAATGAAACCTTGGATCCCTAGCTTAGCTTTCCCCGGCTAGGTTTAATATTCCGCCTGGCGGATTTTATTCCGTTACAAAATATGCAGCATCTATCGTGTTATCTCATCGCCAGTGATCGATCGACGGAGCTAGCTATATAATCGGAATGCAAGCCGAGAAATTCAGGACCCGTGGATAGGGATAGCTCCTTTCACGTACCACTACTTAGAGCAATTCTAGCAAATGTGGTATCTGGTCATCGATCCTTATATACACATATATGCGCTATCATCTCCAGTGGCTATATGTACCGGCGAGGGAGGGGGAAGGGGGCTCGGGTTACCGTCTCGCATTCCATCCCTCCTCACCGCCACATCCTTCTTTCCTTCCTCCTTTCTCCAGTGAACAATTTCTATGACATAACGAGGTGCTAGCTTTCGCGAAGGACGGAGCCGCTCCCTGCCATCCAAGAGCACTAGCAATGATGATGCCTCCCGCGCTCCCGCCTCCTCTTGTCGCCCCGACGAGGTCGGCGCAAGGCCGTGCCTGCGGTGCCCTCTCCTGCATCCGGAGGGCCCTTGTGACCGATTTCACGAGTTAGGCAACCTCCTGTGGCCATCTACATCACGCTTCCGTGAGGCGGAGTGCGAGTTCTACGCCGCGAAGGCCATCATCGCGGTGGGCGAGGAGGACGCCGACGCGCATTTGGAGGCCGTCCGGGAGAAGCACGACCTCACGTACGTACTCATGAACTCAGCGTTCGAGTATCACCTTCACTTCTGGAAGTAGAAGCTCAGGCGAGCGGTTCGACGTAGTTCTGACGTTTTGAATTTTTGTTTTGCTGTCTGTCTTTCCAAGTTTCGACGTTCAATGTAACCGTCAAATATTAAGTTTGAAATATTTAAATTTTAACGCACTGAATGACGTTTCTGTTCTGCCGAACGAGTTTTGATACCGCATTTGTGTTATAAACGAATGATATATGAGATATGCGGTACAAGATTTTAGCAACCCCACTAAAGTTGCGGCTCTTAATCCAAAAGTGCTCAAGTGATCCCGAGCTCATATGAGCTCGGGTGAACAGTAAAATAGAAAAAAATACAAAAAAAATTCAAAAAATTCTGAATTTTTTTGTGGTGAACATTTGACAAATTTTTAATATGCTTGCAAAGTTTCATCACAAAATAATATCCGTGGAATACACAGCAAAAAAAAACAAAATCAGAACTCCAAAATGCTGTAAAAAATAACATTTTTGGAGCATCGATTTTTTTTTTCTGTGTATTCCACGGATGTTATTTTGTGATGAAATTTTGCAAGCGTGTTAAAAATTTATCAAATGTTCGCCACAAAAAATTTCAGATTTTTTTGATTTTTTTTTATATTTTTTTCGATTTTACTGTTCACCCGAGCTCATATGAGCTCGGGATCAATTGCTCTGTGTCCCTCTTAATCGTAGTATAAAGCAAAATCAGGCGAGGAATTGATTAAGGCGTTCGGTTTTTCTCGCTGCGGCTGTTGCCGGAGATCTTCATTTGAGTTGATCTATTCTAGTCTAATCTAATCAGCCATGATGCACTCAGCCGTCCTTGTCGCCGCCACCGAATCCTCGACGTCGCTGGTTGTCTCGAACCGGCCGTGGACGTGCGACGCGCCATATCCGTCGGGATCACGCGCCAGGACAGATAGATGATGGATGCATGGGTCCCCTCATTAATTAGAAAATGAAAATAAACCACAACCCTTAATTGCAGTCTTGTCCTCAGTCCACGGCAGGCAGCCATTCACACTCATCTTCCTTCTCTCTCTTATGATTTTATTTTTCTAGAAATTTATTCTCTCTCTCTTATGAGACTGAGAGTCTTGGGTTTATATAAATAGCCCACTTCGTTTCCCTTTCCTACCCTACCCCCGTACATCCTCTGCAACCATAAACGCGGGCACGCCCAGGGCAGTCCCAGAAAAGATGTGAGTGCGTTAATGCCTAAGCTCTCCCGTTTCATCCTATCCACCTGCAGCTAGCACCGGCGTAAGTTTCCATGGAGCCGCCACCTTCTTCTCCGATGGGCAGCGGCGCCGGCGCGGTTTGCTGCATGTGCGGCGATCGCGGCCTGCCACACGAGCTGGTCCGCTGTAAGCTCTGCCGCGTCCGGCTGCAGCACAGGTGCGTGATGCGTGCGCTCGAGTCATCCTGTCGATCGATCATGCCGCCGGCGTATGTTCTTGGGGATCTGATGGTGGGCGTGTGTTTATGTGTGTAGATACTGCAGCGATCTGTACCCGACGGCCACGGCGTACAGGAGGTGCAACTGGTGCCTCAGGGAGCCGGCGGCAGAAGGCATCGCCCAAGTCCATGCCCACGCGGTGGCTAGCAAGACGCCGGGGAAACGGAAGGCAGTGGCACCGACGGAGACGTCGGCCTCCGAGGAGGAGGAGGGGGAGCGACAGTGGCACGAGGCTGCGACGAGGTCGAGGAGGTCGGCCGCGGAGTTCGGCAAGCCGGTCAAGAAACCGAAGGTCGACGAGAGGCCAGTGCCGCCGCCGTCACCGGGCTCGGCGGCGAAGGGGAACAACGGTGGCGACAAGAAACCGAAGGTCGACGAGAGGCCAGCGCTGCCGCCGTCACCCGGCTCGGCGGCGAAGGGGAACAACGGTGGCGACAAGAAACCGATGCAGGCGGTGAAGTTGGCGCTGCCGCCGTCTCCGGGCTCGGCGGTGAAGGGGCACATCGGCGACAAGAAGTTACAGGCGGGGAAGTTGGCGCGGCCGGGTAGGGTCAAGGTGAGGAGGTACAGGCTCCTGGCAGAGGTGATCAGTTGCTAGCTAGGATCACGGAATCAAAAGGGGATGCAGCTGCCAACCAGCCAAGTAGCTAGCCACCATCAACATTGGTGCCGATGTACGAGTATGTACATATCGTTTACCCGTCGTGTACGAGTCCCTTTTTTTTTCGAGAGAGAGTCTACGGTGTTAGAGGTGTACAAATTTGGGAAACGTTGTGGGCCGGCCGACCGGCATAATCACTTCGGCCGGTGGTCTTCTTCCTCACGCGCTGCAGCCCGCTGCCTTGGTTGCGTGGTCGTACGCCGCTACGACTACCCCCTCGCTCCGCTGCCCCGTCGTTGGCTTTCGTGCCATACCGCTGGTTCCTTCACCAGCGGCCCAGCCGTCATCGCCGTGCAAGCACTAGATCCGTCATGGCCATGGCTCGAGGGCTCGCCGTCGTGCTCTCGGGACCTCACCTGCGTCTTTCCTCTGCCCAGATCTGACGCCTCCCCGTCCAGCCGTGCCCGCCCCGGTCCTCCTTCGGCGAGCCCGCACCTTCCGGTGCCCCCACGCCGCCGGTCATGGCCGCCATGGCCATGGACAACCCTGTGCACAACCATCATTTTTTTTCTACAACCATATCATATTTTTGCTACAATCATATCATATTTTTGCTACAAAGGAATAAACGGGTGTTTTTGCTACAACGCACAATATACAGGGA